>CM056056.1:133562943-134162943 GCA_029574335.1 Rana kukunoris | reverse complement strand
TAAAGGCAAAACTTTTTTCTTAGTTTTGGATTGAGTGAAGAGGGATTAGAACGCACCCTGTCACTTCCTCCTCCTGTGTAAACACAGGAAGGAGGAAGCGATGTGATCTCTCCCCTCAGCGTTTTTTTCAACCACCGCTGAGGAGAGATCACATCACACAGTAAGTCTGCACTAACACTACACTGACACACACTACACATAGTCACATTAACCCCTTGCGATCGCCCCCACCCCTCCCCCCTGTCACAGTGTCACTAAATGCAGTAATCATACATGTATGATTACTGTATTTAGTGTCAGTGTGACAGTCAGTTAGTGTTGGGTTCAGGGTAGCCCCCGTACCCCCCTAATAAAGTTTTAACTCCTTGATCACCGCCCTAGTTAACCCTTTCACTCCTTATTGCCAGTGTCACTAAGCGATCATTTTTCTGATCGCTGTATTAGTGTTGCTGTTCCCGCTAGGTAGCTAATTTTTTTTTTATTGCGATTTTTTTTTACTAAAGACATATGGCTAATAAATAAATAAATTTTGGCCTAAATGATTGACTAAAATTTAATTTATTTGATTTTTCTTATAACAAAAAGTAAAAAATATTGATTTTTTTTCAAAAATGTCGCTCTATTTTTGTATATTGCGCAAAAAATAAAAATCGCAGACCACCAAAAGAAAGATTTATTTGTGGGAAGAAAAGGATGCAAATTTTGTTTGGGAGCCACGTCGTGCAATAATCGTCTGGTAAAGCGACGCAGTGCCGAATCGCAAAAAGGGGCAAGGTCATTTACCTGCATTTTGGTCCGGGTCTTAAGTGGTTAAAAGTTATATGCTGTCACAAAGGCATTAAAGGGAATCTTATAGATTGGGGTAAATTAATTTTTTTTAGACAGATATTGTATATAAACGTATATCTGTTTTGCAGTGCATACAACCTTTGTTTTGAAAAACACTACATGAAAAAATTCATAAAACACTATAGGCTCACAGAGCTGTACAGTGGGAAGAGTCACTGCTCTGGCTCACTGACTGTATAAATTTCACAAAGTGACCATGTAAAAAGCTCTGTAGTCAAGGAAAAACCTGAAACAAGCAAAAAGAGCTTAAAGCGGAGTTCCACCCAAAAATGGAACTTCCACTTTAAGTGCAGGTGACCCTGCACCGGAAGGTAAGTTCACCTCTTCCCCTCCCTCCCTGAAATCTTCTGGGACCTATCACAGGTCCCAGAAGATTGTCCGGCCATTCACAGCGTGCCTCGCACATGCACAGTGCGCGCCCAGCAGTGAAGGCTTCGTACGCCCGCATTGTTGGACCGTGGGACAAGTGACAGTCCGATCATTAAAAGTCAGCAGCTACACCTTTTGTAGCCGACTTTTAAATAGGTAGAACTCCGCTTTAAAGTTTACTATGCATGAAGTTGGATTCTGCAGAAATCATCATTGCAGGGCTGCCCTGTCCTCTTCCTGCTGCTGAAATTCTGGAGCGGTGTTGGTTGAACGATTTGAGTCTCCGGGGTCAGCTGCACTAAAAGATAATCCAAGATGCATTTCCCTCCTGCCCACTCCTCATGTTATTTCACCGATTACACTGCATCTAACACTATATGTGAATGAAGCAGAGTATTCTGTGACTGATCACTCTCTCCATTAGCAGATCATATTACAGACAGTGTCATTTGTTAAAGAACTTTTCTCAATGTAGGCGAGGGTAGGAGGGAAAGCGTTCCATCGGATACATCTTTAGTGAAGCTGAGCCCACAGACCCCAGGATGTTAACTCCCACAGCAGAGAAAGTGCAGAAGCAGGACATGGCAGCCCTACAGTGAATTTTTTCTACAGAAACCAGCAGCCTGAACATCATTACAGGTAACAAAATGTAGAGAAAATTCAATTATTTTTGGCTAAATATCAGTTTAAGCATTTAGGTCTGCTTTAAAGCAGGGTGTCCCGATTTGCTTTGCTGATTTGGGGTTGTGCGTCACTACCAGAAAAAAAAAAAAGAAAAAAAAAAAAAGAAAAAAGAAAAAAGGTATGTAGACACAACAGAGGACCAGAAAAAAATATGCATATTAATTGCTTGCATCACTATTATACACGTCTTTATAAAAAAACACTATGACTGCATGTTTACTAGCTTGTTCAGTTCTCATTTAATTACATAAAAAAATAAAAAAAAAGATACAGCAAAGCAATCATTAAAAAAACAACCACATTGCATAACAAAATAATTAATCTGAACCTGGAAGATAACCAGTTTGCTACAAAACTATAAATGAAAGACATTCCTAAAATCTTCATTGCTTGCATTTGCTACCAAGTGTTGGCATGAACATTTTCATGCTATTAAAACTGTGCTGATGCATGCAATTTAAAGTTACACATGAGACTAAATACTACATTTCATGCACTTGTATCCACTGTAATTTCAGCTCCCAGCAGAGAGGTTGTATGCTGGCAGGTGATTTGTCTGATGTGTTGGTTGGTAAGTAGTTTAGCAAGATAATGGCTAGAGCTTAGTGCAACAAAAAGAACTGCATTCAAAATATTCTTTAAGGTTAGCAGCAGGAATCCCTAGAATGCCAAGAAATTTATAAAAATCATGGGTCTGGTATATGTGACCAAGTGTGTAAGCTGCCACTGTATATATAGACGATTCAGTTTATGTTAACATATACATCAGGGACATAAGATCACAAGGCCATAAACTCCTGGAGTCCAACATGTGGCCTGCTGTGCTTTGCTCATCAAATCAGGTCAGCAACACAGCAGGCTGCACAGAGAGTGGCTTTGGAGCTTAACCCAACGCCTGTCAATGAAGCCGCAGTCAAACAGTAAGCCCAGGAGCCAAATGTATCTTCTGCTACAGAGCACTTGATAAGAGCACACTGCAGTCTAGAGCACCATTGTCAAATAAAAAAAACAAAAAACAAAGATTGAGATTGATGCAGGCGTTTTGTCAGATTTGGCAACCTGTCAGATTTTGTAAGGGAAGTGACGTTCTGTATGCGCCATCTTGCTACACCCCGCACTCGTCCATAATAAGGAGAAGGGGGAATTTGGAATTTTACACTTATTTAACAGTAAAGCAAGTTTATATAGTGTAATAAAGTACTCAGAACTCACTGGTTTGGAAACAGCCAAGCAAGAAAATGCATGGGAGAAAAAGGCAGATCCTGAAAGGGGAAAGGAAATGGAATAATCATAGCATCCAATCCCAGAATCCCTGAACCTGGAAGCTAGGACATCCACATCTGGAGTCGCCCAATTTTGGACATAGGAGATTGAAGATGTTGGGATGAACGTACCCCATTCCCCCTGGTCCAGAATGAAAACATTAGAGACTATTTTCACTTGACAGTAGAGATGGTTTTCTGTTTTCCATCAGAGTACACAGATCAGCACTGCAGCTGGTGTTCCAGCGTCACAGTTCGACAGAAGCTGGTCGCTATACCAGCTTCTGTTAAACCAGTGTTTCTCAATTCCAGTCCTCACGCCCCCCCAACAGGTCATGTTTTCAGGATTTCCCTCAGATGAAAAGGCTGTGGGAAATACTAAGGCAGTGAAACTGATCAAATCACCTGTGCAAAATAATGGAAATCCTGAAAACCTGACCTGTTGGGGGGGGCGTGAGGACTGGAATTGAGAAACACTGTGTTAAACAGAGGGGTACACAAAGACCAAAAGTGATGTGGTTCAGCATGATCAGGTATACCCGGCTTTACTTCTTTTAAGGCTGACTCACTCCTGGTACCCACCTGACAAAAAGCCACTGCTTTAGCATTGTCTGATAGCGTCCTGATCGGGTGTCCCTGAAGAAGGGGGTCCAGTGATGCAAGTTCAAATTTGCTAATAGGGAAATGAGAAATTGGAAACCTTCTCCCCAGCCTGAGGTGCTGGTATTTTTTTCTACATGTAATTACTTTTTCATTTCCAAGCCTCAATTGGAAATCCACTAAGCTAGGAGTTCTCTGCTTGACTGAAAAGAATGACCGGAACAATTGGGAGAAGGATTGTCTCTGTTCCAGGCCAACAGAATGCTGTGTTGAAGAAGCCTTGAGTGGAAGAAAGCAAAAGAAACTGCCTTGAATAAGGCTACCATAAGGCCCAGGTCCTCATGGAGAATCACATTGAGGGGTGTCTTTTCGATCTTAAGGTCTGATCATGTGATCTTAGTGAACAAAGGAACACTTTTGCCTGGGGCCATGTCCAGATCAAGTCCTAAGTATTCTAGACAAAGGGAGGGCTGAATGACAGACTTGACTATCCACCCAAAAATCTATAGAATCTGGATAGTCCTTTGGAAATTTGCAGACCATTTTGCGGTAGAATCCTTGAGAAAATTGTCTAGGGAACCTGTGATGTGGATGCACAGAGTTAAGAGGTCGAGTAGGGGTCCACCTTTGTAAATACCCTGGGAGCATAGGATAAGCCAAATGACAGGGCGACAAATTGGAAGAGTTTGTCTGGTACATTATGTAAGCAGTAGACTGTGCAGAAAAGTGCCGATGAGGAGGGTAAATGGGATTATGTAGGTAGACATCTTTAATGCCAGATATTTGCATTTTCTCAGAGGCCATTACTGACTTTGCGGATGCCATTAGGGATTTTAGGTCAGAATAGGACGAATAACTCCACTATTTTGGTACCATAAACAGGGTTGAAAAAAATCCTTTGTAGTTGTTCTCTGGAGGGACCGGAATAACCCATAGGCCTGGGACATCTAACTCAGAGGAATGCAAACTGAAGCAGACATCTCCCCACTTTTAAGAATGTGGGTGCTTCTTAGGCCCCGTACACACCATTAAATAAATCTGTTCAAATCGGTCTGACAGACCGATTTGATCAGATTTGTCTGCTGGGCTATTTTGGTTTGATCGCTGTACACACGATCAAACCAAAATCCCCGCCGGCAGACAGCGCGGTGACGTTGACGCCGCCACGTCACCGCACCAGGAAGTAAAACACTTCCGCGCATGCGTCGAATCCATTCAACGCATGTGCGGGCAGATATGTCTGCTGGTTAGTGTACTAACCAGCAGATATATCGGACGGACGGATTCCCAGCAGACAGATTTTAAAGCATGCTTTAAAATCTGTCTGCTGGAAAAATCTGTCTGTCCGCTCGTACACACGATCGAATTTGTCTGCTGAAACGGTCTGTCAGACCGTTTCCAGCAGATAGATTCCATCGTGTGTACGTGGCCTTAGTGAAGAAGGCATTGGGCTACTCACTCCAGGTTATAGCACCATTATATCAGTGCAGGAAGCTTTGGAGATTCCCCAATATGGCTCCACATGCCGTATCACAACCCTGCCTTCCTGCGAGTCCACAGACAGTCTCCCATCTGAAGCAATAGATCACTTAAAGGGTTTGTTAACCCATCTATATAAGATTACGCCAGCCCCTCTATTAGAGGCTGGCATAGCACACTATGTCAGTTGTTTTCAAAAACGAGCGTTCTAAATTCTCAATTCGAGCTGTCTTTAGTCGGTCACATTACTCTGGATGCTTTACAGCTCTAATAATTTGCTTCTGCGTAAGGGCTTGTGATCTCCCTCTGACATCAGCCGGAGAGATCACGTGGCCGCTAGTCTCCTCCTCAGATTACACAGAACAAGCACTGTGCAGTGTACTCTACTTTAAGGGACCAGGACCTGTATATATATTTTTTGGGGTTAACAAACACTTTAAAGCTCTGTTGCTGGATGCACTGGATAACCATCAAAAGTGATCTGTTGCTGCAAAGGGGGTTTCCAATGAACAACTTGTTCCAATGAACAACAAATTGTTGTAGACTTTATCTTTACGTTTCATGAATGTTTTTCACAAACAATATTTCCAGGGTGCACCGTGTTATGTACCAAATATAGAGAACTTACAAAAGCTAAATCATTCTGGAGCCCTCTCGACATGTGAAGGGCTGATTTTGATTCCCCCTATAATTGGCATGTTCATGACTGCCAAACACAGTACTTACCTCCAACAAATGCATCCCCAGCTCCATTTGTGTCTACTATTTTACCCTGGTCAATCTCCAACACTGGGAATGCCACAACTTCATCCACTGAAAAAAAGAAAAAGTTACAGATTACACAGCATGTCATAACATGTGAAAAACTTAAAGCGGAGGTTCACCCTAAATATAAGATCTCCCATGTGATCCAGTATACTGGCGTCAGCGCCAGTATGCTGTTTTTTTTTTTTTTAATCGCACACTTACTGTATTATGCCGGAATTTCATTTTTTTCCCCCGCGGTGGACGGCTCTAGTATTGCTCGTCACATCTTCCTAAAATACCCGATATGGACTCGGGTAATCTCGGCGAAAATGCGGCGCCTGCGCAGACCTAGGAGCTGACTGCGCAGGCGCCGTATTTCTCCGAGTCCTATTTCGGAGGGCGTAACGCGCCATAGCCGTAGGACTCTGAGAAATACGGCGCCTGCGCAGTCAGCTCCTAGGTCTGTGCGCAGGCGCCGCATTTTCGCCGAGATTACCCGAGTCCATATCGGGTATTTTCGGAAGATGTGACGCGTTATACTTGCGCCGTCCACCACGGGGGAAAAAAAAGAAATTCCGGCATAATACAGTAAGTGTGCGATTAAAAAAAAAAAAAAACAGCATACTGGCGCTGACGCCAGTATGCTGGATCACATGGGAGATCTTATATTTGTCCATCATACAACCCCAATTCCCAAAAAGGTGGGTGCTGTATAAAATCTACATAAAAAACAGAATGCAATGATTTACAGATCTCATAAACCCATATTGTATTCACAATAGAAAACATATCCAATATTTAAATTAAGAAAATATACCAATTTTTAATTGGTGAAAGGTCTGGACTGCAGGCAGACCAGTAAAGCACCCGGACTCTTCTACTATGAAGCCATGCTGGAGTAAGATGCAGTATGAAGTTTAGCTTAGTCCTGCTGAAGTATGCAAGGCCTTCCCTGAAAAAGATACTCTGGATGGGAGCATATGCGGCTCTAAAACCTGGATATCTTTAAGCAATTATGGTGCCTTTCCAGATGTGCAAGCTGCCCATTCCATAGGCACTAATGCACCTCCAGAACATTAAAGGTGCAGGCTTTTGAATGGAGTGCCGATAAGCTGGAAGGTCCCCCTCTTTAGTCTAGGGGACGCAGTACCCATAGGTGGCCAAAATCTTGATATTTTGATTTGTTTCACCACAGAACAGTTTTCCACTATCTTAATGAGTGTTGCCACAGCTGCATTTCTGGACCGTGTTCAGATATGGATTCTTCTTTGCTTGGAGCTATACCTTGCATTTTTGGGTGGCACGGCAAACTGTTTACAGACAGTGATTGGTGAACCCTTACCCATCTTTATTTCTTAGACATTTTGACTCCAAGATGATCTTACTCTACCCACTCATGTTACTGCCCTTTTGCAAATTAGTCCAATTAGTTGCAAAGTGTTAATTGAGCTCTTCCTTGTTAGTACCACACTTTGCCAGATTTTTGTTGCGCCGTCCCAAATTTTTTTGAGATGAGTGGCTGCCAACTATTTCAAAATTACCGCATTTCTTTTTTTTTTGTTCTTAAAAACTGGTACATTTTCTCAGTTTAAATGTTTGATATATTTTCTGTTTTCTATTGTGAATAAAATATGGGTTTATGAGATTTTCAAATAATTGCATTCTGTTTTTATGTAGATTGTCACACAGAGTCCCAATTTTGTTGAAATTGGGGTTGTATATGCGAGAAGCAAAAATATGTAAAAAAAAAAATGAAATCAAAACATTTTAAAAGGGAACAAGAATTGTAAATGGTATCTCATGCATTTTCAATATTGCTGATCAAGATGCATTATACAACGCATAGAAAAGGCGAGATCCTGCGTTTTAAGGATAACCAGTAAGCACCCCAATCATTGGAAAATGAGGGGCTGAAAAAGTATCCCCAAAATAAGTACCGTCTCTAAAGCCTTAAGATAAGTAAAGTGCTACAACAGAACCAAAAAAAGTGGTACCCTATTTACCTGCTTCAGCCCCAGATTTGACCCCCTTCCTGACCAGAGCACTTTTTACAATTTGGCACTGCGTTGTTTTAACTAACAATATTTGCATCCTTTTTCCCCCCACAAATAGAGCTTTATTTTGGTTCACTTCACCATGTCTGCGGTTTTTATGTTTTGCGCTATAAACAAAAAAAGAGCAACAACAGAAAAAAAAAACATTTTGGAAAAAAAATAATAATTGCGTTTATTGATTGGTTTGCACAAAGGTTATAGCGTCTACAAACTATGGGAACGATTTAATGGGAAACTAGTAATTGTGGGGATCTGCGATTTTTTACTTTATTGCGGTGGACAGATCAGACACTTGACACATTTTGGGACCATTGACATTTATACAGCCACCAGAGCTATAAAAATGCACCGATCACTGTGCAAATGTCACTGATAGGAAAGGGGTTAACACTAGAGGGTGATCAAGGGGTTAAATATGTTCACTAGTTAGTGTTTCTAACTGTATGGGGGAGGAGCCATATCATTGTTCCTACTTGGTAGCTGCATTAGTTTTCTTTTTAGGCTTTTTTTTTCTATATTTCCCCTTGGTGATCTGGCAAGCAAGTCTGTTTAACAGAACAAGCTGTTCTTCAGATGTAGCAATTACAGTGTTGAGACAAAACCTTTACTGCAGACAGGGATTTATGCAATCCAAAAATAAAAAAATAGCTTATAAAGTGTTAGCTGGAGTTCAGTTTCAATTTGTTAGTGTACCGGTGTTGTGTTACTGGTCAGATCACAATATTAAAACAGGGGAGGAGGGGGAATGCCAAAAAAGAGGGGAAAAAGCCTAAACAAAGAAAGCCAATGCAGCCACCACATCTAATAATTGCTAAACTGCAATACATTAAATTTTTGGTTTTTCTTACCTCTTTAAGGAGTTTATCTACAGAGGTACATACGCATGGTGCAGAAATAAATAGCCCACCTGATCAGGGCCGTCTTAATAGCATCATGGGCCCCTGGGCAAAGTAATGCTCTGGGGCCCCTACAATGGAGACAGTGCATGTAAACAGAAATCAAGTAAGTAGAAGGTAGGGGATATCTAGGGGTGTAGAGTGGTCAGAGTGCTTGGGGATAACTGGGATGTAGAGGGGCAGCCTGGGCTCAAGGACCAGCTGCTTTGGGGAAAGGGCAGGGGCCCCCCATGCAGCTGGGGCCCCCTGGCAGTGCCCAGGTGTGCCCTCTTAAGACAGCCCTGCACCTGATCCCATAACAAGACAGGTAGGTCGCATGCAAAACCCTGTTCAAGGTCAGCACCCTTTACTGCACAGGGTTGGTCACCCTTTCAAAGCACCTCTGAAGGCTGTACCGGCACAAGACTTGGAATGGTGGTAAAAAAAAAAAAAAAAAACACCACATGGTTCATAAAATTTGCCCCTTTTTAAACTGTTTAGCTTTTTTGTTTTAGCCATAACTTAGGTTTGTCTGACGCATGTTTAAAATTGACTGACCACCTATTGACTACGTATGCTGCAAGTCTGGTCCAAGCTTTAACGACTTTCAGTAAAACACTTTCCAAGTTTATTTTTTAACTTTGCTTCTGCTAGTTTGAAGCGATGTTCCAATGTTCTTGATCTTAGCTTTATACTGGCAATATAATTCTGCTGAGTCTTATTTAACTTTGTAAGGGTTCAATCATGCTTCACCTTTCCTCAAGATTGTACACAGTTCATGCAGTCTCTCCTGAGATGTTTTTTCCCCTTTAACCATTTTTGTTCCCCCTTACTGAGTGGCTGAGATAGATGCCGATCAAAGCATCACGGTGGATCTCTGACTGAGAGAACAAAGTGCGCTTCGGTAATCCATAGGCGTAGGGCCAAAGCTTTTCTTTGGCCATACTTCTCTTCTGAAACAGGAGTGTATGCACTTGTGTTCATGTCAGGATTTACCAAGATACCACCAGATTGTCAGCTGGCTCAGTCTTCTAAAGCTCCACTGAGAGCCTGAGCCGCACCCACCATCTCCAGCCTTACCCTCCAGTGAGTGCTGGAAGGGCAGAGTAGGACAGACAATTTGCCGCTCTTTGCTAAGTGAAGATCAAGTACTGAGAGATCAGCAGACGTGATCGCTCAGTTCTCAGGCTTAGAGCAGGCGGAGGGACAGCTGCAGCATCACACCATTGCTGCAGTAGGGAGATGAAAATGAAAAAGTTTGTTTTTATTATGCCCAGCTTTCTCCTTTAACACTTGCTAAACTTTATCAAATCTTTCCACCAATAACTGCACGAACACAGCAGAACAGAAACAAATGCTTTACTCCTACTTTAATGCTTACATATAGCTCTGTAGCTTGATTAACAGCAAACTACAACACTTCTAGCAGGACCCACTGTGTAACTGTGTTCAATTAATACAGACTATGTTCCAGCCACAACACATAACAAATGTATATACAAACACACTACCCCCACGTTATATGTTTACTACAGTAGTAGTGGTCCCTTCTCTGCTTTCTATGTTGTGCAACAACCAGTTGGGAATTTTTGAAAGCAGCTGGCCTGTCAGAACACAGTGAATTTCAGGGCAAAGCAAGATGGGGAGCTGAGAGGTGCCAGGACAGCCCCACTTGTTATGGGCACTGCTCTGTTAATTATCATGTCAATGGAGTCTGAGCCGACCAAACAAAGAAGGGTTATGAGAGCCTCCCAGAGCATCCTGACTCAATCAAGCGACAATATTTCTTACAAGAGCATCTGTAACACAGACCTGATTATGTGGGGCCTGCTTAGGGTTGTTCTGAAGGGATGTGGATATTTGAGCAGGTCGACAAGTAAACAGCAAGGAAGTACAGCGATGACATTGGTTCACAGAACAAGGATAATTTTAGCCTCATAATATTCATTTGCAGCAGAGTCCATTATTGCCAATTAAATTTTGTTTCCATGTTCTGGACAGGCATTTTAAAAGCAATTACAATTAGGCCTCATTCACATGAGGCAGATGCGTTGCCACAGAGTCCACCAGCTCAGCGGAAGATCTCTCTGTTGATCTCCGCTGAGCCGACGGATGACAGGTCCCCCTCTGCACACTGATCGGAGAGGGGCTTGTCGAGCTCTGCCAAATTCAACGGAGAGATTGGACGAAAATGAACAGCATGTCCGTTTTCATCAGATCTCACTCGATCGTATCATCTTACGTCTGATTTTAGTGGATTGGATGTCAGCAGACATGGTCACCGCTGACATCCGTCGCTCCATAGATTTACATGGAGCGCCCGCTCAGGTCCGTCGAAAAAACTGACAGGCGGACCTGAATGGTCCGCTCGTGTGAAAGGGGCCTTAGATTAAAAGTCTATGAAATTGTAATAGCACACACTGGATTACATTTGCACATGGGAACATTAGGTAAGGAAATTTCCTTTTAATAAAACGTTCACTCCAAATGCATACGTTTACATGTAGCATTAGGATTTGAAGCGACAACAAAAAAAATTATGTTTTTTCCTAAGGGCAGCAAATTTATTTGGAAGTGGTGACCTGTGCTCCAAAGAACCCCTAATCTAAATTGTATACAGTACTCCTAGTAATCCCTGGTGTTAGTTGTGTGCTTCTAATACAAGCAATGTTAATGATCTCTACAAGTATGTCCTGGGTCTAGGGAGGCAACCTGGGAGAATAAAAGTGGTTTTAAAGTCAAATACATTTTTCTAAAGGCAGAAGTTTTTTTATCTTAAAACATTCTATGCATCAAGATAAAAAAATCTTGTGTGTCTCCCCAGCACCCCCCTAATCACTTACATGAGCCCCATCTCTCCAGTGATGTCCACAAATGTCTAAGCCATCCAGGACATACAAGTATATGTTGTGAAGACTGGTTAGGAATTAATCACTATTCATATGATCAATTAACATAAAAAACCTTAAAGAAAATGTCCATAAATTAATAAAAGATCAGATCACATTTGATCATAGTGGTGTAGTCCTTCACCAGTGAAGAGAAAAAAGGGTCCACGATTGGACAATCAGATAAAAAAACAGATCGAAGTGACAATAAATTGGATAGAATCCTCCACCACCAAAGCATATGAATCTGCTTACCAGATTCCCAGCAGTCCCTTGATTATAGGTGACCCCAGGTAGCATGTAGGATTTAAGGATCAACGGAGCTGCAAGCTGGATGAACACAGTCTGATGGCGATCACCACCTCATTCCATTAGTTCAAAAACGTGGATAACCGCATTTCAGAAAAAAAAAAAAAGGAAACATAGGGGGCCTCGATAGTGTAAAAACGTTTAGAAAAAACTTTATTTAAATAAGACAAAAAAACATTCACATGTCAGTGGTTATAGAGCCTTTTAGTCTGATGTCCCGACCGGAAACAGACTACCCGTCCAACAGGGAAACCAAGCAGTCAAAGGGGGGTGATGTACCCCACGTTCCGCCCGTGGATCGCTATCAGACTGTGTTCATCCAGCTTGCAGCTCCGTTGATCCTTAAAGGGGTGGTTCACCCAAAAACCTTTTTTTTAACATTAGATTGAGGCTCGTTTTGTCAAGGGGAATCGCGTGTTTTTTTTTACAATCGAAACAGTACTTAGAGATGCATCTTCTCCGTCGCTTCCGGGTATGGTCTTCGGGACGGGGCGTTCCTATTTGATTGACAGGCTTCCAACGCGTCACGTTTTTCCGAAAGTAGCCGAACGACGGTGCGCAGGCGCCGTATAGAGCCACACCGGCGTTCGGCTTCTTTCGGCTACTCGTGACGCGATCTATGCGACCGTCGGAAGCCTGTCAATCAAATAGGAACGCCCAGACCAGAAGACCATACCCGGAAGCGACGGAGAAGATGCATCTCTAAAACGGTAAGTACTGCTTCGATTGTAAAAAACACACCCGATTCCCCTCGACAGAACGAGCCTCAATCTAATGTTAAAAAAAGTTTTTTGGGTGAACCACCCCTTTAAATCCTACATGCTACCTGGGGTCACCTATAATCAAGGGACCGCTGGGAATCTGGTAAGCAGATTCATATGCTTTGGTGGTGGAAGATTCTATCCAATTGATTGTCACTTTGATCTGGTGTTTCATCTGATTGTCCAATCGTGGACCCTTTTTTCTCTTCACTGGTGAAGGACTAAAGCACTGTGATCAAATGTGATCTGATCTTTTGTTAATTTATGGACATTTTCTTTAAGGTTTCCTTATGTTAATTGATCATATGAATAATGATTAATTCCTAACCAATCTTCACAACATATACTTGTATGATTATTCACAATGTTTAGCGCAAATTGTTTTTTTTCCTATATGTATATCACTGTTTAATGTTACACAGTAAGGTGCAGCTTTACATATTGGCTTCATTAGCCATCATTTATTTTACCTGCATTGTACGGGTTATTTTCACCACATTTTTCACACTCCTCCTGATTGGCACAGCAGAGGCACATTGGCTGACTGACTTTGACAGCTACAGGAGCCAATCAAGGGATAGACTGAGTGGGGCAAGGGCTCTGTGTCTGAATAGACACACGGAGCTGTGACTTGGCTCCAGTGCCCCCAAAGGAAGCTGACGACTCAATGGGATGGAGGGGGCAGGAGCAGCAAAGAGGGACCCAAGAAGAGGATCGGGGCTGCTCTGCACAAAAACCAACTGCATAGAGGAGGTAGGTATAACATTTTTTTTTTTTAAACAAAGACTTTACAACCACTTTAATGCATAGCTGTTTCCACCCCCCACTCTCCTAAATACTTACCCGAGTTCTGTATCGATCCCACACTGTGCTTGTCTGTAGGTTTTTACTCTCCCCTCTCTCACAGGCTTGGCTGAGAGCAGCGGAAGCCTTTGTATACACTTCATATTCCTGATGTGTATCTGCTGTACCATGTACTTGTATGACAAAGTATCTGTATTGCTTCTTTTATGTAAAAGCCCTAATGTTCTTGCCAGTACCTCTGCTTTCCTATTAAAAACTGACCACACCAAGCAAGCAAAGAGCACATTGTGGTCAGTTCTCTAGCTATGCTGGGAACTCAGTATGCTCTCGGCATAGACTGGACCTGACATGCCTTCGCTGCACAGACATTCATTGGGAAGCTCAGTGTACTGCTGCTTTTTGCTCCAGCTCTTATGCGGCTGAGAACAGAGGGCATGCGATACGTGAAAAGTGTTTACAAAACACTTAAATTTCGAAATACAAATATTACCAGACATGGTGCGATGCCTCTTAACATTATTTTGGCTACTGTAGTTCATGTTAAAATTCAACTCGGGGAAGCGGCTAAATACACCAGATAGATATATGGGAGAGGTATTAACTGCAAAAGAACTTAAAATATTCAGTCTGTTTTGTGATCCAGATATAGCCACGCCCACCATTCCATGGCATAGAGCAGCATAGCTTGGTCAAGGACATCTGGGTCAAAATACAGTTCCAACCCACTGTCTTGTTTGCAGGGCAGCAGCAACACACCAAGGAGATCATCCTGCACTTCTTTTGCAGACTTGTTCCCCGTCAGTCAATTTTGGTGTACAGGACACTAATAGAGACCAATTTATTTACCTACACTAGTTGCCTACATATTACTACATGCCTGTATTAACTTTTTTTTGTTTTTATCTATTCAACCTCAAGTTAATTTATATAGGTTTCTAGAACAAGACTGAGTGGTAAATATTTTTTTTTTTTTTTTTTTTTTTTTAAAGTGTATTTTTGTGCGTGAACTCGAGAGAGAGGAGCCGGACTGCAGGAGTTGGGAGTAGGCAGACCCTCCCCCCGGAGGCAATCGCCATCCTTCTCCATGCCCCTGGTGGCAATGGCGGGTGTGAAGGGGGGCCTCCCACTCACCCCGCCCTACCTGCTCCTCTTGGGAGCCCAACTGGGGCCCAACGGGACCCCAATGGGGCAGAGGGACTCCCCCTATGAGGGAGTGAGGGGGCCTAGCCCACCCAGCCCCGTAGGTCCTTCGCCTCTCTTTATTTTAAGAGACCGCATGGCCAAAGTGCATGTGTTTTAAACCAATTTTGTGTGCGTGCAAGTGTGGTGTTTTTTTGTGGGGGGGGGGGGGGTGGGCGTACTAAGCACAGGCGTACCTTGCATAGCACACCCACCGGGAGCCGGGCTGAGACCACCAAACTCAATTCACATGTAGCCGAGCCCGGGATCCGAACCCTTGGCTGCAGAGGTGAATGGCTTGTCAGCGCAGTGCCAATCACGTTGAGCCACCACAGCTCCTGAGTGGTAAATATTTAAACCTGTAGTCCGTACTAGGAAAATAATTGGTTTCAATATATACATCATATATGACTGTAAAATTGCAGAAGCCCAGAAAAAGCTGGTAATCCACTTCACGGTTTGTAATAAGTATGACATTGGAGAACCTGCAAGAATGTATGGAAAGGATAGACAGAAACAGATGAAATCTGATACTTGCCTAACAGAACTAAAAGCAAAAAGGCAATTAAGGCAATGTTCATTGTATACAAACTCAATAGAGAGAAGAGTTCTTTTTTATCAGCCGACTTCATTCTGACGTGCTATTTAAGCAGACTAAGTCTAGTATTTTTTGGGGATACAGCAATGAACAGGTTAGCTATGTGTAGTTGGTGTGTACCCAATTACCTGATCTCTTCTCCATTCCAGTTCATCTTACTACAATACCACAATGCATCGCAACCTGTAAATGGGTGGTGGAGCATTTGAATGACAGATTCCACCACCCATTCACAGAACACGTTGCATTGTGGGATTTAGTATGATTTTAGAACACTGGAAATAGCCACGGAGGATGGTATACGATGGCTTTGAGGCAGAGGGGAATTGTATATCAAGCAGACACCCCCAAATAAAGTTGGGATAAACGATTGTGTATGGTGCTATAGAAAAAACAAACACACACACACACACACACACACACACACACTCCTATCAGCATGTGCCTACATCAGCACATGTTCACACAGCACACCTATGTAGCTCCTAGCTTTGTCCCTACCATTAAAGGGGATGGATACCTATTAAAATTCAGATAATTACAATAGTTGCATTGAAAATTTAAAGTGATTGTAAAGTCTATTTAAAAAAACAAAACAAAAACATGTTGTACTCACCTCCTCTGTGCAGTAGATTTGCATAGGGAATCCTGGATCCTCCGCTTCTCAGGTCCCTCTTCGCTGCTCCTGGCCCCGTCCTCCCGTTGAGTGCCGCAACAGCAGGGGCACCCGAGATGCAGCTTTGTGCAGCCATTCAGACACAAAGTCCTCCCCTCTCGATTTGCTAACTGATATTGATTGACAGCAGCGGGAGCAAACAGTGCCATAGCTGTCTCTCAGCCAATCAAGAGGGAGAGTTCCGGATGTGTGGTTAAATGTTACAAAAGCAATGTAGAATGCCTCGCGAGTACGTCTGATTAGCTGAACATGTACAGATACAATAAAGAAAACATTCATGGATGTCACAAGTAAAGAAAAGATGAAAAGCTACACAAAAGCATTAAGTATTTTAAAAACTTCTATTTCTGGTTACATTATTGACACTTTAGTATGTTAATATAGGAGGTTTTCATTTGGCTGTACTTCTCCTGTGGATCACAGGAATGTAGTTCGTTCTGATCTCCTGTCACTCGTTTTCAGTGGATAGTCACCAACTTTCTACTGAGAGCAGCGGGGAGAACTGAGCGATCAGCAGCGTTTGTTTGCTCAGTTCTCACCCTTCGAGGCAGCGGAGAACAGATGCAGCAACGCATCAAGCTTTTGTATATGAGCTACAGTGTGAAATACACATTGTGACAGGAGTCACTTTGGGTGGGGGGCCCATGGAACTCAGCTTACCTTAGAGAGGTCAGGAAACTCCTTGTTCAGCTTCCCAGGACCCTGTTATGTGCAAGTTACCCTGTGTCTATTAGAAGCACAGGGTGACCGAGAAGAGAAGCCACACCTCTTCCAGCAGGGCCAATGCTGGTCACCCACGCTACCCCACCCTCTTTACTGTGTGTATTATGAATGTTCCAAGCATGAAAACCAGAGGTAAAGTAAGCGGGGAAATTTCCTCCACTGTCCATCCCACTGACAAAATTGGCTGCGCACCCAGTTTTTGTTTATAAAACATTTGTTGAAAAGTTTGAATGTACCAGTGCCTCATGTTTTTGGATGTAGAGTTGACCCTGCCCTAGGTCTCTATGCCAACAAGGAGAGGGGGAAATTTTCTTCAGAGATATATACTTGTGTCTGTTCTTCAATAAAAGTCTTATGCTTTTATCCACCCTACACTGAGTTACGGCTAGTGACTGGGTGGGATAAGGGATCTTGGATCGTGCCGACACCGGGCAAAGGGAAGCTTATACGGTAGACATACTCCTCAGGAGCACGGGTGATCACACAGAAAACAGACCAAAATTATAGCAAGTATTGAAAGGTCTCAAAACAATTAGAAACTTTGTACACATTAATCTTGCTAGAAATTACAGATCCCTGAAGTTAATGGCATGCATGGAGATATTCCAAGTAGAATAAAGCTCGCAATACAGAATACAATTTCACTATTTAATTTGCTTTAGATTTACCTTCAACTATGTAGTGCAAGGGTCTGCCTGACTGCATACAATTTGAAAGTGTTTAGGTTTGACCTCATATTATATGGTTATAGTAAATCTAAAGGAAAATTTGACAAGAAAATTGTATAATGTATGGACAGCGTAAGAGGCTGCTTCATTCAAAGTAGAGAAAAGAAAATAGGTAGAAAAAAGTGCAGTTGTCCGAAACGTCCAATCAGGATTCTGGCTTTATTTTTTTCCCCCCAATAAAATGAAAGGTAAAACCCGACTGGCTGCAAACATGAAAAACATCACCTTTGTCTCATTTTCTTGTCTCCTATTTAAATAATACAGTCCCTAGAAGAAAGCTGGGAAGCCACTTATAAGAAATGGAAGAAACACATACTTGTTAATCTTGCCAAATCTTTATTTAAACCACGTCTAGACAAACAAAGAACTCTGCGACTGTTTTAAACATTATGATATATTTCACAAAACTACAGAAGAAAATCTGGTAGTTGTACTCAATTGTATGTTTTTTTAGGTTTCTTTTTCCAGGTACATTGGGCACAAAGATTATCTTAGTTATCGCACTGCAGACCCCCCACAACCACCGGGCCAGGGTTGTGGTAAAGCATCCCTTGTTCATATCAACCTGGGGACAAGGTGCTTTGCCAAGGAACTGTTGAGGGATGTGGCCTAATGTGATTCAAGAAAAGGGGTGCACGCATGCCTCCCTTTTCTGACCGGGCTGCATCCTTGTATAAAGGATTGAGATTTTTGGGGGGGGAAACCCCATGCTGCTCAATTTTAAATATTTTGCTAAGGTATTCCATTTTAAAGGCATAGTAAACCCATTTTTTAAGCTACATTTTGATCTAGGGTTTTCCTTCCAGATCCATTCCACATTTTTCAAGATAAGGATCTTGGCTGCAATTTGGGTGCAAAAGGACTGCACAATTCTCATTAATAAATTAACTTAAAAATGCAGAGCAACATACATAAAAATGCATAAAAATACAAGGGACTACATAGGCATTTTCAATGACTCACAGCGAGTCTATTTGCAGTATGGTGTGAAAAGACCCTTCCTGATGGAACATTGTATCACATAGACCCGATTCACACTAACCAGTATAGAAAAACAATGTTTTTACATGTGAGCAGCTGTCCCTGTGAGCTCCGGCAGGGAGTAGTGAAATAAAGGTCCCAATGCATTCACACTGCTTGCTGTTCTTTCCTTTCTAACTTTATCTGAAGTGTCACATAGTAACACTTCATTCATGTACTTGCAAAGCAGCACAATGCCATTTAGTACGCAGCAAAAATATGCAGACACGATGCACATCACACCAGCGGTGTGTTGTGAAAAGGGTATATAGAAACAATTGTCTATGTACCCTAGTGGTGAGCCACCTTTATTCAGTGCAGAGCAACGCAAGTCACCGCACATAATCTGAACAAGACGTTCGTAATTATGTCAATAAGTAATCATTTGTAGAGAGGTTTTCAATTTTTATTACTCAACTGTTGAAATAGTTTTCTGTATTGAATTTCACTCCTATATGGGGCCTAAAAATCTCACTTTTGATTCTTCTAGTATTCGGTTAGTCAAAATACAAACAATAGATGACAAAATACATCTTTAATTAAGGTGCCCCACAGTGTCTTTCACAATAAAGAAATAAAACCTGCAAATTTAAAAATAATTGCTAGCAGATATGGATATATGGTGCTAAAGTATTTTTTACCAAAAATCTCTTCCTCTGCCTGCCGCCAACTTTTTACCAATTTGACAGCCATGTGCATCTCGGCTTACAATTCTGGTGTCTTTACAGTGCTAGAATGCAGCAGCTCAAGCGCACATGTGTGGAATTTACATCCTTGTGGTGAATTAAATTAGTCAATCATGGAAAACGACCAGAAGAACAACCAGCAATGAATTAATTGCAAGGTGAATGTGCCACAATTTCAAATATGCTGTGCATACTTGCACAAAATAGGTAAAACCCTCCATGATTTGCTTTAATGGCTCATTCACACCAGCCTTGTAGAGCTGTGTTGCCCAACACAATGCCAATGCATAAACAGGAAATTGTACCTTTCGGCAAATTTGTTTATACACGGCATCACAAAAAACTGTATGGCGTAGGGTTGAAAGTATTGGGGTATCTGGTTTATATTCTCCAAATCAGAGGCGTTGCTAGGGGGTGCGGGTAGTGTGGTCCGCACCCGGGTGACACCGCTAGAGGGGTGTCACCACCCCGACTATCCTGAGGGTGAGGAAAGCCCTGGTAATTTTTTTTTTTTACAGCTGACCCCGGTCACCCCGCTGTAACAACACCTCCAGCGCCGCACCTGGTGTGCCCGCTTCTCATTCTTCCGCCTCCCTACTGAGCCAGTGAGCCTGTCACATCTCACACTGCAGACACGAGGCGCGCGGCTGCATGCTGTGATGCTGTCATCGTCTCCTCTCCAGACTCCCGAAACAGGTGCGAGTACATTACAGGCGGGAGGGAAATTAACTAGTGAAGGGTGACACTCAGCTTGCGAGGGGGTGAGGTGTGTAATAGGTGAGGGGTTGCCAATGCCATGGTACCTGTGCTGGTCTGATAACGAAAGGGGGGTGCAAGGTGGTCTAGCCCCCCTCCTGCTGTATACCACCCCAGCCTGCTGTATACCACTCCAGCCTGCCCTGTGCCATCCCAACCTGCCCTGTGATATCCCAACCTGCCACTATACTATCATTTACAGGGGCTGGTTTTGGGTGCACCCCGTGACTGTGCGCTGCCTGCATGGTACTGGGCAGCCTAGACCGGGGGGGGGGGGGGGGGGTTGACACCATGTTTTACCCCACCAGATGACACCAACCCTAGTGACGCCACTGCTCCAAATAACCAACATTGGTAATGTCTTTAATATATGACCTTTTTACATTATTTTTTAAAGAGGTTGTAAACTGTATAAGCAAAAGGCATTATATGTGTCACTATGCATTGCATACCAGCACATCATGTGAAGCTTGCCTAAAAAAAAGCTCTCCAGTGATGCGACGTCATCGGTGGAGACCACATCCATCTTCACCCGATCTTCCTTCCGGGTTTGCGGACTCCGGCTCTGTGACTGGCCTGAGCCGCAATGACGTCACTCCCACCAGTTACGACACATGGGAGCTGCTGGTCACGGCACAGGGCTCTAAATAAAAGACACAAGCTGTTGTTCCTTCAGAGCGCATGCACCAGTGATTTAACTGGCTGCATGTACAGTAAAAATCTCCTAAACTGTGCATGTTTAGGAGACATTTACACTACCTATAGGTAAGCCTTAATATAGAAAGAATCAGGAAGTGCCATCCTAAGTGTAGTATTAAGATGTACAAATAATTCACAAGATTAGAAACACTCACAGAAGATGTAAAATATGCTCATTTGGTGCTTGAGGAAGCCTATCCTATCTCATGGGTATCGAGCTGCTTGCGGGAACCTACCTGCAGATCTGCAACATCTACACCGGTGGTCCCCGCAAGCAGCATGATGCCTGCGACATAGATGGGATAGGCTCCCTCAAGCACCAGATGAACATATTTTACACCTTGCCTCTGTCATCGTTTTCTTCAGAGCAAATTTGTCAGGACTTTGTAATATTAATCCGAACGTACAACAAAAAAATACATCAACAAAGGCTACCTTTTAGACCCGTTCCACACTGGGGCAGGGGGGAGTTTGCAGTAATGTGCTGTTGGTTTTAGCGGCGCTTTACCGCTGTTATAGCCACGCTATTGGGCCGCTAGCGGGGAGCTTTTAACCCTCGTTAGCGGCTAAGGAAAGGGTTAACAGCGCCGCTGCCGAAGTGCTTTGCAGGCGCTTCGGCAGCTATGCCCATTCATTCCAATGGGCAGGCGCGGTGGAGGAGCAGTGTATACACCACTCTCGCACCGCCCCAAATTACTTTCACACTGGGGCTGCAGAAATGGCAGGTTACGGACACTTTTCCAAAAAACATTCTTAGTATGAAAGTAGCCTTAGTGAAAAAGGATTCCCAAACAAGTTGATTCAGTAATATGAGCAGCTTAAAGGATCACTAAAGGAAATATTTTTTTTGCTAAAATTACTGTTTACAGGGTATAAAGACATAATACTCAACCGATTCCTTTTAAAAATGATTAAAAACAGATACAAATCAATCATATAATGTGCCTGCAGTTTAGTTTTGTTTTAAAAAATGGTTTCATGTTTCTGTGAAGTAAAGAGACACACAGAACACAAACAAACAAATACAGGGCAATGTTTGTTTTTAAAATGAATCGGATTGGTTCTGAGGAGTTTTAGACACATAGTAATCACATCTCTTTGATCATGGACCACAGTGAAAAGCTAGCATAAGTATTTTCAGAAGGAGCCAGACCAGCAGGAAGTGTGGAGATCAGAGAAGTATTACAGCAACTTCAAAGCAAAAACGAACAATGAGGACATGAAACCAGGACTGCAGTAAGGTAAAGGAAGCTATTTAGCTTAATTTTTTTTTCCCTTTAGTGACCCTTTAATTTATAAGCAAATTCTAAATGTACCATATTTGAGTTAATGCCCTGTTTGTTCCTTTATGATACGGAAAGTCTCAATTGTCGATATTATGGCTTTGGACGTAGAGAGTAGATGAAGTCAAGCTCTGCATTTACAAGAAGAAATGAGGGCTACAGTGTAGATCAGTTGTCTATTTCTGGGTCAGCCAAGTGTTTATTGAAGATAATCTCTGCTGATAATTGTATTTTTTTCATCCTATGGAAACTTTTTAGATCAGCCAATGCTTGCACATGAAACATACAACAAAAAGGTATACTTCTTTTGGTATACAAAATAAAACAATAAGCTATTAGATACAAAACTATTTCTTTAACATTTTAGAATATGCCCTTGTTAAAGGAATACTTGCAACTATTGAGGCTCGCCGCTCTTGTTATTATACCTGTATCACTTCTTATTGTCAAAAATAACTGTTTAGGTAGTTTTAGCATTTACTTTTATTAGGTCTTTTATGGGCAGTCTTAGCCTGACATGATTTGCAACAAAACTGTACATTTAATTAGAAGCAGGGGAAATCCCAGACAGACGTTTTACTGTAGCAATTAAAATCCTAATTATCCAATCTGAAATGGATCCTGGTTTCTTACAATTAATTAGAAAAAAGAAAGCAGTCTCAAATTAGGTGGAGCAAACATTCCCCACGGTGAGTTCACTTCAAGATCACGGCAGCTATGTGGTTCTATTTTTAATGCTCAAACACAAATAGAACCTATGCTGGAAAGGAAACACATTCTTCCATATTGAATCTGTTATCTGCAACTTAAAAAGGAAGTTTGCCCAAACATTTTTTTGGCTTTGCAATAGCAAGTGTACTCTTGTGACCCTAGAGTCAGCTGGTATTAGGCTATTGCCCGCTGTACGCTGGCTGGGCAGAGCTGCACCAGGCTCTGGAAGAAACCGGACGTCACGGTCAGGTTTCACCTACACTCATCTCTAGTGGGCAGACTGACAGCCATTGTTCTCCACTGTGAACGACTACGTTTACTGGTACATTCCATGGAGTAGCAGCGTTTTGGAATTTAAAAATGTTTGTGATGGTGATGTCAGTAAATCCAATGAAAACCTTTGTCCATTCCAGCTCAAGTAGGCTTTGAAAGAATGAAAAATAGGATTTTTTATGACAGCTTACCTGTAAAATCCTTTTCTTGGAGTACATCACGGGACACAGAGCGGCAATCCATTACTATGTGGGTTATAGAGTCTACCTTCAGGTGTGGACACTGGTGTAATTAACTACACAGGAAGTTCCCTCCCTATATAACCCCTCCCATACTGGGAGCTCCTCAGTTTTTGTAGCAAAGCAATAAGTGTCCCAATATCCCCAAACAAGAGGGGCGGGAGCTCTGTGTCCCGTGATGTACTCCAAGAAAAGGATTTTACAGGGAAGCTGTCATAAAAAATATTTTCTTTATCGTACATCACGGGACACAGAGCGGCAATCCATTACTATGTGGGATGTCCGAAAGCAATGCTTACTGAGGGGAGGGAGACACAAAAAACGCAGGCCGCCATCAGATGTGAGGATCTATAATGCTGCCAGATGCATACTGCGCCAAAAAGCTGCATCCTTTTGCCCTCCTATGTACATCTGACAAGAATCAGTGAACCTAAGCACAGACGCCAAGTTGCGGCCCTGAAAATCTGCGTCATAAAGGCTCGGTAAAGCATCGCGCATAAAGCGCTTACTATCCTGGTACGGAGCACCGCCCCCCCAAGAAACAGGGGGAGTCCCACTCTCCGAACCACAAGCCTGAATAATACCCTGATGAATCAATCTTGAAAACAGTTGATTTTAGACGCTGCCTGCCCCTTCCTGGGGCCTCCTGGTAGCGCAATAACATCAGCTTTCCGTATCCGAGCAGCCTCTTCAGATAGGCCTTGACCCTTCTACTCCAAAGGAGAGAGTGTAACCATTTTAATAGCTGTACTGAACACTGCCTGCCCACATCTAGGGTCTTCTGGCAGCACAATAAAAAACTTCAGCTTTCTATATCTGAACCTTCAGATAGATATTTAACTGCTCTCATCTCTACTGAGAGAAAGCAATAACCTTTCCTTCCGAAAACAAGGTTTTGAAAAAGGGGGAGGTAAGAATATCTAGATTCAAATGAACAATAGATCCTTCTAGTAAATAAGGCTGGGTGAGGATTAACATCACCCTACTAGTAAGAATAAGTATGGTTTTATACCAAGAGGTTGCCAATACTGAAACTCTCTTGGAGGCTACCACAACCAAGAACACCAATTCCCTTGTTAAAGGCTGAAGGGAAATATGGTGCATCGGCCCACAGAGCCGACCCTGTAAGCCGACAAAACTAGAGCCAATCCTCCAAGCACAAGGGCGACTAAACTGGTGGACTTATGCGCGTCACCCCTTGTATAATGGCTCGGAACAAAGAGTGTGAAGCAAGCGACCTTTGGAGGCAAGGCCGAGATCGGATCCTTGATGTAACTTAAGGCTGGCTCCGTCTCCTTTCCAAATGCAGGAAGGCAGGAATTTTATCTTTGACAAACTTCCAAGGATGCCACCATCTGTTTCATACCAGGAACATGGGCTCTCCCGATCCTGGGATATCTGGTCCTTGAGGCCAGCCTTCCTGTATGAATCAAGGAAGTGCCGTTGATTCTAAAAACCCTGATCCTAAAGAATGTGGGCTAAAATAGCCAGATCATTAATTCACCTGTTGCACGACAGGATGTAATACCCCCTTCGAAGTAGGCCTGGACAAGATGTAAGGGACCGTGGGTCCTCTACTACCACCCCTACTGTCCCTGCACAGAAAAGGTCGTCAGGGCTATGCCGGAGTAATCAGGCCATCCTCTAATGTTGCATGGAAGCCACAAACGCCGCGGCACTGGGGGGAGAGACATAACCAGTGACCACTGGTCCCACCAGATTACTAACACATCTGCCCCGCATGCGGGTGGATCCCTTGTCCTTGACCTCAAGCTGTTCAATTTCTTGTTGAGCCTGGACGCCAATACATCTTATGTACAGGGTACTATTTCTGTGGCCCTTGGTCAGGAAAACAGTCGGGGTGTAGAGGTCCTTCTCCTGGAGACACTTGTTGACGGCTACAGCGAATCGCCTGGCAATTCTGCATTTCATGAAATGACGAATGTCAATAGGCAAGGCACAAGCTCCTCCTTGGTAAATGAAGTAAATCACTTAATATGGTATAGTCTGATTGAACTCTGACCGAACCAACCAGCCACCTGAACGTTCAGGCCCCTAAGCCAGATGCTCCATCGGTAGCTCTAGATGACCGATAAGGCTCCCTTGGAGCTCGACTACTTCCCCTGGGCCAAGGTCTCTTCCTGACCTGGCAAACCCTTTAGTTAAGAACCACCAAGAGGAATTCCAGCCTATCTCTGGGACCGGTTCTTTGGATAATGCTAGGTCAAGATCCACTCCTTCTAGGCCAACACAATACGGTTTATAACAGTCCTGAATAAAAGTATAGGGAACTGTCTTGAATGAAGCAGCATCTTCTCTAGTGCCTTAAGCAGAAGGCCAAAAGTAAGGAACTGTTCCTTGCCGTAACCACCTAGACCAGCTTTCTTATAGCGATGGTCTTGTCTTAGGCCAAAAGTACTCTCCTGGTGCAAAACATACCCAGCTTTTTGTCAATGAAGAATGTATCTTTAGACTGGAATCCTAACCCAGGAGATCCAGATACTTGACCCTGCTGGACACCCTTAGGTCCAGCCATGCTGCTGACTGATCCATCAGCAGGAGTCTGCTTCCGTATGCCATTACTGCTATACCCTGGGCCTACAGACCTGCTAGAGGCGGGCCCTAGCACCCTGACAACCCAGACACGGAGGCTAACCCAAAAGGGCAAGACCACCAACTGGAGATAGTGCTGTTCCCCTGCACAACGCAGACAACCTCTGCAGTCCCAAGTAAATAAACACATATGCAACTGGCTCCCCATATGTGTATGTGGCAAGTGTTAAAGCCATATGCCTCAATGGAGGCGTGTGTACATGGCAGTGTGTGTTCATGGAAGCATGAAATCATATAAATATGTCTCACGCCAAACATGCATATAGCATGTGTGCTCTGGAACGAGCATCCTTGCAAGCAAGCAAGCATGTGTTATAAACGTGTTATGCAACAATGTGCAACATGAACCCATGCAGACACGTATCTCTATGCAAACACAAGGCATCCTGTATTGCTTAATTAAGCCACCATGTGCAACTTTAAAGTAACCATGCATGCGATTCAGCATCTTCCATGCGATCAACATCTTATGCATTTTAAGCACTACTGTGCGGACAAGAACCCTTGTGTGACCAAGCACCCCTGTGCGTTCCAGCATCCTTATGCACCCAAGCATCTTAATGCGACTTTAGGCATTTCTGTGAAACAAGCCTCTCTATGTGATCAAGTATCCCTGGGTAATCCAGGACTCTGTTGATCCAACCACCATGTGTGATCCAGCTTCTTTTTGCATTCAAGCATCTTTAAGCAATCCCTTTAGGCCTTGAGTAATCCAGGACTTGGGTGATCGGGTAATCCTGTGTGATTCAGCATTTTTATGCCTTCAGGCCACTTTATGTGATTCTAGGCATTTCTGTGGGAACAAGCCTCTTTGCGTGACCAAATATCCTTGGGGAATCAAGGACTTGGGTGATCATGTAATCCTGTGTGATTCAACCTTTTTATGCATACAAGCATCCTTTATGCGATTCAGCATTTTTATGCATACAAGCATCTTTATGCGACTTTAGATACTTTTGTGGAAACAAGCCTATTTTTGTGACCAAACATCCTTGGGTAATCCAGGACGCTGATGATCAGGTAACCATGTGTGATCCAGCATCTTTTTTGCATCCAAGCAACTTTATGCGATTTTAGGCCTTTCTGTGGAAACAAACCTCTTCTGTGTAACCAAACATCCTTGGGGGAAACAAGGACTTGGGTGATCAGGTAATCATGTGTGATTCATCATTTTTATGCATACAAGCATCTTTATGCGACTTTAGGTACCTTTGTGGAAACAAGCCTATTTGTGTGACCAAACATCTTTGGGTAATCCAGGACGCTGATGATCAGTTAACCATGTGTGATCCAGCATCTTTTTTGCATCCAAGCAACTTTATGCGATTTTAGGCCTTTCTGTGGAAACAAACCTCTTCTGTGTAACCAAACATCCTTGGGGGAAACAAGGACTTGGGTGATCAGGTAATCATGTGTGATTCAGCATTTTTATGCCTACAAACGTCTTTATGCGATTCAGCATTACAAGCATCTTTTATGCGACCTCTTTTGTGGAAACAAGCAGCACCATATAGACAGAAACATTTATGTTTATGCGATCCACAATAGAATCTGCTCTGTTACTTGTTTTTATCCCACATGCATTCCAAACTCATGTATGTTATGCAACATGCGGACTGGTAAAGAGGAAATTATCCTCTGCAGATGTGTGTTTCCTCAATTAAGAGACATTAGCAATGTGTGCCCGCAACTGTGCATCCCTCCGATGCATTTGGTTAGCCTGAAGCCGACACCAGGCTGAGGATTATATGGAGGTCTTACTAGCCACCTATAGGAAAACCTCTCTTTACACTCTAAGGAGAAGATAGAGGTGTAATCAGAACCTGTAGGGCTTTTGATAGCTTCTCCTTGTTAGGCTGCAGCTCCTGTCTCCTGTCCTCTGACAGTGAAACTTTTATCCCCAAGCTTTCTAATCCCTTTGTTTCAGGATTAAAGCAGGAAAAGGGGGACACCCCCTGTTTTTTTTTTTTTTTCTTGCAAAACACAAAACACATGCAGAGTGATTGCAATGTTGGGGGAAGGCTGCATTGCCCGACAGGTCTGATGGCTCAATCTATGAGCTGTTTAAGTCTCTTCAGAGGAGAATAAGGGTCCACCAGGTTCAGGTGGTGATCCCTCTTTATATTCCTACCCCTGACCTTATTCAATGGGGAGACCAAGTCCTAAGCTAAAGCAGAGGCACTTAACCCAGGTGCATCAAATAGCTGAATTTAGTCTGACACAATGCCTGCTAATCTGCACAGCTAGATGCGAGTAGGCGTCTTAGATGAATCTGTATCCAACTCACACAAGGTGCTTACGTTTGTGTCCCCCTAGCTTTACAGAGCTCTGACGTCCGGGCCCTTTGAAGAGCCTTCTCTGCGACTGCACTGAGCCGGTGAGCACGTGCAACATGGTAGAGCCTGAAGCGGAGGAAGTGGGACACAATAGATCAGCTAACACTTAAGCTTCCGTTTTCTGGAAAGCATGGTAAGAAAAAACATCAGGCATGTCTTCTACTGCCAATAGTAGTGGAAACACAGATAAGACTTGCAACTACTCACGGAAGACAATCCTTTGTATAGGATTAAGGGCATATTTTTTTTTATTTTTTTTATTTCTGTACCGGCCCCTTCAAGGGGCGATATATAGGTACTGCAGCCATCCTGTCTAACAGACATGGTGGGCCAGGCTGCATGCCGGCTAGGGGAGGTATATGGGTGCCCTGACCCATCCTGTCTCAGAAGACATAGTGGTTTACATTGCCCATGCATAGAAGCATAATATAGGCGAGACCCAAGTCCCCCACGGAGGACCTACTGTCGAACCAAGTCCCGTAGGCCCTCCTCTTACCTTCTCCACGCTGCAGGGTATTGCCAAGCAAGAGGCCCAATCTTCCCCCTTCACCGTGGGTATTGTCCTAGACCTTCAGGGACCGGGGTCCATGGCAGGAACACCAACTCCCCTGGACCTATATAGCATCCTGGCAGCAGAAAAAACATTTGGTCCTTAGAAGGCACAAAGTTCTGGAACCCAGGATCCAGCCCTCGGCAGAGAGGCATTATAGGCTAAACCTCGTTCTTCGTACCGAGGCCCGGGTACCGTCCACTTTGGCTATGAAGCACCTTGGACGGATCCGGATTTATGGAGGTTTTTTTTTTTTTTTTTACATCCAGCATGGATCCCTCCAGTGGAGCTCCTAAGAGCACATGTTCACTCGTGACCAACACCTTAGACACTGATGAAAAAACTGAGGAGCTCCCAGTATGGGAGGGGTTATATAGGGAGGGAACTTCCTGTGTAGTTAATTACACCAGTGTCCACACCTGAAGGTAGACTCTATAACCCACATAGTAATGGATTGCCGCTCTGTGTCCCGTGATGTACGATAAAGAAAATAGCAAGCATGGTACTTCCATCTTCCTTGGGTTAATATGTCACGCTTAAAAAAAAAAAAAATTGTTCATTTGTTCAATCAAATCTTGGACATCTGACAGTGCATTCGGAAAGTGTTCACAACGCTTCACATTTTCCACATTTTGTTATGTTACAGCCTTATTTCAAAATAGATTCAATTAATTATTTTCCTCAAAATTCTACAAACAATACCCCGAGATAAAGTTTGAAATCTTCACAAATTTGTTAAGAATAAAAAAAATCCATGTACATAAGTATTCACAGCCTTTGTCATGACACTCAAAATTGAGCTCATGCATCCTGTTTCCACTGATCATCCTTAACCACTTAAGCCCCGGACCAAAATGTAGCTAAAAGACCAGGACCCTTTTTGCAAATTGGCACTGCGTCGCTTTAACTGACAATTGCGCTGTCGTGCGACGTGGCTCCCAAACAAAATTGGCGTCCTTTTTTTCCCTCAGTTTAAGCCGATACGTATTCTACCTATTTTTGGTAAAAAAAATAAAAATAAATCGCAATAAGCGTTTATCGGTTGGTTTGCGCAAAATTTATAGCGTTTACAAAATAGGGGATAGTTTTATTGCATTTTTATTACTACTAATGGCGGCGATCAGCGATTTTTTTCATGACTGCGACATTATGGCGGACACTTCGGACAATTTTGAAACATTTTTGGGACAATTGTCATTTTCACAGCAAAAAATGCATTTAAATTGCATTGTTTATTGTGGAAATGACAGTTGCAGTTTGGGAGTTACCACAAGGGGGCGCTGTAGGGGTTATGTGTTCCCTGTGTGTGTTTACAACTGTAGGGGGGAGTGGCTGTAGGTGTGACGTCATCGATCATGTCCCCCCTATAAAAGGGATGACAATCGATGCTGCCGCCACACTGAAGCACGGGGAAGCCGTGTTTACACACGGCTCTCCCCGTTCTTCAGCTCCAGGGACTGATGGCCGCACTCCAGCGGCGAGCGGGTCCGCGAGTCCCCAGAGCTTCGGACCGGGTCACGGGCGCCCGTCCGTGAACCATGGATGGGTAGTAGTACAGGACATACCTGTACGTGGATCTTCCTAGCCGTGCCATTTTGCCGACGTATATGTGCAGGAGGCGGTCCTTAAGTGGTTAAAATGTTTCTACAACTCGATTGGAATCTACCTGTGGTAAATTCAGTTGATTGGACATGATTTGGAAAGGCACATACCTGTCTATATAAGGTCCCACTGTTAACAGTGTATGTCAGAGCACAGACCAAGCCGTGTAGTCCAGGGAACACTCTGTAGACCTCAGACAGGGTTCTATTGAGGCACAGATCTGGGGAAGCATACAGAAATATTTCTGCAGCATTGAAGGTCCCAATGAGCACAGTGGCCTCCATCATCTGTAAATGGAAGAAATTTGGAACCACCAGGACTCTTCCAAGAGCAGGTCGCATGGCTAAACTGAGCGATCAGGGGAGAAGGGCCTTAGTCTGGGAAGATGACCAAGAACCCAACCCCATGGTCACTCTGACAGAGCTCCAGCTTTTCTCTGTGGAGAGAGGAGAACCTTTCAGAAAAACAACCATCTCTGCAGCACTCCACCAATCAGGCCTGTATGGTAGAGTGGCCACACTAAAGCTCCTCAGTAAAAAGGCACATGACATCCCACCTGGAATTTGTCAAAAGGCACCTGAAGGAGTCTCAGACCATAACAAAATTCTCTGGTCTGATGAATCAAAGATTGAAATCTTTGGCCTGAATGGCAAGCGTTATGTCTGGAGGAAATCAGGCACCACTTATCACCTGGTCAATACCGTTTCAAACAAACTTTTTTTTTTTTTACGTTGTCACTATGGGGTATGGTTTTTAGAATGTTGAGGAAAATAATGAATTTAATCCATTTTGGAATAAGGCTGTAACAAAAAGTATAGCGCTGTGAATAAAAATGTACTTGTAAAAATGTCACCTAAATTCATATGTGCACAAAAACATATTACACTCTATTACACTAAGCCACTAAACTGTTGGAAAGAGGATGACCTCCCTAATCTGAAGGCATATTACTGGGCAGCAGTAATGGGTCTACTTGATTCTCCCATGAATTTGCATACTGTGTTGCTGGAGTTACAGCAAGTATTGCTTCTGTACACTGTATACATTTTGTACAAAAAGATTTGTTCGAGTATAAAAATACAAAGTGACCTGAGTAACTGACATTTATGTTGTGTACAGTAGATGAAAGATGCAGATTACAGGACACCAATCACATTTTTGTAAACTGCTCCCAATATTATCAACAGCTCTAAAGATTAAAAGAATTCTAGCAACATGACACACACACAAAAAAAAGGACACACTTGTCCCAAATGGATTACTTGCAAAAATGGGTTCAGGGAACTGCTGAACTGTGAGGACTACTAATATAAATCTACTTATCAGCACACATTCTCTGTTCAGAAACAGCCCAGCAGCAACAACAGTTTAATAAAAAGTGAAAAACCTTTAGTACATTAATTACCAAGAATTGTTTACTGCAGTGTGCTTACGTAGCTAGATTAGCGTAAGGAAAAAAGTTCAGACCCCGGCACGAGCCAGTGTGGTTCTGAAAGATTCTGGGAAACAGCCCATAAAGTACAACATGACTAAAGAGGGGGTAGTGCCCTTATGAAATCAATAAATCTACCTGTTGCCATGATGGTATCCTCATGTCCTTGTGTAAATACAACCACCCTTGGCCTTTTCGCGTTCACCTTTGGAAGAGCCTGAGCCTTTCTGGCAATCTCCTTGATATCTTCAGTCTAGGGAAGAACAGAACATTAACATGTAAATACATATGGCAAAGAGAGACTAACACACTTTACATTTTAGACACTATGTTTTGCTCTTGATTGTACAAAAGGAAAAAATAGTAATATTCTCAGAAAGTTCTAACACCTTTCAGACGTTTGCCCCAACTCCACACGATTCTTATCTTTCTGATCATATTAACAATTATAGCACTGCTCTTTTCCATTTTTTTTTCACCATGTACCAGTTTTTTGTAATAGTGGAAAGAAGTTAGAAGCTGGGACGCATTTGTGGACATTATGTCTGCTACCATGGATATTAACAGAAATAAATGGCAAACAAGCAGTACTGCTGCCTCGGCGGTACAGCAGTGCAGTACCAATGTCCTTTTTTACACAACAACTCATATGGATTTTTATTTACATTGAAGCTCAAATCCAGACAAAAAACATTTTGGATAGCGTGGGGAGACATTAAAATGCCTATCAATATTTGTTTTTATTAGTGTGCTCATTTAGGAGAATTCTTTTTACTTCCCGTCTTTTTCATAAGTGTCCAACTAGCAGTAGCTCTCCAATATTAACTAGTTGCTGACTGCGTGCCGTCGTTTTACGGCAGCAGGTTGGCTCTCCTGCGCGAGAGCCCGTAGCTTTACGTCGGCTCTTTAAGCGGCCACTAGGGGGCGCGCCGCCGGCGGCCCACACCCCCCCCCAGTCCTGTGCCCGGCGGGCGCGATCACCGCTGGGCACTCGCGATTGCTCGGTACAGAGCGAGGACCGGGAGCTGTGTGTGCAAACAGACAGCTCCCGGTCCTGTCAGGGGAGAAATACTGATCTTCTGTTCATACAATGTATGAACAGAAGATCGGTGATTTCCCCTAGTGAGTCTACCCCCCCCCCCCCCATACAGTTAGAACACACCCAGGAACATACTTGACCCCTTCCCTGCCCCCTAGTGTTAACCCCTTTCCTGCCAGTGGAATTTTTATAGTAATCCAATGCATTTTTTTTAGCACTGATCGCTATAAAAATGCCAATGGTCCCAAAAATGTGTCAAAAGTGTCCGCCATAATGTCGCAGTACTGGAAAAAAATAAATAAATCAATAAAAATCGCTGCCATTACTAGTAAAAAAAAGTATTAATAAAAATGCCATAAAACTACCCCCTATTTTGTAAACGCTATTACATTTGCACAAACCAATCAATATTTTTGGGGGATATTTAATATAGAAAAAAAATATTGCATTTTTTTCTATATAGTCGCTCTAGATTTGTTTATAGCGCAAAAAATAAAAACCACAGAGGTGATCAAATACCACCAAAAGAAAGCTCTATTTGTGGGGAAAAAAGGACGCCAATTTTGTTTAGGAGCCACCTCGCACAACCGCGCAATTGTCAGTTAAAGCGACGCAGTGCAGAATCACAAAAAGTGCTCTGGTAATTGGGTAGCAATATGGTCCGGGGGTTAAGTGGTTAATACAGACAACTATAAAACACATTTTCCAGTAGCACAGAAAAGGGTTAGAACCTGTCAGAATTGTACAACTGTACAAGTGCCCTTTGAGGAGATTTTACCTTTCCCCCTAGACCAGGTGATGGGTTTCTGACAGAATAAAAAGCAAGGAGAGATAGCTCCGACGGGGACACAAAGCAATTAAAACCTTGCAAAAGGTTCTAATTAATCACGGTGGATAAATATAAAAAAAAAAAAGAAGGATTTGGGATTTTTAAACACATTTTTATAAAGCCTCGATAACGTCACTCACGCATATGTGAACCGGAGCCATGGGTCAAGGCACAGACACTGAAGAAATGGCACAAGTGAGCCGTTTCTGCAGTCCGCATGTGTTAATAACGTTGGCACATGTGAATACAGTGAATATCTCCTAAACGGAGCAAGTTTAGGCAATATTCACGGTACCTACAGGCAAGCCTTATTATATACTTGTAGGAAAAAAGTGGTAGTACGTGGTTTACAACCACTTTAAATCATGATTTAAATCAAATCCACCCTGGCTCTAAAGACTCCTGATTTTATAAAAACTATGAAGTTTTGGTTGCAGTTGGGCTTTAAACAAAATGTAGCATTTTGGAAAGGGGCCTTAAGCTCTGCTTCCACAATGTCCAGTTCATAGTGTAGCTGGTAGTAAAATCAAATTCAACTGGACTTTGTATGTTCATAACTTAGCCAAGCCAATTTTATCAACATGCTACTTTAGAGCAGCAACAGAACAGAGAAGCTAACCTTGAGGAGAAAAAGGTGATAGTGGAACACTCCAAAGCAAAGGACAAATGGGTAAAGAACCATTCAGAGTGCTTACTTAGTCCTAGCCAACAGATTGAACTTTGCTGTGGCTGATATCACCACAACTACAGAATCGCCCATCTATAACCACCAGATATCAGCATAAGAGGCTGAACAATTCCATTTGAGTGTTTCAGCAGTAATGTTGTGTCAAAACACCCCTTCCAACTTGACTCCACTAGAGAGGGAGGCCCTTACAATGCTTAGTACAGATCCAATCATCACCATCCTGCAGCAGACAAGAGATTATGCACTGTGATCATTAATGCATTGGATTACCATTCTAAGGGGACCACTCCCTAAATGGGGACACCACTAGCTGTTACAAGAAAAAAAAAAAAAGATGTTATACGGTTTTTAACAAGTTAAGAACTAGGGTTGTCCCGATATAAAAAAAAATGTAGGACCGAGTACAAGCACCGATACTTTTTTTCATGTACTCGCCGATACCGATTAGCGATACTTTTTTTAAATGTGTCCATGTGTCCCCAAATGCAGCCATGTGTCCCCAAAGAGAAAGCCCCCCCCCCCCGCAGCCTAGTTGATCAGCGCAGGTAACATTACAGCTTTCATTTGAATAGCTGTGTGTTCCCCACCGCGCCTCATCATATATAGCCCCTCCCCCTTGTCCGGGCACTTTTGATACAGATCACCCATCCAATCCTTGGCTTTCTCTTTAGGGACTAGACGTCGGCAGCAGCTCTCCGCCCCCTCTCCACCCGCACTGTAAAAAAAAAAAAAAAAAAAAAAAAAGTATCGGTGAAGTATCGAGCACAAGTACTTGCGCAAATGCTCAGTATCGGTCCCGATACTAGTATCGGTACAACCCTAGTAAGAATGATTCATCAGATCTTGCACCACCATCAACCACGGAAGCTAGATGTCTGTATAAGCTCCCTAAGACACACAAGGCAGGAACGCAGCAACAGATTGAGTTGGTAACAACAGAGTCTAACAACAAACGCCAACCTCTCAGTAGTGCCATGAAAGTTTGTCGCTTTTCAGACTGCGCTTCTTCTACAAGATAAACAAGGACAAGCAAAAGTCAATTTCATATGTAGCTGGAGTGGAGTGTCGGAAAAACACTGAATCTTTAGCATTTCATCCCTGTATCTTTCAGCAATTCTCAGAGCAATATACCCAAAAGAGGAAACACCTAAACACAAAGTAAAGTAAGCAAAGTTCCAGAATGTTGACAGGTAGTTGTGACTTCTGTGGAGATCATGTTCCCTAAACAGTCAGAAGTGTGAACGCTGGCCCATTTTTGGACTTTACTGACAATCAGGCAAACTCCCATGTTGGGGCTCTTTCACACGTCCGTTCAGTTTTTTGGATCAGTTTTTTCCCCCTTCAGTTGATCCGTTTTTTCATCAGTTTTTCGTCAGTTTTCCGTCTGTTTACATCCGTTTCCGTTCCGTTTTTCATCAGTTTTTCATCAGTTTTTTTCATCCGTTTTTTCATCCGTTTTTTTTTTTTTTTTTTTAGAACTTTTTTTTTTTTTTTACATATTTTGATGAAAAACTGACGTTAGCGGATCGGATGGTAAACGGATCATCCGCTAACGTCCGTTTTTCGTCCGTTCCGTTTTTTTGACGGAAGAAAAATAGGGTTTTCTTCCGTCCAAAAAAACGGAGCTTACCGCAGACGGATGTTAACGGACGTTAGCGGATGCTCATCCGCTAACGGTTGCTAACCCATAGGGAAGCATTGAGGTCCGTTAACGGACGTCCAAAAAACGGACGAACTGAACGGACGTGTGAAAGGGCCCTTAGAAGTGGTGTTATGCATATCCATTACTATGTCATATGTATTTGCGCTCCCTTTAGGGCCAAACATCCGGTTGATCTCCTTCACTCTTAAAATCTCATATGGATCATCAGTCTGGAGGGACAGGCGTTCATAGGAGAAGCGGAGACAGTCCTGTACCTGGAGATTGTGTACAGCCACAAAGTGCTGTGAATGCAGGCTTGGCCCTTAAAAGGGAGAAATTCTGGTGAGTGAAGTGGAGAAGGGGGAGCACATTTTAAAAGCACATCACAAGATTTATGAACCTAATACTGCATTATGGACTTATTCATTTTGACTTTTTAGCGCAAGTCACTTTTTTCACAGATGCTATCCTAAGCACAGCACAGGCACTTTATTGCCGATTATAGAGTTTGCATAGGGTGCAAGTTTGAGGATTCCAGTGTTATATGAATTTATTCACCAATAAGGTATAGCAATGATATATTTACTAATAAGCTGTTCACCCAATTTTTTTTTATTTTTTTTTGCCCATTTGCACACTTAACCCATATTACCCATCTCACCTATTGCAAGTGCACTTAATAAGGGACATACACCACTAAAAATTAGCAGCGCCATACCTACTCATTTTAAAAGATTTTTTTGCAGACTCCACAAAGGTCACAGTCTCAGTGGGGCATGAGCTTAATGAACATTTTTTTTTTTTTTTTTTTACACACACACTTGTCAATAGCACGGAACTTATTCTTTTGTCTGGCCTATTTATCATTATGTTTCCAAGTCTTGTGAAGGAACAACCTAACCTGCTTATTCAATGAATTTAGGATATTGGATTTAAGAGATCTGGAATTAAACTGGGCAAAGAGAGCCATAAACTTAATTCAGAAGTTAAGGGGTGTCATTGTGAACTGAAGGTCAGAGTTAAAACTTAAGGTGGCAATCTTTTCCAAAGAGAGGAAGATTCTTGTCTGGGCTGTGTCAAAGATTAGATCTAGGTACTCCAGATGACATGTGGGTTGACTTTGGAAAGTTGATCAAGCCAAAAGGTTGAAATGATCTGGACGGTTCTTTAAATGTGGGCAAGGATCCTGGCTGAGGAGCCATACAGCAAGAGGTCATCCAGGTAACCATTTTCATGAATGCCCTGGGTTTGAAGAAGTAGATCGAGAAGCAAGTCAAGCACTTTTGTGAACACTTGGGGTGCAGAAGAGAGCCCTCCCTTTGGCCGGAAGATGGCAGATTTTAAGGGTAAAAAGAAAAGAAGGGAACAGACATAGCAGCTATTTTTAGCTCTAGGAGTATGAAATGACAGATTAAATCCAGAGGTCAGGGAGGTCTTGGATCCAGAATAGAAAAAAAAAAAAACGCCAAACGTCAGACTCTTGAGAATTGTCAAATTACATTTTCAAGAGCAACAACATAAAATAGGGCTTAAGATATCAACTGTAATTGTTCTAGGAGAGGAGGTTCTTCAGAGACAAGCGCTACTAGTCTCTGTTCATTTGTCAGTCCCCGGAGTTATATATATCTGACTTGCATACCATTCATCCTTAGAGTACAGCACATTGGTTACATAAAGTTAACTTCATTTTAATTTAAAGTGATGGTAAAACTATGTGACTGTTTAAGGATAAGTCCACCTGCTTTTAGGGTAGAACATGTAACATGTTCCCCCTGCTGCTCCCTCTCCCTGTGACAGCAGTACGGGGAGAAGTTTCCCATACTAGCTGTCACTTTTTGAAACCAGTGCAGCCAAGTCAGGGCTCAGCACACACAGCCATGTCATACATTCACAGAGCTCTGTTTATGAATAAACTACAAGCCCCTACCACCATTTGTGGCAGTCGGCTTGTAGTTCTCAATGAACTACCACAGCGCTATTGAGTGCTATTGTAGCGGAGTCTTCCTGTCAGTGTGAAACTGCCTTGTCGTATGATGTATGGGGAAGACAGCTCACACTGACAGTGTTCAAGAGAGCTGCTTCTTTCCAGGCTCCTAAAAAAAAAGTAAATACACATTTTTTTACCTGCATAAAATTGTGCATTATCATCATTTTTTTTATCCATTAAAGTGATTGTAAAGTCTTTTTTTTGTAACAAACATGTTATACTATACTTACCTGCCCTGTGCAGTGGTTTTGCATGGAGCAGCCCAGATCCTCCTCTTCTGTTGTGTGCCCCCACAGCAAGCAGCTTGCTATGGAGGCATCCGAGCCAAGCCTTTTATCGGACAAGGAGCCTAGCCCCGCTTCCTCTAATTGGCTAACAGCAGCGGGAGCCAATGGCGCCAAGCTGCTGTCGCTGGTTCTAGAGAGATCTCAGGCAAGTCTTAGGAGCTGCTACACACAGAAGGCTTTTTATCTTAATGCATAGAATGCATAAAGATACAAAAAAACTTGAGCCTTTACAACCACTTTAAGCTTTGACATGTAAAACAGTCTACGAAGAGGTTTTACATTACTGTAATAGGGCATTTAAATCTTGCGAAGACTCTTGGCAGTGTGCAATAATAGAAAGGCAACAGCAGGTTAATCTCATAGCAAAGGAACTTCATCATACGTGGGTGTCACTGTGCCAAGATGATTGGAGAACGCAGTGTCAAGAAGCTGGAAGAGCATTAACGCTGAAGTATTCAAGATTTACCATAGCAACAGCAGCGAGCATCAATGTCCAAAACATGAAATCCTGTTATAAGCTACGACAAAAATAAAAATCCTAACCTGTTTGTACATAAGGTTTAGTAATACTAAAGAATATAAAATGTGTGGTTTCCAAATACCTCAAATCCTTGTTCCCTGGCAAACGTAGCAGCTTCCTAAAATTTTGAAAAAAGATTTAGGTAAATGAACAAGATAAAAACTTGTAAACTTGAAAGTTCATGATTTTTAGTCTACAGGTTAACAAAAACATTAGAAATATAAGATGAGAACTGCATAAGATTTAATTTAGTGGTTTGACCGAGACAGCAAATTTTATATATGAATACAAAGTTATTGTTCTACATAAATCAAATGCACCTGTGCAGATTTCTCCATACACATATTGATTTACAACATACTCATTTAAATTCATTCAAGTATTTCAATTCCAATTACACACCTGGAATCCCCCTCCAAAAAAAAAAAACCTTTTTATATGCAGACTTTAAAGGGGTTGTAAAGTTACAAGTTTTTTTACCTTCATGCATCCTATGTATGAAGGTAAAAAAACATCTAGCAGCACCGGCCCCCCCCTAGCCCCCGTTGTACTTACCTGACCGTTCGAATCTCCCGGGCGCGTCCACATCGTCCTCTTCGGTTCCCAGCCTGGCCGTTGATTGGCTAGGCTGGGCGGATTGATAGCAGCGCAGCCATTGGCTAGCGCTGCTGTCAATCAGAGCGGATGACGCGGCGCGCTGGGGGACGGAGCCGAGTGATACAGTCGGCGGCTATGGCCGCCGCTGTATCACGGGAGCGCGCTCGCAAAAGCTTTCCTCCGTGCAAACGCCCTCGCATGAAGAGGAAAAGCTTTTGCGAAGAGGAGCCCAGACTGCTGCCGAGGGACACCAGAAGACAGCTTTCCGGGCCACTCTGTGCAAAACGAACTGCACAGTGGAGGTAAGTATCACATGTTTGTTATTTTTTTTTTTTTTAATCCCTGACTTTAGTGTCCCTTTAAGCTGGCCCAGCGAGGTGACACAAGTCTCCTCTGACAGCAACATGTGGCAGGCATTCTTCCAGGACTGATCGGCGCTTATGTAATGAAGTATCAGCCCAGGAGTACCGAGAGGCCAGTGTGCATAATGATGCGTTGTTGGTGGGGTGGGGGCTTGGTTAAAAAGTACAGACTGGGTTTCAAATAAGATGAGCAGAATGACTATGTACACACACACACACACAGGGGGGGGGAATTGGGGTTCTAAAAATTATTTATTTTAACTTGGAGAAATAAAATTTAAGTGCTTGTCAACCTATAAAAATAAATCCTGTTCCCTAAACCACATACTGGGCACTTACGCCCACTTCCTTCCCAGGCCAATTTTCAGCACTCTCGCATTTTCAATGACAGTTTTTATCATTTTGTTTGCACAAATAGAGTTTTCTTTTGGTGGTATTTATTCAGGACTGCGTGTTTATTTAAAATATTTTCTTTATTCTATTTTAAAAGATATCCAATAAAATCTAATGTTGTCATAAATTTAAGCCAAAATGTATTCTGCTACATTTTGTAAAAATCTTTGGTAAAAAAAAAAATCCTGTTAAGTGTAGAATTGGTTTGTGTGATCACGGACATAAACGCAAATGATCATGTACAGATGTGTGCAGATAATCATTGGGACATACAATTTTACATATGTGGGGGACATGTGATTTTACGGGGATATGCGATTTTACTGTTACATATGTGGGGGACACGTGTGTTTTACATTGTGTGTTACTAGGATGGTGATCAGTGTGTAAAAAACTGTAAACAGCAGCTCATACACACTAATCACCAGCCGGCTGCAGCGATCCACTCTCCTCACCGACAACTAATGTGTAAGGTGAGTCTTGGGTCCTGACTGGATAAATCGATAGCAGTGCAGCCATTGGCTCTCGCTGCTGTCAACCAAATCCAATGATGTGGGAGCTGGGGGGCGGGTCCGAATCCTGCTGTCTGTGTCAATGGACACAGACAGCAGCGTGTCCACATGGGTGCCCGGACGGAGAGAGCTTCTCCGACGGGAAACTCAAAAAGAGCCAAGAGTGCCATTGAGGGACCCCAGAAGAGGAGGATCGGATCAATGTGCAAAACCAAGTGCACAGAGGAGGCATGTATGACATAAAAAAAAAAAAAAAAAAGGAAGGTTTACATATCCTTTAAAACATGTTATACTGCACAGTGCTTGTGTTATGTAATTTGGTCCCCTATATCACCTAAAAAAACTGGCTGATCCTGCCTGGCTATGCCCTCCCCTCTGTAAACTGACCACGGTGTATTATGGCTGCTGAGCCCCGACACCGTGGTCAGTTTACATGCCTCCATCAGCCGCAGCTCTCCTCTTTGATCTGCTCTGTCCACTCCACGATTCTTGTCTTCTGGTGCAATCAAACCTATACTATGATCATGCCATCCCTACTATTATATAAACGCTATGTGCCCCTTTGCCTGTGTGGTATAAAAAAAAGATGCAGATCATACCGTATATCAGAGCTGCTCCTGGTACTCACTAAACTCCTTGGATCTCCCTCCTCCATGGCCGACGTCAGCGCTTGGCCCCACCCACTATATCTGTCAGCCGGAGAGAGCCGAGAAGTCACGTGAGCACCAGGAAACACTTTGGTATGTAGTATAATCTGCATCTTTTTAATACCGCACAGGAGAGCATTATATAACAGAGGATGGCACGATCATATTATAGTGGATTTACAACCACTTTAAGTTGGATGAAATTAATAAGATGGAGATGCATTAGGTTAGACGTTACTCAACTTCAAACCATTATCAAGGCTGGGTAAAAAAAGGAGCCAAAAAAGAGCACCTAAAAGAATTTAAACTAAGCTTTTTTTGTTGCCAACCACTTGAAGTACATTTTCTCCTGGCTTCTAGATTGTGCAGTCCAAATTATGATTTCTAGTTTGATTTATTGTGTTGCGTTATGCACACAACACACAAATAGTTCAAATGCATTCAGATACCTTTATATAATGACATCAAGCTAACAAAACATGGAAAACAGCACTTTGTCAAATGGGTTTAATTTTCTTAGATTTGTGATTGAAGTTAACTAGGAATAGGCAACTGAAATGGCTTTATTCTTCTGCTCCTATGGGAGAACAGATTCCTCCCTCATTACCCAGCTCTAGAATCATTACAATTACTGCCCGATGAAAATTAGCACTTACTGTGTGCCTTCCAAGGAAAATTAAGTACCTCAGACACACTTGCTGAGTTCTGAACTTGTGAACTTACAGCAGCTGCATTTTTTATCAACAGACTGAGTGAGACGTGCCAGACTATGTATTCCTCAGCTGCAATTTGGAAAAGCAACTTTTTGAAAAGTGAACAAGCTATTTTGTAGTAAGCCTCACAGACCTGCTATGGAGGAGTGGAAAAATTGATTGTAAAAGCAATAGCTCATACTTCATTAAAAACATTTATATCAAATGAAATTCTATGTGAACTGAAGGGACGCAAATTTAAAAGAATGTTTTATCTTAAAACAAAAAGAGGCCGCACTAGACCATTGCTAAAAACAAAAGCAAAGCTCAATTATTATATTTATTCTTCAGATATGGGTGATGTTAAAGATTTGGACATAGCTTAAAACAAGCCTACAAGGGCTTACAATGGCACAAAACCACTTATTACTGTATGATTATTTAAACATTGTAGGTATCAGAAGCCAATCGTGGAGGGGGGGGGGGGGGTGAAAGGCATTGGTAAATATGGTAAAGTATATTTCCACTGGGGAGGGAAATGTAAACAGTTTTTCTTATTATTATGTATGTGCAAATTTAAATTGAATAAAACGCAAAGTAAAAAAAAAAAAAAAGAAGCCAATCGTGTTAGGCAAACAGTGAAAGGGTGGTTTGTGGTACTGCAAAGGGTTTCAGGGTATATTGTCATGTAACTGTTAGCACATGAAAGTAGTTCAATGAGCAGGTGAGGTGCTGCTGTCTTCATGTCCTCAGTTATAGAATGGCATTTCATAGCCTATTAAGCATCACATCCTGCTGTACTAGAAAACCTAAAAAAAATTAAAAATAAAAGGCACTTTGGGTCTGACAATTAACTCTAGCTCGTTATTTGCAAAGGGAGAACACTTTCACTCACATAGTCACATGTACACATTATTGATTCAGCAACACAAAAGCAGACTAGGTGATTATATGGAACTTGAAAGCCTTCTCTGCTTTTATAGCTTATGACTGACAGACTCTAATGTTCCCATCATGAACAGCAGGAGCACATTCACCTATCCAATTCCCCATTTTAGCATGTGAAACATACAATTTGTTAGCTGGGCATTCTATATACTGTACACACACACACACACACATATATATATATATATATATATATATTTATTTATTTATATATATATATATATATATATAGTTACTATAATGTGCAAAAAAAATTGGCGTATTAAGTGTGAAGAAATGCTTTAAGAAGTAAGAATGCCTTTGAAAATATATATTTTAATGGTTTATTTTTATCAATTTATAAAATGCAGAGTAAGCACACTTTTGTAAACGTACACAATTTCAGGGATTATGTAGGCGTAAGCTAGCCATAGATGGTTTGTTGAATCATGGTTCAAACCATGTATGGGGAGTCAGCATGTACCAGCAATAATCACCGCCTTCTCCTGGTATGAACGGCTTTCCCCATTTGCTGGTAGAACACAATGGCTCCGCAGGAGGGATACCCCTGCCAACACTAATTTGCTCAGTCTATGGCCAGCCTAAAGCATGGTACACACCACTAGTTATGTTTTTTGTCCAACCCAGCAGATTAAATGTAAAAAATAACTGCTTTGGTTGGAGCGGGTGCTGGTTTTCAATCCGGCCGACTTATGTCGGACCAGCTGCCTTACACACGAGCCAAATGTCAGCTGTTTTTTTATTGAACCGTCCAATGTCACCCGACATTCAGCCCATGTGTAAGGGGGGTGCTTTAGAACGCATTCTTGATGTACAGTATTTTTCACATCTGCCTAAAACTTTTTTTTTTACTATGCAAAAAAGTATAATATATATTATATATACACACACACACACACACACACACACACACACACACACACACACACACACACATTATATATATATATATATATATATATATATATATATATATATATATATATATATATATTATATATATATAATTATATATATATATATCATTTTGAGTTGGCACATCCTTTGCAGTTATAACATCTTCAACTCTTCTTGGAAGACTGGCCACAATTTAGGATTGTGTCTGTGGGAGTGTTTGACCACACATTTATTTGTGAGGCCAGGCACTGATGTTGGACGAGAAGGCCTGGCTCGCACTCTCCAAATGCAATTCATCCCAAAGGTGTTCTATTGGGATGAGGTAAGAACTGTGCAGGCCAGTCAAATTCCTTCACCCCAAACTTTCATGCATATCTTTATGCACTGGTCCAAATCATTTGGTGGAAGGGGGATTATGGTGTGGGTTGTTTTTCAGGGTCGGGCTTGGCCCCCTTAGTTCCAGTGAAGGAAACACTTAAGGCATCAGCATACCAAAACAATTTCATACTTCAAACTTTGTGGGAACAGTTTAGGGATGGCCCTTTACTATTCCAACATGACTGGTGGGGTGCCAACATTGAGCAGGAACAGAGATGAACACATCTCATCACTAAAGATCCTAAAGGGATAAAGAAACCAGAGGGCAACTTATCCCGACAACCACCATATATTTGTGAATATATAATGTCAGGGGGAACTGAACATTGCGGGCCAACTCATAAGTCAGGTCATTTACAGCGTGCTATTATGTCCCATGTTAACATGCATTGTGTTCAGGCAGACCCTCCATTGGGCTTCCTAATGTACCACAATGGAACTAAAATCATACCTGCAGCATTTTTATATATTAAGGCACTCTACAACACATTGTAGTGTAGTGTGCTGCAATGGGTGACTTTCAAAATAAACAGCACAACAATGCAAGTAACATGGGTTGCAGTAACATGTGCTTCATCACAGTGCAAGCCTTTAACCCTTTCGCTGATACAGACGTATGGCATACATTATCAGCAGCAGGGGACAGAAGACAAAAACCCCCAGTAGTGTGGGAGCCACCACTCTGCTCCCATGTAAACCCAAATGTAAAACACACTCTTTGCAGAATCTATATATTGAAACTACTGCTGTGCTATGCATGCTACATGTCGCTGTGCAAACCAGAGTGAGCAAGAATTCTAGAGCCATGATTCATGATAAACTCCAAACTGATGACCTTTAAGGACTTTCAAAGCATTGCCTATAAAAAAATAAAAATAAATTGCGTAGTGAAGTTTCATGGCCATGCACAATTTTAAATACTTATGCTGGCCATACACTCCACGAAAAACCGTCCGAACGAACTTTCGAAAAAACTAAAGTTCTGTCGTGAGTGCAAACGATAGTGCCATCATGTAATGACAGATAAATCGTTCAGTGGACACATATAATATATATATATATATATATATATATATATAAAAAAGGGTTCCTTTTTTTTTTACATACACCTAGTGCAGAAAGTTCGGACGGGAAACACATTAGCCTTCCAATTTATCGTTCGTTCGGCACAAAAATTTCCAAACTTGTCCTTTGTTTTTTCGGCTCAAAAACTTCCAAACTATTTTCGATTTTGTGCCCATTAACTGGCCGAAAAACAAAAGATCTCTTTCTTAACGACCGATTTTCAGCCGAATTTTCGCATAGTGTATGGCCAGCATAACAGTATATTGGTATTTATATACAGTTAGTGCAACTGTATTCTAACAAAAATTGTTAAAACTTTGTGTGTCATAAAAACTATCTTAAGTGTAGTTTTTACTTAAAATTAGCACTTGATAAAGCATTGTGTTGTGTAACAAAAAATTGTAACTGCTACCAGTTTCTGTTTTCAGAAAATGTTGAAGCGTTTAAACTATTCTTCAGGCCTAAAGAGAAAAAACCCCAAAGCACCATCTCCCCCCTCCTGAGCTAGCATGGCTAAACGCGCATTAACGTCAATGCAAAAAGCTACTAAAAACACATTTTTACAGACACTTTTTCCTGGTATTGGTAGTGACTTTGCAACAAAATTGTTTATGGCACCAGAAGGATTAAACCTAACTTCCAAAGTGGTATTTTAACTCTCACCGTTTCATTGCCAAAAAGGATGTCCACATAAGGCATGACTTTCATGAGGGGCTCCTTAAAAAACTGACTGATGAAGGGTGCCGAAAGGTTCATGCAGAATAGCTTGTTGTTTTCAGAGGACTGTGTGGAAACTTTAAGGATGGCCTCAGGAGAGACAGTAAGGAAGAAACCCTGAAAAATGAAAATAAATGCAGCACGGTTAGAAGGATAAAAAGCAAGTTTTTTTGTTTTTCTTTACCACCATGTAGTTTAATTTTCTTGAACAATGCAAACCTAATAGCTGAGTTTGAATGGCACATTCAAACTCCGACATCTCAACAGGACTCTCTTTAGATCGTAAAGCAGTGCACGTGTTGTGACTAAACTCAAGAAACATTTTTACAAAGCAGTCCTGCCAAAGAGGGATAGACCTTGCATATCTCTGCAGACTGCCCTATTTGTAATAGGAAAAAAACAGTGTTCGAGAAAAAACAGTGTGTTTTTGATTGATTTCACATGAACATTAATAAATGATCAGTGTTTGTAAATGTACACAGTACAGATTCCTTAAACTCGAGTACTTTGCTGAGGAGGCTGTCAGGAGGTTAGGTTTCAATGCACCAGACTCAAAACACAGGAATTTTAGCACACCACTCATGCACCAAAGGCTATGTGGTGAGATTAAAATCTTACACATGATCTCTCTGCTGGTGAAGAAACCAGTTATATCCAGTTACCTTGAAGGATTTCCCAATATTGCCTGTATTTTCAATAACAATTATGTTATACTTACCTGCTCTATGCAGTTGGCTTTGCACAGAGCAGCCTGGATCCTCCTCTTCTCCGGTCCCTCTTAGCTGCTCCTAGCCCCTCCCCGAGTGCCCTTCGGCCAGCAGCTTGCTACAGCGGTCACCTAAGCCGAGTCAGAGCTCTGTGTATCCATTCAGACACAAAAGCCCTGCCTTGGCCCCACTCTTCTGCCCTGATAGACTGAAAGCCTCAGGAGCCAATAGCGCCACTGCTCTCTTGGCCAATCAGGAGGAGGAGTGTACTGGATGGCTGAGGGGATCGTGGACATCACTGCAGAGAGAAGGAGCTCAGGTAGGTAACTGGGGGGTGCTGGGGAGGCTGCTACACAAGTTTTATATCTTAAAGCGGATGGTTCACCAAAAACAAATATTAAAAGCCAGCAGCAACAAATACTGCAGCTGCTGACTTTTAATATTAGGACACTTACCTGTCCTGGAGTCCAGCGGCGTCCGCAGCAGAGGATAAGCGATCGCTCGTCACCCTGCTGCTCCCCCCTCCATCCACGGCGAGGGAACCAGGAAGTGAAGCGCTCCGGCTTCACTGCCCGGTTCCCTACGGCGCATGCGCGAGTCGCGCTGTGCCCGCGATTGGCTCCCGCTGTGTGCTGGGAGCCGAGAGTTCCCAGCATACAACGGGAAAAGCCCGTCTTTTGCCCGAGACTGCGGGCCGGAAGAGGGTGCGGATACCTGTCTTTAGACAGGTATCTGCACCCTCCTCCCCCCTGAAAGGTGTCAAATGTGACACCGGAGGGGGGGAGGGTTCCGATCAGCGGATCTTCACTTTAGGGTGGAGATCCGCTTTAATGCATAGAATGAAGATAAAAAACCTTCTGCCTTTACAACTCCTTAAAGTGTATATACAACCAAAGCTGTTTTGTATAGAGTTTGAATGGGTAAAAACAGTTTTTTTTTTGGGGAGCTCTGTGTCCCATTGGGGAAATGTTTCTTAACCACTTGACCTCAAAGATTTACCCTCTCCTTTTCATGACCAGGCCAATTTTTGTGATACAACACTGCAATAATTTAACAGGCAATTGCATTGTCATGCAATAAATGTATAATTTATTTTATGTAATTTTCCCCCCACAAATAGAGCTTACCTTTGGTGGCATTTGATCACCACTGCATTTTTATTTTGTGCACTATAAACCAAAAAAACACTGACAATTTAAAAAAAAATCTATATTTTTTTTCCAAATTTAAAAATGTAATTTCTTCATTCAGTTTAGGCCAATATGTACTCTGCTGTATGTTTTGGTAAATAAAAATCCCAATAAGCATATATTGATTTTTTTTTTTTCTATTGAAAAGCCTGTGGCGTGCAAAACACAACCCAAAAACTTCACCCGGTGCAGGAAAAATGTGCACACACATAAAGAGTGACACAAAAAACTGACGGGTGCATCGTCAAATAGTCCTCCAAGGAGAACCCAGCTCTGATCCCCCGGGGCGTTAGGCTCCTGGCAGGGAAAAGAGTAATAGGAGTCCAGGCAGCCGAAACCACAAGGACCCCACTAAGGCCCATGCAGCTGAAGCCACATGGCCTAACATCCTCAGAGGGACTGCCGAAACAGAACCCTCCTCGGTGAGGCTCCCCCGAAGGGAGACCCCATGAGAGCAGGTGAACTAAGCCAGAAGGCCATATCCACCTACTCCCAAGACTTTCAGAGCCAGCCCGAGGACCTGCACCCTACTCATCACACAAAAAGTGCAGGTGCACCAACATAAAAAGAAGAAACGTGACACACGGGGTAAAACAAAAGAAAGTGGGGGAGAAGGAAGGTGGGAGAGGTGAGTAGAAAGTGATCAACGTGCAATACGTTGACCGGCCCTCCGGCCAGGAAACAAAAATTCACCTGGTCCTAGCCAAAAGGCTCGGCCCTAAGGGCAGGTGTTAAAAAAGTGTGTGTGGAGATCAGTGACCTAAGGTGCCACACGTTGAGTGCCCCTCAAACACTCAGTGCAATGTATGGCACCCCTGGACTGCGTATATTGATTGGTTTACAGAAATGTTAGAGTGTCTACAAAGGGTATGGTATATACAGGTATTTATGGATTTTTTTTATACCAATAACAGTGGCGATCAGTGACTTATAGTGAGACGGTGATATTGCGGCAGACACTGACACTTTGTAGGAACCAGTGACACCAATACAGTGATCAGTGCTAAAAGTATGCACGGTCACTCTAATGACACTGGCTGGGAAGTGATTAAATATTTAGGGGGATAAAAGAGTTCACTGTGCATAGCCAGCATTTTTCTGTACACAGTGTGGTACTTTTACTAGAAGAGATGATTTTAGCCCCTGCTTTGCATTAACACACCCATGGGTGGGTTTCTGCTGCACTCATCCCCTGCAGGCGGAAATGCAGGATCACGTATACATACACGTAAGTGGTTAAAGTGTGCCTAGTCATAATGTGAAATATATTAAATATCTGTAAATGAATACATTTCCAGCCTTCTCCAATTACTCTGAACAATCTTGAAATCTGGAAAGTATTGTGCATCTGGAAAGTATTCACAGTGTTTCACTTTTTCCACATTTTACTATGTTACATCCTTGTTCCAAAATAGATTAAAAACATACATTTTTTTCCTCAAATGGGGGGGGGCGGGGGTTGGGGAGAAGTAATTTCCTAGACCCCGATCCCAGCTTCAATTATTGAGCTTGGTAACAGTAAGCCTGAAAATCCACTAGCTACCTGAAAATGCATATATGAAACATTTATAGAATATATTTCAAATTTACCTGACAAGAAAATATATATATTTTTTTAAAGACTAAAAAAGTAAAAAAACACTGGCCCAGATTCAGAGAGAATAAGATTATCGTAGAGTATGAGAAATACACTACGCCGCCGTTTTTTACCTGGCTCTACGTGGAATCCAGGTAGATTTTGTCCAGTAAACGACGGCGGCGTAGTGTATTTCTCCCGTCGCAATCCATCTGCGCGAGTAGGGGGCGTGAAGCATTTAAAATAGGCGCGTTCCCGCGGCGATCGAACTGCGCATGCTCCGTTCGCAAATTTCCCGCCGTGCATTGCGCAAAATCACGTCGTTACGTCATTTTTTCTTGAGTAGCGTCGTTTACGGAGATTCCTATTCCCGAACGAGTTACGTAAAAAAAAAAAAAAATTAAAATTCGACGCGGGAACGACGGCCATACTTAACATGGGCTACGCACCGTTAGACCAGCAAAAAGCTGGTCTAACAGTACGTATAAAAAAATAGACAAAAGCGATTGCGAAGACCGCTCGTATCTTCGTGGATCGCCGTAAAAACTCATTTGCATATCCCGACGCATGAAAACGACGCAAACTCCTCCCAGCGGCCGCAAAAATATTGCAGCGTAGATCCGAAGGCTTACGAAGACGTAAGCCTCTCGGATCGAAGCCCGAAGCCGCCGTATCATGGTTTGAGGATTCAAACTAGTGATACGGCGCGCGAAATTTGAAATTACTCCTGTCTAACACCAGTTAGACAGGCGTAATTGCTCTGTGAATCTGGGCCACTATGTATTTCTTTAAAATAGTAAACCAAATTATTTCCAATCAAATATACACATATACTAATGTATGTCACAGGTTTAGAAGCCAGCTAAGATGAAGAGCAGAATAGGAAAAGTAAATGACAATGGGCTGTAAAACTGATCATATACACTATACATATGAAAAGTGCGGAGGCAGAATAATGCTTTCCTTCTAGATATAGTTATGTGGCTGTATATGGAAGTGTACGAATGAGCAGAAAATGGAGCTCAGAAATGATCTTTACAGCCCCAAGGGGGATATTATCTGATGATTAAGGCTGTATATTTTTCACAGAGGTGACAGATTTCATGGAAACCAGAAGCCATGAAAATATTACTTTGCTGTGAAAAATTGTGACAGCTCTGGAGGTAGGCCTTTTATCATAACCTTCTCACTTTCACTGGCCAAATAGCAATGCTGAAACCTGCGGCAGGGAATGCAGATACATTTATATAACAAGTTAAACGAATATTTAAACATGGCTGTCATCACCATTTAATCAGCCAATGAAATACAAAACTGTTCTTTTTAGAATCATTGCAGGCTAGGTCGCAATGGGTCTAGGTTGCATTGAAAGCTCAGGCTAATGCCCTGTACACACGATCGGATATCTGAAGGACTCTAATCCGATGGATTTTTTCAGCGAATATATGATGAAGCTGACTTCCATCAGTCTTGCCTACACATCATCAGTTAAAAATCCGATCGTATCCAACGCGGTGACGTAAAACACAACGACGTGCTAAGAAAAATGAAGTTCAATGCTTCCGAGCATGTGTCGACTTGATTCTGAGCATGCGTGGATTTTTGACCGATGGATTTCCCCACAGACGATCGTTTTTTCTATCTTTTTTTTTTAATCAAAAGAAAAATTGAAAACTGGTTGTATATAGTAATATTTCACCAATAGGAAAAAAAAGAAGAAGATGGGGCCCACACATGATCGGTTCGTCCGACGAAAACAGTCCATAGGTCAGTTTTCATCAGACAAACCGATCGTGTGTACAGGGCATAAGCCAAGATTAGGGTCATTTTTTTAATGAGATGCCAACATAAATTACATGCACATGCTGTTTTTTATCCTCTTCTCCAAGCTTACTTTTAAAACACTCTACAGTCTGCACTGCCAGGCTCCTATTTTAGTGAGCCCTGTACATGCCAGGACAAAGTCCAGTAGGAGCGCATGCTCCTGGCAATGTTACGTGCAGCCGTTCACAATGCCGCACACACACAGCAAGAGATGGACACAGAGAAAGCCGCACCTCTCCTCCACAGTGGTGACTGACAGCGGTTGTCAATCACTGCTACTGAGGAGGGGAGGCGTGGCTTTGGTTCTGTTCTTCTTGCGCCGTTTGAGTGTGCAACGCTGTGAACACTTGCAAATTTCATTGTAGTTTCAAACAGGAGCATTCTTGCCCCAGACTCCAGAGGCACAGGGAGTCTGGTAGTGCAGCTGGGTAAAAAGAAAGTTTAGAAGAGGAAAAATAGCCAGTGTATGCAAGGCGTTATTGGCATCCCATTATATATATATATATATATATATATATATATATATATATATTTTTTTTTTTTTCTCTTTTTAAAAAAAAAAATATAAAACACTTCGCTATCACTATAAGCACAGGTAACAAATACTGCAATTCTGCTAGACTAAAGCACTTTTGTTCAAGACAATATAACATTCAGCCTTTTCTGAGAACACTCTGACCTCACCAAGGTAGAGCATTTCTTTTCAGATCGCCACACTAATTTAAGATATTAATGCCAAGGATGGTATTGGATTTGGTCACAGCGGTTTCTATAGCAGCAGACATTTTCTGCTTCACATCTTACCCATTTTCATAAATTATTTCAGTGGTTTTCAAAATATTTAAAGGAGAAGTCCAGTCTAATCCCATTTCAACTTAAACCTGCTCTCAACCCAATTCTAAGCCCTATACTAACTAGCCTGTACAGGAAAGAGGTCTACACTTACTATTCCCTGGGCACTCCAGTCCAGTCACAAACGTCTTTTCCAGCATCGGCTTCATTGGAGAGGAAGGACAGCTGACAACAGATGCCCCATGGTAAGCCTAGGCAGATTTTTGTTTCTGCCTCTCAATGTCCCTGCATGATGGCCTATGTGTCGATGCATAGAGGCAGAGGCAATTAGAGGTAGGAAAGAAAAAAAAAACGATCAAAAACAAAACACACTGCCAGAGTATCAAAGAGCAGCATTGTTTTGGCATAAAAAATGCTGGACGCGCATCAAGCACATGAGCGTTAATTTTCATGGCCACAATTAAATGAGCTTGACGCGCCTAAACGTGTTTACAAATGTCAATTTTTTTTCCTGCTAAAACGCTGCTGCCAGAGGGAAAGGCGTCTAGTAGACATGACCAAACCTTGAGTGTGCATGAGGCCTTAAGCTAGGATATACAAAAGTATTAACTCACAGTGTAGATGAAGATAAACTGCCAAATAAAATGCCTTAGTGCTCATTTACACCACAATCAGTGTTTCCGCATGCATTTGCAATATGTTGGTGTTGCATTTTTGTAGGCATCTGATTCTTTTATCGAGTTGCATTTACATGTATTTGTGTTCTGGTATGTTTTTTGTGCATAAAGAATGCTGCATGCTACACTTATTTTAAAAGCATGATGGCACTGCACTGGTAAAAGCTAAGCTTATTCAAATAAATGCATGTTTATCGCATATTTGTTCATATGGACTTTTAAAACCCCATTGGACTGCACCTGGTGTAGCCCTTAATTTGCATGATAGCAAAATCATAGCCTTATCTGAATAGCAATCTAACGTAAAACATCATAAACCACGTATAAAAGAATGTTGCAGAATATAAAATGAAAACGAATGTCCAAAGTGTTTGTTCTTAGTTACAAAATAAAAGTAATCAGATCCCTAAACTGAGAAGTGCATGAGATCAGAGTACACAGGCCTATTCCTACGAGCTGAAAGCCACAACTTAATATGATCTGAGCAGGTTCTGTTGCAGGTCTGTTTTTCCATTAAGCATTTATGGGACTTGTCAGTGTTACAAGGGAACTGTAAAACATCCATATAATCCCTCAGTTCCTGTGCATGAATTAAGCTATTCCCTACAAGAAGAGCTTTTGCTGCCAAAAGCTTATTTTCTGATATTGAGTGCAGGGATAATACCAGAGGTGTGATGTTATTTTAACAGTGTACAGACCCTGCAGTTGAGACGCAAACGCAAAAGAATTCTTTTTCCAGGCCAATAAAATGGCTGCAAAGGCATCTGGGTTAACTGGCCTCAAAACACATGGAAGAGAGGTGGAGGCAAGAAGGGTATATATGCAGAAAGCAGGGGCTACAAAGTTTAAGTGTAGATTAAGAACACAACATTTTTTACAAATTACTAACAGAGAACTGAAGTTTAGAGAAACGTTTACAGGGTCGGTGGGGAGGGCTGATAAGATGAGTAAACAACCAATTTGTGAAAACATCTTGTACTTATGCCAATAGAGTTTTAAGAAAATAAATATGAATGGGGCCTTTTTCTAGACAGCATTACACTTCATTTTGCTTTAACCACTAGGCAAACGCACGCCGTCAAATAACGGCGGGTGGAATACCCTAGTGTTCTGACAGGACGTCATATGACGTCCTGTCATTTGAAGCCGATAGGGGGCACGCGCGCGCACCCGTTGCGTTACTGGGAACACAACAATGGCCGCTGGGCACCCACGATTGCTCAGTAACTGAGCAGGGACATGGCGCTCTGTGTGTAACCACGCACCTGTCAGGGAGAGGAGACCGATGCCGTGTCCCTTGTACATAGGGACACAGATCGTCACCTTCCCCAGTCACCCCCCTCCACCTACAGTTAGAACACTCACTAGGCTACACATTTAACCCCTTCCCCGCCCCCTAGTAGTTAACCCCTTCCCTGCCAGTCACATTTATACAGTAATCAATGCATATTTATAGCACTGTTCACTGTAAAAATGTGAATAGTCCAAAAATGTGTCAAAAGTGTCAGCTATAATGTCGCAGTCCCGAAAAAAAAAAAAAAACGCAGATCGCCACCAATTACTATTAAAAAAATAATAAATATATGTCCCCTATTTTGTAGGCAATATAACTTTTGTGCAAACCAGTCACTATACAGTTATTGCGATTTTTTTTTTTAACCAAAAATATGTAGAAGAATACGTATAAGCCTAAACTGAGACCCATTTTTCAAACAAATGGGATATTTATTATAGCAAAAAATATTGTGTTTTTTTTAAATTTACACTCCCAAAAAATAAAACCTGCAGAGGTGATCAAATACCACCAAAAGAAAGTTCTATTTGTGGGGAAAAAAGGATGTAAATTTTGTTTGGGAGCCAATGCGGTAAAAAAAAAGGCTCTGTGCAATGCCGCTACTATAATGAACGCGCACCGCAAACCCGTAAATAAAGGATACTAAGGATGCAGGAAAGACGGAGGATAATACAGAAGCTCTATTCAAACAGGTATATAACTTTTTTATATAGCCGCCGACTGTATCACTCGGCTCCGCCCCCCAGCGCGCCGCGTCATCCGCTCTGATTGACAGCAGCGCTAGCCAATGGCTGCGCTGCTATCAATCCGCCCAGCCTAGCCAATCAACGGCCAGGCTGGGAACCGAAGAGGACTACGTGGACGCGCCCGGGAGAGTCGAACGGTCAGGTAAGTACAACGGGGGATCGGAGGGGGGGGGGCGGTGCTGCTAGATGTTTTTTTACCTTCATGCATAGGATGCATGAAGGTAAAAAAACTTGTAACTTTACAACCCCTTTAAGTGTATTCAAGGCCAATGCTTTTCTGGATACAATAGGGGAAGGGAAAATAATGTTATACCACTAGGTGGATTTCCATTAACTTGTCCTGTAGACAAACAGGAAGCAAAAAAAAAAACTCTCCAAAAGGATGAAGTCCCCTTCCAGCTACACCACAGCAAGTGTCCCTATTGGAGGACTCCCAGCCCTATTTGGGTGACAAAACATTTAGAATTTTTCCTCACCTCTAGTCTCTGTAAAAATGGACACAGGACAAATAACGAGGGTGATTCTAACGGGGACACAGAGCAATGAAAACTTTCTATGGTTCTAATCCTTCCCCACTATCCAAACCTATGAAACTAGAGAGAACACAATTTTTGGCCGAAATTTTGGTGCATCGGCATTCGACCATGGTACAGATAATGGCACCGAAAACGCACAGCGATTTTACCGCAAATTCGCAAACACCCCATAATCACTGCATGGTAAAATCGCTACAAACAGCGATCTTACCATGCTGTGCTTATGGGGTGTTTTTCATGCGTCATGCGACTCCAAAACCGCATCAAACACATAACACAGGAGAGTGAATATACTTTGGCAGGTTGGCTCTCCTGCGAGAACCGATGTACCTGTATGTTGGTGCCTGCAAGGAGGATAGTGATTGGAAACAGTGATCTTTGTCATGTTTCAGTAAGTCCATCCCCCTACAGTTAGAACACGCTAAGGGAACACACTTAACTCCCTAGTGTTAACCCCTTCCCTGCCAGTGGCATTTTTACTTTTATCAGTGCATTTTTATAGCACTGATCAATGTAACAATGTCACTGGTCCCCAAAAAGTGTAATTTGGGGTCAAATTTGTGCACCGCAATGTCGCAGTCCCGCTAAAAATAGCAGACCACCACCATTACCAGTAAAAAAAAAAAAAATAAAGTTCCTAAATCTAAACCGTAGTTGGACGCAATAACTTTTGCACAAACCAATATACGCCTATTGCTATTTTTTTTTTTACCAAAAATATGTAGAAGAATATATATCGGCCTAAACTGAAGAATACATTTGTTTTTTTTATATATTTTTGGGGATATGCATTCTAAACAAAAAAACACTGCAGGGGCGATCAAATACTATCAAAAGAAAGCCATTTGTGAGTAAATAAAAAAAACACGTCAATTTTGTTTGGCAAGTGTCTCACGACCACGCAGTTGTCAGTTAAAGTGACAGTCACTTTAGCAAATGACCTCTAACTCTAAAATGGGTTTTAAAAAAAAAAAAAATTGTCACCTATGAAGATTATTTAGGTACTGCAGTCACCATTTCACGAGTGTATGCAATTTTAAAAGCATGACATGTTTGGTATCCAATTACTCAGCGTAACATCATCTTTCACAACAACTTCACTTTCTTTTTTTTAATTTATGAAAGCGTCTTTTACTCAAAGAATTGCGTTTTAAGAGACCACTGCGCAATTGTCTGACATAAAATATTGCAAAATCATGAAGTGGAACGAAATTTATTGGATATTTCAAACTTTAACAAATAAAAAAGGTCCGTTTAAAGCGCAGAGAGCATCATGAAGAACAAGGAACACACCAGGCAAGTATAAGATACTGTTGTGGAGAAGTTTAAAGCCGGATTTGGATACAAAATGATTTCCCAAGCTTTGAACGTCCCAAGGAGCACTTAATATTAAAATGGGAGTATCGGACCACTGCAAATCTACGAAGACCTGGCCGTCCCTCTAAACTTTCAGCTCATACAAGGAGAAGACTGATCAGAGATGCAGCCAAGAGGCCCATGATCACTCTGGACAATCAGTTGTATACTGCACAAATCTGGCCTTTATGGAAGAGTGGCAAGAAGAAAGCCATTTCTTAAAGCGGAGTTCCACCCTTAAAACCACTTTGTTTCATCCCATGCAGCATACTGGCGTCAGCATGCTGTTTTTTTTTTTTTAAATCCATGTACTTACTTTACAATAGATCATTTAATTTTCGGGCGCACCGCGGTATGTCGCCGCTCTAAGGCGTCACGCCTTCCGGAAACAACCGATAATCGTTCGGCTCTTCTCGGCGCCTGCGCACAGACCCAGAAGCTGACTGCGCAGGCGCCGTATATAGCCGCGTCACGCCCTCTGAAAAAAGCCGAACTAGGACCGGCTATTTACGGCGCCTGCGCAGTCAGCTCCTGGGTCTGTGCGCAGGCGCCGAGAAGAGCCGAACGCTAATCGGCTGTTTCCGGAAGGCGCGACGCCTTATAGCGGCGACATACAGCGGTGCGCCAGAAATTAAATGATCTATTATAAAGTAAGTACATGGATTAAAAAAAAAAAAAACAGCATACTGGTGCTGACGCCAGTATGCTGGATGGGATGAAACAAAGTGGTTTTAAGGGTGGAACTCCGCTTTAAAGATCTCCATAAAAAGTGTTGTTTAAAGTTTGCCACAAGCCACCTGGGAGACACAAACATGTGGAAGAAGGTGCTCTGGTCAGATGAAACCAAAATCAAACTTTTTGGCAACAATGCAAAACGTTATGTTCGGCGTAAAAGCAACACAGCTAATCACCCTGAACACACCATCCCCACTATCAAACATGGTGGTGGCAGCATCATGGTTTGGGCCTGCTTTTCTTTAGCAGGGACAGGGAAGATGGTTAAAATTGATGGGAAGTTGGGTGGAGCCAAATACAGGACCATTCTGAAAGAAAACCTGATGGGAGTGTGCAAAAGACCTGAGACTGGGACGGAGATTTGTCTTCCAACAAGACAATGATCCAAAACATAAAGCAAAATCTACAATGGAATGGTTCACAAACATATCCAGGTGTTAGAATGGCCAAGTCAAAGTCCAGAGCTGAATCGAATCGAGAATCTGTGGAAAGAACTGAAAACTGCTGTTCACAAACGCTCTTCATCCAACCTCACTGAGCTCAAGCTGTTTTGGAAGGAGGAATGGGCAAAAATGTCAGTCTCTCGATGTGCAAAACAGAGAGACATACCCCAAGCGACTTACAGCTGTAATCGCAGCAAAAGGTGGCGCTACAAAGTATTAACTTAAGGGGGCTGAATAATTTTGCACGCCCAATTTTTCAGTTTATTTGTTAAAAAAAGTTTGAAATATCCAATAAATTTTGTTCCACTTCATGGATTGTGTCCCACTTGTTGATTCTTCACAAAAAATTACAGTTTTATATCTTTATGTTTAAAGCCTGAAATGTGGCAAAAGGTCGCAAAGTTCAAGGGGGCCAAATACTTTCGCAAGGCACTGTATACACACACACACAGTTTTCAGACCCCCTTAAATTTTTCACCCTTTGTTATATTGCAGCCATTTTCTAAAATCATTCAAGTTCATTTTTATTTCCCATTAAAGGGGTGTTCCAGCCCATTTTTATGTTTATTAAAAGTCAGCAGCTACAAAATGTGTAGCTGCTGGCTTTTAATAAACATACACTTACCTGCTCCAGGGTTCCAGCGACGCGCTGGCCGGGGCTCAGCTCCTCTCCCCCCTCCCCGGCCGGCGTCTTCATTGCAAGTGTGGGCACTCGGCCGTGACAGCTTTCGGCTTCATGGCCGGGCACCCACTGCACATGCGCGAGCGGCACTGCGCATGCACGATAGGCACAGCGCTGCGCCGGCCGATTGGACAGGCGATCGCCTAGGACCTGTGACGCCTACAGAGAGGGGCTCAAGATAGGCGATTAAGCCCAAGTATTCAGACCCTTTGCCCTTTTGATCTAATACAGTCACAAAACTTTTTGTGAAAGATGCAACAAGTTTTTCACACCTGGATCTGGGGATCCTCTACCATTCCTCCTTGCAGATCCTCTTCAGTTCTGTCAGGTTGGATGGTAAACGTTGGTGGACAGCCATTTTGTGGTCTCTCCGGAGATGCTCAAATGAGTTTAAGTCAGGGCTCTGGCTGGGCCATTCAAGAACAGTCAGGGAGTTGTTGTGAAGACATCATTCGTTATTTTAGCTGTGTGCTTTGGCCCAGCTGGAAAAAAAAAACACAGCATGATGCTGCAACCACCATGCTTCACTGTTGGTAATGTATTGAACAGGCGATGAGCATGCAGGCTTTCATGTGTCTTGCACCGAGGAGAGGCCACTCTGCCATAAAGCCCCGACTGGTGGAGGGCTGCAGTGATGGTTGACTTTCTACAAATTTCTCCCATCTCCCTTACTGCATCTCTGGAGCTCAGCTACAGTGATCTTTGGGTTCTTCTTCACCTCTCTCACTAAGGCTCTTCTCCCCAGATAGCTCAGTTAGGCCAGACGTCGAGCTCTAGGAAGGGTTCTCGCCATGCTCTTAGGAACCTTGAGTGCAGCAGATTTCTTTTGCAACCTTGGCCAGATCTGTGCCTTGCCACAATTCTGTCTGAGCACTTCAGGCAGTTTCTTTTGACCTCATGATTCTCATTTGCTCTGACATGCACTGTGAGCTGTAAGGTCTTATATAGACAGGTGTGTGGCTTTACTAATCAAGTCCAATCAGTATAATCAAACACAGCTGGACTCAAATGAAGGTGTAGAACCATCTCAATGATGATCAGAAGAAATGGACAGCACCTGAGTTAAATATATGAGTGTCACAGCAAAGGGTCTTATTTTTTATAAATCTGCAAAAATGTCAACAATTGTGTGTTTTTCTGTCAATATGGGGTGCAGTGTGTACATTGAGGAAAAAAATGAACTTAAATGATTTTAGCAAATGGCTGCAATATAACAAAGAGTGAAAAATTTAAGGAGGTCTGAATACTATGTATATTTTGGAATATTGGGGGTGTTTAGCTCAAGTGGGATATGCCAGCTTATTCTCCAGCTTATTCAGTGCACACCTGCACTCTAGGTTCTCCCTTGCAAGCCTGGTCTCCTCAGGAGGGTGGAGCCCAGAATGCTGGTCCTGAGTCTCCTATCAGGCCCACACACACATGCAAAATCAGTGTGCTGATCTAACTGAAAATCTCGACCCAAGACTGGGGATTTCATCTCACCCAGATCTCTGCGAAATCCCCGGGCTCCAGGTCCCAAACTGGATTTTATTAACAATTGAGGAAACTGGAATGCCAGTTTCTTCTGCAAGCTCACTGGAGCCCCTCAACCAGTCCTGTTGAGAACCCTGGGTCACTACACCCCTGGGGTACCACACTACTATATATATATATATATATATATATATATATATATATATATATATATATATATATATATATATATATATATATATATATATATACACACACACACACAGTGCGGAAAATAAGTATTTGAACACCCTGCTATTTTGCAAGTTCTCCCACTTGGAAATCATGCAGGGGTCTGAAATTGTCATCGTAGGTGCATGTCCACTGTGAGAGACATAATCCAAAAAAAAAAATCCAGAAATCACAATTTATGATTTTTTAACTATTTATTTGTATGATACAGCTGCAAAGAAGTATTTGAACACCTGTCTATCAGCTAGAATTCTGACCCTCAAAGACCTGTTAGTCTGCCTTTAAAATGTCCACCTCCACTCCATTTATTATCCTAAATTAGATGCACCTGTTTGAGGTCATTAGCTGCATAAAGACACCTGTCCACCCCATACAATCAGTAAGAATCCAACTACTAACATGGCCAAGACCAAAGAGCTGTCCAAAGACACTAGAGACAAAATTGTACACCTCCACAAGGCTGAAAAGGGCTACGGGGAAATTGCCAAGCAGCTTGGTGAAAAAAGGTCCACTGTGGGAGCAATCATTAGAAAATGGAAGAAGCTAAACATGACTGTCAATCTCCCTCGGACTGGGGCTCCATGCAAAATCTCACCTCGTGGGGTCTCAATGATCCTAAGAAAGGTGAGAAATCAGCCCAGGACTACACGGGAGGAGCTAGTCAATGACCTTAAAAAAGAGCTGGGACCACCGTTTCCAAGGTTACTGTTGGTAATACACTAAGACGTCATGGTTTGAAATCCTGCATGGCACGGAAGGTTCCCCTGCTTAAACCCGCACATGTCAAGGCCCGTCTTAAGTTTGCCAATGACCATTTGCATGATCCAGAGGAGTCATGGGAGAAAGTCATGTGGTCAGATGAAGCATGGGGGTGGTAGCATCATGCTTTAGGGGTGTTTTTCTGCACATGGGACAGGGCGACTGCACTGTATTAAGGAGAGGATGACCGGGGCCATGTATTGCGAGATTTTGGGCAACGACCTCCTTCCCTCAGAGCTTTGAAGATGGGTCGAGGCTGGGTCTTCCAACATGACAATGACCCGAAGCACACAGCCAGGATAACCAAGGAGTGGCTCTGTAAGAAGCATATCAAGGTTCTGGCGTGGCCTAGCCAGTCTCCAGACCTAAACCCAATAGAGAATCTTTGGAGGGAGCTCAAACTCCGTGTTTCTCAGCGACAGCCCAGAAACCTGACTGATCTAGAGAAGATCTGTGTGGAGGAGTGGGCCAAAATCCCTCCTCCAGTGTGTGCAAACCTGGTGAAAAACTACAAGAAACGTTTGACCTCTGTAATTGCAAACAAAGGCTACTGTACCAAATATTAACATTGATTTTCTCAGGTGTTCAAATGCGTATTTGCAGCTGTATCATACAAATAAATAGTTGAAAAATTCATAAATTGTGATTTCTGGAATTTTTTTTTTTTGATTATGTCTCTCACAGTGGACATGCACCTACGATGACAATTTCAGACCCCTCCATGATTTCCAAGTGGGAGAACTTGCAAAATAGCAGGGTGTTCAAATACTTATTTTCCGCACTGTATATACACATATACACACACACACAGAACAGACCAAAAGTTTAAACACACCCTCTCATTCCAAGAGTTTTCTTTATTTTCATGACTATGAAAATTGTAGATTCACACTGAAAGCATCAAAACTATGAATTAACACATGTGGAATTATATACATAACAAAAAAGTGTGAAACAACGGAAAATATGTCATATTCTAGGTTCTTCAACGTAGCCACCTTTTGCTTTGATTACTGCTTTGCACACTCTTGGCATTCTCTTGATGAGCTTCAAGAGGTAGTCACCTGAAATTGTCTTCCAACAGTCTTTAAGTAGTTCCCAGAGATGCTTAGCACTTGTTGGCCCTTTTCCCTTCACTCTGCGGTCCAGCTCACCCCAAACCATCTCGATTTGGTTCAGGTCCGGTGACTGTGGAGGCCAGGTCATCTGGCGCAGCACCCCATCACTCTCCTTCTTGGTCAAATAGCCCTTACACAGCCTGGAGGTGTGTTTGGGGTCATTGTCCTGTTGAAAAATAAATGATGGTCCAACTAAACGCAAACCGGATGGAATAGCATGCCGCTGCAAGATGCTGTGGTAGCCATGCTGGTTCAGTATGCCTTCAATTTTGAATAAATCCCCAACAGTGTCACCAGCAAAGCACCCCCACACCATCACCAAAATTGAACTTTTTGACCTAAAAGCAAAATGCTATGTGTGGTGGAATATTAACACTGCACATTACCATGAACACACTATCCCCACCGTGAAACATGGTGGCAGCATCATGTGGGGATGCTCTTCTTCAGCAGGGACAGGGAAAACTGGTCAGAGTTATTAGGAAAATGAATTGAGCCAAATACAGGGTAATCTTAGAAGAAAACCTGTTCGAGTCTGCAAAAGACTTGAGACTTAGGCGGAGAGTCACCTTCCAGCAGGACAACTCCCCTAAACATACAGAGCTACAATGGAATGGTTTAGTTCAAAAGAATATTCATGTGTTTGAATGGCCCAGTCAATTCCAATTAAGGATCTGTGGCAAGACTTGAAAATTGCTGTTCAGATGCTCTCCATCCAATCTGACAGCTTGAGCTATTTTGCAAAAGAAGAATGGGCAAATTTCACTCTAGATGTGCAAAGCTGGTAGACATAGCAAAAAATACTTGCTACTGTAACTGCAGCGAAAAGTGGTTATTCAACAAAGTAATGACTCAGGTAGAATGAATACAAATGCACGTCACTTATCACACATTTGTAAAAAAAATAAAAAATTGAAAACCATTTATCATTTTCCTTACACTTCACAATTGTATGCCACTTTGTTGGTCTATCCCATAAAATCCCAATAAAATACATTTACTTTCTTGGTTGTAACATGACAAAATGTGGAAAATTTCAAGGGATATGAATACTTTTTCTAAGCACTGTACATATATTAGCTTAGCTGGAAAATAGACCAAACCTGAAAGCGTTAAGTGTCGTACTTGACTCATAATTGTAACTACTGTGTCTGAGACAAAGTCTTCCTTGTTAGCAAGCTTACAGCCTAAAAAAAGCTGAGTCGGAGAATCCCAGTGTTACAGTGTAAGCCAAGGGTAACAGCTTATATTTAGGGCACCTTCAAACTAGGCATTCAAAGCCGAGCATCTAACTGGCTTTTTCAATGAAAAGAGCTTTTCTTCTGAGACTTGTTTTATTGAGTGTCAGAGTGATGAAAGAGGCAGGTTTACATAAGAACGTAGTGAAGTCATTTTTTTTTTAGACTAGCAAACTAACGACCAATAAGCTTGTAAAGAAGTAAAAGAACATATCAAAAACCTATGAAATTAATATTTTAAAGTACAGAAGGTATAGCCCCATGTAGTAGCTGTAAAATTTCTCTCTACCATCATTTATTTTCCTTTATGAACAAAGTTAAACAAATACAAATTTGAAGCCAATGCAAGTAGAGTAACATTTTTCAAATTTTAATTAAACCTGCAAAGCTCTGGGAGCAATTGGAGGTGTCCCAGGTTAACCAGCCAAAACATGGTCTATGCCACGTGGACAACATGGGCAATGTTTCATTAGGAACCAATGCCTAAACAAACCAAGTTCCTTCCATGGCCCGAGGCAGCAAAAATATTAAGACAAAACAAAGCAGCACAGCATACCGTTTCACATTACAAAACCAGTGTTTGATTACAAGACCCTTGGATATTACAGCCAGGGCTGAAACCAAAATAAACAGTCAGAGAAAACAGCACATACAACACAAATGAACATGACATGTTCTTTCTTCAGTGAATAGCAAATCAAAGCAAGTTTTTTTTTTTATATATATATATATATATATATATATATATATATATATATATATATATATATATATATATATATATATATATAAAAAAAAAATTATTGTACCATGGGTCAAAAAATCTGGTCAACACAATCCATATCCTGATATAGTAATAATTATCAACTCATGCTTGCCTCCCAGGGAGCAGAGAAAAAATACAAAATTTTATTAATTGCACAGCCACCAAAATCTCCCAACATGTTTCGACTAAGTATAGTCTTCTTCAGGGACAATGAGATGGGAGCAATCTTATATAGGTAGAGAAAGCATAATAGCGAGTATATAAATTCCACTGGAGTACAGACAACAGTAACTAATGTAATTCAGTGGAATTTATGTACTTGCTGTTATGCTTTCTCTACCCATCTAGGACTCATTTTACCTCATTGTACCCTGAAGAAGACTATACTTAGCTGAAATGCGTTGGTAGATTTTCGTGGATGTGCAATTAATAACATTTTGTATGTAATCTGTGCTCCCTGTGAGGCTAGCATGAGATATTACTAGATCAAGATATGGATTGTATAGACCAGATTTTTGAACCAATTGTACAATAAACATTTTCTATGTTTATAATAAAGTTTTTTTTTATTCCTATTGCTACAACAAAGTCCCATGGGAGATATCTTTGGTTTTCAATTTACTAGGGATATAGCAGTTATCCAGCCCATGATACTATCACCGCCTCAATGAACAAAGCATATTCCTTATATAATGTGTACTTCCCTTAATACAAAGCACTTAGTGTGAATCTTGTCTGCTCTCTCCTTCCTCTGTTATCTGCATGAGCCACTTCTGAAAGTTAATCTGGACACCAAGCAATCCCAGGAGATGGCCACACTATCCCTCAAGCACAGCAGGTGATTGGCAGCCTCAGCTAAACAGGTTTCCCTATGGAGCTGTGTAGAGGGACATACAGTGCATTTAGAAAGTATTCACAGCGCTTTACTTTTGTTATGTTACAGCCTTATTCCAAAACGGATTAAATTCATTCGTTTCCTCAAAATTCTACAATTACTACCCCATGACAACGTGAAATCTTTGCAAATTTAATAAAAAAATAAATAAAATAAAAAAAAACACATGTATATAAGTATTTATAGCCTTTGCTCAATACTTTGTTGAAGCACTTTTGGTACCAATTACAGCCTCAAGCCTTTTTAAGTATGAAGCTTCAAGCTTGATGCCTATTTTTGGGCAGTTTCCCTGCAGGTCCTCATAAGCTCCATCAGGTTGAATGGGAAGTATCGGTACACAGCTATTTTCAGATCTCTCCAGAGATTCATTTGGGAACAAGTCTGAGCTCTGGCTGGACCACTCAAGGACATTCACAGATGTTTTTGTAGCAACTCCTTTGTTATCTTGGCTGTATGCTTAGGGTCGTTGTCCTGTAGGAAGATGAACCTTCGCCACAGTCTAAGGTCCAGAGTGCTTTGGAGCAGGTTTTCATCAGAGACGTCTCTGTATAATGTTGCATTAATTTTTACCCTTGATCCGGACTAGTCTCCCAGTTCTTGCCACTGAAAAACATCCCCACAGCATGATTCTGCCACCACCCTGCTTCACTGTAGGGATAGTATTGGCCAGGTGATGAGCAGTGCCTGGTTTCCTCCAGACATGGCGCTTGCTATTCAGGCCAAAGAGTTCAATCTTTGTTTTATCCGACCAGAAAATAGTTTCTCATGGTCAGAGTCCTTCTGGTGCCTTTTGGCAAATCCAGGCAAGCTGTCATATGCGCCTTATACTGAGGAGTGGCTTATGTCTGGCCACTCTACCATACAAGCCTGATTGGTGGAGTGCTGCAGAGAGATGGTTCTTCTGGGAGGCTCACCCCCTTGAGTCAGTATTTTGTTGGAACCACCCTTTGCATGTATTACAGCCTTTAGTCTGTTGGGATATGTCCCCACTAGCTTTCCACATCTACACTTTGCAATATTTGCACACTCTTTTTTGCAAAACTGCTCAAGATCAGGTAAAATTTGATGGTGACCATTTGTGGGCTGCAGTCTAAGTCATTCCACAGATTTCCAATGGGGTTCAAGTCTGGGCTCTATCTAGGCCATGCCAGGGTATTCACCTTTTTCTTTTGCTGTGTGACTTGGGTCATTGTCATGTTGGAAGGTAAACCTTTTTCCCCTTTGACAGCTTTCTGGCAGAGGGCAGTAGATTTTCCTCAAGAATTTGACAGTATTTTGCCCCATTAATATATCATCACCTCCATGCTTTACTGTAGGAATGGTATTATTTGGATGGTGTGCGGTATTAGATTTCCGCCAGACATGTCGTTTGGTGTTGAGGCCTAATAAATTATTAGTCTCACCTGACCATAACACCCTTTTCCACGTGGCCTCAGAATCTTCAAGGTATTTTGGAGAATTTGTGATATTGTCACATGCACACAATAACCATTCTGTCATAAACATCTGCAACTGCTTCAGAGTTGCTGTAGGCCTCTTGATAGCCTCTGAGCAGTTTCCTCCTGGCTCTTTTATCCAGTTTGGAGTGGTCCCGATCCAGGGAGGGTCTGTGTTGTACCAAATTACCTTCCAAATGTACTTCCCAGTCCTCCTAGGCATTGATAAAGCCTTTGAATTTGTTTTCTTTCCATCGCCTGACTTGCGTTTGTCCACAACTTTATCCCGGAGATATTTTGACCATGCCTTGCACCCATAGTTGATTGTTTGCTCAGTTGCATTACCCTGTACTGAAATGCTCTAAGAAAGTTATTTTCATGCTGAGCTAATCAAAATAACCACAGCTGATCAAAGTTGAAATCAAATCGCTTTGTGTGCCACAAAGGCGGCAATTAGTTGCACCCGATAGAGTTTACAAGTACAGTGGAACCTCAGATTGCGAGTAACGCGGTTAACAAGCATCTCGCAACAGGAGCACTGTATTTAAAAAAAATTGAACCTCTGTTTGCGAGTGTTGTCTCGTAAAACAAGCCCGATTAGGGCCAAAGCGGTGTGCAGTACCGCATTTAGCCTGAGGTGAGGGGGGGGGGCTGGAGCCGAGCTGAACTGCGCAGTTCAGAATTGCACGGATGGGCCCAAGGACAGCTCGGCAATTCTCGGAAAAGGAGCCTTTATGAAGTTTGCCCCCCCACCTCTGGCCGCATGTGGTATTGCATGCCATTGAAGTTAATGTGGAACAAATAATTTTTGTTTCCATTGACTTCAATGGGGCACTCGCTTTGATATGCGAGTACTTTGGATTACGAACATTCTCGTTCCTCTTTATTTTATTTTTTTCAACTCAGCGATTCTTTCTTTGAATAAGCACATTTCCTGACATGTTCAAAGTTGCAGTAAATACAGCTGAATAAAACAAAAAATGTGTCCTAATTTTAGACTACAAATCAACAAAATGTGGTTCTTTTAATGGGGCGATTCTTTTCTATACCCACTGTATGGAGGATTTGTTTGATCTGTGCATCCCTATATGTCACCTGAAGCTATTCACTTTAGTAGTTATAGGTAAGCAATTATAAGCACTTTAACCACTTAAGACCCGGACCAATATGCTGCTAAATGCCCAAAGGCGTTTTTACAATTCGGCACTGCGTCGCTTTAACAGACAATTGCGCGGTCGTGCGACATGGCTCCCAAACAAAATTGGCGTCCTTTTTCCCCCCACAAATAGAGGTTTCTTTTGGTGGTATTTGATCACCTCTGCGGTTTTTATTTGTTGCGCTATAAACAAAAATAGAGCGAAAATTTGGAAAAAAAATCTATATTTTTTAATTTTTGCTATAATAAATATTCCCCAAAAACATATATAAAATTATTTTTTTCCTCCGTTTAGGCCGATACGCATTGTTCTACCTATTTTAAATAGAAAAAAAAAAATCGCAATAAGCGTTTATCGATTGGTTTGCGCAAAATTTATAGCGTTTACAAAACAGGGGATAGTTTTATTGCATTTATTTTTTTTACTACTAATGGTGCCGATCAGAGATTTTTTTCGTGACTGCGACATTATGGCGGACACTTCAGACAATTTTGACACATTTTTGAGACCACTGTCATTTTCACAGCAAAAAATGCATTTAAATTGCATTGTTTATTGTGAAAATGACAGTTGCAGTTTGGGAGTTAACCACAGGGGGCGCTGTAGGATTTGTGTGTGTGTTTACAACTGTAGGGGGGTGTGGCTGTAGGTCTGACGTCATCGATCGAGTCTCCCTATAAAAGGGATCACTCGATCGATGCAGCCGCCACAGTGAAGCACGGGGAAGCCGTGTTTACATACGGCTCTCTCCCCGTTCTTCATCTCCAGGGAGCGATCGCGAGCAGGCGGCTAGAAACGAATAGCCGCGCCCTCGTCCCGGAACGCTCCCCGCGGGTTTCCGACTGCTGCATGTAGCCCAATCAGTCCCCTGACCCGCGCAAATGCAGGGACGCAAATTTACGTCCTTCTGCCTGTACGTGCCCTTTTGTGGACGTATATGTACATGCGGCGGTCGGGAAGTGGTTAAGGTAACTTAGGGCCCCATGCACACGAGACGCAAATGCAAACACATCTAAACACACGTTTTCAAAGGCAAAAACCGGTGTTTAAGCGTTTACTTAACATAAGACCCTCCCTAAGCTCAAAAAACATTTCAGCCATTTTTTGAGACCAAAATAAGTAGCAGCTGAAAGAGCAGCAGTATACTTGTATTTAGCGTGTCACTTGCCACATCACCTGCCACATCACCTGCCACAAGCTGTGGATTTTCCACTTGCCATGTCACCTGCCACAAGTTATGAATTGTCAACTTGCCACGTCACCTGGCCATGCCACCTGCCACAAGTTGTGGATTGTCCACTGGCCACATCATCTGGCCACAAGTTGTGGATTGTCCACCTGCCACGTCACCTGGCCACTTCACCTGGCACAAGTTGTGGATTGTCCACTTGCCATGTCACCTGGCCACGTCAACTGGCCACTTCACCTGCCACAAGTTGTGGATTGTCCACAATGCAATGCAAGCAAGCAATTACAGTTGTTTAGGTTTTTTAATGGTTTTTCATCATTTGCCATAATTTTTTAGATTTCTAATGTAAAAAAATAGGTCACCTTTTAAAAACACCTATAAAAGAAGAAATCGCGGCAAAACGCCGGTACCACGTTTTGCCGCATTTCGCAGGGTTTTGCCGCGTTTTGCATCTGAACCCATTTGTTTGCTTCTGGAAAAACGCGGATAAACGCAACTGCCTAAAAACGGCAATAAACGAGATTGTGTGCATGGACACATAGGATAACATTGAATGTGTTCAGGGGCAGTTGAAAAAACTGTCCAAATGCCTCTGAACTCGAGTTTATCAGCATCTAGTATGCATGGGGCCTTAAAGTGGATGTAGACCCACAATGTAGAGTATAATATTTCCTATCATCTGTGCCCAGTCTTGACACACAGAGTTAATCCTGCTCTGAGCAATCCTCTTATGTTCAGTGAAAATGAACAGCCTTCCAGATAAAAAGTCAGTTTTCTCTCTTCTTGCTTTGAGTGAGAGGTTATTTACATATCTAGCTAGGACATGTTTATTATATGTTATGTTTTGTTTATCATAATATGAGGTGATATAACATCATAACAACATCTTAGTAATATACAATGAACTTTGGATCACCTCTTGTTATGATAAACATGTCCAAGCTAGATTTGTAAATAACCTGTCAGCAATAGCAATAACAGAGAAACATACTTTATAATTTGGCAAGTTTTTATCTGGAATTCTGTTAATTTGCACTGAACTTTAAAAGAGGATTACTCAGCGCTGGATTAACTCTGTGTGGCAAGACTGGGCACAGATGATAGGAAATTTTATACTGTACATTGTGACAAAAACATTTTTTTGGGGTTTACATCCACTTTAAAGCCAACATATTAAAAGTTAAAAAAGTTTAAGATATAAAGGAGATAAAAAACAAATTTTCAGTATGAAGGAAAGTGCTTATTTTTTACAATATTCATATAGTTACTGTTTATTTTTATTTTAAAACGTTGCACTTGTATAGCAGCTGGCTAGGTGTATGATACTTAGGGAACAAAAAAATCTGTGTATTTTGGGGAGAAAATTAGTTAATAGGTAGTTTGGAATTGGGGTGGTGCGGTTTAAATGTGCTCGAGTCTACACCAATATCAAAAGGAAGCTTGTTGAGCCAAGCAGGTTCTGGAAGTCAGCCGAGAAGAGTGAAAAGAAGTCTTTATTATTCTTATTGAGCATCATATTACCAAGATATGCTGAGCTAGCCACAGTAAGGGCAACAAGTTGGCAGAACAGACCAAAACAAAAATAAACCACTTATTAAATAAAGACCTCTGAACTAAATTATAATCCGTATATAGTCTGCAGAGAAGGGAGACGTTAAATTATTAAAATGATCAATAAATGCTGCAACTTTTTACATACAATTACAGCAAGCGGCTTTAGCCACCAACAGTAATAGCGTTCTGCTGGCCCTGAAGGCTTCACCTTTAATTTACCTATTAGAAAGTAATTTTATTGAATGACATTAGATGGGGGGAAAAAAATTGCGTATTTTGTGCTTTTTTTGTTTTAGTTTTTAGCCTTCTGGACAACGTCATGAAAAAAATAGAACCTTATCAAAAGTAGCCAACCATTTTTATTAAGTCGCGAAAAAAACTTTGCAATCACAGGACCACATTTTATTAGCAAAACAAACCTGGCAAATTAGGCCACCACATTTGCAGGTTAATGAATCTCATACATGTTAATGGGGTAGTAAAATAGAGGTCATATTGAATCAAAGTAAAATTCTGTCTGGCAGCTACATTCAAAGACGCAACAAAAACACACAAGCTACTTACAAAATGTTGCTTTAAAAAGAGTACACTTGTAAGCAGCGTGAAAACTGCAAAGGCTTGCTCACACCAGCCTCTGCGCTTGTGTGTGGTACAAAGAAGATGTGATGTTATCATAACTTTAAAATGGCACAAAGTAACCCCTTGGTAGTTGAAGTAGGCCATAGTCATGGTATTGTCTGATTGCACCCTGACTGCATCCTCCTTTGGAAAGGACACTCAGGTGTTGCAGAGCCTCCCATATTGCTCTGAGCTCCAAGATGTTGATGGGGAGCCTGGCTTCTACTGATAACCATGTTCCCTGGATTGTGAGGGACTGAACTGTCCTAACCAGCTTTGAAGACTGGCATTTGTTATCACTTTCTAATGATCAGAAAAGAAAGACTTTATTATTAAGGCAGGGCTGGAAATCCACCCAGCTAGAAAGATTTTCTTGCTTGGCTAGACAAGAGCATGGTTAGGTGGAGGTGCATGCTTAACCAGGGGTCAATAAGATATTGTGCTGGAGAGGCATCAAATAAAATTGGGCAAATGATACAACCTACCATAAAGGTCCAAAGCGCTCATGAAGACTCTCACCAAAGGAGGTCTCTGACCTAAACTCTCATGCATAACATTTAGAGTGCCTTTTTTTCTCTGGAAGGAAAACCTTTGATAGAGGTTTTCCCAGGATCAGAACTAAGTATTCCAGGAAAGGAGGAGGCTGGAGAACAGACTTTTGGAAATGGTCAATGGAAAGCCTGGAGCATCTGAAAACATGTGGATGTTTTCATAAAGCTGGAAGGGAGATTAATTCTTCAGGAGAAAGTCATTTAGATAACCTGCTTGGATGCCCTGAGATCTTAAGACAAGAGGTGCCATGACCTTTGTGAAAATACTGAAAGGAAACGCCAAAAAGGCAGTACGACGAAGTGCAAGCGATTGTTCTCTACTAAAAACCGTAGAAAGCTCTGAGAAGGTGGATAAATGAGAATATGCAGACAAGCATCTTGGATTTCAAAGGATGCCAAGTAATTTCCTTGTCTCAGAGGCAATAACCGACCTTGCAAATTCCATGCAAAGTTTTTGAATTTGAAGGTATATGTTGAGGTCCACAATAGAATGAATACCCCTATTTGGATTTGGGATAGTGAACAGGTTTGAATAGAATACTCTAGACCTGTCCTGTGGGGTACTGGCACAAGGGATGTTTCATGGCATTCTGCAAAATGAGGCACATAAGGAGAGGTATGAAAAATAGCCTGTTACGCCTGTGACATACCTCCGGGATGGTAAAGAGATCCCAGAGATCCCTGGGGGTATGTTATTGGTGACTCCTGTGAATGTATTTATTACAATGTATTTATTAACATATGATTTGCGATCTAGATTTTTCCTGTTAAATGATAATTTAGCCTGATATTTGTATTTTGAAATGTCAACGGATTTCTGTAAACAACGTACACATTGTCTTTCAATGTTTATGATAAACTAAAAAAAAACTGATTGATGAAAAAATAGTCTGTTAATGGTTTGAGCGGCATTGTTGCACATTGTCACAAGGTTAAGATTCTTTCGAAAAAAAGATGCATTAAGCTGCCGATTCTGTGCACCATAAGAAGGATCATAGTGGCAGTTCCACCGCTTGATCATTCTTACAGGCTAAGGGAGGGGGGACACACCCCGCTCCCGCCACCATCTGGTGCTTCTATGGGCTCTCCCCTGCCATCGGCCAGCATTGGATGATGAGGATAGAGATTTCCGGTGACCTGATTTTTGTGTTGCTGAACTTACGGGTAGTCATTGTGGATTTAAAGTTTGAAGCAGCATAGTGGAAGGAGTACATACCTGCTTTGGATTATTTCCATCCTTTGAGCCACCAAGATTCTCCGATGATCACTGGGAGTGAATGTTTGCACAGGGTGCAAGACGTGTTTGACCCCTTGCAGGGTCATTTAACCACTTAAGCCCTGGACCATTTTACTGGCCAAAGACCAGGCCACTTCTTGCGATTCGGCACTGCGTCGCTTTAACCGACAGACAATTGCGCGGCCATGCGACGTGGCTCCCAAACAAAATTTTCGTCCTTTTTTTCCCCACAAATAGAGCTTTCTATTGGTGGTATTTCTTCACCTCTGCGGTTTTTATTTTTTGCGCTAAACAAAAATAGAGCAACAATTGTGAAAAAATCAATATTTTTAAACTTTTTGGTATAATAAATATCACCCTAAAATATATAAAAAAAAGTTTCCCTCAGTTTAGGCCGATATGTATTCTACATATTTTTGATTAAAAAAAATAAAAATTAGCAATAAGCGTTTATTGATCGGTTTGCGCAAACATTATAATGTCTACAAAGTGGGGGATAGTTTGGCGTTTTTATAAATTTTTACTAGTAATGGCGCCTTTCAGCGATTTTTATCGTGACTGCAACATTATGGCGGACACATCGGACAACATCTTGGGACCATTGTCATTTTTACAGCAAACAGGGCTATAAAAATGCACCGATTACTGTAAAAATGACACTGGCAGTGAAGGAGTTAACCTGTAGGGGGCACTGAAGGGGTCAAGTGTGACCTACGAGTGCTTTCAACTGTTAAGGGGTGAGGCTTGCCGTGACACATCACTGATCGCTGTTCCCAATGACAGAGAACAGACGATCAGTGACATGTCAGGGGAAGGACAGGGAGATGTTGTGTTTACACTGTCTCCCTCTGATCTAAATCGCAGGACACCGGCGGACATAGAGTCCGAAGGTCCCACGGTCATGGAGCTCGTGACAGGGTCCCATGCAGTGCGCGACCCCATGGTTTACAAATCAAAGGGGACCTATATATATATGCCCACTTGCGCAGCCATGCCATTCTGGTGACGTAAAAGTGCGTGCGGCGGTTGGGAAGCGGTTAAAGGAGGTGAATGATTATTGCATGAGGCGGTGAAAGCACTCTGTTCATTGAGGTTGTCCGAAGACATCTTTTACTGCAATATCAGTGTTTATGACCATAATTGTTTCACGTATACAGAGCTATCACATATACACACATTTTTTTGATTGATTTCCATGGGAGCACATTAGTGACGGCTGCACTAAAAAGTTATTACTTCATGTTTTTCAAGTTTCACATTTCATACCATATTAGCACGCAACTACCTCAATATTCAGTCATCTCGGGCGCGATGTTATAGGCTGCGGTTGTAAACAAAGCTGCGATCGCAGCTGGTAAGCATTAGATTGTGAATAATGCTTTCCAGTCTTATTGACCCCGCGCCTCTCCATAAAGAGGACCTGTCATGAACCATTCCTATTACAAGGGATGTTTACATTCCTTGCAATAGGAATAAGAGTGATAAAAAAAGGAAAAGAAAGTGTGGGGGAAAAAAAAACCCCAAGTAAAAAATAAATAAAACAATTAAAAACGCCCGTCCCCAATAGCTCACGTCCAGAGGAGACCGCACACGCAAGTCCCACCCACATATGTAAACGCCATTCAAACCACATGTGAGGTATTGTCGCGTGCGAGCAACAATTCTAGCACTCCTCTACCTCTTAACTGGTAACCTGTAAAAAAAATTAAAGCTGCACCGAAGTTTGGTGCTATTCCATGACTGTGCACAATTTTAACCACTTCAGCCCTGGACCATATTGCTGGTCTATGACCGGGCCACTTTTTGCGGTTCGGCACTGCGTCGCTTTAACTGACAATTGCGCGGTTGTGCGACGTGGCTCCCAAACAAAATTGTGGTGGTATTTGATCACCTCTGCGGTTTAGTTTTTTCGCGATAAACAAAAATAGAGCGTCAATTTTGAAAAAAAAATAATTGTTTTACTTTTTGCTGATAAATACCCCCCAAAAATATATATATAAAAAAAACATATGTTTTCCCTCAGTTTAGGCGATACGTATTCTTCTACATATTTTTCGTAAAAAAAAATCAAAAAAAAATCGCAATAAGCTTTTATTGATTGGTTTGCGCAAAAGTTATAGCGTTTACAAAGTAGGGGATAGTTTTATGGCATTTTTTTTTTTTACTAGTAATGGCGGTGATCAGCGATTTTTATCAGTACTGCGACATTATGGTGGACAGATCAAACACTTGACACATTTTTGGGACCATTGGCATTTTTATAGCGATCAGTGCTATAAAAATGCATTGATTACTATAAAAAATGCCACTGGCAGTGAAGGGGTTAACACTAGGGGGCGAGGAAGGGGTTAATCATGTACCCTGGGTGTGGGACATGGGGAAATGACAAATCGCTGTTCATTTCCCCCCCTGACAGGACTGGGAGCTGTGTGTTTACACACACAGCTCCCGGTTATCGCTCTGTAACGAGCGATCGTGGGTGCCCGGCAGTGATTGCACCCACCAAGCACGCGCGTCGGGATCAGGGGGGCAAGCGGCGGCTGGTCGGCAAGTAGTTAAAATGTGACATGTTGGGTATCCATTTACTCGGCGTTTCATCATCTTTCATATTATATATAAAAAAATTGGGGTAACCTTACGGTTTTGTTATTTTTTAATTCATGAAACAGTTTTTTTTAAACCCGTTTCAAAAGCTGTTGCGCAAATACAGTGAGATAAAAAGTTGCAACGACCACTGTTTTATTCCCAAGGGTGTCTGCTAAAAAACAAAACAAAAAAAAAAACATATATAATGTTTGTGGGTTCTGAGTTATTTTCTAGCAAACAAAATTATGATTTGATGAACATATGGTTGGTACACGTTGTACTAGCTATCTGTGGTACAACAAAAGCTTTGCGGCGAAACACAAAAATAAATAAATCACTCTCTGCAATGCAACAAGAGGGCATACCACTGTTTTCTCAAATAGTGTAAAACCGCTATGAACTTTAAAGTTCAAACTAGATCTCTGCCAAGCAAGATCGCATAGCTTACAGAACCTGGGGCAGTCTCCTCAAGCAGTAAAATCCGTCTCAATAGGTTATGGATTTCAGCTTTTCTCTCAAGAAGTTCAAATATGGATGTTTTGTCACCTGTCTCAAAGATTCTAGGAGCAGTGATGGCAAATCCTGGCACTCCAGATGTTTTAGAACTACATTTCCCATGATGCGCAAACACACTGCAGAGTGCATAAGCATCATGGGAAATGTAGTTCAAAAAATTTCGGATGCCAAAGTTTGCCATCACTGTCCTAGAGAATCATACTTACCCTGTTACACCTAAAGAGCAATTTGTACCTCTGTGCAGAATGTTCAGGAATGTCACCCCTGCTAACTGGCTGCTAGAGTATCTACGTACTTGTTCTGAACCAGTGACTCAAGATTGATAGCCAGGAAAATAGCATTTTTCAGGGCAAAATGGCTACAATTATACCAGAGGTTTCTCCCATGACAAGCCTATGTTAACATTACTACATGTACATTTTAAACGAACGCTTTATGACAAGAACATGATAGCTAGCACTGCAGACCTGTTTTTTTTAAAGGGAAAGTCCCAGGTGTACTTTATCATCTGTAGCTTGCCTTCATTATCCAATGATTAACTGCCTTAAGCTTGTTTAAAACCTATTTTGTAATGTATTAATCATACTCTATTGTTTGGACACAGGTATGTAGCGATCTTACCTGAGGCCATTCATACTCGTTTACCATTTTGGGGATGGGTAATTTTTAACCATTGCATTTAGGAAATACTTTGTGCGGTGCTTTCCACAGGCTGTACCTCTAGACACTAGGTGGTGTTTTCTTGTTTGAGCTATAATTATTTGAGAGCAGCACACAGTGATATGATTACTGAAAAAGGTGAGCAACAAGGTACCCAATAGAAAACAAAAAGGTTTTAATAGAGTGTACCAGTCCAATGAGAAAGGGATCATACAACACAGATGCAGCAGCAGCTGTCTTTCTTGCCTTGGGGATGCGGGGCACTTGACAAAGCAGACAGCCTGCTGCTGGCATGTGATTAGCAATGTGTGCATTGTTTGCAGCACATTTTCTGTCTATGCCACTAATGAGAAGATGCAGAGGGTGAACGCGCAGGAGCTTTTTAAACTGCAAACTCTTATGAATAAAATTCTCTAATCCTAACAAGTAAATATCGCAGCACTTTTAAAATTATCATACTCCAAGCAGGAGAGATAAAAAAAAAAAAAAGAAGATCTAGAACAAAGCTAAATGCATACTAAAAAGACCTAGCTGAAATAACCATTGAAATGAGAGTAAGCAGTTTAACTGAAACTGCATATAGAATACAAGATAGACTCCCACAAACACTCTCAACACCAAAGAAAATGTTTACAAATTAATTATATCACTTGATCGATGTGTAAAAGCCAAGATAATTCAGTAAAAAAAGCTTAAACCGTTAATCAAAAAAATAAATACAAAATTCAGCTGCGAAATGACATCTGTCACTGTGTTCAAATTACAAGAGGCAAGGTTTAAGTCCACAGCTAAAAAAAAAAAAAAAGCACAATCCTCATCTTTGCTTAGGAGATTATGCGGATGTGAGAGTGTGATTAGAGGCGTGGGAAAGCAGAGCTAGATACGCTGTACCCAACCACCAATTACAGTCAATCATACATCGAGGTGGTGGTGGTGGGGCATCAAGTTAACAAGAGAATAACCATTTCAGAGATAATTACAGCATTAGTAAGCTTAATACACCGATAAAGCTTTCTCCAGCATTAAAAGGGTGTGCTGAGAAAACAGCTTCAGCTTCTTGATATGCCCGCAGTGTCATTAATAGTGCTCAAGTGTTGGTTCCTTAGCAACAGACGGCCACAAAATATTTTGGCGGAATTTCAGGGCTTCCCCCCACCCCGACTCCTCTTTTGTGAGATGTGGAAGATCTTATACCTACAGCAAAGGAGGGGGCCCTAAATAGTGGGAGAAGATAGGGCATTATCTTATGCCTTATGGGCATTATATTTAATGAGCATTGATGGAAAAACCTGTGTGTAAAGTATCAAATGGATGTATCCTACAATGCAGATACACTTCTAGTGACACTGATAAAATTATTTATAAATAATAATGGCCCTGTAAATATATTTTTGATGAGATGTTGTTTTAACTGTGCTTTTCTGCCTCCTTGCAATGTCCTCCAAGAGCTTCTAACACACATTTACACATTTGGAAGAGACAGAGCAACACAAAGGGGGTCATTTCTGAAAGGCAAACCCACTCTTGAAAGTGCAGTCAATTTAGACCTGAGGGGGACATGCAAAAAAAAAAAGCATTTTAGCTTGCACATGACTGGATGGTAAAAAAGGGATTTTTAAATACAGCTTACCTGTAAAATCCTTTTCTTGGAGTACATCACGGGACACAGAGCGGCATATTCATTACTATGTGGGTTATATGGAGTACCTTCAGGTGTGGACACTGGCAATCTCAAACAGGAAGTCCCCTCCCTATATAACCCCCTCCCCTAGAGGGAGTCCCTCAGTTTTGTAGCAAGCAGTATGCCTCCCAAAATGGTCACCCAAAAGAGGGGTGGGAGCTCTGTGTCCCGTGATGTACTCCAAGAAAAGGATTTTACAGGTAAGCTGTATTTAAAAATCCCTTTTTCTTTCTCGTACATCACGGGACACAGAGCGGCATATTCATTACTATGTGGGATGTCCGAAAAGCAATGCTTTAATGAGGGGAGGGAGACATCTTCCAAAGAAGGATTCAATTTAGAGATAAACTCAAATCATAATAATAATTCCAACTTAGTCAAGAAAAAAACTCTTTCTCTCTTTTTTTTTTTAACCAAGGGTGTTTCTGATCCCGAGGATTTCAAACTGCAGCCTGTAGTACTGCCTGACCAAAGGCAGCATCCGCATTTCTTCTCACGTCTAGTTGATAAAACCTTGTAAACGTGTGGACTGATGACCACGTTGCCGCCTTGCATATCTGAGCCATAGAGATCTGATGGTGTGCTGCCCAAGAGGCGCCCATGGCCCTGGTAGAATGGGCCTTTACCGACAACGGAGGAGGCAACCTCTTCAACCCGTAGGCTTGAATGATTAATTGTCTAATCCATCTCGAGATGGTGGATTTTGCAGCTGCCTGCCCCTTCTTGGGGCCATCTGGTAGAACGAATAACACATCTGTTTTCCGGATCTTTTCTGTAGCTTTAAGATAGGCCTTCATGGCCCGGACAATATCCAAGGTATGCAGCAACCCCTCCTTTCTAGATGTAGGTTTTGGAAAGAAGGATGGAAGTACCAAATCCTGGTTTAAGTGAAATTTGGATATAACCTTTGGTAGAAAGGAAGGATGGGGCCGGAGAACTGCCCTGTCCTTATGCAGAACGAGATATGGTTCCTTACACGATAAGGCTGCTAATTCTGACACTCTCCTGGCCGAACCTATGGCGACCAAGAAAACCAATTTTCTTGTCAGTAAGACTAAAGGAATCTCAGCCAACGGCTCAAAAGGCTGTTTCTGTAGAGTGGACAGGACAAGATTTAAGTCCCATGGACAAATTGGTGACTTGACAGGAGGATTAATACGCAAGACCCCCTGTATGAAGGTCTTTACCAGCGAGTGGGTGGCCAGCGGCCTCTGAAACCACACTGACAGAGCTGAGATCTGTCCCTTGATTGTGCTTAGTGCCAGGCCTTTATCCACTCCTAGCTGGAGAAAACTTAACACCCTATCAATAGTATATTTGCGGGAATTCCATCTTTTGGATTCACACCAGCCTACGTAGTTCCTCCACACCCTGTAATAAATCACCCTGGAGACCGGCTTTCTAGCCCTAATCAGGGTAGGAATTACCTGCCTAGACAGGCCTCTACCCCTGAGAATCAGGGATTCAGCCTCCAGGCCGTCAAATTTAGACGCTGTAATGTAGGGTGGCGGATCGGGCCTTGTGAGAGTAGGTCTGGTTGTAGAGGAAGAGTCCAAGGGTCTCCCACTGCCATCTTCAGGACTAGTGAGTACCAAGTCCTCCGGGGCCAAGCCGGAGCTACTAGAATGACTGGCTTGTTCTCCACTCTGATCTTGCGCAACAGGCGCGGGAGTAACTGTAGTGGAGGGAATGCATATAGAAGTTTGAATTGATGCCAAGGGCAAACCAACGCATCGGTTCCGCAGGCCATAGGATCCCTCGCTCGCGACACGAACCTGTCTAGTTTCTTGTTGAACCTGGATGCCATTATATCTACGTCCGGCATTCCCCACCTCTGGCAGATTGTCTGAAAGACCTGGGGATGCAGAGACCACTCCCCTGGCAACAGACTCTGGCGACTTAAGAAGTCTGCCTGCAGGTTGTCCACTCCGGGAATGAATATCGCTGAAATGCAGGGTACATGAACCTCTGCCCATTGAAAAATCAAGTTCACCTCCCTCTGAGCGGCCTGGCTCCTGGTTCCCCCTTGGTGGTTTATGTATGCCACCGCCGTGGCATTGTCTGACTGGATTCTCACCGGGAACCCCTTTAATCTGGAGGTCCAAGCCAGAAGGGCTAGGCGAGCAGCTCTGATTTCCAAGATATTGATGGGGAGCTGCCTCTCTGCTTTCACCCAAGTTCCCTGGCGGGAGAACCCCTCGAAGACCGCCCCCCAGCCTGCCAGGCTGGCGTCTGTGGTAACTACCTTCCAGACAACAGGGCTGAAGGATTTTCCCTTTAGAAGATTCTGAGGGTTCAACCACCAGGCCAGGCTTTGTCGGACCCTTGATGATAGCGTCAAAGGGGACTCTAAGGCATGTGCCCTCTTGCCCCAGGCTGCTAGAATGGCTGCCTGTAGGACGCGAGTGTGGATCTGAGCGTATGGTACTGCCTCGAATGTGGCCACTAGCTTGCCTAGTAATCGCATACACAGGCGAATAGTTGGTTTTTTCTTGTTTAGAACCAACTGAACCAACCCCTTGATAGCTTCGATCTTTACAAGGGGCAGGAACACCTTTTGATGTTCTGTGTCTAACCTCATGCCGAGGTATTCCAACTGCTTTGTAGGCTGGAACGCTGACTTTCCCCGGTTCAGGACCCAGCCGAATTCTTCGAGGTACCGAACCGTGAGGTTTACTGCCTTTTGCAGACCCGGCCGTGAGTGATCTATGATTAAAAGGTCGTCCAAGTATGCTAGGACTGTGACCCCTTGGATCCTTAAATTGGCCAGAACTGGGGCTAGGATCTTCGTGAATACCCGGGGGGCCGTGGCCAGCCCGAAGGGGAGCGCCCTGAATTGGAAGTGTCGCTGCCCCACCGCGAAGCGTAAAAACCTTTGATGCGACTGAAAGATTGGTACATGAAGGTAAGCATCCTTTATGTCTATGGAGGCCAGAAAATCGTCCTTCTGAAGCGCGGCGGCTGCTGACCGGATGGATTCCATCCGGAAGGAACGAACCCTTAGGTAACCGTTTAACCTCTTTAGGTCCAAGATTGGCCTGACATCGCCGTTGGGCTTTGGTATGACAAAGAGATTGGAATAGAAACCTAGGCCTTGCTCTTGGGCTGGCACTTCTATAATTACGTCCTGGCCAAGCAGGTGATCCAAAGCTGCCAGCATTGAGGCCTTCCTTGCTGGATCCCTTGGTAGCCTTGATTCTTGAAAATGAGGCGGAGGATACCTTAGAAACTCCAGTCTGTAACCTGTGGTTACAGATGCCCGGACCCATTTGTCGGGGATCTTGGCTTCCCAAACTTCTGAGAAGAAACGAAGCCTTCCCCCCACCCGCAAGAGTGGGGGCGCCCCTTCATAAGGCAGACTTAGGGGCTGTCTTTGACGGCTTGCGATACCACGGCCTCTTACCCCCAGGGGTCTGTCCCTGCGATCTACTGTTAACGTTGGATCGTGCAGGCGGCCGTCGATACTGCCTGGAATTAGAGGGCCCCGAGACAGGAAAGAGCTGCCTTTTAAATGTAGGAGCCCGGAATGTCTTTTTGACCGGTAAAAGGGTACTCTTGCGATTTGAAATAGTCTGAATATATTTATCCAGATCCTCTCCGAAGAGTCGTCCTCCATGGAAGGGAAACCCTGCCAGAAGCTTTTTGCATGGGGGCTCCGCCGCCCAGTTCTTCAACCATAAGAGCCTTCTCATGTGCACCAAACATAGTGATAAACGAGAGGCCTGCTGGATGGAATCTTTTATAGCATCTACCGCAAAACACAGAGCTCTGGGAATGTCAGAAAACTCTTCTGCTTGTTGGGTAGGCATGTCCCTTAACATTTCCTTTGTCTGGTCTTTTAATGCCTGACAAACTCCAATTGCAGCCACCGCTGGCTGCACCACTGCTCCTGCCGTAGCAAAGGATGCTTTTAAAAGTGTCTCTAATCTTTTATCAACCGGATCTTTAAACATATGTATGTTTTCCACCGGGCAAGTTAGTGATTTATTCACACATGAGATGGCTGCATCCACTACTGGGAGCCTCCACCTCTTGGAGAATTTTTCCTCCATGGGGTAAATGACCGCAAATCTTTTCGGTGGCAGAAAAATCGTGTCCGGCCGTACCCAATCCCGAAAGATCAATTCCTCCAAGAGAGGATGGACCGGAAAAAACTGCGTTGCTTAACGGAGCTTTCAAAGAGCCCAGAGAGGATACCGGAGGAACCTGAGGCTCTGGCAATGGTAAACTAAATGCCGAGCGGACCATGTCCGTCAAAGACTGTACCCACAGTCTCTCTGTCTGGGAGTCTGAAAATGGTTCCTCAGAGGCAGATCCCTCAATCCCTGAACCCTCTTGGTTCAGGTCTAGTTGATCCTCCTGTGATTCCAATTCCTCTGGAGAGAGAATCTCAGCATCTGAGGATACACCTCTTGGTGATGGGGATCTAACCCGTTTCTTACCAGGAATAGCTCTAGCGATCAATGCTGCTATTCTCTCTTCTAGCCCCCCTAGGGATACGGCTAGCATCTCCTCTGTGATAAACACAGGGCTGGGCTGATCTGGGCCAGCCTCCGCACCAGATCCCCCTAATGGCTCATCCAAGGCGCTTCTTATGTTAATAAGTTGCGGGGAAAGTATCGGCATATCAGAATCAGAAAGGGAACCCTTTTGTTTTTTGGTCTTTTTTGTACCCTTTGACCCCGAACCCTTGGAAGCCATAATACAAAATCGAGGGACTCCGCCCACACAACAGACTGTAGTGGCCAGGAGTACAAAAATCAGAGTTTAGGGGACAATAGATCACTAATGCCCAAAAACTGATGGGATCCCGTATGTTTTTTTTTTTTTTTTTTTAAATATATTATATATTTTCTTTTGACAACATACCGTGACCCCAAACTAAGTTTGCCAGCCTCCAAACCTGCTGCAAAAAAGGGGGATTTCTTGGCTTAATAAAAAGGTATTGGAACAAAGTCCACATGTACTACCCCTCTTCCGCCACCGGGAGTCACTGTTCTGCCGCTCTGCGTCCTCTCCTCTGAAAATCAGCCTCAGACTGAGCACTGACAATGCCTGCTGTCTATAACAGCACAAAGGCGCGCCCCTGTATGACGCCGCAGGCACGCCCCCCCCGCCCTCCTGTCTGAACGGCGCGAAAAACGTCAATAAGACGTGCGCGCGCGCGTATGCCGGAAACAGGAGGAACATGGAGGAGCCGCGCTGCTGGAGATCCAGGAACGCAGAAACAGGCGGCAGATTCAAACCCCCGGCCAGGTAGGACTCTCCAAAGGCCCCTAGGGATCCTTACTAGCCCTAGGAAGAAACAGCAGGTTTAGCTAGCACACATATTTAGACAGGGGGACCTAGTGATGGGGGAGAAAAGGTGTCATCCTGTCTCTCTTTAGACATAGTGAACAAGGTTGCCCATGCAGAGCATACTTAGGCTATCCCCCCTTTTAGGTTACCCCGGAGAGCCTGCTGTCGAACCAGGTCCCGCAGGCTCCCCCTTACCTGCTCCATGCTGCAGGATGTTTGTCCAGCAAACTGATCCAATCTTCTCCCATCTCCGTGGGTAGCGTAGTAGACCTTCAGGCCCTGGGGTCCTATGAAGGTACCCACTGTCCTGGACCTATATAGCACCCTGGCAAACAGGAACTTATGGTTTTTACAAACTCCAAGTCCTGGGCCCAGGGTCCAGCCCTCCAAAGAGGAGCATTATAGGCAAAACCCCACGGCTTGGGGCCCGGGTACTGTCCACTTTGGCACTGAGGCTCCTTGGACAGATCCGGTTAGCCCGCCCTTAATCCCAAGGATGTGGAGCAAAGCTATTCCGTGACCAACACCTAAGACACTGGCGAAAAAACTGAGGGACTCCCTCTAGGGGAGGGGGTTATATAGGGAGGGGACTTCCTGTTTGAGATTGCCAGTGTCCACACCTGAAGGTACTCCATATAACCCACATAGTAATGAATATGCCACTCTGTGTCCCGTGATGTACGAGAAAGAAATTAGCAGAGCTTCCCCTCATTTCAGATCTACCCCTCAGATTTACAGTGACTGCACTTCTAAGTGCACTTGCAGTGCAAAGTGGATTTGCCTTTCGTAAATAACCCCCAAAGTGTACAATACATACTTGAAAAAATTTTAATTCTTTAACCACTTCCATACTCGGCACTTAAACACACTCCTGACCAGACCAATTTTCAGCTTTCAGCGCTCTCACACTTTGAATGACAATTACTCAGTCATGCAACACTGTACCCAAATGATGAATGGCAAATTAATGGTCTTATAGATACACACCTACTGTATGTGATAGACCAACACAAAGTGGCACATAATTATTAACTGTAAATAGCCGCTGTGATTGGCTATTTACCGCAATCTGTGTTAGGCTGTGTCCGAGGGACACAGCCAGCACAGGAGTTCCACGCTGCACGCTCGAGAGAGCGCGCGCTGGGAACGCCAAAAGGGGCGGACGAGAAAACTTGTTCACTCAGAGAAGTAGAGCCGCGCTGCGGCCGTACAAACTCGTATGGCCGTCAGCAAGTGGTTAAGTGTCACTTTAACTCACTGATATTTTTACAGCTTGGAGTAGTCTACAAGCCACACTTCAGATGTAACTAGGTTCAGCAAATATTGGCCACCAGAAATTTCAATACACAATGTGTACAAAATATACAATTAAATGTGATTTTCCATATATTCCTGATCTGGTGGGAGTGAACGTTTGTAAATTCATATGCAACTTCTCTGCAAGAACATTCACTGTTTGGCAATGGCAGCCTCCAGTACTGCACTGGTGCTTTAGTTGTGACAGATACCCCTCAAAACGCAAAAAGCTTTTACTCACCTACGTCCATGGAAGTGTGATATTCTGGTCCTGAGTCTTCTCTCTTACACACACACAGGTCCTATTCAGGTCTACACATGTCTGATGTAAACATTTTCTATTGGCTGCCTAGTAGCAAGATCCACCCAGGAACTACAAGATGGATTGGAGTGATGTTAGAAAAAGGGGATGAACTGGCACAGGGACAAGAGCAGGACTGGATTATCGGTGTCCCACATCAAGAAATGGCACTGTAAGGACACAGATGGGAGGCCTTGGAGAGTATAAACTGGATTCATTCATTTAAACAAATATGTGAAAAGTGTGGCATGCATTTGTATTCATCCTCCTGAGTCAATACTTTGTAGAACTACCTTTCACTGCAATTACAGCTGCAAGTCTTTTTAGTTAGGATACCAGCTTTGCACATCTAGGAGAGTAACATTTTTTGCCCATTCTTCTTTGCAAATTGGCTCAAGATCTTTCAGATAGGATGGAGAGTGTCTAAACAGCAATTTTTAAGTCTTGCCAGTGTCTCAATAGGATTTAGCTCTGGACTTTGACTGGGCCATTCTCAAAACATGCATATGCTTTAATCTAAACCAGGAATGTCCAAAGTCTGACCCACGTTCCAGTTTTGAATAGACCGCCTGGTAATTTGGACCAATATATCTTTTGTGGCCCCCCCAACTAATCTCTGAGCGCCGGGGCCACAAAAGGTATATATTCTGGCTGCCACGGAGGGGACAGGGAGGGGGCGGGGTGAGTGCCGTACAAAGTCCCAACTTCTGCGCTGCCATTGAACTGTCCAACATAGAAGGTGGGACTTTATTTTAACAAGGCCACAGAGAAAACATGTTCTTCCTGTTATCAGTTGGCGCTCATCCCGTCCCCTCCCGGTCCTCTCCGAGGCTGCAAATGAGCATCAACCAGGCTGCACTGATGGCACATGGGGGAGGGGGCTGCATCCATGGCCACTGAGCCTTATTTTGCTTCACAGTTCTATTTGGAATACTTTTTTTTGCCTGAAACATCTCTCCTAAAGTGAAGGTGCGTGTTATACGCCAATAAAAACTGTATATCCAAATAACACACCCAAGCTCATCTCTTCATCACATACAGCAACAGAGGCAAGAGAATTCTTGTTGGGCAGTGTATTAGTGCCTGGACCAAATTTTAACCACTTCCATACCGAGCCCATTCTGGCACTCCTCTCCTACATGTAAAAAATCATAATCTTTCTTCTAAGAATGTCCTGCTCTTGGCTCCATCCAACTTCCCATCATACGAGACCTTCTTCCACATGGCTTCTCGCAATATGTAAATAGGACTTCTTATGTTTTTTTTCAACAATGCTTTTCTTCTTGCCACTCTTCCATAATTGGCCAGATTTGTGGAGTGCATGACTTATAGTTGTACTGTGAACAGATTCTCCTCCAGAGTTACCATGGGCCTCTTGGCTGCTTCTCTGATTAATGCTCTCCTTGCTCGGCCTGTCAGTTTAGGTGGAGGGCCATGTCTTGGTAGGTCTGCAGTTGTGCCATATGCTTTGCATTTTCAGGTGATGGATTGAACAGTGAGATGTTTAAAGCTTGTTTTTTTTTTTGTTTTTGTTTTTATACCCTAACCCCGCTTTAAACTTTATCCCTGACCTGTCTGGTGTGTTCCCTGGCCTTCATGATGCTGTTTGTTCACTAAGGTTATATAACAAATAGCCTAGGGCTTTACAGAACAGTTGTATTTATACTGAGATTAAAATTACACAAAGGTATTTACCAATTAAGTGATTTTTGAAGGCAATTGGTTCCACTAGATTTTAGTTAGGGGTATCAGAGTAAAAAGACACCACATTTCAGATATTTGTAAAACAGTTTGAAAACCATTTATCATTGGTTGCCTGCCCCCTCTCCCCTTTTAGCATTGACAGCAGGCGGAGACTGCTCTCTGCCCTCCTCTCCACTACCAGCACTGACAGCAGGTCGGATAGGTATGTAGGTTAATTTTAAAGCAGGTGGAGAGCAAAATTGCATGCAGGGGGGGCCCATAGAAAATTGTCGCCCAGGGTCCAATCAATATATTCAAAATGGCACTGTGGCATACCAACGAGTGTCAGGATGGCAGCAGCAAAATGTAGGGTCCTGGCATTGTAATGGAGTCCATCACGCTGCCCACAAGATCGGGGTCAGTAGGTGGCCGCACATCCTCCTGCCCCCCCCCCACTTCTCCTGCCAATTACGAAGAACACGTCCGGACGATGCCTGCTGTGGCTCCTTGATCTCCTCTCAACTGTGCAATCCTGCACATACAGGGGGAAAAAAGTTAGTGCGAGTCCTGCCCATCATGTCACTTCCCATGTCCCTGTGTCTGCTCAGGAGCCCATCAGTGCAAGCCCATCACTGCTATTTAGAGTCGCACTGAACCATCTCTTATTACTCAACAGCATATAAAAACATTGAACCAAAGACTACAATGTCCTTCTTTAGTCAAAGGAGTACTGCCCAATCAGATCACGGATTAGCTATCACAGTGGTCACATGATTGGTAACAAGTCCTATCAGATTACTAGACCAGGAGATGTCCGACAGATGGGCTACAAGCACAGAAACCTTGGCACCCTCTTTGCTGCCACATATATGCATTATGTGGGTGGTTAACTGCTTGCCAACTAGCCACTGTATAACAGTTATACGGCGGCAGGTCGGCTCTGCTGGGCGAGATCACGTAGCTATACATCATCTGGCCGAGCAGCCAATAGGGGCGTGATCACCTTGTCCTGTCAGGGGGAGAAATGCATTATTGTCTGTTCATACATTGTATGAACAGTGATCAGTCATTTCCCCTAGTCAGTACACCCCCCCTTCAGTTAGAACATACCCAGGGAACATACTTAAAGCCTTCCTCGCCCCCTAGTGTTAACCCCTTTCCCTGCCAGTGAAATTCTTAATAGCACTGATCGCTATAAAAATGCCAATGGTCCCAAAAATGTGTCGAAAGTGTCCGCCATATGTCGCAGTACCGATAAAAATCGCTGATCGCCGCCATTACTAGTAAAAAAAAAAAAAAAATGCCATAAAACTATCCCCTATTTTGTAAACGCTATAACTTTTGCGCAAACCAATCGCTTATTGCGATTTTCTTTTTTTTTTACGTATCGGCCTAAACGGAGGAAAAAGATTGTTTTTTATATATTTTTGTGGGATATTTATTACAGCAAAAAGTAAAAAAAAAAACCTTTCAAATTTGTCGCTCTATTTTTGTTTATAGCGCAAAAACTAAATACCACAGAGGTGATCAAATACCACCAAAAGAAAGCTCTATTTGTGGGGAAAAAAAGGACGCCAATTTTATTTGGGAGCCACGTCACACGACCGCGCAAATGTCAGTTAAAGCAACGCAGTGCCGGAAGCTGAAATTTCGCCTGGGAACAAAGGGGGTTTATGTGCCCAGTAAGCAAGTGGTTAAGCATACTTTTTTTTTCAAAAAGCTCTATAATGCACGTTGGCACTAGGCAGGTTCCAGCGGTCAAGTAGTGGTCAGGTACTCTACTGACCAGGAATGGCTCTCATTGAAATACACTGAATTTCACATGTTCAGCGACTTGGGGGGTCTCAAGTCGGATCTCAAGTCACACAAATGTAAAAAGGAGCTTTAGTGCTCTGGATTGAGGCAAGCACACACTTATCCAAAGATTTAGGTTTTGTTCAAATTTCACGTCTGAGGTTTACAAACACTTTAATGCAGAGCATGCATTAGGATAAAAAACAAACATTCTACCTTTAGAACCACTTTAACCTCAGACTACATTTTTCAAAATTATAGGAACAAACATCCAAAATAATTGACATAAATTAAAAACAAAAATTTAAAAAACAATAAAAGTAAACAATAATACATTTCAAAGATGTGCTACCTAAAATTAAATCATACTGTAGTTTTCCTACAAGAACACAAAAATCTGGACTTGACATGTGCGATTTTCTTAACCAGTTAACCGCTTGACAATAACAAAAATAAGGCAGTGTCTCAAAAGGGCACTTACAGCTATATAGTAAACTTTTGCCTTTTCCACCAGCTGCCAATTCTCCGTCAAGTCGAGGTGCTTTGCTTTATCATAGCAATTAGCAGCAGCCAGGTTAGCCACCAGAGACCTAAAAAACATTTGTGTGTCATGTTACTGGGCTATGTTCACCTATAAATAAAAAAATGTAGGTCATGCAATCTTAATCTTAATGTGGCAGTGCACCAAGTGCGCCAAACACAAGTACATTTTCCTTCCCCCAGTGCAAATGTGCATAAATGAAAAAAAGAACATCACTTGACATACCTTACTCTAAACCACAAAAAGTAAAGAGCTGAAAAAGATTGAAATAGTTCTGGTATATTATTGAAAAAAACAAACAAAAAAAAAAAAACAGTAAAAACACACAACATATCAAATATGAGACAAATAATGACAAAATTAAATCATATCTAAAAGGCAAATTTATTGGCTTGGGTAGAGCAATGAGAAGTGTGCGTTCCTGTTTTTTTTTTATTGCAGTCTGTGCCCTTGTTGAGGAGATTTACTCACAGGGTCCTAATGTCTCCAAAAAAGAGAGTAAAAGCCCAAAATGTGTGTTGGCACTAAAACTGGAATAGAAGTGAGGAAATCTTACTAAGGTGACAACTGCTTCCATGACAATTGTCCAAGATGGGGTTCCCTTCACTTTGGAGAGATATCATTCCACTTTGTTGGGACTTTAGGACAGGAAATGAATGGAAATCTCCCTTAAGAGACACAGATGGCACACACAAAAAAATAAAAAAGTGACAATCTTTTCCTACCCTGTTCAAAATAAAAATGTATGACTTTAGACAAACTTTAGGCAAACACTAAGACCACAGGGAAGAAGTCAGGCTTTATGCTGTTGTGAAATAAAATATCTGGTTATAGCCCAAACATTCTTCTTCAATAATTGGAGATATGCAATACAAGATCAGTCATATTAGACATATGGTCTTGTGAGAAGTCATACAATTTCACTGCTTAAATTCCAAGCTCATAATTATTCAACTGAAACATATAAATGTTCTTACTTGACATCAAAAGCTCAGAAGGTAACTGCTCGACACTGTCTATATAGTTTAGTAGGCCTACATTCAAAGCCAATTCAACCCATAGAAACCCGAAGATGAGCATCAATGAGGATATTTAATTCTCTGTCCCCCCGGTAAAAAAAATTAAGCGTGTTGATAGAAGACCAGGCAGCTTCAGACCAGTTTGCACAGATTGATGCCGGTTAAGGTATATTGGGCTACATAACGAGTCCACTATGGGGGCCTCTCCAATATTCATTGTGTGCATGTCTGCCCTCTACTGGCCTAGAGAGTAACTGGAATTCCACCTAGCATAGGCCTGTTAACGTTTTGGCTGGTTTTGAACAACCATGTACTCTATATATAAAATGATCTATCCCCTTCGGAAGATTGCTATCGAAACGTATTGGGCTCATCCACGTGAACATGTCTGTATGTATCTGTATTTTGACACCATGTGCATTCTTAGAGTGGTTATTGTATCTTTCGGTCATTGAGGGTTTTATATTGGTCAATACACAAAGAGAAACGTTATTGGTTTTCTTCAGTTGTTAAATTAGCACTCCTTATTTAACGCTAGCAAACATGGTATTCACGAAAGCTATAATCGTTATTTAACATAGTCGTTATGGTTTCCAACCGACTCTTTATCCAATCGTTATGCTAACTACGTTATTATTAAGATTTGGGACGTTAAAATAACTCTTAAGATCGTTAAATAATGCTGGAGAGATGCATTCTGGGAGCAGAAGGGGAGGAGAACAGCTGCATGTGGAGGAGAGAGAGAGAGAGAGAGAGAGAGAGAGAGAGAGAGAGAGAGAGAGAGAGAGAGAGAGAGAGACACACAAGCAAGACACATGGAGATTGAGCATGTGATGTGCAAAACTTCTAGTGTGTGTTTTTCTAAAGCCATGTGTATTTCCTCATACAGAGAATAAATCATGGGAGATGTGAACGGAATACACGTTTATAAATCTGAACATTCTAACATGTTCTTCTTCGCCTCTGGTTCAAATAGAGCACGGTTCTATCTTGCCCAACACTACTAAAAACTTCACTACACTACAAAAATCGCCAAAAGCTTCCCTAACAACAAAATATCGCCTGGGAAATGTCATAACTCCACCCTGAGGGAGGTGTTAAATTAACGATTGCTTAACGATCGATAACTGTCAAAAAAATCTTTGTGAATTGCACTTCTGTACATATTTAACGATTTGACTCTTTAATAAGGATCCACACCTTAAAATATCGGTTCTGTGTAGTGAAACGTTATTTGATGATTTTTCAAAGCGTTAAATCATTTAGTGAATTGAACTAGCTTCAATAACGTGCAAAATCGTTAAAATAACACCCGCAATCTGAAAATAAAGCTTTTTGAATTGACCCCATATGTCATATACTTTCCCTGTAAAAGCTTTTTTATGAATTTTGTTTTTTCATATAAACTTTTTTTGTAATATTTACATATTGGTCATTTTGATGTGTGCGCTTACTAAACTGTTCAGTCTTCTGCGTGCCTTTTAAAATCGGACTGCCCACTTTTTTTTGTTACAGGTTTTAGGAATGATGACATGCAGAAGTATGAAATATCCCTGTATTTTGGTTTTGAGCGGTTGCATATGCCTAGTAGTGGAATGAGAAGTAGGCTGCTGGGGACCATCAGGAAAGAAACCGACAGACTGATACAATTTAAGTGTTCTGATGAGAAAAGTTGCAGAGTCTGCATCCTTCCAGAAGTCATTAACCCTTAGGGATCTCGCCAAAATGCATTTTCTTAAACGTACATTATAGGACACAGGCAAGTTATTCATATACTATAGGTTATAGGCCTGTATCTTCAGGTGATCCGACATTGGCAAGCTTTTGAGGACATGGTCCCTGGGTGCCTCTCCTAGCACCTTACCCCACTCTGAGTCCTCAATTTTGTAGCAAGCATTGCAAAGTAACAGGAAGAGTTTAAGGAGGGTAGCCTGTGTCCTGTTGCACAAAAATTGAATTTACAGAAGACACAAAATTATTTTTATCCTAATCATGCAGCACAAGACACAAGTAATTCATACAGCATTGGCTGTCCCCAAGCAATGAAAATAAGTGTGGGCAACAACTAGGAAAACATAACTGTGCTAACATGTCCAAAAAAAAAAAAAGTATAAAGCCCCATGTTCAGAGTGTTACTGCAAGAAGCTTGTGGATGAAGGATGATAGAACAATGTCCTCAATAAGATGGAATGCCAACACAGAAGGGAGAGTCATCAGTGCAATACAACCTTGTTGTGAAGTATAAGGTCATTTCACAGGAAAAAGCTTCCAATTCACAGACACATTTGACAGACCTGATGTTCACCAGAAAGGCTACTTTTCTGGCATTAACCGCCAAGGGAAATCCCTTGATGGGTTCAAAGTGTAGCTTCTGAAGGCAAAGTGGGCCTGGTAGGAGAAAAACCTTGAATAACGGAATAAGTGAATGAGAAGCAAAGTAGGTGTTCTGGTCTTTACCAAGGTATAAATCAGACTCAAGTCTCTCTATCCGTTATGACATGGGTTGAAATAGCCATAACAATTAAAGCCATAAACTGTAAAGCAGTACAATAGGCCCCTTGCACACGTGCGGACCGTATGTCCGCTTTTTCATCCATCCATTTGCGGATGAAAAAGGGACATACATTGGTCCCTATGCGATTGCGGGTGTCAGTGGATGAACATCCGCTGACACCGGTAATCGTCCGTCTCTTCAAACCTCCGATTTTGCAGACGGAAGAAAATTCTATTTTTTTGGCAATTATTATGGCATCTATTATTATGGCATCACTGACTGTACCTAAATTGTTTGTCCCTTTAGAAGAGGGGGGGTGGAGTTAAGTGGTGGAGGGATAGTCAAACAGTTCTGAGCTCCAAGATTTTAAAGTGGTACAGAAGCCTTAAAGGGTCACTAAAGGAAAAAAAATTTTTGCTGAAGTTAACCGATTCCTTTTAAAAATAGATAAAAATCAATCATATAATGTGCCTCTAGTTTCACTTTCTTTTTAAACTGGTTTCATGTTTCTGTGAAGTACAGAAGACACACAGAACAAAAACAAACAAATCCAGGGCAGCGTTTTGTTTTTAAAATGAATCTGATTGGTTCTGAGGAGTTTTAGAGACACAGCTTAGACCACAGTGAAAAACTGCCATGAGATTTTTCATAAGGAGCCAGACAAGCAGGAAGTGTGGAGATCAGAGCAGAATTGCAGCAACTTCAAAGCAAAAACGAACAATGAGAAAATGAAAACAGCACTGCATTAAGGTAGAGTAAGCTATTTAGCTAAAAAAAAAAAAAAAAAAAAAAAAAAGAAGATTTCCTTTAGTGACCCTTTAAGGTTTTTCACCTTAATGCTTTCTATACATCTATACATTTTCTTTCCTGAGCCCAACCTGATCCAGTGACGTGCAAGACCCACCATGGTCTTCCTCATTGGGCAGCTTGATAGTAGCTGTCAATCAAATGCTGTGACACAGAAGACGGGGAGCAAGGCAGAGTCCCACTGTCAATGGACACAGCAGTGGAACTCGGGAGCGAGCATGCACAGGTGTTACCATGGAGAGCAACTTTGCATACAGTCTTTCTGTATGTGGAGGTTAAATCTTTTTTCCTCCAGCTGTACAGTGTCCCCATTGTCCTCTGTAATGATCTGAAAATGAACTTAACACCATATGCATCACTTAGACATGGTCAACCTATCAGCTCTAAATCCTCTCTTCTCAAGAGAATAAACGGGGCAAAAAAAAGGTGTCGCTATCTGGAGTCTATACCTCTCAACACAACAAAGTATTTTGCTAGCTCTAGAAATGGCAACTTGGTATTACATGCCATTAAAGTGTTACGAAACCCAGGACCCTGCAGTTACTATATCTGGCCAAGTAGAAAGAACATGTTTTAGTAAAATATAAAACTTAAAAAAAAAAAAAAATTATCAGCAGTATATAGCAGTCTTGCAATTTCTATCAGTTCCTGGTGAAGTTTGTAGGAGGAGTTTTCATACTGCACTGAGCAGCCCTATGAGGCTGCGCTGAGCAGCCCTATGAGGCTGCACTGAGCAGCCCTATGAGGCTGCACTGAGCAGCCCTATGAGGCTGCACTGAGCAGCCCTATGAGGCTGCACTAAGCAGCCCTATGAGGCTGCACTGAGCAGCCCTATGAGGCTGCAGGGCTCCTGACCTTCTGTCTGGACAGTACAGTATAGTTTGTTGGAAAAACACATAAGTGCATCTAGTTAACTGTGATCCAACAAGCCTTCTACAGGAGATGGTATACCCCTGTGGGGTACTCAAAGCACGAGGGATAGAGTATGTGTGTCCAGTAGGAGAATGCAGTAGCGAGGTGTAGACTAGACTGCAATGAATCCTTGTGGAAAATGGGTTGGAGGAAGCACCCAAGTACCTTATAAAAAGGAACAGGAGGCGTTAAAGCGGGCCAGCCTGAAAATGTTAGACTGTAAAGTGAATACATTCCAAACATAGTCCCACTTTACACAGTAAAGATCACACAGGGTGTCCTTATCTTACCCGTTCATGATGTTGGACTGTATTTAAAGTCCATGTTTCACCCGTCAGGGTAGCCAAACCCCCCAAGGGGGTCCTTCAGGGGCTAGGTTCCATAGCAATGGACTATTACCCTGGACTGGTATAGCACTCTCACCATGTTGCCGCAAGTGCAAGGTGAGCGCCCCATATAGAATCCAGTGCCCAAAGCAACATTACAGGCTATACCCACAGCATGGAGTCTGGGTACATCTCCCAAAGTTTCACCAAGGTTGCACTAATCCAGATACACTGCTTCTGTTTAGGCATTAGAAGGCAGTGAGGGTGAGAAGAATTCTTGAGAAAATAAAGGAAAATAAAAACTAGTGAATTTAATTTCTTCTGGAAGGAGAAGAGGTCCATTACCTACAAACACTAGCAAAACACTTCCAGTAGCAGGGTAGGCTTATAGGGGAGACGCTTAAATGGGGAGCAAGTGTTCAAAAGCTTGCCAGTGTCCAGTCACCTGAAGGTAGGAACCTATAGACAGCGGTCTTCCTTACCGTACAATTAACATATCAGAGGAGATAAACTAATGTTCTCATAAGACATACCTCCTAGAAAAAAAACTGAGGCATGCTGGGAGTGGGAGGGATTATACTGGGCTGTTCCTACAGCTTTGGTTCACCAGTGTTACATTTTATGAAGGCAGAAGCATAATTCTTATGTGCCTGAAAACACATCCTGTGTCCCACAATTATGATTAAGGCATACATAGTTTTTCAAACACTACCAAATATATGGGCAAGACATACAAAATAAATATATAAAATATTGTTTGTAATTTCTAAGCATCTCTGCTTTACAGATCAAATTTCCTTCAAAGCTATAAACCGTAACAGAATTTTTAACTCCGTAATTAGAGCTACTCTGGATGCATGCACTACTACATAACCCATCCAAAGTCTGCAGTTCCTATAGAGCAGCATGCACAGTGGACTAGCAATCAGCATCAGAACTCTTAGGGCTTGTTTACAACAGGTGAGTGGTGAAAGCATGTTTAACACAAAGGTGCATAGAAAAGAAAAAATGTATTTTATTTACCCTGTTCACATCATACATTTGCATAAAAATGCAACATGCATGCATTTTTTTTTTACATTGCATACTGTACGTATTTTCACATACAATAAAAAAAAAAAGCAAACGGCTCAAATTCACTGCACCGCTCAAAGACAAATGCACCACACGTAGGCTTGTGTGAATAGGCCCCAAGTTTTTGCCTAAACCCTGTCTTGCTCTGCTAAACAACCCCCACCCAGCTTCTAACACCAAAAATATTTAAATCTGAGTGCTGCAAAAAGGAAATGGGACAGGTTTTTAGAATGGTCTTGCTTTAAGTCAAAATAATAAATGTGTGTATATGTGGGTGTGTAAGTAAAAAGAAGGTTTGTGCAGCCAAGAACTGACCATTTTGACAATTTTCCTTTCCCTCTAAGCAAAAGCTTCACCGTCCTGTGCTCTTTAGACATAAGTATTGTAATCAGTGGCCATTTCCCAGGGTACAAGGTAGCTGACCTGTTGTCACCAGTGATGCAAGCAGCACATGTTCCAGTAGGCTGCTCGCTCTGTTCATAGTAGCGGGCATCAACATGAGCCTCCTCAGCCTTCTTCTTCAAGATCTCTGCAAACTTATCTGTTCCAATGCATCCAAAAAACGTTGCCACTTTATACGGCTTCTGAATCATCCACTGCAAAAAAAAGAAAATTCCAGAGATTGATTATTAAAACAAAAATGGGTATACAAATTTAACTGTCTTACATGCAAAGCAAGGGCAGGATAAAAGTCATTAAGCAGGAGAAAATTGTAAAAGCCACCATTTTATTTCTGTTTTTATAACCAACATTTAAAAGGCTGATTGGAAACACAGACATCCAAACAAATAAAAAAAAAAACACACCTTTACAACTTTTTATTAAGCTTTAGTGACTTGCCTTTGCCCAGCATAAGTTGCTGTAGCGGAGTACAATATTAAACTCCACCATCTCCGCTGGTAACCAGGGTAAATCCACAGTCAGCATTGAAAAGTAAGGCAATGTCCCAAATCTCCCCAGTAACCGGACAATACACAGCTCTGAGAGTCAACTGACTTTTTATTCACAGGCTTCCATATTTATATAATTCCCCATGCAAGGGGTTTCCAAACAGCCAAATAAATTTAGCAGGGGTAATACAGTGAGGACCACATGGGGAACTTAACATTTTGGATAATTCTCCCATCAGGCATTGCTGCACGAGGGAAAAGTCAGTTGATAGCTGGGGTCTGGGGTTATGTGTTGTGGGAGTTCGGTTTAAAACTGCCGAACACCGATTGGGCAACATAAAACGAAGTACTTGAATGCTAGTGGCTTACGGCTGCCAGCATACAAATTACTATGCCCACATAAGACCCAGCAGAATACATAGCATATAATACAAACAACCTTTTGACATTTAACATCCAGCGTTCCAGAAGTGGCTAGGTTTGCCACAGTTGCAATACTGAACAAGGAAAGATAGCTATCAGCACAGGTACAGAGTTTTTAAAGAAAACTTTATAACAAATTTTGCTCAGACAACGAGAGAAGAACCCGGCAAACTATGTACATATTGCATGGGGAATCAGTGGTTAAATCTTGCCAAGTATAAAGTTCTGGGAGAGGATTGTGGTATAATTCTGCTTCGAATAAAAGAGGTAAGGGGTTGGGGAAGTTTTGTTTAAATTTCCTTACCCCTTTAAAGGGAATGTATTACCGTTTTGCATTTTGCTCACCTACCTAGCCCCCAAACAAAGTTGTTGTAAAGGCACGAGGTTTTTTACCTTCATGTATTCTATGAATGACTGTAAAAAAACCTTTGTGCTGCAGTCCCCCACCAATACCTACCTGAGCACCCTCATGATCCAGCAATGACTACTAGAGCCTTGCCTCTTTTTTTCCCTCTTAATCCATTGTCTGCATTAACCCCTTGGCGGCAGCACCTCCTGGGGATTTAAAGGGGTTTAGGATGCCGGGAGTCAGGGTATATATTGTGACCGCTGTAATTGGTGTAACATGATTGGAAAGCTACCAATTGCAAGCAGCGTTCAAAAGTTTTCCCGCTAGCAGCTGGTAACTGTTGGGAGCACGCTCTTGGCACAGCTGCTTTTGCAATACTGCATGCAAATATGCAGCTGCTTGGCGCCAAGGCCCACATGCCGAGAGGCCACACATGTGCTTTTGGCTAGCGCCAAGGGGTTAAGGGTATTTTTTTATTTTTTTTTAACTCCTGGGTACAGCTTCCCCCACAACAACCATAAATACTATTGAGTCAAATCTCGATCCAGCGCTGCTTACTCATACTTCTACAATGCATACTATAGTGCACATTATGGCAAACTGCCAAGGGCCACATTATATTTCTTTGCATGCGGTTTACTACCATTTTAAAGTGATTCTAAAGGCTGAAGGTTTTTTTTTTTTTTAACCTAATGCACTCTCTGCATTAAAACCAGACTACAAAAAACTCCCCTTACATGCTATATAACAGTGTGCACACTAACAAAGCCACTAAAGCATGTTTTGTGTACAGAAAAATACACCTGGTTGATCCTGCCCTCAGCTGTCCCTCCTATCGCAGGCTTGGATGATGCAGACAAGGTGTTGTCTTTTTTGAGCATACTTTAATTTCAGTTGCAACCCACATGTCACACATGAAGGGTGTATAACCACTACCAGTGGTAAATGACACTCCTCTTTCTCCCTTCTCCTACCTGTCCTACTGCTGCTAAACACTATGGAGGTGGGATATAGTGTGCAGGTTAATTACATTTACCGAAAAACTCACAAAAAAAAAAAATGTAGTTTATATAAATCAGTATAAAATATATCAAACGTAACTACCAATACTGTACCTGTAAAGTAACCCCCCCCCCCCCCCCCTCCTCCAAAAAAAAAAAAAAAAAAACACACACACACCTCGGATGCATATGCTGTCTAAATAAAATAAAATTAAATTAGTGTTAACCATCTTCGACTTTCCCTACACCATGTTAACCACTTCAATACCAGGCTTTTATACCACCTCCATACCGGGCCTATTCTGGCACTTCTCTCCTACATGTACAAATCATAATTTTTTTGCTAGAAAATTATGCAGTACCCCCAAACATTATATATTTTTTTTAGCAGACACCCTAGGGAATAAAACAACTGTCATTGCAACGTTTTATCTTGCACGGTATTTGCGCAATCATTTTTCAAACACCTTTTTTTTTGGAAAAAAAAATTGTTTCGTGAATTAAAAAACAACAAAACATTAAAGTTATCCCAATTTTTTTGTATTATGTGAAAGATTATGTTACACTGAGTAAATAAGATACCCAACATGTCACGCTTTAATTATGCGCACACATGGAATGGAGGCAAACTTCGGTACTTAATCTCCATAGGCAACGCTTTAATTTTTTTTTTTACAGGTTACCAGTTTTAATTTACAGAGAAGATCTAGTGCTAGATTTGTTCCTGGCACTCTAGCGCACGCGGCGATACCTCACATATGTGGTTTAAACGGCGTTTACATATGTCGGCGGGACTTTCGTGTGCGTTCGCTTCTGCATGCGAGCTATAGGGGACAAGGGCGTTTTAATTTTTTTCACTTTTATTTATTTTTTGACTTTATTTATTTTTACACTTTTTTTCCTATTACAAGGAATGTAAACATCCCTTGTATTAGGAAATGTGTGTGACAGGTCCTCTTTATGGAGAGATGCCGGGTCAATAAGACCCCACATCTCTCCTCCAGGCTGGAAACCATGAGATCGGTGAAAAAAAATTCACTGATCTCATGAATTGTTGCTTACAGCCGCAATCGTGGCTTTGTTTACTTACGGGGACCCGGGCGTGACGTCATCACATAGCGCCCTGGGTCCTCCGACGGTCATAGAGATGACTGGTGACCATCTGGTCACCAGTCATCTCTATGCTTCCTGCCGACGCCGGACAATGCGTTCTCCGGGCCCCCGAAGGCACGGGAGAGCCCAAAGAAGCACCGGATGGTGGCGGGAGGGGGGGGGGATGTCCCCTCCCGCGGCCTGTAAGAACGATCAAGCGGCGGAACCGCCACTATGATTGTTCTTATGTCGTGCAGAATCACCGGCTTAACAAGAGGATATCTGGATGATGCCTCTGGCTGCAGGCATCATTCAGATATTCACCCGCAAAGCCCAGGCCGTCATTTGGCGTCCACTTAGGATGGGAGATCCCATCTCTGGATGTCAAATGACAATGGGCCTGTAGTGATTGGCGCGTTATAGTTATAGTTATGACAATGGCGCGTTATAGTGATTGGGGCAGATACATAGGCTACGTTCACACCAGAGATTAGAGCCAGTGCAAATTGAACCCCCTTTGATCCAGCCATTACCTAATTTACTCCCCTGCCCCTCGGCCTACAATCCCCAGAATGCAGAGTGGGCCTGTAACAGCCAATCAGCGGCCGCCGCTGCCGACATTCTACACTGTAAAAAAAAACATCCCCCGACGTGATGCGTGCCCTGCCTCTGCCTACAAACCCCAGAATGTTACAGGCCCGCTCTGCATTCTGGTGTTTGTAGGCAGAGGCAGGGCACGCAGCACGTCAGGGGATGTTTTTTACAGTGTAGAATGTTGGCAGCGGCGGCCGCCGATTGGCTGTTACAGGCCCACTTTGCATTCTGGGGATTGTAGGCCGAGGGGCAGGGGAGTAAATTAGGTAATGGCTGGATCAAAGGGGGTTCAATTTGCACTGGCTCTAATCTCTGGTGTGAACGTAGCCTATGTATCTGCCCCAATCACTATAACGCGATCTGTTATTATAGTAAACGGGGTCAGTGGCCGCACCTCCTTGCCGAGAGCCACAGCTGAGTAGCCACCATTGTGAATGACATTGGGCTGTACTGGTGGGCACTGATGAGGTGATGCACTGGTTGGCACTGATGAGGTGATGCACTGGTGAGATGCACTAGTGGGCAATGATGGGTTGCATTGATGAGGTGGCACTGATGGGCTGCACTGGTGGGCACTAATAGGCTGCACCCCACCTCTCCACCCTAAATAATCTCCTCCCCACCTCTCCACCCTAAAATATCGGCCGCAAAAATCGGCAACACATATCGGCCATCGGCCGCCCCGATTTCCAAATATCGCATCGGCCAGAGAAAAACCCATATCGGTCGACCTCTACTTTTAATACAATTTCTATGCTGATGGATTGGCTCAGTCTCCTCACTCATTACTAATTTACCAACTCAATTTACTTCAACTCAATCTAATCAAAACTGTGCTCATATTATTTTCTCCCCCACGTGCCCATTCCCCGACTTCTGGTAAGATCGATGGCACAACTATCAACCCATCCCTGCATGGCAGAGTGCTAGCTTTAATCCTTTACCAAACTACTTCTCCACAGCCAATCACTGTCAAAAGCTTGCTGCCTCAACCCACACAAAATCTCCAAAATACGCCCCTTCCTAACCAATGACACCACAAAGTTTCCAATTCACTCCCTGGTCCTCTCTCACCTTGACCACTACAAATACCTCCTCATTGGCTTATCTTTACACTAGCTACCCTCCCTTCTGTCCATCATGAACGCTGATGAGAGACTCATCCACCTTACCAATCATTTAGTGTCTGCTATTCCTCTCTGCGAATCCTTCCACACACCCAACCAATTAACTAAAAAATATTAACTTACAAACTAGGGCTGCAACTAACGATTATTTTCATAATCGATTAGTTGGCCGATTATTGTTTCGATTAATCGACTAATCGGATAATCTTAAAAAAAAGTGTGGTGTACAATTTTTAGTTGATATGTAAAAAAAAAAAAAAATATTCTTAAATATCCATATGCAGTGGTAAATATAAATAACCAACTACAGTAAGTGTAATGCCTTCTATTACCTCCACTTTCTCTGGGTTCAGATGCTGATCTTCCCTGCACAGAGTCTTTAAAGTGATTTTTTTTTTTTTAAACAAACTTGTTATACTTGCCTGCTCTGTGTAAAGGTTTTGCACAGAGCAACCCAGATCCTCCACTTCTGGGGTCCCTCGCCAATGCTTCTGGCTCCTCCTGCCTTCAGAGTGCCTCAATAGCAAGCTGCAAAGTATAGTTTAGAGCGCCTGCTATAGCAAGGTAAAAAAAACTTCTGCCTTTAGAACCACTCACTTCCTGCCCAGGACTACATGTCCCATGAGGCATTGCTCTTCACACTTTTAAATGCACAAATTCTCAGGCACTTAGTGACATGTATGGATGGTGTACTGAGCTGTATGTGTGTTGCACTGTATTTCCTGATATGTAAACAAATAATGCATTCTATATGCAGGCCAACTAATCAATTGGCCGATTAATCGATTATGAAAATAGTTGACAACTATTTTCATAATCGATTAGTTGTCGATTAATCGATTAGTTTCAGGCCCTATTACAAACCCTTCCAACTCAGCCCCCAGCTACCTCATTAACCTAGTTTTAAAATACCAACCAAATCGTTTTCCCAATTCCTCTCAAGACCTTGTTGCTTTCTTTCCATGTTCGCCTTCAGGACTTCTACCAAGCCCCTCCCATCCTAGGGAACTCTCTACCCCAAGAAGTCCAAACCATCTACTACTCTGTCCATTTTTAGTCGATCCCTAAAAACCTTTGCTTCAAAAAAGCCTATGGGACCTAACAACTGTACTTTTATTTTCTTCATCAGCTCATCCTCCACAGTTATTACCTTTTATATCGCTTAATCCTCGGTTGAAGAGTGTACAGTGGGGATCGAAAGTTTGGGCACCCCAGGTAAAAAAAAATTATTAATGTGCATAATAAGGCCAAGGAAAGATGGAAAAATCTCCAAAAGACATTAAATTACAGATTAGACATTCCTATAATATGTCAAAAAAAGTTAGATTTTATTTCCATCATTTATACTTTCAAAATTACAGAAAAAAAAAAAAAAAATGTTGTCTGCACAAGTTTGGGCACCCTGCAGAGTTAATATCTTGTACTGCCCCCTTTGGCAAGTATCACAGCTTGTAAACGCTTTTTGTAGCCAGTCAAGAGTCTTCAATTCTTGTTTGAGGTATCTTTGCCCATTCTTCCTTACAAAAGTCTTCCAGTGCTTTGAGATTTCTGGGCTGTCTGACACGCACTGCTCTTTTAAGGTCTATCCATAGATTTTTAATTATGTTGAGGTCAGGAGATTGTGAAGGCCTTGGCAAAACCTTCAGTTTACGTCTATGTAATCCCTCGTGGATTTTGAGGTGTGTTTAGGATCATTATCCATTTGTAGAAACCATCCTCTTTAACTTCAGCTTTTTCACAGATGGCATTAAGTTACCATCCAAAATTTGCTGAAATTTTATTGAATCCATTTTTCCTTCTACTCGTGAAATGTTCCCTGTGCCACTGGCTGCAATACAACCCCAAAGCATGATTGATCCACCCCCATGCTTAAAAGTTTGACAGAGGTTCTTTTCATTCAATTCTGTGCCCTTTCTTCTTCAAACGTACCTTTGCTCATTGCGGCCAAAAAGTTATATGTTAACCTCATCGGTCCACAGAACTTGTTTCCAAAATGCTTGTCTATGTTCATTTGCAAAGTTCAAATGCTGATTTTTGTGGTGAGGACGTAGAAGAGGTATTCTTCTGGTGACTCTTCCATGAAGACCATATTTGTACAAGTATCTCTTTATAGTGATATAGTGTACCACAACTCCAGTGTCTGCCAGATCTTTCTGGAGGGATCGTGCAGTCAAACCTGGGTTTTGAATTGCTTTTCTCACAATCCTGCGAGCTGTTCTGTCTGATATTTTTCTTGGTCTTCCAGATCTTGCTTTAACTTCCACTGTTCCACTGCCATTTCCCAATTACATTCCGAACAGAGGATATTGACATCTGAAAATGCTTTGCTATCTTTTTATAGCCTTCTCCAGCTTTGCAAGCGTCAACTATTTTTAGTTTCAGTTTTCTAGACAACTCCTTAGAGAAGAACCCATGGTGCCGATTGTTGAGGCAAGGTCAGATGAGTCTGGGCATTTAAAACCTTTGAGATTGACATCACCTGGTCTTCCAGACGATGATTGAGAACAATCCATGACACTGGCAGGTCTCATCTTTGCAAAGGGGGCAGTGCATGCTATAAATTCTGCAGGGTGCCCAAACTTTTGCAGACGCCATTTTTTTGATTTCTGTCATTTTGAAAGTGTAAATGATTGAAATAAAATCTAACTTTTTTGACATATTATAAGACTGTCTAATCTGTAATTTGATGTCTTTTGGAGATTTTTCCATCTTTCTTTGGCTTTGTTATGCACATTAATACAAATTTTTACCTGGGGGTGCCCAAACTTTGATCCCCACTGTAAGCTCCAACAAACAGGGTCCTCAAAATGCTCCTGTACTAAATTTTATTGTAACTGTACTGTCTGCCCCATGTTGTAAATCGCTACACAAACTGTAGGTGCTATATAAATTCTGTATTAGAACAACAGAAGTGTTAACCTATGCACCTGTGATTTAGGTCCTTTAATACAAATTAGCAAACATTAGGCAGAGAAGAGAAAGAAGATTTTTATTTTTATTTTTAATAATGAAACTACTTGGCATACAAAACGTAAGGCAGGAATTAAATATTGTAGTGAATGACTGCGAATGAAACAATTGGGAAGGTTTGCGAAGCAGAAAAGAGGGGTCAGACCAGATTGCTTTAAACTAGCAAGACTCTTCTCTTATTACAGCCCATGAACTTATCCACTCAATCTTTTGTAAGAATAAAAAGCTGCATCAATTTGCATCAACCATGCAGCCACACGTGTTATTGTTTCTGTGCAAGATATAAATGAGTGATCAAAATCAGTAATATGCTGGGTTACAGGGAGGTCATTGGCCTACATTAATATAAATTCCTTTTAACACACAAATGCCAAATATGAATAGCAGGATACAATGATGCATATTTACAAGTACTTCTGTGGATTTTAAATAGGACCAGTCGATCAGTAATTAAAATAAAGAAAAAAAAAAAAAACACAAGGAAATGTATTTTAAAATGTTGCAATATCAGAGTGGAAAGAAAGCAGCAAATACATTACTACGATACAGGACAAAATAATTCCGCCTGAGTTTCACACTGATCTTTGTTTTTCTATAGTAGTATTAGCCCTCAGACACAAACCAACTGAATGTATTAAAGTGGGAGTAAACTAGGTAACTAGGTAAGCCTATAATAAGGTTTATCTATAGGTACTGCAAATATGTCCTTAATATGTTCAGGAGATTCTTTTTTATTGTATACAGTATGCAGTCGACGTCACTGGTGCATGTGCTTTAACCACTCAATACCAGGCACTTACACAGCTTCCTGCCCAAGCCAATTTTCAGCGCGGTCGCAATTTGATTGACAATTGCACAGTCATGCTACATTGAACCCAAAACACATTTTTGTATCCTTTTGTTCTCACAACTAGAGCTTTCTTTTGGTGGTATTTGATCACCTCTGATTTTAAATTTTTTTGCAAAACAAAAAAAAAGACCGAAAACATTTTTTTTGTAAATAACTACGTTTTCTTCTTCAATGATGGGCACTTATAGGCGGCACTGATGAGAGCGATGGGTGGCATTGCCTCCGCCGGAGGTTCTTTACCCAGATCGGACTGAAACACCACACCACCGATCGCCATGATGCACGCCCCCATCAGTCGCAGGGTCAGGAGGAGGTGGCGCTGTGTATGATGGCGAGCAGAGCGGAGGAAACTAATGTAAGTCGTTAACCTCTGTGATCCTGCGGCTTACCTCATCTTACATGCTCTCCTCCCTGGGGCAATAGCTGGGAGAACAGCTCCTAATCAACCCCAAGCTTCGGCAGCGCTTGCTCCCAGGCAGCCCGGCTCCTCGCCAGTCCTAATTTTCCACTCGCAGAATGCAAGTAGGTGAGTGGAAAATTTGAGGGCTGTGCTAATGTAGAGCACTATACTGAAAGTGGACATCAAGAAAAATAGGAAAATGTACCTAAGCCCTCTCTGGATCCAGCGCTGTGCCTTTCTGCAGCATATATCAAACCACACACCCCAGCATGGGACCTAGACCGTATGTGCACCCCCATGGCAAGTGGCTTGCAATGGTTGCGCACTCAGAAAAGGAGGAGCCTAAAGCACTGGAGGAGGAACCCCAGAAGAGGAGGGACCCCAGAAGGGGAGGGACCCCAGAAGGGGAGGTTCGGGGGGCCACTTTATACAGCTAGCTAGCTTGAGACAGATATATAGACATGTTAAAGTGTCAGGTTTCTATGATGTAAAAAATAAATAAAAAATGACAAAGAAATACATTTCAGAACTTTTTCCACCTTTAATGTAAAAGTAAAAATAAAAAAATAAAATAATGTGGTTGCATAAATGTGCACACCCTCCTATAACTGGGAGGTGTAGCTGTGTTCATAATTAAGCAATCACATTCTGCCATCATTTAAAGTGCCTCTGATTAACCCCAAATAAAGTTTCGCTGGTCTAGTAGGTCTTTCCTGACTATTTCTTAGTCGTATCCTACGGCAAAAGCCAAGGTCCGCAGAGAGCTTCCAAAGCATCAGAGGGATCATATTGTTAAAATGTAACAGTCAGGAATAGGGTACAAAATAATTTCCAAGGCATTAGATATACCATTGGACACCGTGACATCAGTCATCAAGTGTAGAAAATATGACACAACAGTGACATTACCAAGAACTGGGTGCCCTTCCAAAATGTATTAAAAGACAAGAAAAATGGCCAGGGAGGCTGCCAAAAGGCCTACAGTAACATAAAAGGAGCCGCAGGAATATCTGTCAAGTATTGGCTGTGTGGTACCATGTGACAACAATCTCCCGTATTCTTCATATGTCTGGGCTATGGGGTAGAGTGGCAAGACGGAAGCCTTTTCTTGCCAAGAAAAACCTCCAAACTCGGCTAAATTTAGCAAAAACACATCTGAAGTCTCTCAAAAGCATGTGGGAAAATGTGATGGGCCATAATTCTAAAAGATGTTTAGTGCAAAAACACTGCACATCACCAAAAAGACACCATACCCACATTGAAGCATGGTAGTGGTAGCATAGTGCTTTGGAGCTTTTTTCATTAGCTGGAACAGGGGCCTTAGTCAAGGTAGAGGGAATTATGCACAGTCAATATTGGCACAAAACCTGCAGGCTTCTCCTAGAAAGCAGAACATGAAGAGGAAACTTCATCTTTCAGAATGAAAACGACCCAAAACATACATCCAAATAAAGGAATAGCTTCACTAAAAGAAGGTTGGTTTTGGAATAACCCAGCCAGAGCCCAGACCTGAATCCGATTGAAAATCTGTGGTGTGATTTGAAGAGGGTTGTACACAGGAGATGCCCTCGCAATCTGACAGATTTGAAGTGTTTTTGCAAAGAAGAGTGGGCAAATATTGCCAAGTCAAGATGTGCCAAGCTGATGGACTCCTACCCAAAAAACAGTGCTGTAAAAAAATCAAAAGGTGATTCAACAAAGTTTAAGGGTGTGCACACTTATGCAACCATATTTTATTTTTACTTCCCTCAACCAAAAAGATTTCAGTTAGTTGTTTAACTGAGTTGTAATTTATTAGGTCACAGTAAAAAAAGAAGGAAAAAGTTCTGAAGTGATTTTATCTCATTTTTTTTAAATTACAGAAACCTGACCATTTTAACAGGAGAGCATAGACAATCTATATCCACTGGTACACACGTTCTAATTTTTCATATTATATGCGCACACGCAAAATATCCACCTTATCTCATATAAACGTACAGCTTTTTACAGAACACATGCACAACTGACATAAGCCAATGACTACCACACAATCATATGCTAGAACCAATTTGGGAAGAAGCCAGTTGACCTACAATATGATATTGGACTATAGGAGCAAAATCATGCAAGTACAGTGAGAAAATATTTGTAAGAAAAAAGCTAAACTTTTAGGTTAAGTGCTTTGAAGAAAACAATACTACATTTCGATCATATAGCTCCACATTTAGTTCTCAGAAAATACCTGTCATTGTCAGAATCTTACCTTAAAAAAAATGCAAACCGAGACAGGTTGTAAGAAGTTGGATATAAAATACAATGTGTAATTGGTTCCCAACCAAACAGTAGTTTCCAAGGTAACCAAGATGTACTTTTCTAGGAGAAAAAAAATAAAAAAATACTCCTCTTGCCCTGCTTTGGGATTGGAAGCAATCTGAGCCGTTTTTGTGAATTCAGACCATTTCCTGGAGCAGAAGCATTTATGTAAAGGGAATGCATGTTAAAAGGTGCTGTGCAGCACATACATGGATAAAAAAGGACATCTCTAAGCAGTAACCTACATCTCAGCCACAAAATTAAGACGATATTTAACAAGTCCGCATCCTGGCTTCTATATATTTTCTCCAACCCATCAGTACAGACCAATAAATTATTGGCTATACATACAATTTATTGGTCATTCCTAATTTCCTAACACATTCAAGACAGCTTAATACCAAAACATTGTCAATGTGTAAGTTACTGCAATGGTGAAATCCAAAAGAAATATGGATCAGTTGATGGAATGTATGCATTGTTTACTGTGAAAATTACAATTGCAGTTTGGGAGTTAACCATGAGTGTGACCTCATCTGTTTCTAACTGTAGGGGGGTGTGGCTGTAGGTGTGACGTCATTGATTGTGCTTGCCTATATTAGGGAACACACAATCGATGACGGCGCCACAGTGAAGAACGGGTAGGGTTGTCCCCTTTTTTAGGACCGAGTACAAGTACCGATACTTTTTTTCATGTACTCGCAGATACTGAATACCGATACTTTTTTAAAATGTCATGCGACAGTTTTCAAACCACAATACAGACTAAGGATATTTTCCTTAGAATTATGAAGAACTCTAACTCAAGACATTAAAAAAAGAATAAAAATTAGTCAAAATGAATAAAATGTTTTATTTGCTTGTCACGCAGTAGTAAAAAACCTCAAAGAATTTTCACAGAACATGTTGATAAATGCAAAAAAAGTATCGGCAGAAGCATCGGGAGCATTTGCGCGAGTACAAGTACTCCCGCAAATACTCGGTATCGGTCCCGATACTGATACTAGTATCGGGACAACCCTAAGAACGGGGAAGCTGTGTTTACCTCTGTGCTTGCCTACAAGGGTCTCTCCACCAAGTATGAAGTCATGTTTTGCTTAAAGCGGAGTTCCACCCAAAAAATGGAACTTCCGCTTATCCCACTCCTTACCCCCTTACATGCCACATTTGGCATGTATTTTTTTGGGGGGGGGGGGGGGAGTGGGGGCTTCAGGAGGAGTGGGACTTCCTGTCCTACTTCCGCCGAGGGGCTGGTTAGGCGATTAGGCTTAAAGGGGTAATTCCCCCAAAAACCTTTTTTTAACATTGATTGAGGCTCGTTATGTCAAGGGGAATCGGGTGGTTTTTTATTAAAAACGAAGCAATACTTACCGTTTTACAGATGCATCGTCTCCATCGCTTCCGGGTATGATCGTCTGGTCTGGGCGAGCCTATTTGATTGACAGGCTTCCGACGGTCGCATACATCGCGCCACGAGTAGCCGAAAGAAGCCGAGCGACGGTGCGGCTCTATACTGCGCCTGCGCACCGTCGTTCGGCTACTTTCGGAAAATCGTGACGCGATGTATGCGACCTCGGAAGCCTGTCAATCAAATAGGCACGCCTATAGTCGGAGCCCATACCTGGAAGCGTCGGAGACGATGCATCTCTAAAACGGTAAGTACTGCTTCATTTCTAAAAAAAAAAAAACCTGATTCCCCTTGACATAACGAGCCTGAATAAATGTTAAAAAAAAGGTTTTTGGGGGAACTACCCCGTTAAATCGCCTACAGGGAGGGGCTGGTTACTTACCTGCTCCTGCGTTCCAGCGACCGGGGCTCCGCTCCTCTCCCCCCTCCCCGGCCGGCATCTCCATCCCGACTATGGGCACCCAGCCGTGACAGCCTTCGGCTTCACAGCCGGGCACCCACTGCGCATGCGCGAGCTGCACTGCGCATGCGCGAGCCACACTGCGCATGCGGCTCGCCGCTGATTGGACAGACGATCGCATGGGACCGGTCATGTGTCCCATGCGATCGCCTACACCAGCCCCTCCCTGTAGGCGATCGCCGAAGGCTGTCACGGCTGGGTGCCCATAGTCGGGATGGAGACGCCGGCCGGGGAGGGGGGGGAGAGGAGCGGAGCCCCGGTCGGCGTGTCGCTGGAACGCAAAGCAGTAATCAAAGCAAAAAGGTGGCTACTTTGAAGAACCTAGAATATGACATTTTCAGTTGTTTCACACTTTTTTTGTTATGTATATAATTCCACATGTGTTAATTCATAGTTGTGATGAAAATAATGAAAACTCTGAATGAGAAGGTGTGTCCAAACTTTTGGTCTGTAATGTGTGTGGGTATGTTTACATATATATTACCCTGCAAAATTTGTCTATAATGTTTATCATGTGTATATTTTAAATGTTAGAGACAGAATATTAACCAACAATCCAGAAAAGACACAGGATACACATGTTAGAAGTTGAGTTTCAGTTCAGTGAGTAAAATAAGTATTTGATCCTTAAAGGGGTGTTCCAGCCAAAAATTGTGTTTATTAAAAGTCAGCAGCTACAAAAAGTGTAGCTGCTGGCTATTAATAAACACTCACTTACCTGCGTTCCAGTAACATGGCATAGCAATTATAAACAAACATTGGCATTGAGGTGGGCACCATAAACAAACATTGGCATTGAGGTGGGCACCATACAGTTGCTTTGCGTTTCATGCTGAAGTTGCATAAAAAAAAAAAAAAAAAAAAAACACAGATTGTGCCAAATCAATTTGGGATTTCAAATTAGAGTATGACCAGAGAGCTGTGGTGGCTCAACATGATTGGCACTGCGCTGACAAGCCGTTCACCGCTGCAGCCAAGGGTTCGGATCCCGGTCTCTGCTACATGTGAATTGAGTTTGGTGGTCTCAGCAAGGTATGCCTGTGCTTAGTACGCCCACCCCCCCCACAAAAACCACCACAACTTGCACGCACACGAAATTGGTTTAACACGCACACACTTTGGCCATGCGGTCTCCTAAAAAAGAGAGGCGAAGGACCTGCGGGGCTGGCTGAGCGGGCTAGACCCCCTCACTTACTCATAGGGGGAGTCCCTCTGCCCCGTTGGGGTCCCAAGCGGAGCAGGTAGGGCGGGGTGAGTGGGAGTCCCTCCCTCACACCCGCTATTGCCACCCGGGGGCATGGAGAAGGATGGCAGATTGCCTCTGGGGGGAGGGTCTGCCTACGCCCAACTCCTGCAGTCCGGCTCCTCTTTCTCGAGTTCACGCACAAAATACACTTTAAGCAAAAAAAAAATGCAAAAAAGAAGATTAAACAGAGTCCAAATTGGAAGCAAACAATAGGAGGGGTTGGTTACCTTCACTTTAAAGTGGTTAAAAAGCAGAATTTTTTTTTTATACCTTCGGTATGCATGCCCCACCCATTACCCCCCTTATACTTACCCAAGCCAGAACCCCCCTGTTAAGACCTGCAGTGGGTATGGTACTGCGGCCTTCTTTCCACCTCCCAATCACCGAGCATAAAGGACTATAGAAGGTAGACGGGATAGTGGAGATGTATGCAGTTTCCAAGATGATTCTTTCGAAAAGGATAGAGTATCCCCCCCCCTTCCCCAAGCATGAGCCAAGACTTCATGGTCAAGAATGCTTTATTGAGTGCAGGTTGCTTATTTTATACAGCAAAAGGGATACTTGATGTAAATCAGATATACAATCACCTCCTCCTCCCCCAACATCATACAATGGTGTACTAACGAGCCCCCCTTCAATAGACCTATTTTATAAGACAGACGTCTGTCTTCGATAGAATCCACATGAGTTAATTACTGGTCATTTGTCCAGACGAGGTGATTCAGAGGAAACAACTTCTCACCTGCTTAACAATAGAACTTCACACAATGAACACTTCGTGAGAGACAGACTAAAGATCATTTACATGACACCTTGAGATATTGAGATCAGTTTAAGGAATAAACCAATTATCTCCTCTTCCACACAAGGTATACCTGCCACTACATAGCCCCTGATAGCCCCGATCTGGGGGACCAACATATCCAAATTTCACCCAGATCGGTCCAGGGGTTCTTAAAAGACAAACAGAGTCTATGAGAAAATCCAGAATAAAGTCAATTTTCTTCACCCCCCCCCCCACCACACACACAGTCCCCCCCCCCTTATACTTACCAGAGCCAAAACCTAGTCCCCCTTATACTTACCCGAGATGGATCTCGATCCAACAATGTGCACAAGAGCAGCAGCTCTGTTTGCATTCTTCCTCATTAGCTCAGAGACATGAGCAAGACAAACAGAGGCATGAGCGCCAGTGAAGGGCCCAGAGGAGGAGGATCAGGGCTGCTCTGTGCAAAACTATTGCACAGAGTGGGTGAGTATAACATGCTTTTTTTTTTTTAAAGGTTTAGAATCACCCTAAAAGATCAGGCAAGTCAAAATGTATAGCTTTCTGTACCTCTAGAGCAAGTACGATGGCAGTCTAGTCCCAAAGATCAGAAGCCCTAGGCAGCTCTAACTTCAAAATGAATGATGCACATATAGAAAAATCTCAGGGCCAGCACATTTTGCAGCTCATAACCTATGAAACAGTTAAATGGTTTAACGTTCATTTTATTTAAAATGAAAAGTTACAGAATTAAGAAACAAAGACCAACTCTGTTATGGCAAGTTTAGCTGGGCACAGAGACCTCATGTTGATAAACCAAAAGGAAAACCTTAGAACCCTAAATTGTAATACTTTTCCCATGAATGTAGACACTCCTGACCATGTCTCACTTGATCCAGAATGGCAGCGTTCCCAGATCTAAATGCTTTCTAGGAGAGCTGATGTGTGAGTGATGAAGGGGGGTGTGGGGGAATAAAGGAGGGGTGCAACAAAACTAAAGTAGAGCTGAAATTCCGGCAGAAATGCAACAGGATAGACATGAATTAAATGAATCGGAATTCCAGACTCTAAAATGTACTGTCAGCGCTCTTAAGCACTATGGAGCTGTGACTGCTCTGATTTACAAACAGTGATCACGTTACACAGATATTGGCACTATAAGTGCATGAGAAAGCTGGAGTTGTTGGAAAGAATAGGGGTAGGACTGTGCTCATTCACTCAAATTCAAAGTTACTCAAGAAACCACTTTTTTCAACTAATACTGCTTTTTTTTTACATATCCGTCAGAGGGATCTGAAAAGGATGTCTGGACTCGATTTACTCTGCCATTTCTAACGCAACTAGCAATTTTATTTTCAGACTTTCCCCAAAACTTACAAAATGTATGTGTTTCATACCTTTATATTTTTCCATTAAAGTATTGAGCTCCCTGTGTTTTCCATGAACCTGGGGTACTCAATATGTCAACAGGACCCTACAAAGTCAGAGTTCTGATAGATGCACTACTGCAAGTGCAATATACTAGTATGGGAGGTAATGCACATTGTATTAAGAGATTTGTTTGTGGAGTTGGAGGGAAAGAGGGGGGGAGGAATTGGGGAAAGCGATGCACTAAATTACTAAAAGTATTGGGACACCTTCCTTTACACGCACATGAACTTTAAACAACGTCTTAGTCCATAGGGTTTAATATTGAGTTGGTCTAACTTTTGCAGCTTCAACTCCTCTGGGAAGGCTATACACAAGGTTTAGGAGTGTGTCTATAGGATGTTTGACGATTCTTCCAGAAGCGCATTTGTTAGGACAGGCACTGATGTTGGACAAGGCGGCCTGGCTCACAGTCTCTGCTCTAATTCATCCCAAGGGTGTTCTGTCGTGTTTGATTCCAGGACTCTGAAGGCCAGTCCAGTTCCACCACCCCAAACTAGCCCATTAATGTCTTTACAGACCTTGCTTTGTGCACAGTCATGTGGGAACAGGAAGGGGCCGCCCCTAAACTGTTCTCATAACGTTAGGAGCATGAAATGGTCCAAAATGTCTTGGTATTCTGATGCCTTTAGGCGTTCCCTTCGCTTCAACTAAGGAGCCAGGCCCAACCCCTGAAAAATAATGCTGTAGTTAAAGAGGAAGTAAACCCTCCAACGAAACAAAAAAAATAAAAAATACCCTGTAAGACAAAGACATAATGAACTAGTATGCATAGCAGCATTGTTTATAAAGTACTTACCCGAGATCGAAGCCCCCCGCAGCCATCCTTGTGCGCCTCCTCCATCGCCACGATACCCGGAGTGATTTTCGGGTATCGCAGCTTCAGCGCGGTGCGCCGTAGACATTAGTGCTGTCTTTTCTGCAAATATCTCCTAACCCGTGTAGGTTTATGAGATATTTGTTGCACCTACTGGTAAGCCTTAATCTAGGCTTACCTGTAGGTACAAGTGCTCTGTAAGGGTTTACAACCACTTTAAAGCAAGCGTTACCACTTCTGGACCGCCCACTGTATATATACATGTACATATTCGCAGCACACCATGGATCGATAACTTCCATCCAAAAGTTTTTAATGACAGCGATCACATTACAAAAGAAAGTGCAAAGTTTGGGAGACGTGCAGGATCACCACATGCCTGACGAAGCGGTCCTGAATGGCTCCAAAACGTTGCACTTTTTGTGTTGTGATCTCTTTCACTAAAAAAAAATTTGGATGGAAGTCATCGATCCATGGTGTGTTGGTGAATATGTACGCGTGTGTATATATACAGTGGGCGGTCCAGAAGTGGTTAAAGCTTGCTTTAACTACAGCATTGTTTTTCAGGGGTTGGGCCTGGCTCCTTAGTTGAAGCGAAAGGAACTCCTACAGGCATCAGAATACCAAGACATTTTGGATTTTATGCTCCTAACTTTGTGGGAGCAGAATATGTACGCGTTTGATGTTTACATGACCCAACTGGTAATCCCTGCTGCACCCACCATTTTCTGAGCCACATCTGCCAGGAACGTGTGCGATAGGAATATTGATCACACTGTATATATTATACGTTGGCACTTTAAAGATGAATATCTGTTATGGCAGCAGCTAGCTGCAATAACCCAGGTATCCATCTCTTCAGTGAGCGGTGTGGTTTACGATAATGGTGGTCTTCGGTGGTTTTGCCATAAGATCACAGTCATCGGCGGCAGGGGAGGGCCCCCCGCTGCTCTCCTGCACCCTCCACCTCTTACCGGTGCCGTCGGTAGCGGCGGAGGCGATCGGGTCCTCTCTCGTGCTGGGTATGGATACGAGTGAGGGGGACATGGTCCCCACTCGTCTCCATACTATAGCAGGGTGTAGGCAACGTCAAAACCTCACTTCCGCCCATAGTCCTTGACAACTGGGCACTTAAACCCCCTTCCTAACCAGAATAATTTTCAGCTTTTGTTGCTCTCACAATTTGAATGACAATTACTCAGTCATGCAACACTATACCCATATGACATTTTTGTCCTTTTTTCCCCCACAAATAGAGCTTTCTTTTGGCGGCATTTAATCAATGTTGGTTTTTGAATTTTTTGCGCTATAAAAGAAAAAAACGCATTTTTTTCGTTTTTGAAAATTAGTATTTTTTTGTCATAAATGTTGGCCAAATGTTATACTGCTACATATCTTTGGTAAAAATAACCCAAAAACCATGGTGCCAATCTCTGAATTGATCACACCTGAAGTACTGACGGCCTATATTATTTCTTGAGACCCCAACATGCCAGGAAAGTACAAATACACCCAAATTACCCTTTTTTTTCCCGAAAGAAGACATTCCAATGCATTTATTAAAGTGGTTGTAAACCCCACTTTTCGACTTTAACCTACAGGTAAGCATATAACAAGGCTTACCTGTAGGTATAAAGAATATCTCCTAAACCTGTACGGTTTGGGGAGATATTCCCCTCGTAATGCGCCGCTGATTGCAGCGGCGCATTCGCAGGGGGGAACCTCAGGCTGAAGGGCCGGCTGCCGCCGACCCTTGCCGGAATGAAATCTCCCACGCAAAAAAAAAAAAAAAAAGAAACGTTTTTTACTTATAAACCACAGTCTAAAAAAGAGGCTCGGTCCTTAACCACTTAAGGACCGCCGCATGTACATTTACGTCGGCAGAATGGCACGGACAGGCACATCAATGTACCTGTACGTGGCTGCCTTGACGTGGGTCAGGGGTCCGATCGGTTCCCCCCCGGTACATCCGACGGTTCTGGTGTCTGTAAGGAGCGATCCGTGCTGAGGGGGCGTTCGGATCGCTCCCAGCCAATCCGCGCGCTCCCCTGCAGTGTAAATTTCTGCTCTCTGCGGTTTTTTCACAGATCACACAGTAAGTCTGCACAACACTACACTGACACCAGTACACGCACGCACATTAACCCCCCCTCCCCCTGTCACAGTGTCACTGAATGCAGTGATCATATGTACTGATCACTGCAGTTAGTGTCAGTGTGACAGGCAGTGTGAGTCAGTTAGTGTTAGGTCTAGGGTAGCCCCCGTAACCCCCAATAAAGTTTTAAGCCCTTGATCACCGCCCTAGTTAACCCTTTCCCTCCCTATTGCCAGTGTCACTAAGCGATCATTTTTCTGATCGCTTTATTAGTGTCGCTGTTCCCGCTAGGTAGCCATTTTTTTTTATTGTGATTTTTTTTTACTAAAGACATGTGGCTAAATACATTTTGGCCTAAATGTTTGACTAAAATTTAGTTTATTTGATTTTTCTTATAACAAAAAGTAAAAAAATATTGATTTTTTTTCAAAAATGTCGCTCTATTTTTGTAAATAGCGCAAAAAAAAAAAAATTAATCAAAATCAAGGTTAAATACCACCAAAAGAAAGCTCTATTTGTGGGAAGAAAAGGACGCAAATTTTGTTTGGGAGCGACATCGCACGACCGCGCAATTGTCAGTTAAAGCGACGCAGTGACGAATCGCAAAAAAGGGCCTGGTCCTTTACCTGCATTTAGGTCCAGGTCTTAAGTGGTTAAGAAATGTTCTCAGCTCTGTTTAAATTGCCCAGGTTTGTGGAAGTAAAGTACATTTGTTCAGTAATCTCAGCGTTTGACTTTTTCCAAATGTTGTTATGCAACAGCCTTATAACAAAACAAAACATAAAAGATTGTTTGAAATCTTTTCACCAGCCTGTCACGCAGTCGGCAGTCGATAGTAGATCTCAGGATCCAAAATGCAGAAAAAAATTTAATAAAAAAAAATAACACCTTTAAAAATCCCCAGGCCACATGGGCCCAAAAGGGAGCCATGTCATTCTCCTGTGCTAGGCAGAAAAAAAACCTGAGCTACATGATACAGGGAGAGGGGTTGTACCCAGAGGGACTGCCCCCAGGGCGGTATTGTACAGTTTTGATGCAAGTTTAACACTTGACATGCTTTTCTGCCTAGTCCTCTCCTGATAGAACGCTAATACCCCAATGTCAAGAATAAGATGCCATGTCCGCTCATTAACAAAAGAGAAAAAAAAAAAAAATCATCAGAGGCCAGTCATTAGACCAAGCTGGACCAATGGCAATGTAAAGATTTATCTAAAGTCTTTTTTAATCCTAAAAGGTTAGGCAAAGTTATGGGTTGATTCCCAAAATAAGGTAGTCAAAAAGGTTGTCATTTGAGGTGGGGGTAAAATATCAGTCCACATTATTAGGTCAGAGGAAGTTTGTGGCAAGATTCAACACAAGATTTTCTTTCCTTATAAAAATTTAAAGCCATAGCACATAAACAAAAAAATAATAATAAAAAAAGCACAAGGAACGTTGCTTACTGTTAACACAATGTGTCCCTTGGTGCTTCTGACTATGATTTAGTTGCATTCTTGCTCTAGTCCCAAATCCTACCCTTACTGATGTAATCTTCCAGTGCGGTGGAGGTTAAAGGGGTTGTAAATGAATTCCCCCCCCCCCCCCTAAATAGCTTCCTTTACCTCAGTGCAGTCCTCCTCCACTAACTCATCCTTCCATTTTGCTTTTAAACGTCCTTATTTTTTCTGAGAAATGCTCACTTCCTGTCGTTCTGTCTGTAACTACACACCATAATGCAAGGCTTTCTTCCTGGTGTGGAGAAAGCCTCTTGAGGGGGGACGGGGCGAGCAGGAGTGTCAGGACGCCCACTAACACACAGCTCCTTTCTCTATCTGCAAAGTAGAGTGTCCCGACTTGCCTGCTCTCCCCCTCCCCCCTCAAGAGGCTTTCTCCATACCAGGGAAAAAGCCTTGCATTACTGTGTAGAGTTACAGACAGAAGAACAGGAAGTGAGGATTTCTCAGAAGAAATAAGGAAATTTAAAAGCAAAATTGAAGGATGAGGTAAGTGAAGGAGGACTGCACTAAAGGTAAAAGGAAGCTATTTAGGGGGGGAAAAAACATTTCCTTTACAACGCCTTTAAAAGGGCAAGGGACCTCTCATATGCACTCATCTAGAGAGCCATCTATGCAATCCCAACTTCCATTCATAGATGTTTTTTCATTCATGAGAGTGAGAGCTAGAAAAGATTTTAAGACTACAAGAGGTGGGCAGACAAGGCATATGTAGTCACCAGTCTTGATGAGTGCATATAACAGGTCCCTTGGGTTTATTAAACCCCAGATGTACCAAAAGATCAGATCACTGGGGGGTATGAGGAATTGGGGAGGAAGATTTCAATTAATTAATTAGACACACATATAGATAGAAGTTCCCCTTGTACAGGTTTATTCATTTTTTTGTTGGCTAAACTTAGGCTTCAAAATAAAAATCTAAAATGATATGTTAAAGTCAGGTTGGAGATGGAACTTCACTTTAAAAAGTAGACTTTTTTCTTCTCCCACCACCCATTCGAAAATGTCACCATTTAACCCATTACATTTTAACTACATTGCATTTCATATCTGGTTTATGTGGATTAACCACTTGCCGCCCACCATATAGCAAAATGACAGCGGCAAAGTGGTTCTGTTATCCTGAGTGGAGTCATTTCATGTGATCAGGATAACTAGCCGGCGCACACCCTCAGCGATCGGTGGTGTGGCATGTCAGTCTGAGACACAGCAACTTCAACGGAGACTCTTAACCACGTGATCAGCCGTGTCCAAACGCGTCTGACTGGGGGGGCCTGTGCTGATTATCACCAGGGACGCCCACACCGGACCACCAGGGACGCCGCCAGGATCACCAGGGACGCCGCCAGGATCACCAGGGACGCCCACCACTTATGCCACACCCATGGCCACCAGGGATGCCAGTCAGCGCCCACAATGGATGTCAGTGCCCATGTTTGATGCCAGTGCCAAAAACGAATGCCTGACAATCAGTGATGCCCATCAGTACCATATATCACTGGACATCAGTGCTTATCTGTGCTACCCATCAGTGCCACCTATGTGTGCCCATCAGTGCAGCCCCATCAGAGCCTGTCAGTGAAGGAGAAAAACGTACTTATATACAAAAGTTTTGTAGTGGAAACAAAAAATAACAAATTTGGCCTTTTTTGTTTAGCAGGAAAAAAAAATTCCAGCGGTGATTAAATAGCATTATCAAAGTGCGAAAGCCCTGAAAGCTGAAAATTAGACTGGGCAGGAAGGCGAGTGCCCTGTATTGAAGTAGTAAAACAAAAAATCAGAATTCAAATTAAGGCAACATAGCACATTTTTTGGGTGTCTTTTAGAGAAGACGCCCTTTTTTTTTTTTTTTTTTTAAACACTGCAATAACTGGAAATGATGCAGGCCTCTACCAAAATGCAGCCACACAGCAACTAACCTGAGCCACTTTTACTGAATTTTGAGTGGAGCCACCAGCATGATAGTCGACATTGAACCTTTTCACCAACTCCTCAAACCTGCAAAACACAACACAAGATATGAGTCAATAAGAAGTAAGTTCCTGTGAGAGGAATTCAGAGCTAAAATGTAAATCTGTAGTGTTAGGATGTGGGTCAGCAGGATACACAGTGCTCATTAGTTTCTTTACAAGGTGTGAGCTGAGAAAACCAAGGTTAGACATGCATAAAGAGACCAGGAAGGCACGACCTGCACATAAACTATGCTGGCACAGAGACAAGACTCTGAAAAATACAAGGATGAGTGTGTGGGGATTTTTTATTTATTTTTCGTCTACAGTATACTTATTATTCATAGATGCACACACCAACCTGCCATTTCAGCCAACTACTTCATGTAAGAGAAACAAGGAGCAGAACCCACTGAAAGTTGGCATTTTGTAATGTGATGCAATATTTTGTTAGGTCATGTAATTTGGTTACATGGGGACTGACTACCTTCGATACTTTTTTTTTTTTTCAGTAAACAGTAAAAGAAATCACTGGGCGGCATTTTTTTCCTCATCAAGTTTGTGTCAAGGCTTGTATATTTTTTAATGTTTAATTCTTAAGCCTAAAAAGAGATACTTGGATGTAAAAGTATCTATTTTGTTTAAATAAGTGTTAAATAATGCTTTGGGTATAGAAGATATCAAGCCCAGTAAGCCACTATTTGGCTGTAAGATCAGATATACTTTAAAGTGGAGGTTCCCCTAAAAATAAACTTTTAACATTGCATTTATCCTCTTAATCACATCTAGAATCGGCTGGTATTTTAAAAAAAATCCGTCCGTACATACCATTTTCTTCATGTAGTCTCACCGCCGCTTCCGGGTATGATGGTCGGAGACAGGCATCCGATCGACGCATACAGCGCGTCACGAGATACCGAAAGAAGCCGAACGTTAGTGCGGCTCTATACGGCGCCTGCGCAACGACGCTCGGCTTTTTTCAGCATCTCATGACGCGCTGTATGCGTCGGTCGGATGCCTGACAATCAAGTAGGCATGCCCATCCCCGACCATCATACCCGGAAGCGGCGGTGAGACTACATGAAGAAAATGGTATGTACGGACGGATTTTTTTTAAAAATACCAGCCGATTCTAGATGTGATTAAGAGGATAAATGCAATGTTAAAAGTTTATTTTTAGGGGAACCTCCCCTTTAAGTGCAAGTTCATGTTTACAGAACATCTTCCACTGGACCCCCTGCTCCCCCATATCCCCTGGTCCCGGTAACCTGGAGTCTGGCGATCACCCATTCTGACACATCGGATAGCTGCCTTACTGGTCCAGAGACTAGAAATCCTGGAGACTTCCTCTTCTCCAGCGCCAGGCTACGTGGGCTCTGATGGGTCGGCACTGGCCAATTAGAAAGCATCCTATACACAACTTTATGAGGTACGTTTAGGAGATTAAGCCAAGGGGATTTCTAATCCCCGGACCAGTAAAGCGGCTGTCTGATGTGTTAGAGTGGGTTATCGCCTGAATCCAGGTCAGCAGAAACGAGGGGGATGGGAAGGGGGTCCAGTGTAAGTTCACCCTACAGATTTTTCAGGAAACGTGAACTGACCCTATAAATAGTAACTTCACTTTGGTAAAGAAAGAAGGATTCCCCTCTGGGTGATATATGTACATTACAATGAGTTTGACAAACTTTCTTGCAGATTTCTACCTTTCATTATTCAAAAAAAAAATAAGCGTTTTGTCTGTGTCCATGTTCTCGGTGCATCTAGTGGGAGTGGTTTCATAATTATCAGACAACTGCTGCACCTGCAGGGCCCCAATAAGGAAAATTGCTGGGCCTGCATCCCTTTAGACACAATTTCCTATTGGGAGTATCTTACCAAAAATTACATTTTTGTAATAAGGGGATGTCTGAAATCTGACTTGTATCCTAGTGCAGACTTCTGGGAAAATCCGTGAGCCAATCACACATTAAGGAAATGACATATCTGACATATTGCATTTTACATAACATACATAACATTACAGCGGAAATATACTGACAGGGCGGTCGAACTGAAGATGCTAGATCAACCACAGGGGCCACACAGATTAACATGCTTCTAGTCCCTGTTAAACAGGGAAAATTTGTATCCTTGAATGGCCCACTTTAAAAATGTGTTAAGAGCCAATATTCCAGGCCTGGTGAAAAATATTTTAGAGATCAAAAAAAAAATAGTGCTCCCTTACAAGTCACAGAAGTTTAGCTGGGGTACATTTTGGAATAAGGTTATACAAATTCTTTTGGTTTGAATATGCATCTGGAAAGAGGTGAGTGAGGATCACAGCATGAATACATTCTATCATATGACAACTCAGCAGGCGGCACAGATCAGATGAATGTGCCATATGAAATGCAATATCATTTGATGTATAAAAACATGCTATTATTTCCATGGCAACATTGCCTCTGGCATCCCTTACAAAAGGCTGGGAAATATAGGAGTTATTTTCAGGTTTTAGGAGTTATGATAGTGAATCAATCCGCAAAACATATACTAAAGAAGTATATAAATATCAGGGCAGGGGCAACAACTACCCCAAAGTCAAAGTTTAGATGCACAAAAAAACATTCAGTAAACCCAGAGGTGCACCTCTCTCATTAGCCATAAAATCCACAATTTTTATTGTATTTTTTCATCACAGAAATGAACAAGTAGTGGTTATTAATTTCTAAGTAGCATAGAACAAAGCATAAAGAAGTCCTGCAATTGTGTAGCGTCAACATTTACGCTATACTATGCAAACATTTTAGTTTTCCTCTTCCCACAGAAAGCCAAAAAAATAGACAACAAACTGCAGCAAATTCAATGTTAGGATATTGTTATGGTTAACACCACAACAAAAAAGACTTAAACAAAGAAACCATTAGGCTTATTTCACACTGCCGTGACTTGTCATGTGACTGGAGAGTGTATTCCTACCCTAAGCATTTCCTCCCTATTACATCTGAGCAGCCCATGTGACTATACATGTGAGCTTATGTACACAGTGGTAAATGATAGCCCACGCCTTCCTTTATGCCCACTAACCAGCTAAACACAATGGTGGGGGATATTACATCTTGATTGATGGAGGCTTCACTTCCTTCCTATTCCAAGACACAGGCTGGATGAGCGTGACACAGCCTGTGACTGGCAGAAATACAACCACACCATGTAATTGCCAAAAAACTGATTTCATTTCAAATATATATATATTTGGATGATAACCGTTTGACAATACATTTTTATTCTGTATTCCATGTGACCAGTAACAGTACAGCTACTCCCGCCACTGTTTCGCTATGGACAGGCTGGGGAAAATATGGGTCATGTGACAGCTGTATATCAATTAGGCGAAAAAAAGTACATAATTTTTTATTATTAAAATTACAGTGCCATCATACACATACAGAAATAAGGAATAATGTCAATTAAAATGTGCGTTTAGCTCAGGGCAAATTTGCTTGGAATCTAGAAGCCAGTCTTTCGGCTGCATGCTCCTCTACTCTCCCCCTCCCTCCCATGCTGCTCTAGTCCCCTATGCGCTTCTAACCCCCCCTTAATGATGCTCTGTTCCCCCGCAGCGGTCACATCCTCTAACTGGCTAGTTATGCAGCGTGACTGAATGCAGACATGCTCCTCAGGAGTCGCACTGAGAAGCTCATCATACGATCCAGAAGGACGGCGGCCACACACATACGCTTCCTCAGCACTCGTTCTCCTGGTCTTCCCTTCCCCGCTCTCCATATAGATTTTCTGCGGCAGGAGACAGGATGGAGAGCGGGGGAGGGAATGACCAAAAGATCAAGTGCCGAGGAAGCTTATGTCACAGCTGTGTGTGGCCGCCATCCTTCAGGATCGTATGATGAGCTTCTCGGTGCGACTCCGAGGAGCATGTCTGTATTCAGTAACGCTGCATAACTAGCCAGGGAGAGGAGGCGAGCGCTGCGGGGAGGTGGAGACAAAGGAGCGGAAGGGTGGCAGCGGTCCACCGTCACTGAAGTTCCGATGACCAGTACATGCCTGGAGCTAGGTCGCTAATTTTAGCCGCCAATGCGACCTGGCATCTGGGGGGTTGTCAAGCTCAACTTAAAGTATAGCGTGAAAGCCTGCAGGGCTAGATATTGTGTCTGTAGCTCCCAGGTGCAAAAAACAAAAAACACGACAAAAGATTAACAAGCTTTGGAGAGTCGTAGCTCAGCGACCTTGGGAGGTAGGCAGCCAAAGTCCTACTCCACCACTGGTCAAAATTTGGTGCCCTATGGCTCCAGAGATCAAGGCTCCTTGTGCAGCCTGTCAGAAGTTACATACAGAGCGGTCAGTTTAAATACAAGCTGGCACCCTCTGATTGCAGCAGACTAAGAGGATGAACTCACAGCGCCTCTGACTCAGCTATCCAATAACCTCCCCCCCGATGAGGTTACGCCAAGTAAATAGATCCCCAATAATTCAGGCTTTAAAATTGCGCACACTTGTGGAATGGCGCCAAACTTCAGTACTTTTTTTTTTACAGGTTACTGGTCTAAATGTGCCAGGATAGTTATAAGACCCATGTCACTTTTGATCTTATTGGCAGCGGCTCTAGAGGAAAAAAAAAGGCATAATTTCATCGATATATAGCCAACTTATGACAAATTATCAAGATATCTCTGATAGTTCAGGTAGAAGAGGATGCGAGATAGACCTGGGAGTTATAGCAGGTGATGATTAGCAAATTATCTTGGAGAGGCCCCCTCTGTATCCTTATCTGCACAATTATATACAGGTCATGCAGGACTCCAGTAAAGTTATTTAAGTGGGGCAGGACAGATACCACGGAATGCCCACGGTGACAATTGCCAGCTGAACTACTCCACATATTGTGGAAGTACCCCAAACTGGTCAGATACTGACTAGAGGTGGTGACCACACCATATTGATCTGGATCCCAAGACCGGTTTATTGAGTCATCTTAACCACTTAAGGACCGCCTCCTGCACATTTACGTCGGCAGAATGGCACGGCTGTGCACAAGCACATACAGGTAAGTCCTCTAAGTGCCCAGCCATGGGTCGCAGGGGGCGCGCCCGCGACCCAGTCAGAAGCTCCGTGACCGTGGGACCCGATCGCCGCTAGAGTCCAGCAATCGGTCGTTGGCTTCCCCGTTCTTCACTGTGGCGCCGTGATCAATCGTGTGTTCCCTTTTATAGGGAAACACAATCGATGACGTCACACCTACAGCCACACCCCCCTACAGTTAGAAACACAGATGAGGTCTGCATAACCCCTTCAGCGGCCCCTTGTGGTTAACTCCCATACTGCAATTGTCATTTTCACAGTAAACAATGCATTATAAATGCATTTTTTGCTGTGAAAATGACAATGGTCCCAAAAATATGTGTCAAAATAGTCCGAAGTGTCCGTCATAATGTCGCAGTCACAAAAAAAAATAAAAAAACACACCACGCTGATCGCCACGCCATTAGTAGTAAAAAAAAATATATATATATATATATATATATAAATAAATGCATGCAATAAAACCATCCCCTATTTTGAAAACGCTATAAACTTTGCGCAAACCAACCGATAAACGCTTATTGCAATTTTTTTTTTAACCAAAAATAGGTAGAAGAATATGTATTGGCCTAAACTGAGGCAAGACCGCGCAATTGTCAGTAAAGCGACGCAGTGCCGAATCGCAAAAACTGTCCGGGTCCTTTAGCTGCCTAAAGGTCTGGGTCTTAAGTGGTTAATAAGGAGCCATTTCCAACAGAGACCCTAATGCCAATTAGAAGATTGTTTATAGCCCACAATTGCTACAAAATGGTTGTACTTTAATAGACCTTCATTTGAAGAATTTTGTTTCCAGATAAACAACACTCTTTATGGAACAACAGATCTATCGCAATAGCGGCATACCGAATAAATTACAGTGGGAAAAACAAGTATTTGATACACTTCCGATTTTGCAGGTTTTCCTACTTACAAAGCATGTAGAGGTCTAATTTTTATATCATAGGTACTCTTCAACTGTGAGACAGAATCCAACAAAAATCCAGAAAAAAAAAATCACATTGTATGGTTTTTAAAGCGGCGGTTCTGCGGGAAAAACTTTTTTTCTTTTTCTGTCATTCGTTTGCTGTTTATATATGTAAGCTTACACTTACCTGTCCCGTTCTTGAAGCCACATTTGTCCCGATTTTAATCCAAACGATGTTTTATAAAACACAGCGATGGATGTTTCCATCTTTAGTGTGGGCACTCCATAAGCCCACCTGTCTGTACATCCGGGATGCGGTGAATGCTGTCCCAGCATTCACCGCTCGATCCCGCGCATGTCAGGTGTTGACGCGAGCCGCGAGCCGAGCCGGCGAAATCTCGCGGGATTTGAGCAGAGAGCGTCTCCTGGGGACTTTAGGACTGAGTCCCAGGAGACATAGTGCCGTCGGGGGAAAATCGATACACGCCCATTCCCCCGCGGTGGAATCTGATTGACAGGGCGGAATGCAAGGAAGAAAAGGGGTAAGGCTTAAGCAAAAAAAAAAAAAACAACGGATTTGTTATTTTAAATGCAACGCTGTTTTATTGCCAGTAAGTCAAAAATTAGGGTGAACCTCCGCTTTAAGTAATTCATTAGCATTTTATTGCAGGACATAAGTATTTGATACATCAGAAAAGCAGAACTTAATATTTGGTACAGAAACCTTTATTTGCAATTACAGAGATCTTACGTTTCCTGTAGTTCTTGACCAAGTTTGCACACACTGCAGCAGGGCTTTTGGCCCACTCCTCCATACATAGCTTCTCCAAATCCTTCAGGTTTTGGGGCGGTCACTGGGCAATACGGACTTTCAACTCCCTCCAAAGATTTTCTATTGGTTTCAGGTTTGGAGACCGGCTAGGCCACTCCAGAACTTGAGATGCTTCTTACTGAGCCACTTGCCCTGGCTGCATGTTTCGGGTTGTTGTCATGCTGGAAGACCCAGGCACGAGCCGTCTTCAATGCTCTTACTGAGGGAAGGAGGTTGTTGGCAAAGATCTTGCGATACATGGCCCCATCCATCCTCCCCTTAATACAGCGCAGTCGGCCTGTCCCCTTTGCAGAAAAGCATCCCCAAAGAATGTTTCCACCTCAATGCTTCACCGTCAGGATGGTGTTCTTGGAGTTGTACTTATCCTTCCTCCAAAAACACTGCAAGTGGAGAATAGACCAAAAAGCTCTATTTTTGTCTCATCAGACCACATGACCTTCTCCCATTCCTCCTCTGGATCATCCAGATGGTCAATGGCAAAACTTCAGACGGGCCTGGACATGCGCTGGCTTGAGCAGGGGGACCTTGCGTGTGCTGCAGGATTTTATGATGGTGTAATGTGTTACTAATGGTTTTGAGAGTGTCGTCCTAGCTCCATTCACGTCATTGACCAGGACTCGCCGTGTAGTTCTGGGCTGATCCCTCACCTTCCTCATGATGCCCCACAAGGTGAGATCATGCATGTAGCCCCAGACTGAGGGAGATTGATCATCATCTTGAACTTCTTTCATTTTCTAATAATTACGCCAAAAATTGCTGCCTTCTCACCTATTGTCTTGTAGCCCATCCCAGCCTTGTGCAGGTCCACAATCTTATCCCTGATGTCCTTACACAGCTTTCTGGTCTTGGCCATTGTGGGCTGTATGCCTGGGGATGCTGTATATGCCATATTAGAGTGACTGATTCATACTGTTGGGACATACAGTGTAAGGAGATGCTAATGCCATTACCTCCAGCCACCTGTCTGTGCTAATTGACCATGCTATTGTGTGAAGATGTCCTGTGTTTACACTTGTGATAATGTTATACATCCTTTTCAAGTGGGGAAACCTGCAAAATTTTCAGTGCATCAATTACTTGTTCTCCCCACTGTATGTAAACTGGAAACCATGGATATCGGTCCCAGGCCTGGCTCCATCTTTATTGGTTTCTCCTAAATATCGCAAAGTGGTCAATTCGGCAGTGGAGCTGAAAATACCTTTTAAATATGACAATTGGAATTATACCTATGGGTTCATAGGGGTGCTGCCCTGGTTTTTCATTTTTAGTAGTGATAATGCATTTTCTGTATTTTTCAAAATGCATACTGATAGTTTGGAAGCTGGACATATAATTCTGCAAGATATTAAGTATTTTTTTGAGTTTGGTATATCTACCATTATGGTTCATGAAGGACTAGAAGCTTAAGACCCCTTCCACATGGATGCGTTTTTAAGTGCTAAAGGGCTGGAAATGGCGCCTGTAAAGCACCTGAAAAATGCCTCCCCTGCAACCCCAGTGTGAGAGCCTGAGTGCTTTCACACTGGGGTGCTGCACTTGCAGGACATTAGAAAGAAAAACAAGTTCTGTAAGCAGCATCTTTGGGGCAGTGTAGCTCCCCAGCGTCGGCAGAACTTAAGCCCCAGACCATGACACCACCATGCTTGGCTGTAGGCAAGAGACTCATCCTTGTACTCCTCACCTGGTTGTCGCCACACACACACACACACACGACACCATCTGAACCAAATATGTTTATCTTGGTCTCATAAGACCACAGGACATGGTTCCAGTAATCCATGTCCTAAGTCTGCTTGTCTTCAGCAAACTGCGGGCTTTCTTGTGCATCTTTGTGACAGCGGGGACACAGAACAGTGAAGCAAAGAATGGCCAGAAACGGCCAGAAACGGCAAAAAAAAACTTTAGGCAGACAGAGGACACGTCCGTAAACATGGGTGAAGTAACGTAGAATTAGCGCAGAAGAATAGGAAGGAGATCAGAACGTTAAAGGATCACTAAAGGAATTTTTTTTTAAAGCTGAATAGCTTCCTTTACCTTACTGCAGTACTGGATTCATGTCCTTATTGTTCGTTTTTGCTTTGAAGTTGCTGTAATCCTGCTCTGTTCTCCAAACTTCCTGCTTGTCCGTTTCCTTATAACCACCATACTGGGAGCTTTCTCACGATGGTCTAAGCTGTCATTACTGTGTGTCTAAAACTTCCCAGAATCAGATTAATTTTAAAAACAAAACACTGCCCTGGATTTGTTTGTTTTTGTTCTGTGTGTCTTCTCTACTTCACAGAAACATGAAATCAGTTCAAAAGTGAAACTAACCTGCAGGTACATTATATGATTGATTTTTTAATCATTTTAAAAAGGAATCGGTCAACTTTTATGTCTCTATACCCTGTAAACAGTCATTTCAGCAAAAAAATGTTTTTCCTTTAGTGACCCTTTAAGAGAACAAAAATGCAGTGAAGAAAAGACACAGTGAAGGAGAGCAATACTAAATAAGATAAAAAAGTGGGGGTAAGAGAAGGTCACAAAGGCACAATTAAACACAATAGATGACCAGAGGGAATTGTGAGGAGAGCAGAGGGAGATTGATATATTTTTTTTTAATGAAGTATAGAGAATTTACTCTTCAGGAACGGGGTGCATCAAATTCCTATAACTGGCATGTGCAGCACATGTATGTATATTGCCTCTTCACCTAAAACAGTTTTAACTGCATGGCCTCCATGGTGACAGGTGATCTCCCAATTTATAAACTCTGTTTAACCAGACGCGTGAGAAGAGAAACACCGACACAGAGGGGATCCTGATGACTGATGTTTGAGGCCGACTGGCAAATCATGAATCCTCTTGCTAGAGATACATCCATCAATATGACAAAGTGCCACATCTAGAGAACCGCTTTTCCCAGGTACTAAACTGCGATTAAATGGTTTATGGTCACTAACAGATTTAACAATAGAAATACAAAATGTAGCTTTAAAAAAATTGCACAACAGTATCATTGTTCAATAGCCATCCCCTCAAAAAAAAATCATAAGTAACCTAGATTTTCGATTCCTGATAAGCGCCACAGCAGCGCACACACACACCTCTACCCCATAGGATTTTAACTAAAACACTCTGTCTAGGGATACGAATTTAAACTCTGCTAGTCCATCCAACAAATTGAAGCTCAACTCCAGCTTTGTGTTACCTTTTAAATAAAAAAAAGCTCATCATTATAAACCATGGTGGGAAAGTCAATATTTGAATCCGTAAGAGAAGCCATTTTAACACAATGATGCCTTAAAAAGGTATTGGCCTGAGTACCAAGAAGCCGCCCTACAAATAACCTCAGGAGACACGTGACCCACTGCCACTAAGGAAGCTGCCATACCATTAATAGAATGAGTTGTTACTTTATCCAGTACTGGCACACCTTTGAAACTGTAGGCCATGGAGATTTTCTTGACGAGCAAGGATGTGATCACCCAACTGGAACCTTTTTCCCCCTTTACTTGTACACAAATAGATGATCAGATGTCCTCAAGGAAGCTGTAGCTCTAAAAAAGGTATGCCTAAAGAGATCGTCCCACAGCCAAACTGCTTACTTGCTCCGAGTCTGATGACAGTAGGGTAGGAAGGACTACGTCCTGCTTCAAATGAAAGTCTCTGAAATCACCTTAGTTATGAATCTTAACATTGGAAAACCTCACCGCCACTAGAAAGACAGTCTTTAGAATAAGATGCCAAACAGACATCCCTGCTTCAGGAGAAAACTCTTGGGAAAGTGAGAGTCCAAGATTAGTGCAAGACAACCACTTTGGAAAAAGGGACCTTTCTGGGTGGTCTCAATCTCGATACTGCTTTGAAAAATTGGACCACCAACTCAGATAGCCATCTGCTTCTTGAGAAGGCCAAAGAAGGCAAAAATATGTCCTTTTAAAATACGAACATCCATATCAAGACCATGCCAAAGGAACTTTAGCACTGGAGGGTTTAATGATGAAAAACCCTGATCATGTGACCAGACCGAAAATAAATATTATATATATATATATATATATATATATATATACACACACACACACCTACACAGGTTAGCCAGCATAGGTGTTAGGAGCAGGCAGGAAGGGGATGTCACCACTAGAGTAGCACGTTGTGCTCCTTTAACCTGTGCAGTGGTTTAGCGTTTACATTTTTTATTTTATTTTTTAAACTACTATAATTTAGTAGTATGTCCACGAGACTGGTAAAGCGCTACCCCTGTACTTAAGCAAAGCAAGAAAAAAATATACCATAACGCAGTATATACTACTAGTAAGATTAATCCAAATGAGTAAAATAGAAAAAATGTGGTCAAAACAAATGAAAAATTGTCAGTGTTGTATCCAAATCCCATACTGAAGACTTTAAAGGTGGTATTATCCAACACCAAGTTATTTAAACAAACCATTAACGAATAAAGGGGGACTTTACATATACCTCCAATAGTAAACAGATATGAAAACGAATACAATTTTATTACAAAAATTACATTAACTCTGCGCAGCAGAACATTTAAAACATAATAAAATGGTTTAGATACAAGCATGCACAGAAGAGATGGCAAATAAATCTAAAGAGAACACTACAAGATTCAGAGACAAGCATCAATGTCTACGCGTTTCGTGGGGACATAAGTTTCTTCAGGACTCTTTCAGTCTCAAGTATGTACAATATATATCATATGCTCCGATAAATTGTTTTTGCTATGGGATGCCATTCCAGTAAAAGGGGGATGGGCATCCAAGGGCAGTCGGAAAACAGGCTCAACACTGCACACCAACCGTCAAGCCAAATTTATGTATCCATCCACAATGTTCTAGGACAAACTATAGCTAAGGGGAGCTTATGTTTATTGCCGAGTGTAGACTCATACATGTGCAACAGCTCCGGGTTGTTCCAATTAAGGCTGCAACGAACGATTATTTTCATAATCGATTAGTTGGTCAATAATTGTTAAGATTAAACGGTTAATAATTTTTCTTTCTTCAAAAATAAAATAGAATTTTCAGACAGTGTATGCGATTTTCGTTCAGAAATTACATTCATTTTAAAACATGTGAACATGTCAAACATTCTTTCATTGAGCGAATGTACAAAGATTTTTCGTATTATTAACAGTAGAGCTTTGCTCTTTTTGTACTATAAAGGGGCAATTTTAGTTTACCCATTATGTTACTGGCCGATTAATCGACAATTAATAGATTACGAAATTAATCGATTACCATTTTCATAATCGATTAGTTGTTTCGGCCCTAGTTCCAATACATAGCATTCCACAGTGGTGGCTGATGGGTCTTCAAAACCGTCCTGGTGGTCAAACTGAAGATTAATGGCAGCAGTGACTCAGACAAGACTAAGGCGACTGACTGGTAGAAGATAATCGTACCCTCAGCTGCTGAGTTAATTTTATGGAGGTCCTCTTGTAAAGTTGTTATATCCTGTTGTGCAGGGGTCGACAATATCCGGGGGCCAGGTCGCAATTGCAACAAGAAATTGTGACCTGGCGCCCGCGATCGCCGGTAATTGAGGCCGCGACTTTACGACCTACAAGACCGCGGCCTCAATGACCGGCTACGGCAGGGGAGGTGTTGGCGCACGGAGGCATAGGATCCTGTGTTTCCGTGCGTCCCCACCTCCCCCGCCGCAACGATCGCGGCAGGCCTGCGACGGCTGGTAATTGAGGCCGCAGCTTTGCGGCCTTGTGAAGTCCCAAGCTCTTCCTTCTGTGAGCTGGTGGTGGCCGTTGGCATAACACGTTAAGCAGCAATTCTGTGTCATTTTTCACTATTTTCACTGCCATCTCCTTCCCTCACATTAGAACCACCAAACATATTTTTGATTCTAACACCCTAGAGCAGGGGTAGGCAACCTCGGCTCTCCAGAGGTTTTGGAACTACATTTCCCATGATGCTCAACTACTCTGCAGAGTGCAAGAGCATCATGGGAAATGTAGTTCCAAAACATCTGGAGAGCCAAGGTTCCCCATCACTGCCCTAGAGTATAAAATGGCGATTGTTGCAATACTTTCTGTCACGCAGTGTTTGCGCAGCGGTCTTACAAGCACACTTTTTTGGGGAAAAAAAATACACTTTTAATTAAATAAGACAACAGTAAAGTTATCCCAATTTTTTTTATATTGTAAAAGATAATGTTACGCCGAGTAAATTGATACCCAACATGTCATGCTTCAAAATTGCGTCCCCTCGTGGAATGCCGACAAACTTTTATTCTTTAAAATCTCCATAGGTGACGTTTAAAAATTTTTTACAGGTTGCATGTTTTGAGTTACAGAGGAGGTCTAGAGCTAGAATTATTGCTCTCGCTCTAAACGATCGCGGCGATACCTCAGTTACAGTTTACATATGCAGGCGCTACTCACTTATGTGTTCGCTTCTGCACGCGAGCTCGTCGAGACCGGGCGCGTTTTCTGGCTCTTAACTTTTTTAGCTGGCTCCTGAATTCCAAGCAAATTTGTCAAACCTGCTGTTGTGAAGTTATTGCCAACCTCTATATAGTTTAACAAGTCGAACATAATTGATCCCATGACAGAGCCCAGGGGCACACCACTGAACTCTAGACCATTCAGAAAAGATTCAAATGAAACCTTTCACTGCCAAACTTGCGATTTATTCAAACTGATTTTTTCTAGTCTTTTCTGTCAGACACAACACAAGGGTACATTCAACGTTACGGTCTTGCTTATTATACCCCTTTTTTGTTCGTATAAACTTAGAAACATGTATTACAGCTGCCTTCACCTGATCACCTTTTATGGGACCAGAATGTTCTCTGACTCAGCCTTTTCACTTAATATATTTATTTCAAAACATTTTAACTCATCAGCAATATGTTCTGTATGTTTTTTTATAATCAGTTTTAAACTGCGTCTTAACCGTCTATATACTGCGGCAGAATGGCACCCCTGGGCGAAACCTTGTACGGGTATGTCCTCGTCTTTTTTGCCCACCAGAGGGCACACGACCGCTGTGCGTGGTCGACGGGCATGATCACCGCCGGCCATGCACGAGTGAGTTCTAGCACAGGGATTTGTGTGTGTGCGGCCAGCGAAGAGGCAACATATTGTTTGTTTCTACCAAGTAGGAACAACGATAGGTCTCCTCTCCTAGTCACTACCATCCCCACACAGTTAGAACACACTGAGAGAACACACAGTTAACCCCTTGATCGCCCCCTAGTGTGAACCCCTCAATAAACGCTTATTGCATTTTTTTTACCAAAAATATGCAGAAGAATATATATATATTGGTCTAAACTGAATTTTTATTTTTATTTTTAATTTTGGGGATATTATGGCAATGTGTAAAAAAAATCTCAAAACTGAGTTTTTTTTTTATAGTGCAAAAAAAAAAAAAAAAAAACGCAGGAGGTGATCAAATACCACCAAAAGAAAGCTCTATCTGTGGGGAGAAAAAGGGACGTAAATGTTTGGGTACAACATCACATGACCACGCAATTGTCAGTTAAAGTGACGCAGTGCCAAAAATTTTAAAAAAGTGCTCTGGTAAGGAAGGGGGTAAAATATTCCAGGGCTTAAGTGGTTAACAGCGATGATATGTGACAGCTGGACTTGTTACTTTTGTACATTATGTGCAGCGGTGCACTGTGATTCTATTCATTCTCAATGATACCCTTTTCCCTCAAACACATTTTTAGTAAAACTCCACAAACTCACTAAAGTAATAACAAAGATAAAAACCCTTCTGGGTGTGGAAGCACCAGATACTTTAAACTATATACAGCCAGAAGTGATCACATCGTACACCTATTTCATCAGCAACTATTTATGGCTCTGTAAATTGATGCACAGTATATTATATTAGCACTGTTCCAATGATATACTGCATCAGAAATCACATATTACGGGAAAGACTACCATTACACAATAATACAGGGTTAGAACATCATTTGTATATTAAGGTTTGAAATACTATGTAGTATTAACCTCTGTTGCAAAGACCACTCATCTTCATTCACAAGGCTTTAGACGCTTGACAGAGCATCTCATGTGGAGTTCAAGGGATGATTAGCTGCTGCATACCCACTCAGAAAGCAAGAGGCCCATTTTCTCCAGATGACTCATTACCAGCAGAATGAAGTGTTCCAGCTTTAAATATCATGCTCTAAAAATAACTCGCCATAGCCTGCCACCACTCCCCCCTCCCCCTCTTCACAGCCTGTCCTGTCTCCTGGATTTTATAGGTGAAATATAACAGGTCACCTTTCGCAGAAAAAAAAAAAACTGCATGTGAAATAGGCAGATGACTAGCGGAAGCTGCCAAGCTGAAAACAACAAAAGCTGTAGGTAAATCTCAGCTGCGAAAAAGGAGTCAGACCACTCAGTCTTTAGTGAACTGCGAATGCAAGAGATATAATCCAATGCAATTTTTGAGCTGCAACACTGAAGAGAAGCTACTGAGACACAAAGTGGGAGATACAGAAGTGTGAACATCACCTGCAGCTGTTTAACATTCTCTATACATTTAAGGGAGTTGTAAAGGAACCTTTTTTTTGCTGAAATGACTACAGGGTATAGAGACACAATAGTTATCAGATTCCTTTTAAAAACGATTAAAAATAGATAAAAATCAATCATATAATGTTCCTGCAGTTTCAGTTTCGTTTTTGCATGTTTCCTGCTTCTTTGATGTACAGAGCCAATACAGGGCAGTGATGGTGTGGAAAACGAAAGTGATTGGTTCTGAGGGGTTTTAGAGACACAGTAATCACACCTCCTTGATTAGTGACCACAGAGAAAAAGCTCCCAGCACTGTGGTTATAAGGAAACAGACAACCAGGAAGTGTGGAGATCAGAGAAGGATTACAGCAACTTGAGAGCAAAAAACGAACAATGAGGACATGAAAACAGCACTGCATTAAGGTAAAGGAAGCTATTAAGATAAAAAAAATAAAAAATCCTTTACAAAACCCTTTAAGGATTACTTTCTGCCTAGAAAAGTTTCCGAAATAATAAAATGGATACTCAGCGTATGCCTTCAGCTCAGTTTCAAACACAGCAATAATGTACTAGGTTTTTAAAAGGGACTTGCATTGCAGCACTACAGTCCTCTGTTTGAATCCCAAACCAAGACACTACCTGCATGGAGTTAAAGTGTTACTAAATCCACAACCGTAAAATCAGTGTCTATATGCAGCAAAGCATGCATGCGATACTCACTGTGGAACCCGAGGGGTTAATCCTCTGCATTGTGCTGTTTGATCCTGTAGGCACAGATCCTCCCCTTCTTGCACTGTCCAAAACATGTCTGGATCAGATCAAGTTACTGGAGTCAGGCTGCACATGCTCAGTTTGGTGTGTATTGCTATTTTTTTCTTCTTGGGAGAGTACATGTGATCAGCACAGGGCCAATCAGCACTGTCCAGAGGGAGGGTCAGGGGTTCTGCATCCTGATAGGTTAGCTAGTGCAGTATGAAAACTCCTCCTACAAGCTTTAACCAGGCACCGATAGACGTCACAAGACATGTATACTGCTGAGGAGAAAAGGTATTTAGCAGTTTATATTTACAAAATGATAGCATTTCCATGTTCTGTGTACTGTGGGAGACCAGATATAGTGAATGCAGGGTCCTGGGTTTAGTAACACTTTAACCCACTTGGAGAACCGGCCATAGACTAAAGAGGGCTCTAAAATAATCGGGAGGATGTCTATTGACATACTTGGCTCCTCCGGCCACTGAAGTGCCGATGCGCATGCCTGGTGGCCGCGATGTTCGCCAAGTAACCGTGATCGGCCGTTACACAGACAAGGACGTGGATCTGTGTGTGTAAACACACAGATCCATGTCCTTTCAGGGAGAAGAAACCGATGCTGTGTCCCTTGTACATAGGGACACAGATCGGTCACCTCCCCCAGTCAGTCCCCTTCCCCCACAGTTAGAATCACTCCTAGGGAACCCATTTAACCCCTTGCTCGCCCTCTAGTGTTAACCTCGTCCCTGCCAGTCACATTTATACAGTAATCAGTGCATATTTATAGCACTGTTCGCTGTATAAATGGTCCCAAAAACATGTTAAAAATGTCCGATGTGTCTGCCATAATGTCGCATGTCCCAAAAAAAAAGCAGATCGCCACCATTACTAGTAAAAAAAATAAAAAGGTCATAATTCTGTCCCCTATTTTGTAGGCCCTATAACTTTTGCCTAAACCAATCACTATACGCTTATTGACTTTTTTTTACCAAAATTATGTAGAAGAATACGTATGGGCCTTTTTTTTTTATTGGATATTTATTATAGCAAAAAAGTAAAAAAAAAAGTGTTTTTTCAAAATTGTCTCTTTTTTTATTATAGCGCAAAAAACAAAAACTGCAGAGGCAATCAAATACCACATTTAAGAAAGAGATTCAAGGTACACACACCATAGGATGGACCAGGGGTGACCTACGGTACTGCAGTGCCACGTCCTGAGAAGTTAGATAGAAAGATTTGTTGTTTGAAAGAATGGACTTTCTAGGCACCAATCATTAACAAAAAATAAATTTTAATTGATGTAACGCCAAAACATATACTTTGGCGTTAGAATCAACGTAACAGTACAGAATTATAAAATTACATTAAAAGCACACGTTATTGATCACAGAATACTTTGTATGTGAACAAACAAAAAACAAAAATTAGTAAAACCAAAATGAGTCCAATGTAGGCATCAACGTTAGTTGGGGACTACTGCGGATATAGGTAACAGTGAACATAAGCTCTACATGTTTCGCAGTTTTAGTGCTTCTTCGGGAGCTATAGATTTTCGTCCACAAAGTGGATATCATTTAGAGCAGGGATCCTCAAACTACGGCCCTCCAGATGTTGTATAACTACACATCCCATGAGGCATTGTAACACACTGACATTCACAGACATGACTAGGCATTATGGGAATTGTAGTTCCTGAACAACTGGAGGGCCGTAGTTTGAAGACCCATGATTTAGAGTATGGAGACCAATAGTGTGTAGGAAGTAACACTGAAATATTCAAGTAGCTGGTACTTGGTCCGAGAGTCAGGTGAGGCTGGTGGCTAAATCCAGATATATACAGCGCAACATATAAAGGGGCTGATCAGATTAGTATGGTGGTATAATCATACAGCTGAATGTATAGGAGAAAAGGGATAAACCCATAGTAAGGAGACGTAGATTCCAAGTAGTATGATAGACCAGGAATTGGTTGTAGGCTGCGGTATAGTAGAATAGTATCAGAGAGCCTTGTCAGGAGTCACCAGCCGGACAATTAAGTTGGATTTCCAGTGATAGGAGATGAGCCTCTTTATATGTTGCGCTGTATATATCTGGATTTAGCCACCAGCCTCACCTGACTCTCGGACCAAGTACCAGCTACTTGAATATTTCAGTGTTACTTCCTACACACTCTATTGGTCTCCATACTCTAAATGATATCCACTTTGTGGACGAAAATCTATAGCTCCCGAAGAAGCACTAAAACTGCGAAACATGTAGAGCTTATGTTCACGGTTACCTATATCCGCAGTAGTCACCAACTAACGTTGATGCCTACATTGGACTCATTTTGGTTTTATTCATTTTTGTTTGTTTGTTCACATACAAAGTATTCTGTGATCAATAACGTGTGCTTTTAATGTAATTTTATAATTCTGTACTGTTACGTTGATTCTAACGCCAAAGTATATGTTTTGGCGTTCCATCAATTAAAATTTATTTTTTGTTAATGATTGGTGCCTAGAAAGTCCATTCTTTCAAACAACAAATCTTTCTAATCAAATACCACCACAAGAAAGTTCTATTTGTGGGGGGAAAAAAAAGGACTTCAATTTTGTTTGGGAGCCATGTCGCACGACCACCCAATTGTCAGTAAAAGCGACGCAGTGCCGAAAGCTGACATTTTGCCTCGGCAGGAAGGGGGCATATGTGCCCAGTAAGGAAGTGGTTAAGCATGTTCTCTGTGCTTGCGTGAATTTCCTCTAAAAGGTAACTCCACTTTTGTGAGGAGAAAAAATAGCAAATAAAAGAAAAAAAAAGTATAGCGCATATAACTGCAACACTAATCATATTGTAATTGAACGTCATTAAAAATGTCCTTTGCTTTTCTTTCAAATATTTTATTATTATTTTTTTAAATACATTCAAACATACACAAGCACATTAAATAATATATGACAATAAATAGAGTAACAATAAATGAGTGCATACATTCATATAAGTACATATATATGTACAATAAGCGTTTAAAAGGTTACAAACTAAAAAGGGAGGAGGGTAATGAGGGAGGAACATAAAAAGATAATATAAACAAAGCAATTTGTACAGGGTTACTACATAGATGTTGGTATTCTGCAGAGTTTGGAAAATTGATCCAACAAGCCCATTTATCGAAAAAAGATTTAGGGGAATCCTGTGCTTGCTGAATTATTTCTTCCATTTCACAAATGTGTCCTATTTATTGAAACCATTCGCATATAGTAGGGGGTGAAGTTTGTTTCCAATGTAACGGAATACAAAGCTTAGCAGCATTAATAAGATATAATATTATAGATCTTTTGTATGTAGAATGAGGTAGGGAAGTGTGGTGTAATAAGTATTGAGCTGCTAAAAAGTTGGGGATAAAAGTTGTAATACTCAAAATTAAGCGGTGCATTTACTTCCAGAAAGGTTTTATGCAAGAACAATCCCACCAAATGTGAAGAAGTGTTCCTCGTGCTGACTCACATCGCCAACACAAAGGTGTTGTATTGGGGTTGAATTTATGGATGACATCAGTAGTTCTGTACCATCTAGAGTACATCTAGAGTAGATCTTAGAACTGTTGTCCTGAGTCAGAACATTTAAAGACCCCTTATGAATGTATTGAAATATATGCTCCCAATCCTCCCCAGAAAGAACAATATCAATGCCTCTCTCCCATTTTTGATTAGTGGTATCTTCTTTGGGATCAAGAAAAGAGAAAAAAAGGGTATATATAGTAGAAATGAAATGTCTTTGAGGAGTAGGTTTGATGCATAATGCCTTAAAAGTTTTTTTTTGTCTATTCCAAATCAGATAAGAATTGGATGTATGTAAGAAATTATTGATAATCGGTTGAGGAAACACCATTGTCCAAGTGTTTGAGAAGGAATGTCTCTAAAGATATAAGATGTCCATTCTCAAACATAGAATTCGCTCTTATTGAAGCTGTAGAGATATTTTTGTTCAGTTCCGATTTTTTCATTGGAACGTCCGGGTTGTGGTTTAACGGGGTTAAGGGGCCGCGAAAAGATGCTATATGTAATGTATTACATAAAGATCTAAATATTTGTAGGGTAGGGCCAGTAAGAGGGTGAGCACCGTCTCCACATGGGATTTTGCGTGAACTAATCCAAGGTAGGTGGTGTATGGGTAATAAGGAGTCCGATTCCTCATGAACAACCCATGCTTTAGATTTTGCATGTATATGCCAGTCAACTATGCGTGTTAAATGACAGGACCAATAATATTTCCGGATATCAGGTAAACCTGTACCACCCAATAGCTTGAGGGTTATTAATTTTTCCCATTTGACTCTAGGTTGTTTCGAATTCCAAATAAATTTTAAGCACATTTGTCTAAAATTAATAAAGAAAGATGCAGGTAATTTGATAGGGATTTTTATAATGGCAGCTCTTCCAAACCAGGAAAAAAAACACAAAAAAACTTTATCCCATTTCTGTATGTCTGTCTTGATATTTTTAAGTAAGGGTGGGAAGTTTTTAACATATACATCTTGTAATTTTGATGGCAATTGGATTCCGAGATAAGTAATAGATTGATCATCCCAACCAAATGGGAAATTAAGTTTGCAAAAGGGATACAACTTTGTCCTTTGCTTTTCAACCTGCAACTCTGCAATTTTCTCAGAATGCATTGCTGAAGAACGGGGAGAGCCGCGTGTAAACACGGCTTACCCGCTCTTCACTGTGGCGGCGTCATCGATCGCGTGATTCCTTTTATAGGGAGACACAATCGATGTCACACCCTCCTACAGTTGTAAACACACACTAGGGAACACATAACCAGAAGGGGGCACTGAAGAGGTTAAAGGGGTTGTAAAGGTACATGTTTTTTTACCTTAATGCATCCTATGCATTAAGGTAAAAAAAAACATCTCACAGCACTGGCCCCCCCCGAGCCCCCATTGTACTTACCTGACCGTTCGAATCTCCCGGACGCGTCCACGTCGTCCTCTTCGGTTCCCAGCCTGGCCGTTGATTGGCTAGGCTGGGCGGATTGATGGCAGCGCAGCCATTGGCTAGCGCTGCCGTTAATCAGAGCGGATGACGCGGCGCGCCAGGGGCGGAGCTGAGTGATACAGTCGGCGGCTATGGCCGCCGCTGTATCACGGGAGCGCGCTCGCAAAAGCTTTCCTCCATGCGAGCGCCCTCGCATGAAGAGGGAAAGCTTTTGCGAGGAGGAGCCCAGACAGCCGCCGAGGGACCCCAGAAGACAGCTTTTCGGGCCACTCTGTGCAAAACGAACTGCACAGTGGAGGTAAGTATAACATGTTTGTTATTTTTTTTTTTTAAAAAGCCCTGACTTTAGTGTCCCTTTAACTCCCAAACTGCAAATGTCATTTTCACAATAAACAATGCAATTTAAATGCATTTTTTGCTGTGAAAATGACAATTGTCCCAAAAATGTGTCATAATTGTCCGAAGTGTCCTCCATAATAAATCGCAGTCACGAGAAAAAAAAAAAAATGCTGATCGCCGTCCATTAGTGGTAAAAAAAAAAAAAAAAAGCAATAAAACTTTCCCCCATTTTGTAAACGCTATAAATTTTGCGCAAACCAACCGATAAACGCTTATTGTTATTTATTTTTTTACAAAAAATAGGTAGAATACGTATCGGCCTAAACTGAGGAAAAAATATATTTTTTTATATATTTTTGGGGGATATTATAGCTCTATTTGTGGGAAAAAAGGACGCCAATTTTGTTTGGGAGCCACGTTGCACGACCACGCAATTGTCTGTTAAAGCGACGCAGTGCTGAAACGCAAAACCTGGCCAGGTCCTTTAGGTGACTAAAGGTCTTAAGTGGTTAAGCTGGAAACTACACCAAAGATGCAGCAAGGATATAAAAATAGATTGTGCAACATATTGTGCTCTCAGCCCTACCCCGCACAAAGATTTTCCAGCCGCAGAACAATCCAAGTAAAAGCAGACTGAACATGATTGTCACACGACAGTCACAGACTAACAGATAAAGTTAATCCAAACACATGCACACTGTTTTAACTCAGTATGTATTCCAAAAGAAGTTCACAGGCAACTCAAAATTCCTGTTATACATTACAAGACACAGGCTTGTGTTCATAGACTGTAGAAATGTGCCAAAGCAATAAAACTGAGGGGTAGGCAACATAGCAAAAAGAACTGCCCACAGAAAATTGAAGGGTCAAAAAAAAAAAAAAAAAAAAGTTTCCATCAGCTGAGGTCTTACTATCCACCAGGAAAAACCTGGAGAATGTGTGAACAGCGGACCAGATGGTGGAATACAGAAGCTTGAAAGCCCTAGGGTCACCAACAGACTTCATGGAGCCATGAGCCATGGTAGGCTAGAGAAAAAACCCTTTCCTTAAGGGGGCAGGCCCTAGAAATAAGTTAATTATCCAGCCACATGTTTGAATGAACTGAATTGTCCTTTGGGTACTGGCAAACAAGGTTGTACCCGAAGACACTTTTAGTAAAAAGTCATCCAGGTAACCTGACAAAGTGGTTGTATAACTTTGTTTTTTTTTATAAAATCACCATTTACTGTCTTCAAGTAGGTAACCAAATAAATATTGCACTGGAGATAAAAATCGATGTAGCTACATAAACTGTAAAAATGGTGCAAGTAAAAACATGTAGCTAAGTATGATACTGGTATAAAAATGTGTACAACGATACCACTGCTGAATCCAGATGAGGAGAGGTTAACATCAGTCCGTCAGCATGTAGATGTCCCGTGAAGGGAACTATCACAACTCCCAGTGGATGGCTGTAGAATACCAGGTTGATGATAGAGGGAAGTGTAACAGCCCTTGCGTGTGGCAGATAGTAAGGTCCCGCCGGCATGCAGATATGAAGGCACAGCAAAGGAGCCCTTCAGATGGACACGGCAATGCCCGCCGGTGTCCGTGACGTTACCGGATCTCCAACGGAACTCCCTGAAGGCCCAGAAGCCGGCGAAGAGGTGAGTACCAATCAAAAGAATTTTCTTCATCGATCAAAAAGATTTTGATCGATCAAAAAAATTAAAAAGATTAATCGATTAATTAAAAGTTAATTTGCACAGCCCTAATTATATATACACACACACATTTTTTGGGGGATAGTTATCGTAAAAAAAATATTGTTTTTCAAAATTGTCGCTGTTTTTTGTTTATAGTGCAAAAAATTAAAGACCGCAGGAGGTGATCAAATACCACCAAAAGAAAGAGAAAACACAGAAATAGGATAGAGGGAACATCTCTAACCTATAAGTGGGGGATTTTGATGTGAGGAATCAATCGTAGTAGTAAGGTAAGCACACCAAACACAAGTTTTGTAAATATATCAAAATTAGAAAGTTTAAATTTATTGGGACAACTGCATAACTAATTTACACAAGTGCACTAATAAATCACATTTTTTGGTATTGTGATAAAGTTAAGGGTATTTGGTCACAGCTAGAAAAATTTGCCTCCAAAATTTCTGATAACACCATTACCCTGACACTACACAATTGCCTCCTTTTTTCCCCAATTACGGGCCTATCCACATCTCACATGAGATTGATTCACACAATATGTGTTGCTATACACTGGCTAATAGCTTTCCACTGGAAATCTCCATTGTTACCATTAGCACCACTCAAATCGAGAATCAACAGCATTAGTTTGATGGAAAAAATCTTTCATACTTTACAGAATACCAATCATATATATAACAATAAATGGTCTCCTTGGTTCGACCACTCCTCCATGTACTTTAACCCCATCTAATCCCCCTATGACAGCAATAGGCTAGTTGTTATTGTTGGATTTCTACCTAAGATATCATTACCCCTGTCTTCATTTTTCCTGTTAAACCATATATACAACTGTGGCATGTAAAAGCTGTATTAATGTATGTTCACAGTCTGACCTCTCATTTGTTTTATCCATCTTTTTTGTATATGTATTCATTATATGGATTTGTACCACCATTTATTCTCAATAAAAAAGTTTGTAAACAAAAAAATATATAAAATTATTGGAGGGTGACCACATTTGTTACAGAAAATGAAGACAAGGTTCTACTATGCTGGTTGCCGACTAGTTTTGCACGTTCGTGCTTCTGGGCTTTATAACTTGGTCTTTTCTGAAAGCGGTCGTCTGTATATAGTAACAATAGATGCCATTAGTAGCACATAACAATGACACACTATATAATACAGTTTTACAGAGTATTTTTATAATTAGTATATACGAATAATGATAAAACCAAAAACATATATAAATATATAGATATGTGTGCTTACCGATCCTGCCAATCACTAGGATAAGACTAATATTCTGAACGCCTCTAGAAGGATTCTGATCGCATAGGAGGGACGGGTTTAACCAATGGAAGCCAGGTCCGATTGGCTGTATAGTTTGGATATCAGGGTAGTGAGGTTTATGAGTTTTTTTTTTTTTTCTTACTATCTATGTTATGTGTTGCCTCATGTATCACCACCTTACCCAATGATGCTAAGTTTATTTTGTATTTTTTTCAATGTACTGGAATAGAAAATGCCCTTTTTGGTCTAAGAATGAATCCACTAATCATGAGCAAAATAACTCGAAAATCTATTCACATGTGTTGGTGATGTATTATTTTATGATACTGCAATATCTGTAATACGATTTAAATATATATATATTTTTTTCTTTTGTCCTGCCACTATCACTTCAGGATCTGTTTCTGTCTCTCCCGGTAGCACTGGACGACTGGTAGACTGGGCTGTGCTTTGTGTGGATGTCTGTGCGTTCCAGGGGGAGGCAAACCGAATTCTGTGGTGCGCCTCCTTCCCTCTGTCAGAGTGAATGCTCTGCCTGCCTGGACACGATTGGCTTTCGAGCCGACCAGTTACAGTTGTGCTTCATGGCATGGGGCGAGATCTATGCGCTCCAGGCCAGTTTCAGACGCGGACTGTTTCCGGGTATGCGCGTGCATCCGTGGGGACGCACAAACCGGAAGTGAAGTCAGAGGTCATACATGGCCTTTCACTTCCGGTGAGGGTGGGCGTTTAAAAGACGGCGCTGACACTTTCCATGTCAGACGCCGTCTTGGATGCAGGAGGATCACCGTACGCTAGGAATACTATTTGTATCTGAAGTGGGGAGGACATATCAGCTATTTTTTCAACTAAAGGTAATTTACATCTAAATAACCTTTCTGCCATTTACAGTATCACTAAAACTGCTTATTTACCTCACATTTCCTGAAGCTGACACTTATGATATACTAATTTGTAGTAGCTGAAAGTGAAGGAATTCTTTCCATTGTGGCAATACCTTGCTCCATCCAGCTCCTATACGTACTCTATTTTGTTTATTAGCCTATATATCTTATCCACCTACTATGCATTGGTTTTAAGTATCTGGGAGACATGATGATACTCCCCCTAGCATTACTGGAGGAAATTCAAGCTATGATTGCTTTATGGCAGTCCAAGCATGGTACACCAGGACCATCATTATACTATCCTTGCTATTTCCCCATGTTTAAGTAAACTATAATATATTTAGATACCTATTAAAATGCTATATATTTACTTAGACTATTAACTATTTATTAATTAATGAAACCACAATACCTTGTTCTTGATAAATTTAGTTTGCCTAAATTAATACATTTCAGAACATATATCTGGCTTATGGTATAAACCTCACTACCCTGATATCCACACTATACAGCCAATCGGACCTGGCTTCCATTGGTTAAACCCGTCCCCGTCCCTCCTATGCGATCGGAATCCTTCTAGAGGCGTTCAGAATATTTGTCTTATCCTAGTGATTGGCAGGATCGGTAAGCACACATATCTATATAGGTTTTATCATTATTCGTATATACCAATTATAAAAATACTCTGTAAAACTGTATTATATAGTGTGTCATTGTTGTTATGTGCTAGTTATGTGCTACTAATGGCATCTATTGTTACTATATACAGACGACCGCTTTCAGAAAAGACCAAGTTATAAAGCCCTGAAGAAGCACGAAAGTGCGAAACTAGTCGGCAACCAGCATAGTAGAACCTTGTCTTCATTTTCTGTAACAAATGTGGTCACCCTCCAATCAATTTGTTTTTATATTTATAGTAACTTATGTAAATTAAACTTTCTAATTTTTATATATTTACAAAACTTGTGTTTGGTGTGCTTACCTTACTACTACGATTGATTCCTCACATCAAAATCCCCACTATAGGCAAGAGGAGTTCCCTCTATCCTATTTCTGTGTTTTCTCCTGTGCTTTTTGCGGCGATCGTGAGTTGTTATCAATTGCATTTGGGAAACATTTCTATCTACCCCCATTTTTCTTTTCACCAAAATAAACCTCTATTTGTTGGAAAGAAGGACGTCAATTTTGTTTGGGAGCCACGTCGCACGACCATGCAATTGTCAGTTAAAGTGACAGTGCAGAATCACAAAAAATGGCCCAGTCATTGGGCAGCTAAATTCTCCCGGGCTGAAATGGTTAAGTATTCCAAAATGAAGAGTAGGTTGGAGAGCAGACTTTGTGAAGACTTTCCAAAAGCCTGAAAAACTTAAATATGTCTTTACAGACCTTCAGTGGAGCACCGAGGAGTCTTCCAGGGTCTTTTAGAGCCTGCATGTCATTAAAGAGAACCTCTGTCAGAGGACTTTTTGTCCTTTATGCAATGAAAAAAAAAAGAAGAAAGAAAGATCAAGTGGAAGTCCATGCTAGAACTAAATACCTGCATCTATAGACACCCATGAGCAAACACTAACCTATCTAGTCCTGTAAAGAAAAAAGTATTCAATACACAACTTATCTGAAGTCGATCCGACCCCATATCCAGCAGCGGAAGCTCTGCAGAGGACACGGACGACAACTGCTGTGGCATGAATGGGAAGCGACGTCATCCATAGAGCTACTATGGGGTTTCAGTTGGACATGCCCTCTGCAGCCGCCTACACAGAGCCACAGAATATCCAGCAAATTATGCCATGTTGGACCCTCCTCCGTCCCCCCGCTGTCTTCTGAGAGACACACGGATCCCAAAAAATAGCAGGGACCATTCAGAACATGCAGCACAACTTTATGCATGTGCAGTAGGGAACCAGGCTCTGAAGCGGCAAGGCTTCCCTTAGTGAAGATGCCGGCTCCTGAAACCGGAGCCGAGAGATAGGACAGCTTCGGGTGAGAACATCACAGGTGCCCTAGACAGGCATTTTAAAAGTCAGCAGCTGCAGTTTTTTTTTTTGGGCGGAACTCCGCTTTAAGGATAAAAGTTTGTGTTTCATTGTATTTTACAAATATTTTCCCCAAGAGGTTTAATAAAAGCAGATCTGTTTTTTTTTCCCAGAATGCCATTTGGTCTTGCACTGCAAAGAGGCCTATTTACAACCTCATCTGTTATAAGTTATAACACATGTGCAAATTTCAATACTGAAGCACATATGGCTCAGTGGGGGGATGAAATATTAGACAAGGTTAAAAAAAATTTAGCGAAAAAAAAAAAAAAAAAAGCATGTTTTAATGTTACATGTATATGTTTTCACATACACAAACATATAAATAAACTAATATTCTGCCTGTGAATTACAAACTTAATAAGTAATATATGCCTGCCAGCATGTCCGATTTTTAACTGAAAGCAGATCTTAAACTATTTAAACTTAAACTAAAGTTTATTCTGGCCAAGCTTTCACAAACGAACCATTTGTCTCACGGCCGCTGGGTGTGCTGTGTGAACTGTAGGTATCTCGGGCTACATACAATATATAACACTGTATACCGGGTGCCCATAGGTGTGCGCAGCCTATTACATTAGGGTGTGCACCCCAAAACTCAAACACACATGCATATATAGCAATGGACAGTGTCACTATATATATATATATATATATATATATATATATATATATATATATATATACACACATATACACACACACACACACACACACACACACACACTATTTATTTAAGTCATTTTTATATATTTTTTTTATTTATTAGTAAAAAAAAAAAAATAGTAAACCCTAAAATATGGTTTTACCCATGGACTGTTCTATTACAGTTATACAGGGTTTATATTAGTATACTTTATTAAAATAAAAAAAATAAAAAATTAATGATTAGATTTTTTTTTTAATTTATATGAATGGTGTATAGCTGCATTACATACGTGGGATTCCATTAATATACTATACACCATTCACATTTAAATAGGCACATGTATGAGCTTTAAATATTGATAACTATTATTTTATTAATATGTGGTGTGTGCCGATTCGTGTGCAACTGTTGTATTTTTCACTTCCTCATACTGTAATCCCGCTAAATCAAGCAAGATTACAGTGAGAGAAGCCGTTCTGAGGAGTTTCCAGCCGTTTGTAGATCGCTCCTCATCTCAACATGAGAACCGATCTACAAAGTTTCATAAACAGGCACTCAGAGGAGAGCGATCTCCCCTGACAATGCCTGAGAACTGAATAGCGGTATTTTACCGCACTATCATAAAAGGACACCTAAAGCCTCGTACACACGACCAGTTTTCCCAGCAGGAAAACTGCCAGGAGAGCTTTGGCCGGAAAAACTGGACGTGTGTATGCTTCCTCGCAGTTTTCCTTTCAGGAAAACAGCCAGGAATCCCGTTTGGAAAATAGAGAACCTGCTCTCCATTTTCCCATCTGGATTCTTGATGTTCTTTTCCCCCGCCAGATCTACTACTTACCTATAGGAAAGACTGTGAGGCAGTGCCGATAGAGCGGCCGGGATTCCCGGCCAAATCTCCACGGCAATTTTCCTGCCTGGTTCTTAGCTTTCCGCTCCGTTTTCTCGCCAAACTTTTTACCGCCGAGGAAACCGAGCGTGTGTACAGGGCTTAAGTGTTAGATCATCGACTTTATCAGGGGAGCGAGGATCTGTCCGTTTTATACATAGCCAGCCTGCCTCAGTGACTGGATCACCAGCCGTCACCTAGGATCATCTGTTCTAACAGGATCCCATGCATAATACAAAAAGATTGGCAGATGAATCCAGAGGCTGAGTATTTGGCAAATATATTGTCACAGAGCAGGGGAGGCAATAGTGTGCCAGGTAACAAAATTGGAGATTACACAGGGCTCTCCCAACTTTCGCCCACCAGATGGGGATGGGAATATGAATATGAGTCTTTAATGCACAGATCAGGAATAAATTCACAAAAGCAGACCAAGAAAAGCCTCAAATATGGGGGGGGGGGGGGGAACTATGCCATGAATACTGTTAGACAGCTTACTTATATCAATTTTCAACAATATCCATCTGAATCTTGCAAGTGAAGAAATTACTTCGCCATATGCTTGAACATTTCACAGTCTGCAAGGATAAACAGGTGTGGGACTTACAGCCACCAAATGGAGTTTAATTCCAAAAGGAATTCTATCCTTTATTATAGCCACAAACCACATCCTGCCCTGTGGGGCAGCTGCTTCATCATGTAAAGCAGCTAAAAGGGGCACCTAGATCAAAAGCACAGAAGGATGTCCAAGGATGTGTGCTCAGTGGATCGCAAGACAATTCTCAACTATTAACATTAATAAGCAACAGCAGATTTATTTTTATAAGTCAGTCCCAAATGCCAACATGACAGCTTTAAACAATTAAAATATATTAAACTTCAAGCACTATTGAAGCAGATTTGTTCATAAGCTACTTTTATAAAAGCAAACCACCACCAAGCCAGCTTACACGAGTCACACCAAAAGGTCAATTTTTACTTTCCACTTAACCACTTCTGGACTGCCCACTGTGTGTGTGCGAGAGATAGAGATTATATATATATATATATATATATATATATATATATATATATATATATATATATATATATATATATATATATATATATATATAAATATATATATATATATATATACATATACACACACACACACACACACACACACACACACACACGTGTCAGCACTTTGAAAGGTGCATCGGTTATGGCAGCAGCTAGCGAGAATGGTGGTCTCTGCGGCGGATTCGCCACAAGATCCCCGTCATTGGCGGCGGGAGAGGGCCCCCCCTCACGCGCCCCCCGCCGTCGGAGGCAATCAGGTCCTTGCTGTGGCTGGGTATAGAGGCGAGTGGGGAGGGGGGGGGGGGGGAGAGAAGATGGCCACCCACCTGTCTCCATAACAGGGTGGAAGAGACATCAAAATGTCACTTCCACCCATAGCTCTTAAAGGGTAATTTTTTGTTTATTTTTTTTATTATAGCATTTTAGTCCAAATATGAGATCTATTAGATGTTTACATTCCTTGTAATAGGAATAAAAGTGACCCTAAATATTTTTTTTTTTAAAGTGTCAAAATAAAATAAAGAACAATTATTATTTTTATGTACAGCGTCCAGACGAGCTCACGCACAGAAGCCAACTTTGCCTGCATATGAAAACGGTTTTCAAACCACACTTGAGGTTAGAGTGAGAGCAATAATTCTAACCCTCCACTGCAACTCAAAAGATGCAACGTTTAGAATTTTTTTTTTTTTTTTAAAGTGTATTTTTGTGCGTGAACTCGAGAGAGGGGAGCCGGACTGCAGGAGTTGGGAGTAGGCAGACCCTCCCCCCGGAGGCAATCGCCATCCTTCTCCATGCCCCTGGTGGCAATGGCGGGTGTGAAGGGGGGCCTCCCACTCACCCCACCCTACCTGCTCCTCTTGGGAGCCCAACTGGGGCCCAACGGGACCCCAATGGGGCAGAGGGACTCCCCCTATGAGGGAGTGAGGGGGCCTAGCCCACCCAGCCAGCCCCGTAGGTCCTTCGCCTCTCTTTATTTTAGGAGACCGCATGGCCAAAGTGCATGTGTTTTAAACCAATTTTGTGTGCGTGCAAGTGTGGTGGTTTTTGTGGGGGGGGGTGGGCGTACTAAGCACAGGCGTACCTTGCATAGCACACCCACCGGGAGCCGGGCTGAGACCACCAAACTCAATTCACATGTAGCCGAGACCGGGATCCGAACCCTTGGCTGCAGAGGTGAATGGCTTGTCAGCGCAGTGCCAATCACGTTGAGCCACCACAGCTCTTTTTTTTTTTTTTTTTAACGTCACCTATTGTCGCCATTCCACGAGCGGGCGCAATTTTGAAGTGTTGGGTATACTCTGCGTAACATCTTTCACAATATATATATATTATATATATATATATATACTATATATATATATATATATACACACATACATACATATACACACACAAACGTTTAGATTATTATATATATATATATATATATATATATATACTATATATATATATATATATATATATATATTAATAAATAAATATATATATATATATATATATATATATAAATTGGCCTAACTTTACTGTGGTCTTATTTTTTAATTCAATTTTTCTCAAAGTGTGCTTGTAAGAGCGCTCCGCAAATACGGTGTGACAAAGTATTGCAATGAGCGCCATTTTATTCTCTAGGGTGTTAGAACCCCCAAATATTTATACATGTTTTTTTTTTGTTTTTTTTAAGTAATTTTCTAGCAAACAAAAAAAAAATTGTTTTTAACTTGTAACCATCATATCTGAACAAGAGGCTTGGTCCTTGGATTAAGATGCTAGGCAATAACCATATTTTAAAGCGGAAGTATGCTGCAGCTGACCACCGCAAAACACCATTTAATGAATTTTTAATATCCAAAGTAGGGATCGTCCGATTATCGGTGAGGCAGATATTCACTTTTTTTTTACCGGGGTGATGCTTGCAACTGCAGGCATCACCCGATACTGTTCTTTAGAACATACTGTCAGGCTTTATTTCAACAACCCCCAATCGACTTATTACAAGCAGTGGGAGGGGAAGTCCCACTGCCGCTGCAGACCCGAACAAAGCCGATGCTTTGTTTGCGTCTTGGATCTAGTAATCCAGAAGCGATGTCATGACATCACTTTCTATACTACTGGCATCTTAAAGCGGAGTTCCAGCCACAATTTCACTTTTTAAATATAAAATACCCCTGTAATACACAAGCTTGATGTATTCTAGTAAAGTTAGTCTGTAAACTAAGGTCCGTTTTGTTAGGTTGTTACAGCATTTAGAAAATAGATATAGGCCGTGGCCATCTTAAGTGTGGGAATCAGGAAGTCAGACTGTATGACTTCCTGGATTTCAGCCTTGCTGATCTCGCACATGCTCAGTGCTGCACAAGCAATGTAATAGGTTTCCATAAGAACAGGAGGAACTAGCTGCCCTTTATCTATGAAAAACTCTCCTCTCCTCCAGTAGATATATCTGCAAGCTGTACCGATCGCACGATCACCGCACCGATCGCAGCAAACCACACCGATCACAGCACGCTGCATCGATCGCAGCACGCTGCACCGATCGCACCAAACCGCACCGATCGCAGGAAACCGCACCGATTACATCGATCGCAGCACACTGCACCGATCGCAGCACACTGCACCGATCGCAGCACACCGCACCGATCACTGCACCACACCGCACCCCCGATCGCAGCACACCGCACCCCCGATCGCAGCACACCGCACCCCCGATCGCAGCACACCGCACCCCCGATCGCAGCACACCGCACCCCCGATCGCAGCACACCGCACCCCCGATCGCAGCACACCGCACCCCCGATCGCAGCAAACCGCACCCCCGATCGCAGCAAACCGCACCCCCGATCGCATCGAGGTGCCGCGAATTGCGGGGGGCGCAAATCGCGGGGGGGGGTGCCGCAAATCGCTGGGGGGCGCAAATCGCGGGGGTGCCGCAAATCGCGGGGGGGTGCCGCAAATCGCTGGGGGGCGCAAATCGCGGGGGAGGGGGGTGCCACGAATCGCTGGGGGCCGCGAATCGAGGGGGGGGGGGGGTTTGCCTGGGGGGGGGGTGTGTAAACAGTACCTGTATTATCCACGATTCTTCCAGACAGGGGAGGCACAGACTCCTGGAAAGTTACACCCACTACATTCCCAGGAGTCTGTTCGGTGTAGCTGACCTACTTTAGAACCGCGGAATAGGAAGTAGGCAGTTTTTCTAATCTGCCTAGCAACAAGGGTTTAAAGGCATGTAAAAAAAAAAAAAATTTCATAAAGGAATAATGATATTTTTTTAGAACTATTGATGTAAAGTGAAATTTGAGGGTGGAACTCCGCTTTAAAAAAGGTGCCCTTTTTAAAAATACATGTAAAGTATTACAAAAATTCCGATCTTGACATTTTGAATACTGTCAAGTGCAGAGGAGTGATTTGGGGTCTTAAAGACCCCTGATCCCTCCATAAAGAGTACCTGTCACAAGGGATGTTTACATTCCTGGTGACAGCATATCAAAAATATACATATATGCGAAAGTACAGAATATTGTCAATTGGCCTGAGAGGTGGCCGAAATACTAGTATCCTATCGGTACCAAAAAAAAAAAAAATATCGGTTGAGCCCCGATTTAAGGAAAGCTCATCCATCCATGTCTCCATACTTTTTCAAACTGTTTTCTTGGCAAAATAAATACCTAACATTTCTGTCCACAGATGTCCTGGGATGTAGGACATCATTTGCCTTAGTCTGGAAACCAGTAAACCAATTAAGGCATCGGGGAATATTATATTATATATTAGAGCTCCAACTAACGATTATTTTCATAATCAATTAATCGGCCGATTTTTTCGATTAATCGGATAAAAATCATAAAGAAAACATGTAATGTGGAATTTTTTCGTTTATTTAACAGTAATAATGAAAAAACATGTTACACTCAAACGGCAGATTAAAAAACGTTTAACATTACGCAACTTTGCTGGGGCACTATTCCTCCCGGGAACACCAATGCTGGGGCACTATTCCTCCCGGGAACACCAATGCTGGGGCACTATTCCTCCCGGGAACACCAAAGCTGGGGCACCATTCCACCCGGGAACACCAATGCTGGGGCACTATGCCACCCGGGAACACCAATGCTGGGGCACTATGCCACCCGGGAACACCAATGCTGGGGCACTATGCCACCCGGGAACACCAATGCTGGGGCACTATGCCACCCGGGAACACCAATGCTGGGGCACTATGCCACCGGGAACACCAATGCTGGGGCACTATGCCACCCGGGAACACCAATGCTGGGGCACTATGCCACCCGGGAACACCAATGCTGGGGCACTATGCCACCCGGAAAAAAACAATGCTGGGGCACTATGCCTCCCGGGAACACCAATGCTGGGGCACTATGCCTCCCGGGAACACCAATGCTGGGGCACTATTCCTCCTGGGGAAACACCAATGCTGGGGCAATATTCCTATATACACACACACACACACACACACACACACACACAGTCCCTGACAAAAGTCTTGTCGCTTCTCTATTTTGTAGAAAATCCTGCTATTAACCTGACGTCTAATTAACCACTTGACCACTGGGCACTTAAACCCCCTTCCCTAACCAGACCAATTTTCAGCTTTCGGTGCTCTCACAATTTGAATGACAATTACTCATTGTACCCATTTGAAATTTTTGTCCTTTTTTCACACAAATAGACCTTTCTTTTGGTGGTATTTGATCACTTCTGGGTTTTTTATTTTTTGCGCTATAAAAGAAAAACAACTGAAAATTCTGTAAAAAAAAAAAACTTGTTTCTGTCATATTAGCAGGTTATTTCTCACACACAGCATATGCATACCACAAATTACACCCCAAAATACATTCTGCTATTCCTCCCGAGTATGGCGATACCACATGTGTGGGACTTTTACACAGCGTGGCCACATACAGAGGCCCAACATGCAGGGAACGCCATCAGGCGTTCTGGAACACCCACACCAATTCTGACATTTCTCTCCTACATGTAAAAATCATCATTTATTTGCTAGAAAATTACATAGAACCCCAAAACATTATATATGCTTTTTTAGCAAAGACCCTAGAGAATACAATGGCGGCCATTACAACTTTTTATCTCGCACAGTATTTTCGCAGACATTTATTAAACGCGTGTTTTTAAAAAAAAAAAAAAACAGTAAAGTTAGCCCAATTTTTTTTCATAATGTGAAAGATGAAGTTACGCCGAGTAAATAGATACCCAACATGTCACACTTCAAAATTGCGCACACTCGTGGAATGGCGCCAAACTTCACTACTTAAAAATCCCCATAGGCTGTATTGCAGAGTATTGGGGTATTGCAGAGTATCGCGCGGGGTATTGCACAGCTGGGATGGATTGAGGGATGGCTGGATCTGTGACTGCATTTGTCACAGATCCAGCCACAGCGCTGCTGCTGACACCCCGCTCCCCCTCGCTCACTGTACCGAACGTACAGAGAGGGAGGAACCGGCGTCATCAAATGACGCCGGTTTACAAGTGATCGCGCCGTCATTCGACGGCGCGATCACGTGGTAAACGGCCGCTATCTGCGGCAATTTACCATGATCCGTGATGCGCCGGGTCCTCTAGACCCGGCGAGCACGGACACTTCCGCGAGCGCGTCCCAGGGGACGCGCAATTGCGGAAGTGAAGGACGACGTCCCAGGGACGTTGTGTCACAGTAGCTCGACCGCGCTGTAGCAGTATTTTTGCTATAGCGCGGTCGGCAAGTGGTTAATCAATTGGTGTTAGAAATAGCTCATATGAAAAACTAAAGCCCTCCCAAATGATGTTTAATGCACTGAAATAAATTAGTTTCACTGAAAAAAGATTTATCATTTAAGCAAGACAGAAAGATCAAATTTTGGCAAGACAAAGGTTTTGTTGCCTATACAGAAATTGAACAACTTTACTGAAAATCCAAAAATATGTCAGCAAATTTAGCGGTGCTGTGAGATACAAATTGAATATCTTGTATGACTTCCATGAGCTTAAAGGACAGCATCCATGCGGTTTGGTCAGGATTCATACAATGTATTGATGAAGTCATCAGGAATAGCAAAGCATGCCTCCCAAAGTTCATCAATATTCTTTGGTTTCGCCTTCCATGCTTCCTCTTTCATCCTACACCACATATGCTCAATGATGTTCATGTCTGGTGACTGGGCTGGCCAATCCTGGAGCATCTTGATCTTCTTCGCTTTAAGGAACTTTGATGTGGAGATGGAAGTATGCGATGGAGCACCATCCTGCTGCAAAATTTGGCCTTTTTTATGGTTGGGAATATAAGAGGTAGCTAAGATTTCTTGGTATTTTAGACTATTGATGTTGCCTTCCACCCTGCAGATCCCTCGCACACCCCCATACTGGATGTAACCCCAGACCATGATTTTGCCTCCACCAAACTTCACCGTTGTCTGGGTAAACTTCTGCTCCATTCGGGTTCCAGTAATTCAACAGAAAATTCATCTGAAAAACCTACCTTCTGCCACTTTTCCAGAGTCCATCCTTTTAGCAGGCTGTGGCCCTTGGCAAATGCCACACGGTGTTTCAATTGTCTTTTGTTTAGTGCTGGCTTATGGGCACCGATTCGACCATGGAGGCCATTTTGAGACAAACTGTTCTGGTTGACACAGGGACTTCAGGTGACTAGGTCTCATGGAGCTCTGCTGCAGTGGAAAATGGGCTGGCCTTGGATTTTCGAACCAAACGGTCCTCTCGAGCAGTTGGCTTGCAGGGTCGGCCTGACCTGGCCTTGTCCAAAACGTCTCCAGTCTCTTCAAATCTTTTTTTTATCCTCTGAACTTGACGCCGAGACACATTAAGGGTCCTTTCACACGTCCGCTCCGCTCGTCCGTTCATTACAAGTCCATTTACGGACTTGTAATGAACCCCTATGGGAGCGGATCCGTTAGCGGATGATGCACCCGCTAACGTCCGCAAGATCCGCATCCATTTTTTCGGACGGAAGAATGTCCTATTTTTCTTCCGTCCTGCCAAACGGATCGGATGCAAACGGACAGACGGTCTGTTTCCATCCGATTCCCCATAGGTGAGAGCGGAGGAGAGACAGGGCGGTCCCTGCACAGTGTGCGGGGACCGCCCTGTCCGCCTGACAGCTCAGCGGGGATCCCCCGCTGAGCAGACGGACACACGGTGTGGACCGAAAAACGGTCCGCTCCATGTGAAAGGAGCCTAAAAGGTGTCTGCCACATCAGCAGTGGATCTGGTCTTCAGCCTCTTGATAATCAACACTTTAGTCTCCGGGTGAATCTTAGGCATGTTTACAGAGGTCTAGTTGCAGTTGAGAAGGTCTAGTGTACTGGGGTTCTTTTTATACACACCTGAAATCCAATTAATCCATTATTAGTCACAGGTGAAGCTCATATAACAAGGCGGCAACACTTATGTCTTGGCGAAAATTGACTCAATGGGCTTTACCAAGCTGTGAATATTAAAATATTTTGTCAGTTTCGTTTTGCACTAAAACATTATTACAAAAGCTGTTGGGATTAAAATGACCCATTTCTTGTAACAAAATCTTGATTAGAAATATATTTTAGCTGCACTTCAGGTCAATTTGTACACAAGTCACGAGACTTGTCAGGGACTGTGTGTGTGTGTGTGTATGTGTATGTGTATGTGTATATATATACACACACACACACATACATACATATACATATACATATACATATACATATATATATATATATATATATATATATATATATATATATATATCCCCGATGCCTTAATTGGTTTACTGGTTTCCACTTAGTTGGCGCTTGTCCTCTCCTTCTTTCCTCCCACAACTGAGGAAAAAGCCACTTGAGGAAAAAGGAACAAATGAAATGGTAAAGTTAGCTCTATTTTTTTTTGTATAATGTGAAAGATGTTACGCCGAGTAAAGAGATACCAAACATATCACACTTTAAAATTGCACGCACTCGTGGAATGTCGACAAATTACAGTACCTAAAAATCTTCATAGGCGACGCTTAAAAAAATAAATAAAAAATGACCAGGTTAGAGTTAGAGAAGGTCTAGTGCTAGAATTATTTCTCTCGTTCCGACAATCACGGCGATACCTCACATGTGTGATTTGAACACAGCTTACATATGTAGGCGTGACTTTCGTATGCATTTTCTTTGCTGCGTGAGCTTGCGGGGACAGAGCTTATTTATATATAGTAAAATAAATAAATTCCCTGATGCCTTAATTGGTTTACTGGTTTCCCGGCTACGGTAATTTATATATATATATATATATATATATATATATATATATATATATATATATATATATATATATATATATATATACACATACATATTTACACACACACACACACACACCTGAAATGAGGGGAAGCTCTGACCCCCATTGTGTTAAATAGACACAAAAAGGGAAAACCTTATCCCACTAAAAACTATTGAATATCAGTTCCAGAGGCAGACAGACACAGATAGGGAGACAAAGATAAAGGGTGAAGGGCAATGTGGGTGCTCCCAAAGTCCAACTCAAAAACCATGCTGACTGGAGGCCATGTAGGAACTTTGCAAAGAGACCACTGCTTCCACACAGTGCAAGAATCCTGCTCTAAAACATGCCTGCGCAGGATAACCTTTTTTACTTAGGCTGTGGCTGCTTTCTAAAGAAAATGAACTATAACTCTTTGCACACATCTTTTGATGCCTCTGGAATGTAATGTGTTAGCATTAGATTAGGAAATATGTGACATAAACTGCACATATTCACAAAACATAGTGAAGAGTCACTTAATTTGAAGATCATGCAAAATAGTAGTAGTAAGTCAGTCAATGTGAAAACGAATGAGATTAAACAGAAATAACCCTCTGCTTATGAGTTTTACCAGAGGGGGTTCAGGCCACCCCCTCCAAAGATTTAAAGTCAGCAGCTACAAATACTGTAGCTGCTGACTTTTACTAGTGAAGAACTTACCTGTCCAGGTATTCAGTGGTGTCTTCACCCAAGCAAATTCTTTAATCGGCTTTCTGGTACTGGCGTCACCATCCTGGCTAAGGAAAACTAGCAGTGAAGCCTTGCAGCTTTATGGCCGGTTTCCTACTGCGCATATCGCACTGTACTCCGATTGGGCCAGCTGTGGGGGGGGGGGGCAAATATCCGGCTCACTTCGCTGCGGCAAACTGATTGGGTGGAACTCTGCTTTAAGTTTGAGCGCCCCAAGTTTGCATCAAGTCAATAATTTATATAAATATAAAACTCAATTTTATTTACGTAGTCACGTTTATATTCTGCGGATTAGGATAGTTTCATTCTAGCAGCCATGTTGCCCGACATGCTCAAACTAGCATTAGATTTCCTGTGGCAAAACAGAAGACCTCAAAATGTATGGGCAGGAGAATGAATATTGCAGAAAATTAAAAATAGAAAAATATTTTAAATGCATCTTTGAAAATAAATAGCCATAGAAAAATGTGTGTTCAAAAAACAGGTTATAAAAAGATCAAAGTTGCTCCAGAGAAAGACATTTTAATCCATCACAGCACAAGGAATAGCAAATTTCGTGCACTACAAATTTTAGCCTATACTGCCACCCAGTGGGGAGAAAAGAAAATGTAATCTGTCAAAGAACGTTCACCCTAGGGATTTATTGGCACTTGTCTAAATTCATTACATATCTTCTACAAAGTAACACAAATATAAAACGTCCAACAAAAGAAAGTGCACAGGGAGTAGTAGGTATACCATAATGGAGGGTAAAAAAAAAATTGCTTCAACCTGCTAAAAACAAAACAAAAAAAAAAACACACAAAAAACACAACTCAAGTTTGTATCTACACAAGGTGCCCCGGGTCCCATGGCTCATATCTGCGGTACTTGTCCACGCATCTTCCCCCTTTGGGAGAAATTACTACAACTGTATAACATTTCTAAATGTGCTACAAATGACACGGTTGTCTGTGGGTCTATAAACAAAACAAACACTCCGTGATAGCCAGACATTCACCCCCCCCCCCCCTCTCTCTGGCTGAATGGGCTTGTAAGGTGGATAACATTGATCATATGAACACGCGATCACCTGCGACAACGATAAAACTGTATCCTAGAATCTTGTGTGGTCCTGTTTGATACTTCTCAAATTATGACATTTTCATCTTTAGTTGATGCGACGACTGCCCTGGGGGGATTGCCGATGCTGTAACCCTCTTCCACATTAATTGCCCCACCCCCTTTATTTTTTCCTCCCCTCTTATTTTCCCTTCTGTTAACATGCTACAAGGTTACTTTCAGCCCTATACATGGGGGTAGATTCTACCCCCTTGCCAAGCTGCCTGTTGGTCAGGGTTTTTCTACTATGGATAGGTTTGCTATTATTATGGCAAAGTTTTGTGTTGGACAATACATTCATCTCTTGAATGTTCTATGTATACTTTAATCAGAGAATATATGACTTGAATCCCTTATTCGAAGGATATGAACGTTTAACAGACCTCCATTGTATTACTTTATAAAACTTGGAAGCCGTCTCCTTATTACAATTTTGACATTTAACTACACAAGGCATTGTTTATACAGCTGTGACAGCCAATATACAATTTAAAAGAATGCGCAATTTTTAAAAATGATGCTCAATCTGCAGTTTTAACATCCCCCAACCTCACATATGAGCAAGCCTTTAGACTGTGGTGGCCCAAGACTGAAAAACTTTTATTGGGCACCTTGACTGAAAAATATGTTGAAAAACACTGGTCTCGTACACAATATCCTACTGGAGGCAAGCAGATCCCCCCAAATTTAACACTTGCATTCTCATTTCCAGTCTTGGCTGTAGACGCATTCTCTACAAGAAACGTATGTAGTTATGACCTGCTTCTAGCAGTGTGTGCTTACAATATATTACATGACTGCAGTAAACATTAATGGTTTCTGGTGATCAATATAAATATTCAAACTGGTATGTCAATATAACCAATACTCTGGAGCATGGTTCCCAGGCTCTCTCGTACCCTTTGGCAGCCCCTTTACATAAACTGTACCCCTCAATGGGGAGGTGGAACAGAGGGTGCAGTATGAGGAAGGTTCTAGGCACAGAGGAGAGCACAGCCCATATTTCCTTCTGCTGCAAAGCATAGGCTCTCCAATCCATTGACCCCACTGATGCAGATATACTGCTTTAACCGCCATTATTCCATGTTTCCTGGTACCCCTGGATTCCTAACACACATACTGGGAACTGCTGCTCTTAATGCTTGAATATTTAAAAGAAAAAAAAATAGTAAAGTTCTGCTGGAGTTTTGGAGGGTAAACAAGTTAGTTGCTGGTTGACATTCAGTCTGGACCACAGCCATTGGAATAAATGGCATATTCTGCTTCCTCTATGATTACAACCTTCCATTTGAGAAGCAAAGTTGAAAACTTTATTTTTGTAAAAACCACAAACATGTCAAATTTATAGAAGAGGCAGCCAAAATAATGACAGCAAGCCAACGCCTGTCTAACGGAGGTTTAAAAATAACACCAAGACAGTATTAACTGTATCCGCTTTTTTATGCTAGCAACCCAACCAGATTTCTGAAACTATAGCAACATGGTGCATTCACCAACTACAGTACGCTTATGTATAAATCTGATCTCCCAAACGATGCTAAAACCTCTAGACACTGGAAGGACAGAGTCATGCTCACAGCAAGCTTGCTTTACCCTGGAAAAACCGAAAATTACACATAAGGTGTGTGTTTTATTAGAGCGGTCAAATAAGCACAAAAAATATGTTGACTCTACCGATAATATACTGAGCCGATTACTTTCTGTGGTTTGTTAGCAGCACTGTACCCAGCTCCCTTGGCCGACGACAGAATAACCCCTCCCCATGTTACAGGGACAGAGGATACGTTCTGCAGTCGAAACGCATTTCGTGTAGCAGGTTGATAAAGAAGCTCCTCCACAAATGCCGTACATTGATGCCTGGTAGGGAGAAGACAAGCGCCAACTTAGTAGCAGTTTAGATAGACGGAATAATAAACGTTACTCGCAAGAGAAGGTAAAAAACGTACATATAACGCTGCATCTAGGAATCCTAGGCAGCACAGGTCCCTTCTTCGATCTGCGTGTGAATAGAGGGATAGAGGGATGGATGTCCAGGCTGAAGGGAATGCCGATAGCTCTTGGGGATTCCAGAGTCTGTGGAACGCAGGGCACGACAGATGCGACGTCACAACTGGACCCGACTTAAAGACGTGGCGACATTGCTACACTTAGTTGGCGCTTGTCCTCTCCTCCTTGCCTCCCACAAAAGGTGCTACTTGCTCCTTGGCCTGAGCTTTTCTCAAATTTGTGAGCTTTTGAAGATGGACTGTTGTACTAATGGGCAATTTTACCAACAGACGTTTTTTTAGCAGAGAATCTAGAGAATAAAATGGCGATTGTTGCAATATTTTATGTCACACAGTATTTGTGCAGCAGTGTTTTAAAACGCAACTTTGAAGAAAAAGACACTTTCATGAATAAAAAAAATTAAATGGTAAAGTTAGCTCTATTTTTTTGTATAATGTGAAGGATGTTACTCTGAGTAAAGGAGATACCAAACATATCACACTTTAAAATTGCACGCACTTGTGGAATGACGACAAACTACGGTACATTAAAAATAAAATGTATCACTTTTATTGCCGTCACAAGGAATGTAAACATCCCTTGTGACAGGTACTCTTTATGGAGGGACCAGGGGTCTAAAAAGACCTCCAATCCCTCCTTCGCACTTCAAAGTATTAAGATCGCCGAAAACAGCGATTCTGAATACTGTATACTTTTTTTGAAATCGTGACTAGACTTGTGACATGTTTACAGAGAGAAGACTGGAAAAAAGCCTTTCCGGCTTCGTGCCAGTCTATCTCTAGGCGCCGGAAGTGGAGCAACGTGGATCGGGTCTCCCAGTGGGACGAGAGCCCAGTAAGAGCGGTGGGAAGGCAGCAGGAAGGGGGGGGGGGTGTGTCTTCTCCCCCTCTTCCGGGATAACCACCAAGCGGCTTTTAGAAAATCTGACCGCTGGCTCTAAAACAAAAACAAAAACAAAAAAAAACAAACAAAAAAAACACACGGTACCGGAACCCTCTAAAGCAGAGGACGCATATATGCATACGCTAGGTGGAACGGTTACATTTCATATATAAAACATAAGTTAAAAGTGAATATGTGCATTAAAGCAGAGCTCCAGCCGCGATTTTTTTTTTTTTTTAAAGTCAGCAGCTACTAACAGTGTAGCTGCTGACTTTAAATAAGGACACTTACCTTGTCCTACTTGCCCGCGCTGATGGGCACCCCGATGCCGGTCCCACGATCGCTCCGGGTCCTGCGCCGCCATTCACACTATGGGAAACAGGCAGTGAAGCCGTACGGCTTCACTGCCCATTTCCTACTGCGCCTGCGTGAGTCTCACGCTGGCTTGTGAATGGGCGCGCTGCTCTCTGAGAACACACACAGTTCCCAGAAAGCAGCGCGCCCCATTCACAAGGAGAAGGACAAGAAGAAAAGGCACCGCGGAGTGGAAGAGGCAGATTACGGACTTCCGCATAGCAACAGCTATTTCGGGTGAGTATTTTTTTTTTCAGGTTTTTTTATTGAATTTTTTTAAACAACATGGGAAAATGTTGTTTTCCTGGGTGGAGCTCCGCTTTAAAGTGCAATATATTCTGGTATAATACAAAACAAAGTGAAAAGATACATAAATTGCAACAGAAAAAAAACATATATATTAATTGTGAAAAATAAAAAAGTATCAAATTATGTTTTAAAATCCTTATGTTCTACCAGCCAGGAAGGCTCCATACGCAATAGATCACATTTTTGGCTTCATAACAACTTTAAAAAGTCTCTTGCGGTTGTTTTCAGGCTTCTTTTTTGTTCCGTGCAATTTTCCCCATCTTCCACTGGTACACCTAGTATGCCTCACTCTATAAAGGTCTACAATTCCCACAATGCTGGTAGAGGTGTAGTCGATCACAGGGGGCAAACAGAAAGGATGGCTACATTCACATACACAATGGGGATTGAAAATGAATGTACACACCCTTGCCATGCATCAAGCAGTGTGACGGGCACAGTGGGAGGGAGCACACAGAGTATAGAGTATCGAGTATGGAACGTTTCTCACAGGTACACAAATCTGGGACAGTTACTGACAATTTCTGCCTGGAGGCTGACTGAATTCTATTCTAAAGAGTGTCTATTTCTTAGTCATTGGTGGCAACAATCCCTGTTCATAGAGTCTCTCCAGCATTGTCATCACACGGCACATGCTAGTTGTCTTTTTTGGTAAAGGGACTCTACTCACAGCTTTCTGAATGATGCCTATCAGCGTGGCCTGGGTAGTTGAAGCCAAACCGGCAGCAGTACACATGGCCTGGTGACATTACTTTAAGCTTTTCCACAAGGCCATGTAACACAGAGTGGACCGGTCTACTCCGTAGGCATGGGACCCAAACCTTGCAGCTAAAAACAAAGGTTATATTTAAGGGTTAATTAAAAAAAAAAAAAAAAATTATGGCGGTGAAGGGGAAGACATTGAAAAAAAATGTGTATTTGGAAGCACTTTAAAATTAGACCAATACACACACATAAGAGGAGGAATATATGGGTTTAAATTGACTTACAGCTCCTTGTGTTTGTCTTCAGCCAAAATCTGATCATTTGCCTTCAAGCCATACCTTTAAAAGAGAAATATAGCGACTGATCAGAGTTATGCCAATAAGAGAAGTTTCCCAGAAATTACATTAAAGTCATTATTAAAAGATAACAAATTGTGAATATACCTACACTTTTTAGATATAAAAAACAAACAAAAAAAAAAAAAAACACAATAAAGCTTAATCCTCAACATCCCAAATGTTACATTAACTTACAACATTTTTGTGACCATGGGTATTTTAGTTTAATTATCTACGCTGGTCAAACGAGCAGAGCCAAAGAAGCTAGCAAATTCTTTTTTCCTGATCTTTTAAATGAATATTTACAGCCCCTTTTTAACGACCGGCCTATATTCCAGACTCTGTGTACACAAGTAAAAAAAAAAATTTTCTAGAAAATTACTTATAACTCAAATATATATATCTCCCCCACCCCCAGACATCCTATAGAATAAAATGGCATCCTTGCAATACTTTGACACACCCTGTTTGCACTAGTCTTACAAGCGCTCTTTTTTTTTTTTTTTTATAAAAAAAAAATTTAAGTAAAGTCAAATTAGCCCAATTTTTTTTATATTGTGAAAGATGTTACGCCGAGTAACATGTCGCACTTCAAAATTGTGCCCACTCTTGGAACAGCGACAAAACTATACCCTTAAAAATCTCCATCGGGTGACATTTAAAAATATCTACAGGTTACCAGTTTTGAGTTACAGAGGAGGTCTAGGGGTAGAATTATTGCTTTCCGCTCTATCAATCACGGTGATACCTCAAGCGTGGTTTGAATAACATTTTCATATGCAGGCGTGACTTGCGTATACTTCTGCGTGGGTGCTCGGCGGGGCCCTTTAATTTTATTTTTTATTTTGACACTGTCCTTTTAAGAAAAAAACTTTTGGGTCATTTTTATTCCTATTACAAGGAATGTAAAAACCTTTTGGGTCATTTTTATTCCTATTACAAGGAATGTAAACATCCCTTGTAATTGAAAAAAAGCATGACAGAACCTCTTAAATAAGAGATCTGGGGTCAAAAAGACCTCAGATATTATTTTTATTGCATCTTAGTGTAAATATAAGAATCCCCTTTCAGAGCATTGTGCCCTCCAATGCTATGGAGCCGAGCGGGGACCATCCCCATACTCGGCATTCAGGCTCAGAGGAGAGCCACTACCAACAGCAACGGTAAGCGGCAAAGACGACCAGGGAGTGGCGTGTCCTCCGCAGAGACCACTCTTATCTGAAAGCAAACCGCTCACTGAAGAGGATACCAGCAGCTAGCTGCTGCCATAACAATATTCCTCTTCAAACTGCCGACGTACAACGAAGGTGGGCAGTCTGTAAGTGGTTAGGCAGGTTGTTTTTCCATTCTTGAAATGTTAGTCAAGTTGCATCTCTTCAGTTGCACCTACAGGTGAAGTTAGTCAGGGTTACAATGAATAACTCCTAAATGTGCACTTTTTAGCAAATATTCACATCAGCAACAGTCAATGCCGTCACCCATGCATGCGCAGTGGCGCTCTGCATTTAGGACCGGCGGCATGCGTGGGAAAGACGTCATTGGCCAGTCACGCCCGAAGCCTAAATCCGGAAGGAAGAGCGGATGAAAAAGGAAGCACTGGGAGATTAGTGACATCGCTGTGCTGGAGGGCTCCGTGTGCATGCAAGCGCGTCATATTTAGACCGATATTTTTTTTCTAAATTTTATTCCAACTACCACAGGAAAGGAAAAGGTTTATACCTGAATATTTGGAGGGTGCTCTTGTTCAGTCACACAAATGCCTCCGAGAAGCCAGCTTCAGGGGAGAGCGACAGCCGACAATGAATGCCCAATAGTATGCCTGTGACGGTAGTAGAACATATCCCCGTCAAGCATTCCCTTCTTCTCCCATAAAAGAAATCACCCAATATTCCCCGACTAGGAATATCCCTGGAATCGCTGAATAATGCACACATGAGCCATGGCTTAATGCTGAATGTAAACAGGACACACTTTATTGAGAGTACACAGCACACTTTATACAGGATTTGGAACATCCCGCCCCCAACAACCGTTTTCCTATTGGTCCATTGTAAAGTATGCAGTCTTCACTCTGGTCCTCTTAAACCATGCAAATGAGGACTTGAAAATGTCTCCGCAGAGATTGGTCCCAATGCTTGAATAGCCTGAATATGTGTGGCCAGAAGCCTGTGATGTGTTTTCAGACAAAAGCCCCAGGGGGTCAATCAATGTACACAATAGCCAGCCACAGAACAATGGAGCCGTCTGGAGAATTGAGACAGGGCAGAAGTCATTTACACCTGATAATAGAAAGGCTTTAGATAGGGTTATCACACAATGGACAATGAGTATTTCTTCTGAGTCTATTGACCTGGCTGAGGTTCAGAATTAAATCTTCTGTAATACATGAATTAGGATTTCAGTATTTCATGGTCCATGACATTACTCCCCCTGGGAAATAGTTCAACATCCGCAGTGGGACCCAAACGGGTCACTCGAGGATGTTGGGCAAGTAGTCTTAAGGTTCCAGGACTGTCTGCCATCCGCCTTCCTGGTTTGAGGCCCTGGCCCATAATCGGACGGCAAGAGGCTCGCATTCAGTCCTCTCCAAAAGCCCCTGTCCCGGCTAGGCCTGTCACACATCTCCCCTTTTGGCAGGGGACTAACCCAGTAGGAGACACCAGATGGGTTGTCTCTGAATTCAGTCAGTAGTTCCAGTCCCCCAATGCCGGTATCCATACAGTACCCCAAATCACTTGCTCCAAACCGAGCATTACTCACCCCGCCATCCTCTGCCTCTCTCAGGGAACACATCTGCCGCTGGGGAGAGGCCTGGACTGGCCCTTCTCCCTGGAGTCCTTTCAGCCGCTGGAGAGATGACAGGGTGGCTGGGCTCAGTCCATCATGCTGTTGGGGGTCTGGGCCAACTGGCCACCATTTATGGGGTATACCAGTGGAGACTGAAGTCCCATCCACTGGTATCCACTCAAGCTGTAGTGGGGTGCAGCCGCCAGTAGCAGCCTGTCCTGCTGCCAGTGGTTCCGCTGGGAGTAAGAGCTTTACCACCTCAGCTGGTTGCTGGGGAGGGGGGCCAACCGCCCCGGCTCCCTAGAACTCCACAGTTGGTCCCGGTGCTGGGCAGAGATGGCTGGCAATCTGCCCTGTTGCCAGCACTTCTGCTGGGGATGCATAATCCATAACATCCTCTGAACAGTCCATACATTCTGTAATCTGTGGCTGGGGAGTGATCGCCATCTTCTCACCCTGAGCCTCCAAAACTGCCACAGGGGTGGGGCAGAGGTCTTGAACCCTCTGTCCGGTGACCAGCGCTTCAGCTGGGGAAGTTCCTTGTAACTCCACAAATACTGCTCTTGGGGCTGGGCAGAGCACAGTGAAGTGTGGCCCTGATACCAGCTCTTCTGCTGGAGGCCCATCAGGTTGATCTTCCTCAGCAGAGAAGTCTATCAGATCCCCTGTCTCTGCAACTGGTGTCTGGGGATAGAGGTTCACCATCTCCTGTCTTTCATTTGGTGCTGCTTCTTTAGGCGTTGTCACCGATCGTCGTATTTCTGCAATTCTCAGCTCATGTTGCCGCTCTCGTTCTTTCTCATCAAAAGCTTTAAAAGCTCTAAACGGAATCTTCCTTGTGTCTGCTGTGCTGTACTCACTGTTTGGAGAATGTGCGGCTGCTTGTTGGACTGCTGCCAGTTTTAACTGTAGCTCTGCGTTTCTTATTTGTTTAGCCTCCTCCGCTACTAGGGTCATCACTTTCAGCACCACATCCGCCGTTGGGTTCGGACCGAACCATGCTAATTTCTCTCTTATTAGCTTGTTAGCTGGTGATTCCTCCTCCTGAATCACTGGTGTCCCAATCTTCTGTACTGCTGGCGTTGCTGCAACCGAGTTCTCCTGGTCTAGCTCCATTTATTCTGCTATGATGACACGCTCGGTTTTGTTGCTAGCAATCCTTCCACAAACTTCCAGTAGTCCTTTCCGTGTATTTCTTTTAAGCAGGGTGTATCAGTCTTCCATTCACTGTTCCCAGTGTCTGCTTGGAATCCTGGTGTAAAGGAAAGTAGAAGGGAAAATCCCGCTGCTGCCAACCAGTTGTGACGGTAGTAGAACATATCCTCGTCAAGCATTCCCTTCTCCCATAAAAGAAATCACCCAATATTCCCCGACTAGGAATATCCCTGGAATCGCTGAATAATGCACACATGAGCCATGGCTTAATGCTGAATGTAAACAGGACACACTTTATTGAGAGTACACAGCACACTTTATACAGGATTTGGAACATCCCGCCCCCAATAACCGTTTTCCTATTGGTCCATTGTAAAGTATGCAGTCTTCATTCTGGTCCTCTTAAACCATGCAAATGAGGACTTGAAAATGTCTCCGCAGAGATTTGTCCCAATGCTTGAATAGCCTGAATATGTGTGGCCAGAAGCCTGTGATGTGTTTTCAGACAAAAGCCCCAGGGGGTCAATCAATGTACACAATAGCCAGCCACAGAACAATGGAGCCGTCTGGAGAATTGAGACAGGGCAGAAGTCATTTACACCTGATAATAGAAAGGCTTTAGATAGGGTTATCACACAATGGACAATGAGTATTTCTTCTGAGTCTATTGACCTGGCTGAGGTTCAGAATTAAATCTTCTGCAATACATGAATTAGGATTTCAGTATTTCATGGTCCATGACAATGCCTATGGGTGTCCTCCCCGCACAGGCATTGCAGCCACTGTCCGCAACCTTTCTTCTCCCCTGAATCTGTAGATCACATGAGTAGACTGAAGAGCCTTCAGAATAGGAGAGTATGAGCATATTCTTTATACAGGGTAATTAGAATAGGATTTAGAAAGTGGGTGGGGCAGTTTTAGGCTTGGTTAGATTGATCCTGAACTATCTGTAGTCAAAATATTAGCAAAGAGTTTAGTTTAAAGCCTCTTTAATCCAACACAATACAACATATAATATTGAAACAAGCAAGCTTTATCCCTTTGCAGAATGATAAAGAAATCCAATTGACATGTCAATGCCAATTGACTAGAAGAAACCTAAAGCAAATATTCAAACATATCTAGCCCTAAAGTGGAACTTTATCCATAACAACTTGATAAAAATAAGGTTCTTGAGCAAGAAACACACATTCCACATTAGTAACCAAGCTACCAAAATGAATGTGCACTGTAAATAGCCTCCAGCGTTGTTCCTGTTTCTTCTTGCTGGATGCTGCCATTTTGCTGAAGAGCAGTAAATGTTTAGGCAGTGAGCAGATTTGGCCTCTACAAATTTGAAATATTTTTGCTTACAAATAGAGCATGTACAAAGCAGGGAAAGACAGTATTACTGAATTTTAACAGTATAGGCACTTATTTTTAACCACTTAAGCCTCGGACCATTATGCAGGTAAAGGGCCAGGCCCTTTTTGGGAATCTCATTTTTGGTGTCGCATTAACCGACAATTGCGCAGTCGTGCGACGTGGCTCCCAAACAAAATTGACGTTCTCTCTCTCAAATAGAGCTTTATTTTGGTGGCATTTGATCACCTATGCGTGTTTTTTTTTGCACTATAAAACAAAAATAGAGCGACAATTTTAAATAAAAAAAAGCAATATTTTTAACTTTTTGCTATAAACAAATATCCCCCAAATTATATATATATATATATATATATATATATATATATATATATATATATATATACATACATACATACACACACACACATATACATACACACACACACATTAATATATATATAAATACAATTCCTCAGTTTCGACCGATATGTATTCTTCTACACATTTTTGTTTAAAAAAAAAAATGTTTGGTTTGCGCAAAAGTTATAGTGTTTACAGAATAGGGGATAGTTTTATAGCATTTTTTTTTTTTTTACTACTAGATGAGTGATTTTCTTCATGACTGCAACATTATGGCGGACACATCGGACACTTTTCACACATTTTTGTCAACCAAATCGCATATAAGCCCTGAAGAGATGCTGATGCAGCGTCACTCGACAAAGGACAGAATGTCCAATGGTGTGAAGTTGGCAGGATCACCCGGCGTCACATGAGACCTCTGGAGGACTGCCCATGACGCTGGCGGCCCGACACGGAAAACACGTCAGGATACTGGCACCAAGTGGGCTGCATGACACCAGCACTAAGGGTCACGTGTCAATGACGGCACGTTAATCACGCCATGCAGCTAGCGTTGGCAAACACGCAGAGTCACGTGTCAAACAAGACACCGCCACCGTGACGCAACACCACATCACGGGCAAAATGGTAAGCACATGGTCATGTGACTCAAGAAAACAAACAAAACATCCCAGAAGCATCAACCAGGTATGGTTAAAACTAGGGTTGTCCAGATACCGATACTAGTATCGGTATCGGGACCGATACCAAGTATTTGCGGGAGTACTTGTACTCGCGCAAATGCTCCCGATACCTAAATAGAATACTTTTTTTGTATTTATCAACATGTTCTGTGAAAATTCTTTGAGTTTTTTACTACTGCGTGACAAGAAAATAATTTTTTTTTATTCATTTTTACTCATTTTTATTCTTTTATAATGTCTTGAGTTAGAGTTCTTCATAATTCTAAAGAAAATATCCTTAGTCTGTATTGTGGTTTGAAAACTGTCACATGACATTTAAAAAAAGTATCGGTATTCGGTATCGGCAAGTACATGGAAAAAAGTATCGGTACTTGTACTCGGTCCTAAAAAAGTGGTATCGGGACAACCCTAGTTAAAACATATGGGCAATTTCACCGGCCACGTTATGTGGTGTTGCGTCAAGGTGGTGGGGTCTTACTTGACACGTGACCCTGTGTGTTTGCATCATGTGCGGTCCTTTGGAGGTCTCATGTGATGCCGGGTGATCCAACCCACTTCACACCATTGGACACTCTGTCCTTTTGTCGACACGACGCTGCACCAGCATCTCCTCAAGGCTTATATGTGATTGGTTGATATCAGTCATGTGAACCCATTGTCAGTTTTCCCAGGCTTTATATCTCGTGGCAGTTTTGGTATTTGTTGGCGTCATTTATGGGCATGCTCTAACCCACATGAGCACCCTATTCTCTTATTTAATTTGTTCCCCTGATTGAGGCTTGGAACTCAAGCCAATGTGTTCCCCTCCAATCGGGGACTTTATTATTATCCATGTCTAATTTGATTGGTCTTTTAATCATGCATGTTATCTTCATCTGCGTGCAATATGGGGGAGTTGTTCAATACCCCTGTAGATGTCCTAGACCAGTGATGGCAAACCTTGGCACCCCAGATGTTTTGGAACTACATTTCCCATGATGCTCAAGAATTCTACAGTGTAGTGGAGCATCATGGGAAATGTAGTTTCAAAACATCTGGGGTGCCAAGGTTCGCCATCACTGTCCTAGACGGACGAAATTCCTCGGGGCGGGTTTGTCGCTCCCCACATTGCTTTTATCCTGTGATCACATTTTACTCATGCATGTTTTTTTTTAAATAAATAAAAACCTAAGTTTTTTTTACCTACACTATTGGAGCCTTTTTTCTCTATATACCCTTCTGAATGTGTCTTTTTGGCTATCCAATCTGGTCAGCTTTCCAGTCTTGCTGTTATCTACAAGATAAAGGTGCCTCCAGAGTTCCTGGGCCTTCCTGATCATTTGGGTGACTTATCGATCTGGATATCCATGCCTTGACTCGCTGACACTTGGGTCCACAAGCTCCGGTAAGAGTATACAAGCTCATTAAATGATTGGATGACATACTACTCTGGATGTTTCATATATATGCTGGTACCATCAAATATCCACTGTTGTGGACCTGCTTGTTACAAGGATTTATTTACATTAAATCTGACTTGGGACTGACACCAAGCCCCTCAGCACCCCCAACCATAGATTTCCCAACTGCGATGTCATTTTTTTCCATCATTTCCTCCCGCCTATCTTCTCGATCTACATTCTCTCTCTTCCCCCTTGCACTATTAAAAAAATAAAATAAATAGAAATAAACCTAGGGATGCCGAAACATATCGGCCTAAAGAAAAAAAAAATGGTGCCTCCCATTATGGGGGTGTTGTTCTGGAGCACCCCAGTCCTCTCCTCCTCCCACGATCTCTGTGTGTCACAGAGCTTAACTGCACAGACCGCAGTAACAATGTCCCGCCTTCTGTGACAGACGTCACACTGATCCAATGGCAGGACATTGTTACTGCCAATTTGTTACTGCTGCCAATTGTTATTGTTACTTTTTTTTAAAAACAGTCATTTTCGGTATCGGTTTTCGGCCTAGTGTATTCTTAATTTTTGGCACCAAAATAGCCATTTGGTGCACCCCTCCCTATTCAACAGGACAAAGAGGATTAATCTCCTTTACAGGGGCACAGAAACAAAAACTGACAAGCATTCTTATCCCTCTCTAGCAAAAAAAAAAAGCAATTTTTATGTCACTGGAAGCTCTACTTTATTTCAAGAAAAGAAAAAGTCATAAAAATGTTTTAAAATAACATTTTAATGCGTCTTACATGACAAAACTGAACGTTTAAGCATATCTTGCTGTCTTTTGCAATAAGGATCACTGAAAAGCTTTCACCAACAGATTTAAGAAAAGATTTGGGAGATGAAGTCAGAATCATAATAGGTTTAACTTATTAGACTGGATCAGGAAAGCCTATTAAAATAATCTAATCAAGCTGTAAAAAAAATAAAAATTTGCTTGCAAGAACAAACGGAAAAACTGTAAAATGGCATGTGAAATTGAAACAATTCCCAAACTATGCAGCACAAGAGACATGCTCAAAATCTACTAGCACGCAAAGAAAGCCAGACACACATAAGACATGATCATTTGCAAAAGAATGCACACAGACATCAACCAGACAGGAGAGGTAGCAGAGAATGGGCCATATCACATAGGCCAACTCTAGTTTTCAGCAGACAAGTATAAACCTGTCTTCTTTTAGCAGACAAGAGTTCCCGTGGGGGGGGGGGGGGAGGGTTCTGAAAGCCTCCTGGTCCCCTGTAAAGGAGTATGGGGCAAGCAGGGCAATAACGTCTCCGCAGGATGCGGAATCCTTGCAAAAAGGTCTAAAACAAAATTAATGGGGTGGGCAACTCCATGGCAAATGAGGTTTAATGTAGAAAAATTTAAAAATGCATTTGGGCGTCAAAAAATATGAATGCAATCTATACACTTGGGGGTAAACCTCTGGGGGGGGGGGGTGATCTAGGATGGAAAAGGACCTGGGGGATATGGACACAACCCACTATACTCTTTTTTTTCTCCATAGCGGATCAGATTAGAGGAAGGACACAAGTCTGTTTACATCTACCACTCCTTAGAGGTGAATGGAGGATCCCATTGGGTCGAACTGTGTGAAAGGGGCCCAAGGCTGCTTCACACTGATGCACTGTGGTTTACCCGCACCGCGGGTGCAACGCAGCATAACCTTTGGCTTTCCTGCACTTTGCAATAGACCGATTATATTCTGCAGGTTTGGTTCACTTTCAGAAAACTCAGACTCGCAGTTAAGAACAGAAGTCTATGGCTCAGTGCAGGTAAATTGCAGGTGCACTGCTCTGCATCTTTGGGTCAGTTTGAAAGCGGCTCAGAAACCACTGCAGAACAGATATGCCCATATATACAGAGATTTTTTTTTTACTCTATTCCATTGCAGAGCAAGAGGTCGCAGGCCACATCAGAGGGCTCCGCTGGTCACATGGGGCCACTAGTTGGGCACCTACGGCGGCACAATGGTGTAGTGGGTAGCACTCTCGCGTAGCAGTAAAAAACGGTACTCTACTCCGGTTTCCTCCCACACAAAGACATGCTGGTAGGTTAATTGGCTTCTGTCTAAATTGGCCCTAGTATATGCATGCGAGTTAGGGACCTTAGATTATTAGCTCCTTGAGCGTAGGGACCGATGTGAATGTACAATGTACAGTGCAGAAAATAAGTATTTGAACATCCTGCTATTTTGCAAGTTCTCCCACTTGGAAATCATGGAGGGGTCTCAAATGGTCATCGTAGGTGCATGTCCACTGTGAGAGACATAATCCAAAAAAAAAAATTCCAGAAATCACAATTTATGATTTTTTAACTATTTATTTGTATGATACAGCTGCAAAGAAGTATTTGAACACCTGTCTATCAGCTAGAATTCTGACCCTCAAAGACCTGTTAGTCTGCCTTTAAAATGTCCACCTCCACTCCATTTATTATCCTAAATTAGATGCACCTGTTTGAGGTCATTAGCTGCATAAAGACACCTGTCCACCCCATACAATCAGTAAGAATCCAACTACTAACATGGCCAAGACCAAAGAGCTGTCCAAAGACACTAGAGACAAAATTGTACACCTCCACAAGGCTGGAAAGGGCTACGGGGAAATTGCCAAGCAGCTTGGTGAAAAAAGGTCCACTGTTGGAGCAATCATTAGAAAATGGAAGAAGCTAAACATGACTGTCAATCTCCCTCGGACTGGGGCTCCATGCAAAATCTCACCTCGTGGGGTCTCAATGATCCTAAGAAAGGTGAGAAATCATCCCAGGACTACACGGGAGGAGCAGGTCAATGACCTGAAAAGAGCTGGGACCACCGTTTCCAAGGTTACTGTTGGTAATACACTAAGATGTCATGGTTTGAAATCATGCATGGCACGGAAGGTTCCCCTGCTTAACCACTTGCTTACTGGGCACATAAACCCCCTTCGTGCCCAGGCAAAATTTCAGCTTCCGGCACTGCGTCGCTTTAACTGACAATTGCGCGGTCGTGCGACGTGGCACCCAAACAAAATTGGCGTCCCTTTTTTCCCCACAAATAGAGCTTTCTTTTGGTGGTATTTGATCGCCCGTGCGGTTTTTATTTTTTGCGTTATAATGAAAAAAAGAGCGACAATTTAAAAATATATATATATTTTTTACTTGTTGCTATAATAAATATCCCATTTTTTTTTTTTTCTCAGTTAAGGTCGATACATATTCTTCTACGTATTTTTGTAAAAAAAATAAAAAAATCACAATAAGTGACTGCTTTGCGCAAAAGTTATAGCACCTACAAAATAGGGGACATAATTATGATTTTTTTTTTTATATTTTTTTTTTACTAGTAATGGCGGCGATCTGCGATTTTTATTGGGACTGCGATATTGCGACAGACACATCGGACACTTTTGACACATTTTTGGCGCCATTCACATTTATACAGCGACCAGTGCTATAAAAATGCACTAATTACTGTATAAATGTGACTGGCATTGAAGGGGTTAACACTAGGGGGTGAGGAAGGGGTTAAATGTATTGCCTGGGTGTTCTAACTGTATGGAGGGAGAGGGGTGACTGGGGGAGGTGATCGATGCTGTCTCCCTATGTACAAGAGAAACAGCATCTGTCACCTCACCGACAGGACGTGAAGCTCTGTGTTTACACTCAGAGCTCCACGTCCCTGCACTCTCACCGACGATCGCGTGTACCTGACTGACATCGCGGCCGCCGGGTACACGCATCGGATCCTCGGTAATGCGTCGGGACTGTTTTTCCCCGCCGCGCGCCACCCTGTGGCGCGCGCGGGGAATTACAAGCAAATCACGTCCAAAGACGTGACCCCGGCGCCTCAGGTCCGCGCTGTTCACGTATTTTGTTAATAGCGCGGACCTGAAGTGGTTAAACCAGCACATGTCAAGGCCCGTCTTAAGTTTGCCAATGACCATTTGGATGATCCAGAGGAGTCATGGGAGAAAGTCATGTGGTCAGATGAGACCAAAATGGAACTTTTTGGTCATAATTCCACTAACCGTGTTTGGAGGAAGAAGAATGATAAGTACCATCCCAAGAACACCATCCCTACTGTGAAGCATGGGGGTGGTAGCATCATGCTTTGGGGGTGTTTTTCTGCACATGGGACAGGGCGACTGCACTGTATTAAGGAGAGGATGACCGGGGCCATGTATTGCGAGATTTTGGGCAACAACCTTCTTCCCTCAGTTAGAGCTTTGAAGATGGGTCGAGGCTGGGTCTTCCAACATGACAATGACTCGAAGCACACAGCCAGGATAACCAAGGAGTGGCTCTGTAATTAGCATATCAAGGTTCTGGTGTGGCCTAGCCAGTCTCCAGACCTAAACCCAATAGAGAATCTTTGGAGGGAGCTCAAACTCTGTTTCTCAGCGACAGCCCAGAAACCTGACCGATCTAGAGAAGATCTGTGTTGAGGAGTGGGCCAAAATCCCTCCTCCAGTGTGTGCAAACCTGGTAAAAATCTACAAGAAATGTTTAACCTCTGTAATTGCAAACAAAGGCTACTGTACCAAATATTAACATTGATTTTCTCAGGTGTTCAAATACTTCTTTGCAGCTGTATCATACAAATAAATAGTTTAAAAAAATCATACATTGTGATTTCTGGAATTTTTTTTTTTTTGATTATGTCTCTCACAGTGGACATGCACCTACGATGACAATTTCAGACCCCTCCATGATTTCCAAGTGGGAGAACTTGCAAAATAGCAGGGTGTTCAAATACTTATTTTCTGCACTGTATATGTAAAGCGCTGCGTAAATTAACAGCGCTATACAAGTACCTTAAAAATAATAATATTAATAATAATATTATTATAATAATTATTATTATTAAGTAGTAGATGATAGGCTCAGCAATGGCATGCAATGCCAAGCTGATGGTAACAAAGCAAACAAACAATGTTGACATGCATTAAAAAGGGGATTAACTCCAGAGACAAAATGATAAATCTGCCGCTCTACAAGACTCTGGTCTGGCCACACCTAGAGTACAAAAAAGGGCAATAAAGCTAATAAAAGGGTCTGTAGGATATTAGTTATGAGGAAAGGTTGCAAGCACTGAACTTATTCTCTCTGGAGACGAGATGCTTGAGAGGCAGATATGATTTCAATTTACAAATACCATACTGGTGACCCCACAATAGGGATAAAACTTTTGCAAAAGAAAGTTTAACAAACACGTGGCCACTAATAAAAATTAGAAGAAAAAAGGTTTAACCTTAAACTACGTTGGAGGGTTATTTATTCTAAGAGTGGCAAGGATGTGGAACTCCCATTCACAGGCAGTGGTCTCAGCAAGGAGCAGCAACAGGTTTTTTTTTTTTTTTTTTAACGATTATATAAGCACCTGAATGACCACAACATACAGGGATATACAAGGGAATACTGACATCTAATCACACACATAGGTTGGAATTTGTGAACGTCTTTTCAACCTCACCTACTATGCAACTATGAAATAAGGTTGAATATCTCCAACAGGGATAAAGCCATCTTTCAACACCTTACATAGGTTGTAAGCCTTCTATACACAACAAAATGGAATCATACAGGCTGGTTTTACACAAGCGGTCCAATCAGGTCTGCCTGTCAGTTTTATAGGACGGAGCATCTATTCTCTATGGAGCCAAGTTGAAAACCAAAAAAAAACGGATGAAGGACTCATTCCCCACATCTATCCTGCAGATCTGACGACAAGTCTGATGGAAATGGACAGGCGGTCCGTTTCCATCCGATTGTCCCATAGAGAACAGCATTGTTGTGTCCGTGTCCACTCTTCATAGCGAAACAGACATGGGCTTGTCATCCACCTGCTCAGCGGGGATCAGCAGAGAGATCCCCTCCCGACCAGGCAGATGCAGTTTAAGGAGTCAGCCACTCATGAAAGGAGCCTTATGTGGAAGTTTAAAGTGGTTCTAAAGCCTTATCCAATGAGCCCTATCCAATCCAGGGGGACTCGGGAGCAAGCCTGCACAGGTGCCCCCATAGAAAGTGGCTTTAGGTGGGGGCTTTTGCTGAAGAGAAGAGGCCTGGAACGCCGGCAGGGGCCCCAGAAGTGCACTGCACAAAGCAGGCAAGTATGACAATGTTTGTGTCATTTTTTTTTTTTTTTTTAATTTTAATGTCACCAAGTTTAAAAATTTAAACCTATAATCTTGAATATATTTAGGTTGCAAGTGTGGATCTCTCCTTCTGGAAATGCCATTTTTAATGGCAGTAATTCGGGCTCACAGTCATCAAAAATATGAAATACTGATCTGGATCAAGTGCGTTTGAAGATCAGACTACCACTGGTTTCACTTTCTACATACTTGTTGTGGGTTAGTGACAAAATATAATGTCAAAAAATGATAAAAAACATTTTAAGGTGATCAGCAATGGCAGATTGACATCTTACAAAAAGGTCCATAAGAGGACCGTCACAAAAATAGGATTTTTGACTTGGAGAAAAAATTTTCTCCGAGTTCATTGACAAACACAGCGCTTCCTTTTTCAGAACTATAGGGTTATATCGCCTCATACAGGAGTATGAGGCTAGGCAGAAAAAAGGGTTGGCTATGCCCATGGGCAGTCCTAGGTGATATACACCCCCCCTCTTTGCTATAGGCCTTCAGTTATGCAACAAACAGTATCAGAAGTAGTAACAACTCCATAGAGGTGCGGGTGCTGTGTCCGTCAATGAAGGAAGGAAGGAAGGAAGGAAGGAAGGAAGGAAGGAAGGAAGGAAGGAAGGAAGGAAGGAAGGAAGGAAGGAAGGAAGGAAGGAAGGAAGGAAGGAAGGAAGGAAGGAAAGAAAAGAAGCCAAACGGACAAACTGGAGCTCAACAACAACTGGAGCCCAACCTGAAAAGCAAGAAAACCCCTTCATGAGGGGGAAACCCTCTAGCTCGCAGCAGCCAGCAGAACATTGCGGCCAAAAGAGGTATCCGCAGATGTCCGCACACTTTGTAAAATTTTGTGAAAAAGTGTGCACCAATGACCAGGTGCATCCTTCCACACTTGGACAGATCCGCTTCCTAGTGCTTTTTCAAAGGACTTTAAAAAAGCGCTAGGAAGCGCGAAACGCGTCGTCAAGGCTCTTAAAACCACACTATTCCCCTCATCCTGGTCCTCCGATTCATGAGGGCTCCTAAACTTCCATTTTTGCAAGAGCAGCTACAGTGCTTTTATATTTCCCGCTGACATTTGTCACTGTTTGCATTGGGAGCTTGCAGTCTGCGGATCTTCCAGTAGAGGGCGTCGAGTACATCCTTGCTCCTCGGTTCTGAACGTGGAGCGGCGTCTCAGACGTGTGACGTCAACGCGATCGAACGGAACGAGCACACGCCTCTCCAGACCTCATTGCGCTGTGGTTCCGTCTTCTCTGCCCCGCAGTGACACGCTGGTAATGTGGATTACCTGAGGCCAGGCACCTACCATAGATCGGATGACCATTTTTACATCACTACAAGCTTGCCACCTGTCCCAAAGGTACTGTTGACATTTTCCTCTATACGATGGCATGTGTACTGAACCCAGGATGTTTAAACCCATGAATTAAGAAGTGACTGTCGGTGAAACTCATCACATTTGCACACTGTGTGTATGGCAATCTAGCCCTACAGTCTTGCATTTAACTGCACTATCTGGAAAGTATTTCCTTATAACTGTAGAATTTTTATTAAATGGATTTTTTACTAATCTTTTCCTTTTTGATATATTTATTATTGGACTTTTAGATATCCATGAGCGCTGATTTGTTTTGAAGTTTTTTCTGCGTGTTGGGTACTTCCGGGTACTGTAAATCCTGCAGCTCTGGACTATCCACCCTATACCTTACATACAAACTATATCAGGGTTATCTGTATCCACATTTAGCGCCAGTGATTTTTTGTGTATCCATTCTTCAACAGCCAGGCCGTTAAAGACAGCGACGGTAAAGCAGGGGCAAAGATCAGACCTTGACATAGCAGATCCCCCGAGGTTCCAGACGCACCAGGACTGACGAGGCCAGTTCGGAGCCACAAAAATGACCAGAATTCCTTCAGCCTCGATCCTGCGTAACAGCCAAGGCAGAAGCCTGAGATAGGAGGAAAGGCATAGATCAGACAATACTAGCCCCACAGAGCCACCAGAGTGTCTGAGGCGTCCGCCAGAGGATCCAGAGACTCTGCCGCTTCCTGTTAATCCGGATGCCATCTGATCTATCTCTGGAGAGCCCCAATGCAGACGCATATCTGTTAAAATATCTCCTGATGACCACTCCCCGTTATCCACCTGTCAATTGTCCACCCCTGGAATGTGGACAGCAGAGATGGTCGAGACGAAGCGTGCTGCCCACCGAAGAATGCCTGCTACTTCCAGGCCCGCTAACACACCACTTGTTCCTTCCTGGTGGTTGACATAAACCACCGCCGAGACATTGTCCGACTGGATCCGTATAGTGAGCCCCTGAACACGATCCGACCAATGATCCAGACAATTTGATCACAGAGTTCCAGGATGTTGGTAGCCTGAATTCCTCCAGCATCCTTGAGCTGAGGTCAGACCCAGGACTTTTCCCCACCCGGACAGACTAACATCAGTGGTGATCACTGTCCAGTACAGAGGGAGAAATCCACCATATCAGGGACCCTTTGGTTCCTTGGCTCAGCCGAATCTGACTATCCAGAAATTCTGGACATTTGTTCAATTTTAGCAAGATCTCCTTTTGCAGGGGTCTCGTATGGAACTGAGCAAACTGGACCACCTCGTATGTAGACACCATCAGTCCCAGCACCCGCATGCAAGTCTGCAGGGTGACCCAATTGCTGGACAGCAGCGAGTGGGTTGCGGCTTGTAACTTCTGGAGCTTGGAAAAAAACTGGGTGCCAACAAGGGACTTATGGCCAGGAAGAGAGGGTACAGGGATGGAGGAGAACCCGCAGGACCAACTGAACTGGGGGAGGGACTGGCATCCACCGAAACCCACTACGGAGAGATACCAAGACCAAGCGGGCACTGCTACAGATAGAACCTCCTCACCACCGAAGTGGGGGGGCTGTCGGCCAATGCAGGACACTGCGATTCGAGACCCAGTCATATGCGACTTTGCAAGACTTTTAAATCGCAGGGTCAGCCCCTGTCCAGTGGGGCTATGTCGCGGCCAACCTAGCGCGTAGCTGCGGTCTGCACCCGCTCGCTCACTCAATGGCCAGACTGGGGACACCACTGGATCAAGTGTCCAGCAGGCAGTTGATTTTAGACCTCACTGGAAAAATCCAGGATAAAAAAAAAATAATTGCAAGGAACACACTAAAGGCTTATAGCAGAAGGGGGGTGTATATGACCAAGGACTGCCAATGGTCATAGCCAAGCCTTTTTTCTGCCTAGTGTCCTGTAGGGGGCGATATAACCTTTTGGTTCTGAATAAGGAAGCGCTGTATTTGTCAATGAATGAATGAGAAGAGAATTTTGGACTTACCTGCTTACCTTACATTCCATAGTTTAACCCAGGCATCCTCAAACTACGGCCCTCCAGCTGTTGCGGAACTACAAATCCCATGAGGCATTGTGAAATTCTGACATTCACAGACATGACTGAGCATGATGGGAAATGTAGTTCCTGAACAACTGGAGGGCCATAGTTTGAGGACCCCTGGTTTAACCTGTAAAATCCACATGTTGGAGTACATGCAGGCCAAAGGTTATAGGTTTGTACCTACAGGCCCAACAGACTAGAGATCAAACTTAAGACACCTTTCACACTGGGGCCGCCCATGCAATTGTGGAAAAGCGCCACTCATTCTAGGAGCATTTTGGGAGTGCTGTATACAGCACTCCCAAACTGCCACAAAGATGCTGCTTGCAGTACTTTTTCCAACTTCCCGCAACCGCACTGCCCAGGTGTGAAAGCAGTTTTCCGTCGCTTTACAGGTGCCATTTCTACACCTAAAAACTGCCTCGGTGTGAAAGTTGTCTTAAGCTGGATACACACAGCGCTGGTGTATCTGGTTTCCACGCATTCTACCCACAGTCCCAAAGACTTTGTAAGGTCGTAGGTTAATGGCACATTTTGTGTAAGTGCAGCAAAAGTCCTGCACGCTTTAATGCACCTTCAGTAAACAAGCCAAAAACGCATTGGCCCAATAGAAAGTCTATGGGACATCAGGTAAAAAAGCAAAAAACAGTGCATACAGCCGTGCAGTGTGAACCTAGTGTTCTATATTTGAAAGCATGTATGCTTCTTATAAAATAGTTTTTTTCAAGCATGTAGCCAAATTTGTAAATATAAAGAGATGCATTCTTTATACATTACTTTCAAAATAAACAGGTTGCATTCCAGAAAAGCTTCTTTCAAAATCCAAGCCTGATCATAGTACCACAGCAAGGCATGCATGTTACTACTTTTTTTTAACAGCATAGTCTGTTACCACCTGTGTATGAACATGCACATTAAACAGAAACTTTAAAGAAAAAACATTTACGTACTTGTCAAGAAAGTCCTTGTCCACCACCGCACAAATATCTAGAAGAGGGTTGCCCATCCCAAAAAGGAGATTTTCACTGCAAGGAAGAAAAAAACGGAATAAGAATTGCACAAATAGGTTTTAGAAGATTCCTACTTTGACAACTATAAATTATACTTTTTACTTTGCCTTCTATTGACAACATATGGCAACTCGCGTAGATATTTTGCAAAAAAACAAACATTTTTATAGACTAGGGATGCCTACCTTTAAACGCACATGAACTTTAATGGCATCCCAGTCTTAGTGCCTAGGGTTTAAAATTTATTTGGCCCACCCTTAACAGCTTCCACTCTTCTGGGAAAGGTTTAGGAGTGAGGCAGGGAATTTTTGACCATTCTTACAGAAGCGCATTTACGAGATCAGGTATGGATGAGAAGGCCTGGCTTGCAGTCTCTACTCCAAAGCCCCCAAAAGGTTTTCTATCTCATCGAGGTTAGGACTCCACCCCAAACTCACTAAGCCAGGTCTTTACGGACCTTGCTTTGTGCTGTGGTCCATATAACTTGGTGGAGGGGGGTATGGTGTGGCGTTTTTATTCAGGGGTTGGGCAAGGTCCACTGAAAATGGAGTACATTGATGCAGTGGTGGGCTTAAGCACGGTATGGCCTTACAGCGTGAATAAATCTCCACATTTATTAGGATCAGGTGTTTTAAGTAGCCCTGTAAGATTTGAAAAAAACGTCTTTTGTATGTGTCTGCTATTCTCTGGTTTAGGGCTGGAACTAACGATTATTTTCATAATCGATTAGTTGGCAGATTATTTTTTTCTATTAATCAGGTAATAGCCTTAAAAATAATTGGGCCAATTTGTTGTTGGGCAGATTACAAAAAACAAATTGCCACAAAAACACATTACATGCTTTTCTGCAGCTTCTCCATAAAAGTATATTAAGCCAAAAAAATAAAATAAAAAAATTGCACTGTTTTGCGTTAAGTCCTTACACGCAGCAGCTGAAAAAAAATCATGGATGTAAACGTGTCCCATAGGAAAACATGTAAATGTAGTGTTTCTGCAAAAAGCACAAAGAAATAAAAATGGAGGTGTGACCCCAGGCCTGAAATGTTTAGTAATATAATGGGGTTTTAAAAAAAAAAAAAAGTACAAAAAGAGCAAATAATCGCTACTGCTATTGTTTTTACTGTGGGACAGTGAAATTAATATTTACAGTAGCAATTTGCTTTTTTGTACTATAAAGGGCTATTTTTAGTTTATTTAACCCTATTATGTTACTGGCCGATTAATCGATTATGAAAATTGTAATCGACTTCATAATCGATTCGTTTTTTTGGCCCTACTCTGGTTTTAATTGCCGCAAAGAGTAACTTGTCAATTTGCAATGGTGTGAACCAGAGTAAAATTAAAATGCACAATACTGGTAAATGCTTACTTTAAATTAAATTGTAATGACTTATATAGCCTCCAGTCTATCAGCCTCCACCTTCTCTGAGTTCAGCTAATCTTCCCTGCACAAACCCCTTAAAGCAAACGTCAACCTGGATTTTTTTTAAAACATACATGTCATGTGTACATGCGCTGTGAAATGGTTTTTGCACAGAGCAGCCATGATTCTCTTCTTCTGGCTCCTCCTGCATTCAGAGTTCTCTTATAGCAAGCCATAAATGTGTAGAGTGCCCCTAAAGCAAAGTTAAAAACACACATCTGCCCTTAGAATCACTTGCTTCTCCTGCCCAGGACTACATGTCTCATGAGGCATTGCTCCTCACACATTCAAAGTTCCCAGGCACTTGCTGACATGTATAGATGGTGTACTGAGCTGTATGTGTTCTGCACTTTATTTCCCGAGTTGTAAACAAATGCATTATGTATGCAGGTCAACTAATCTTTCAGCCCTAAACTGTCTTCAAAAAGATATTCTGAAATGTATACCCAGCATAAAAAATAAAATAAATATTCTCTATTGGAGTCCCTTATACATTTCATAGGCAAAGTAAGCATCAAACAGCAACACCAATTAAACAAGCCTGGGGTGAAGTTATATAAACTTTGTGAGATTGCCACAGGGCACACATGACTACTCTTTTACGAACTTGGGTGTCAGTTTTTGAAGCAGTGAAATCATTTCACTGCTCCATTCTCTGGCATTATCAGAGGAGATCGTGAGACTTTACGACATTACAGTACCAGATATTCACTGAAACACTGAGGTGTCCTCTTATTAAGGCAGTGATAAATTATCACTGCTCAGTACACGTACATTCCCAGAGACCACCCACCTAATAAAATATTTGTCCCCCTACACTAAATACACACACAGCAGGGGGACATGATTACTGTCTTGGGGGTTTCTGAACGAGGAAGTCAAAAACCTTACTCCTTCCACTGGGATTCTCTTTTCACTTCCCCACAGCAGCTTTATAAACTAGTCGTTTCTGTGTCAAACGCAGCTTCTCATTATGTGGAGATGATTAGCAGAGAACATGTTCTCCCCCGATCATCTGTTTCATAAACTGTTTATGGATCCTTTGGATCACACTGATCAGATTCATAAACGCACACCAGAGAGTTAGCCATCTGCAGCCCCTTCAATGCCCATCCTATATGGGTAGCAGCGGACAGTGGTCTGGGACCTCATATCAGCCTCATTCCATCAGATGCCACCTCTGTAGTGAACAATTTCTATTGCAGTGTGCCACTTTTCAGACACATTATACAGCTTGTGGTACAACGCAGCCAAATCGCAAAGGCTTTCTCAAAAGCCTGTTCACCACAAAGCTGAAGGGGGGGGGGGGGGCAAAGATTATAGTGTGTGTGTGTGTGTGTGTTCATAATGCCCTCTATCTTGACTAAGGCTCCTGTTCTAGCTTAAGAACAGGTTCCAAAGCATGATGTAGCCACCACCATGCTTCACTGTGGGTATGGCGATCTTTTGGTGATAAATCTTTTGGAATTATGCCCAAAAAGTTTGACATTGGATTTTAATCAGAAAATACATTTTTGCAAAAAACACACACAAGACCTACTACAGCTGAACTTTATTTGGCGTTAATCAGAGGCACTTAAATGTTGGCAGGTGTGTACCAACTTCTATTTAACATGAGTTTGATTACGATTGCTTAATTCTGAACACAGCTGCATCCATAGTTAAATAAAGGTTGCACACTAAGGGTCCTTTCACACGGAGCGGACCGTTTTTCGGTCCGCTCCGTGTGCACGTCAGCTCAGCGGGGGGGGTCTCTCCTCCGCTCTCCCCTATGGGGAGTCGGATGGAAACGGACCGTCTGTCCGGTTGCATCCGATCCGTTTGGCCGGACGGAAGAAAAATAGGACATTCTTCCGTCCGCAAAAACGGATGCGGATCTAGCGGACGTTAGCGGATGCATCATCCGCTAACGGATCCGCTCCCATAGGGAAGCATTACAAGTCCGTTAACGGACTTGTAATTAGCGGACCGTTCGTCCGCTAGTGTGAAAGGGCCCTTAAGCCACGTACACACGATCGGTTCAAACCGATGAAAAACGGACTTAAAGAGGGGGTTCACCCTTAAAACCACTTTCTCCCATCCAGGCCCGGACTGGGACAAAAAATAGGCCCGGGAATTTTAGACTGAGCAGCCCGGGGGGGGGGGGCACAGCGGGGGTTAATGACGGGATGTGGGGTGAGAGAAAGAAGGGGAGGAAGGAAGGGGAGGAAGGAAGGGGAGGAAGGAAGGGGAGGAAGGAAGGGGAGGAAGGAAGGGGAGGAAGGAAGGGGAGGAAGGAAGGGGAGGAAGGAAGGGGAGGAAGGAAGGGGAGGAAGAGAAAGGAAGGGGAGGAAGGAAGGAAGAGAAAGGAAGGGGAGGAAGGAAGGAAGAGAAAGGAAGGGGAGGAAGGAAGGAAGAGAAAGGAAGGGGAGGAAGGAAGGAAGAGAAAGGAAGGGGAGGAAGGAAGGAAGAGAAAGGAAGAGAAAGGAAGGAAGGAAGAGAAAGGAAGAGGAAGGAAGGAAGGAAGAGAAAGGAAGAGAAAGGAAGGAAGGAAGAGAAAGGAAGAGAAAGGAAGGAAGGAAGAGAAAGGAAGGAAGGAAGAGAAAGGAAGGAAGGAAGAGAAAGGAAGGAAGGAAGAGAAAGGAAGGAAGGAAGAGAAAGGAAGGAAGGAAGAGAAAGGAAGGAAGGAAGGAAGGAAGAAGAGGAAGAGAAGGAAGGAGAGAAGGAAGGAAGGAAGAGAGGAAGGAAGAGAGAGGAGAGAGAGAGGAGAGAGAGAGAGAGAGAGAGAGAGAGAGAGAGAGAGAGAGAGAGAGAGAGAGAGAGAGAGAGAGAGAGAGAGAAAGAAAGAGAGAGAGAAAGAAAGAGAGAGAGAGAGAAAGAAGGGAAGGAAAGAAGATGGATAAATTGATATAGATAGATAGATAGATAGATAGATAGATAGATAGATAGATAGAAAGGAAGGAATGGATAAAGAAAGAATGAATAATATAGAAAGAAAGAAAGGAAGATAGATAGATAGAAAGAAGGGAAGAAAGAAAAATAGATAAAGAAAGATAAAGATAGAAAGAAAGAAGGGAGGGAAGGAAGATAGATACAGAAAGAAAGGTAGATAAAGAAAGAAAGATAAAGATAGATAGATAGATAGATAGATAGATAAAGATAAAAGATAGTAAGGAAGGAAGATAGATACAGATAGAAAATAAAAAGAGAAGGAAGAAAGATAGATAGAAAGAAAGAAGATAGATAGACAGTGGCAGTGCATCTATAGAGGGCGCCGGAGCGCCGTTCCCTCTGGCTCAGCCGCCCCTCTGGCTCAGCGGCGTCAATGGGCACAGTGGCGTCAATGGGCACAGTGGCTGCGCTTCATGGCATGGCACAGTGGCTGCGCTTCATGGCATGGCACAGTGGCTGCGCTTCATGGCATGGCACAGTGGCTGCGCTTCATGGCATGGCACAGTGGTGACAATTCATGGCACAGTGGCTGCGTTTGAAGGGCATAGCACAGTGGCTGCGTTTGATGGCATGGCACAGTGGTGACAATTGATGGCACAGTGGCTGTGTTTGATGGCATGGCACAGTGGTGACAATTGATGGCACAGTGGCTGCGTTTGATGGCATGGCACAGTGGCTGCATTTGATGGCATGGCACAGTGGTGACAATTCATGGCACAGTGGCTGCGTTTGATGCCATGGCACAGTAGTGACAATTGATGGCACAGTGGCTGCGTTTGTTGGCATGGCACAGTGGTGACAATTGATAGCACTGTGGCTGTGTTTGATGGCATGGCACAGTGGCTGCGTTTGATGGCATGGCACAGTGATGACAATTGATGGCCCAGTAGCAGCATTTGATGGGCCCAGTGGCTGCATTTGATGGGCACAGTGAGGCTCAATAGCCGCGAGGGCCGGTCGCGGGCCACAACCGGCCCGCGGGCCGCCGCAGCCCACCGGGCATTTGCCAGGTATGCCCTATGGCCAGTCCGGGCCTGCTCCCATCCCATCCAGCATACTGGCGTCAGCATGCTGTCTTTTTTTATCGACGTACTTACCTCTTAATAGAGAATTTAATTTTCGTCCTACCACGGGGTATGGCGCTGCTATATCGCGTCACGCCTTCCGAAAACAGCCGACTAGCACTCGGCTATTCTAGGCACCTGCGCACAGACCCAGGAGCTGACTGCGCAGGCGCCGTATACAGCAGAGTCCTATTTCGGCTTTTTTCGGAGGGCGTGACGCGGCTATATACGGCGCCTGCGCAGTCAGCTCCTAGGTCTGTGCTCAGGCGCCGTATAGCGCCGAGAACAGCCAAGTGCTAGTCGTTGGTTTTCGGAAGGCGTGACGCTATATAGCGGCGCCATACCCCGCGGTAGGACGAAAATGTAATTATCTATTAAGAGGTAAATACATTTTCATCGGTCCAAACCGATAGTGTGTAGGCCCCATTGGTCCGTTATCCTTTGGTCCAAAAACAGATGGCTTGCTTTAAAAATCGAACCGATGGACGGCTAACCGATAGGTCAAAACCGATCATTAGTACGCACGAGCATCGGTTAAAAATCCACGCATGCTCAGAATCAAGTCGACGCATGCTTGGAAGCATTGAACTTTGTTTTTTTTTCATCACGTCATTGTGTTTTACGTCAGCGCATTCTGACACGATCGGTTCATGAACCAATGGTGTGTAGGCACATCAGTCAGCTTCATCGGTGAACCAATGAAAACGGTCCGTCAGACCGTTCTCATCGGATGGACCGATCGTGTGTACAGGGCTTTATACAACCACATTTTAGTTTTTAGTTTTACTCACACACTAAGGGCTGCCATACAAGGTTCGAATTTCGAAAGAATTTTCTTTCGAAAATCGTATCAAAGAATTTTCGTACGAATTTCGCACCGTTAGTGGGCTGCAGCAACAGCCGATTTTCGTGAGGCAAACAAATTTGAGAAACAAACGATTTTCTAATCAATGGTGGGAGAATCGTGCAAGAATTGTAATTAAGTGTTCTTGCATAGCAAGATCACTTACTATTCTCTCACATATATATTATTATTATTCTTATAGCCAAATTTACCACCCTAACTCCTCCCACAGTTTTTACGCTACATAGACGAGTAATATATCAAAACGAGCGGATTGTTCCCGAATAGTGGGCTATTACTTTGTGGAACGTTTCGCCAAATCGTTCGCGAAATATCGCCATTTTTGCAGTGAAATTTTTCCATAGGAATGAATGGTGAGAGGTAGAGCACGAAATGGCAAAAACTGAAATATCATTACATGATGTGTAAACTGAGACTACTCCCTCATTTTCAAGCTGACCTACACAAATCTTATATCAAAATGTCCAGCTGTCCCTGCTGCCACTACACGTGTCGACGGCTAAGCGATCGGTCAAATGGTTTTCAAGATACAGACATTTGTTTGCAACACACGCCATCCATCATTTCAATGAAAGTCAATGGAGGAAAATGTTTTAAAAACTTATATTTGCAAGGCAATTTGCAAACTGCAACTGTGCCTTCAATTTTAATATTTTAGAGACATACTATACATCAGATTGAAGGTCTGGGTCTTGTGATTCGTAAAATATAAAGATATTCACTGTGCGATTTATAGTTTTTAAAATGCAATAATTTGAAGAAGCACAGTATTAAAAACAAGCCAGAATCTGAGTGTCTGTTTAGAGTGGCTGTTTGCATGTGTTTACATTGGTTTCCTAGGAGATGATGAGGACAATATCTCCTCACACACAGCTAAGGGGCTTTCTATAGCTCCTCCCACACAGCTGTGAGGTGATATGGCTCTGTTTTATAGGCACTTTTAAGTACACAATGGGGTTTATTTACTAAAGCTGGAAAGCGCAATATAAGGCTCACTTCTGCACACAAACCAATGAGCTTCCAGGTTTTATTACCAGGCTTAACTGAACAAGCTGGGGTTAGAAGCTTATTGTTTTTTCTGCAGAAGTGAGCCTGATATTGTGATTTCCAGCGTTAGTAAATAAACCCCATTGTGTACTTAAAGCGGGGTATGCCTGTATTTGGCTCTGCGTAACTTCTGCATATAGCAACCATCCATAGCATCCAGTCCATAGCAACCCCTCCATAGCAACCCCTCCATAGCAACCCCTCCATAGCAACCCGTTTTTGATGGGGCAAATAGGATGGTGCAGTTTTGATGGGGTAGTTTTTGATGAAGCAGTTTTTGATGGGGCAATGGATCGACACACTGTTGGATCACATTTACATCTACAGGGGCACCATCACCAGTCTGGAGTATTGGTGAAGGCAAGAACACGTCACACAATTTCCCCAGAAATTGTACCTTTTCTAGTATTAAATAAAAAATGCGCACGTGCAAGAAAAGAATATTCCCAGAGACAAACAAATATTCCCGGCAACATGAAGGTTTTTGTCGGCTGAATTTCGAAAATGAAATCACAAAAAAAAAAAAAAATTTGTTCTAAATTCACACGTGTATGGCCTGCTTAAGGCTTCATATAAAATGGGACATTTTTACAACCTCTCGCAAAAAAACAAGCCTCTAAAAACTCAACTGCCTAGAAATGACTAGAAACAACCCTGTGTACATGGACAGATAAGCTAACAGAGGAGAGTTCAGTAGCAGTTGAAAAAAATGCCCAACTGCTCCTAAACATCAGGCCTAAAGATTTCAGTTTGTTTTTCAATAGAGTTGTACAGTTTTTAGGTTCACACTGGTGCGATGCGGGAACCCTGCAAATCCACTGGGGGTTCCCGCACACTGCCATATGCTAACTGCTGGGGAATGTTACGAATGTTGCGAATTGTCAGTTCGGACATGAATCGGATCGCATAGGTGTGAACACCCATGCGGGCTAAAAAAAGGGTCCCGTGCGAGTTTATTCCGAATGTGATGCGATTTCAGCCATGCCATCTGTATGGCTGAAAGTACATAGCATGTGATTTGCACTGCAGTGCAAATCACATGCAATTGTGCACCACGCATAGGTGTGAACCGCCACTAAAAGTGGAAAAAGTTCTGAAATTATTTCTGCATATATATCACACACAGAAACATTTTTTTGTTAATCTACCTATAGATGACGACATCTGAATTGATACAAGTCCAGACCATAATCTGTTTATTTTCCAAAACTAGCAAGAAGAAATTTAAACTAACAAAATAAATAAAAAAAAAAAAAAAAAAAAAAAACTTGTAGCAAAAAAAAAAAAAGCATTTTTTTTTTAAAATCACTATGCCTCTTGGTGCGTTTCTTTTCCAAAATGTTTTAATTTTATGGGCGTTTACACTGGCCTCGTGCTCCAGTGCCTCCCAAAATTGGACCACTTGCTCAGATCGGAACCAAAGACATTACACTCAAAAGAGAAAAAAAAAATCACTTCTACTGTGCACTAAATATTTTATAAAAAAAAAAAAAGATATACTGCATTCACATTCATTGATATGTACACCAGCTTTTAGAATAGTATTCATTGCATACAGGGCACCGCTCAATGAGTATCATTAATTACTTGACTTCATCAGACAATTGGCCACGGGTGACTAGCTGGGTTAACATGCAATTTGTTTAGTCCATTTTGGACTTCCATCGTTTTGCACCATCTCTGGATTCCATCCTCTTGTGGGATTTTGTATCCACTCCTCTCATATGTCCTTTGGAAGAGTGATTACCACCCTGCCTTGTTGCTAGGGTTTTTTTCTCCACTGTGGTCTTTTATAGTTATTATTTACTTTGTATGTGAATATTCTAATTCTTTACACTTATTTTGTGTATGTGCACTGCACAGATAGGTTGTAACATTTATATGCATTTGTTTATCGCATATCATTGTTGCACATTTGATTAGAGGTGGAGCAGAGCGATATAGATTGTGTGTGTACACACACACACACAAAAAACACAGTTAAACCATACAACCATTAATGTGACTCAGTGTTACAAGGTCTCATGTGTGAATGGGGAGCAGGTGTATTCGATGTTATCACTCACATACTGGTCACTGGAAGTTCAACATGGCACCTAATGGCAAAGAACTGAGCATCTGCAAGAAAAATGAAGAATTGCTGCTCTATATAAAGATTGCCTAGGCTAGAAGATTGCCAAGACCCTGAAACTGAGCTGCAGCACGGTGGCCAAGACCATACAGCGGTTTAACAGGACAGATTACACTCAGAACAGGCCCCACCATGGTCGACCCAAAGAAGTTGCTCAGTGTCATATTCAGAAGCTGTCTTTGGGAAAATAGGTATACAAGTTCTGCCAGCATTGCTGATGTGATTGAAGGGGTGGTTCAAAGTGACAGTACAATATTGCCCTGAGCTCCAGGATGTTGATGGGTAGTTTGGTTTCTGCAGGTGACCATGTTACGTGTACTGTGAGGTACTAGAACACTCCTTCTCAGCCCGAAAGAATGACATCTTATCCTTTTCCAGTGATAGAGAATCAGAAAATAGGCTGGGCTGGAGATTCACCAAGTTATGAAATTCATGATTTGGCTGGATAGAATAGGCGGGTCGAGAGATAGAGTATGCTTGTTTTAATTCGATTAAACTTTTTATTCAAGAGATCTTGAAAGAAAAAACTGGGCAAATGGTAAAGCTTAAAAAAAAAAAAAAAGGAGGCCTAGAACGCTCAGGAAATCTCCTTTTGGGATGTTGCTTTGATCCCAACTCTTGAGTGTGGGCTCTGAGGCAGAGGCATTTTCTTGGAGGAAAACTTGTGTTTGGTATGTGTCCAACACTAGACTCAAGTATTCCAGATGCAGTGAAGGTAGGATAGGACATTTGTTAAAAATGTGCACCCCAACCAAGGGCCTAGAGCAGGGGTCTCAAAAAACTTTCTAAAGAAAAAAGGGCCAGTTTATTGTCCTTTAGACTTTAGGGACACCAGACTGTTGCCAGTGAGAGTGAAGATTTTCCTAGTATCAGTGGGAGCCAACATTGCCACATTTGGCATCGTTGGGGGGGAATAGTGCCCCATCATTGTGAGGAATAGGGTTTTCTAGTGCCTCAAGGGCCAGAAAAAGGCAAGAAAGGGGCAACAGCCTAGAGCATCTGAATTGTCCTGTGGACGTTTGACATCAGCTACATGGGAGAGTAGGAAGGGAACATTCAGAAAGGCATCTTGGATGTATTCCCCTTGTTCCAGATAGGTAATAACTGATCTTCTGAATTCCATGCAAAATTTTGTAAAGAAAAGGTATTTTAGGTTCAGTACAAGAGAAAATACTCCCACTGGGCTTTGGCACGTTGAACCTGTATTGTGGAAGTACCGTCACGACTACTCCCTGGTAAAAGATGGTTCAGAGCACATCTAAGTGTCCTTGGGCAGGTTTTGGTCGGTTTTGAGAGGGCAGAGTTTTGAGCTCTATTTTGTACCCTTTGAAAACACCGATTGACCCATCAGTTCTGGGACATGTGACTCAGAGAAAGGCCAATAGATGTACCCCCAATTGAGTGAGGGTGCCCCTTTATTGAATAGAGGGGTTTGAGGGTGCTATGTGGGCCAAATCTTGCAACGAAAGAAAGGGCCAAACTTCGGTTTTGAAGCCTGGGTAGAGTGATTAGGTGGGCTACACTTTGAAGAGGTAGTAGTGAGGGTATGGTATACACCATCCAAGTAAAATCTTCCTTCCTGTGACATATTTTATAATTTTTTCAAGTGCCTCTACAAACATAAATCTTCCTTAAAATGGCATGTGTGAGGAGTCTTTTACAAACAACTTCAGCTGTCTAAGCGTTTAGTCACAAGATTCCATGCTTGTGAATGGAGAGTGGGGCCATTCAGGGAATTTGTCTTATGACTTGTTTTAGGGCATTCAAAAAAGCAGAGCAGAAGGCAATTGCTCAGTTGAAAGAATCTTGGAGCACAGGGTTATTATGATGGTTGTTCATTGTCGTAGTTCAATATGCTGCAGTTTGAAATACTAAAATTGCAGCAAAGCAAAAGCTTCTCAAAACTGTCTACCTGCATAAGCGCAAAATCAAAATGTTAACTACAGGTTCAATCCTAAATGTGGGTGTAAAAATTGTGTATATATATATATATATATATATATATATATATATATATATATATATATATATATATATATATATATATATGGTGTAGCCTGTGAGCATTTTGCTCAAGCGTCTTTAAAAAATAAATAAAAAATTGTGTATTTATTATATATTAGTTTTTCTAGGTGTCATCCTCCATGTTTAAAACATGGAGGATGACGCCTAGAAAAACTGGCAAGCACATTTTAATATGTTTAGACAAAAAAGAAAAAAGGGGGAGAGAAGAAGGGCGCTTTATTACAAAGAGGATTCACTACATGGCAAATAATCGTAAAATATTTTAGTTAAATTAATCATAAATATTCTTATAATTGAAGAGGAAATACTGCATACATTGTGAATTATACATTTCGTATTACATTGCCTAGAGAAAAAAGGTCAGGCAAGGCATTAAACAGATTTTAGTGTCATTCAACCCTAATAATCCTAAAGCCTGGGCTATTAACAGCAGTAAAAACTGTAAGTTAGTTAAAGAAACAAACATTTTCATTTTCAGCCACTGCTGCTCCTCTGATCAGTAGATCCATAGCACTGTAGAATTATTAAAGCAGTGTGCAACTGTCACTTTCTATTAGGCATGGGGTATGAGCAAATGCTACAGAAACCGTCTCCTTGAGGTCTTTTCCCATCAAAGCTCCATGGCAACATTGCCTTATCAGCGGTTCAAATAATAACACTGGCTATTCAGTTGATGTTCATCACTGTAGCCTTTGGCAAACAGGTCTGAACAATTTCCCTTATTTTGAGATTTAAAATTCAACTTCCATTTACAGAGAAGAAAGTATACTGGGCAGTTATAATGAGCCTGTGTTAACATATACTATATTTCTGCATTACCAGCCTAATGCCCCGTACACACAATCCGAATATCATACGAAAAATTTTGTCTGAGGGAGAATCGTACAATAATTTGATCGTTTGTACAGAGCCGATCATGACAGTTCATCCGATATTTTATCGGAAATTCATGAAAAAAAGTTGTTGTGTGGTACCAGATCCTACGATTTTCATTTAGTCAGTACAGTTATCGTCCGAAAATACAATACAAATCTTCGATTTTTTTCTGTCGTACAAGAATTTGTGACTTTAATAACCTATTTAATTTCTACTTGCGACTATCAAGCGGAAAAAGTCGTACGATATTCGGATCGTGTGTACGGGGAATTGGCATTGAGTGCATCGATGGAAGCAATGTTGCCGCTTCCCACCCACAAGCTGAATAAATGTCCCCTAGCAAGAGGCCCTGTGCTAAAGATAGGAGGGGGAAAATATAAACTTCGGTAATTCCAGGTCATGTGACCACTACAGATCATATGCAGGTCTGAAAGTAAAAAAAAAAGTAAATTAAAAGAACAAAAACTTTTTTTTATGAAAACAAGGTTTATATACTTGCCTGCTCTGTGCAATGGAATTGCACAAAGCGGCCACGGACCTCCTGGTCCATCCTCTGTCCAGTGCCCCCATGGGAAGGGAGCACCTGTGCGTCCTTGCTCCCGAGCAATGCTGCTGCATCCAGCGACACAAAAAGCAGGACTTAGCCCCGCCTCCTCATCACTGGTTTTGATTGACAGCACTGGTAGACCTTGCTTTCTGGTGCCTCAGCAAAGCAAACGAGACCCTGAAGTGAGGGGAGAGAAGATCTGCAGACATGCACTTCGCAAGACTGAATGAGGGCTCAGGTAAGGGGGGGGGGGTGTTGGGGCCTAAAGACTTTACCTTAATGCAAGGAATGCATTCTAGTTAAAAAAAAAAAAAAAATTGTTTAGGTTCTAGAACCAAGACTGCACCCGTTCAGAAGAATTTTGGAAGCAATAGAAGCTGTGTTTGCCTAATCCTGTAGAGAGGCACACACACTTCAGGTACGTGCGTTTTCCTGTATTAGTTTTGGTCAGGGATCCTCAAACTATGGCCCTCCAGTTGTTGCGGAACTACACTTCCCATGAGGCATTGTAAAACTCTGATATTCACAGACATGACTAGGCATGATGGGAAATGTAGTTGCTGAACACCTGGAGGGCCGTAGTTTGAAGACCCCTGGTTTTGGTGGTCACTTTGGATCAAAGATCTTTCTACACTTGGAAGTATCATATTGGTGATGGGAAAGTTTTAATCATTACACCATTAGATTGTTTTATTTGAACTTATTTCATTGAAAATTTGGAGAATTTAAATAAAATCACAATATTAGAGACACAGATTACCCACCCTGGGCTACAATGAAACCCCACAGCACCTCCTATGATAAAGCAGCTCTGCCATTTAGGGAGAAAAATGCAGACTAGCTCAAGTATTTAATAAAATGTATACAGGCAGGTTTTGTTACATTTCCACAAGCTACAGACAGCTCAAACCGTAAAAACAACAAAAAAGGGAAAACAAACTCTTCCCAAGTAACTGGCTAGACTGCAGGGGAGGCACTGGAAATAATTAATCGGAGTGTTAGAACCAAGAAGACATGGATGATTTCTTTATGAGTAGTCAAAGGCCACACTACATTAAGATTTAAAGGGTTACTAAACCCATGAGCCTGCATTGACTTTATTCTGGTTTCCCACAGTACATGGAAATGCAATTATTTTAGTAAACAAACTGCCAAATATCTTTTCTCATCAGCAGTATATAGCAGTTTTGTGACGTCTATCAGTGTCCAGCCAAGCACTGGTTAAAGCTTGTAGGAGGACTTTTCTGGCCGACCTACGAGACTGCAAGAACCCCAACCCCCTGTCTGGACAGTGCCGATTGTTCCTGTGCTGATAACATGCATCCTCAAGAAAACACATGCATCCTCTCAAGAAAACAAAAAAAGCAATATACACAAACTGAGCATGTGCAGCCTGACTCCATAGACATATCAGGAAATTCTGTTCTACAAGGTGATTGTAAAAAATCACGTTAAGCTAGTTGTGAATTTATGAAAAATAGTTTCTAAATGGCACACCAATGTGTCTGCGTGCTAGTCTAAAGGAAACCCCTGAAAACCACCATTTAGTGTAACAAACCTTGCTTGTGGTTTGGAGAGGAGAGCAAAAAGGTGACCTCCTTAGTGTGCCAAAGTTCCTTCATTGCACAACTACTCTTACCAAGCTGTACGATATGGCTAGTGTCATCAGTGAGGGTCTAAATAAGAGAGACACCGGACAAACAAATATATATTTATGGAAGGCATTTTCAAATAGCAAATCTACGTAGGCCTACACACATTTTTAAAAGATGTAGGTAAACGTTTGACCAAGAAAACCAACCCCTCTCGAATGTATTGGCAAATTAAGCGTAGGTACAATATGTATTCATAAAAAGCACATAACGCTGATGGCACATATGTGTAGAATAAAAATACAGCTATTATTTGCATAAGAACAGGGCCAGAATGCCAGAGCTTACAGATGCTCCAATACTGTATTTGCTTAAAACAACACTCAGGGGCAAGGATACAGCAGTAACAGGAAATGAGTTGCACAACTCAAAAAAAAAAAAAAAAGAAGAGAGAAAAATAGAAAACAGATGGAGATACCCACCGACTCCACAGCTGTGAGTTCACATATCACTTAACAGGCAAGGCCAAGGCTCACAAACTGCTCTTTCCAAAACAAGTTACTGTAATTGTAAAGCAGATTTATCTTCACTTCAGCTCCATGCACACTATAAGCTCCAGAAAAAAAAATCGGGATGAAAAACACTCATAAAAGGCTCAATGCAAACTATTGTTTATTTTTTTTTTTTAAAACAAAAAACAAACACTGGATGAAAAATGCCAACAACTTATAGCAGCATTTTAGTGGCTTTTAGAAATGCCTAGGGGCCTAAGGCCCCTTACATACATGTGGACCGTTATTTTCATCAGTCGAGTAATTAATCAGCTGCTCATTTTTTTTTTTTACATCTATAATCAAAGCAAAAATGGAATATTTGTCCGTTTACAGTTTTGCCCATTACGTTTTTCACAGAACGAAAATTGGGCTTTGCGCCATTTACAAAAAAAATGGATGTTGACGGATACAGATGTAAATTGATGATTACCTGTTTTACCACAGCGATGGATGAAAGACAAAAACACAGTCCGCATGAGTTTTCTTCAGTACATGAAGAAAAATAAGTAAATATGTTAGGAGCATTTATATATTTTTTTTCTGCTGGAGAAAATGCTCCAGAAAACTTGTACAAAAACATTCTCCTAAAAGGTGAAACTCGAAAAATTTGAATATTGTGCAAAAGTTCATTTATTTCACTAATGCAACTTAAAAAAGGTGAAACATGAGATAGTTCAAGCTGTGATTTGTCATAATTGTGAGGATTAGGGTTGTCCCGATACCACTTAAAGACTCGCCGATACCGATACTTTTATTTAGTCTCATGTGACAGTGGCACATGTTTTTTTTTTTTTTTATATTTTTTTTTATTATAATTTTTTTATTGCAATTTTGTTTTTGTTTTATCAGCCCTCTTGGGGGGCTATGGTAAGATATCAGGGGTCTTAACAGACCTCCAACATCTCCCCTTTGAGACAGAGAAGTGGACTAGGGGCACAGATTCCCCAGTCCCTTTCTCAGCAGCCTCCGCTGCACTGAAAACGAATGTAGAGAAGTCAGCGGCTCCTCTTCATTCATTAACCAGTTAAGACCCGGACCATTATGCAGGTTAAGGACCTGGCCCCTTTTTGCGATTCGGCACTGCGTCGCTTTAACCGACAATTGCGCAGCCGTGCGACGTGGCTCCCAAACAAAATTGGCGTCCTATTTTTCCCCACAAAGAGCTTTCTTCTGGTGGGAATGTGAGTTTCTTACTTTAGGGGAGCGTGGCTGGACGTGTAATGTCACTGATAGTCTGTTCCCTGTCATAGGGAACGCCGATCAGCGACAAGCCACAGAGAAGAACGGGGAAGCTTTGTTTACACTCCTCTCCTCGTTCTTCAGCTCCTGTGACCCGATCGCGAGACACCGGCGGCGATCGGGTCCGCAGTCACGGAGCTTCGCACCGGGGTCGCGACCCTGCCGCTGGTGCGCGACCCGCGGCTGGGTTCTTAAAGGGGACATACATGTACGCCCTTGTGCCCAGCCGTGCCATTCCGTCGACTTGTATCGTTGTGCGGCGGTCCTTAACCACTTAAAGACCCCCGCACGCACATATACGGCCACAACATGGCTCGTACAGGCACAAGGGCGTAAATTTACGTCCCTGCCTGAGTGCGGTTCGGGGGTCCCATCGGGACCCCCTCCGCGGCGTGCGGGGGTCTCCCTACCTCTGGGAGCGATCCGGGATCTGCGGGCGGATGTCCGTGTTTTCCGCCCCCCCCGCGATCGCTCCCAGCCAATGGGAGCGCGCTCCCAGCCTGTCACTTCCTCCTCCTGTGTTTACACAGGAAGGAGGAAATGATGTATTCTCTCATCGCAGCGCTGTTTCCCAGCGCTGCTGATGAGAGAAGACATGACAAGTAAGTGTGCACCAACACAACACTGACACACACTCACATAGGCATATTAACCCCTTGTGATCGCCCCCCCCACCCCCCTGTCACAGTGTTACTGAATGCAGTGATTTAATCACTGCATTTAGTGTCAGTGTGACAGGCACTGTAAAAAACAGTTAGTGTTAGGTTCAGGATAGCCCCCCCACCCCCCCTAATAAAGTTTTAACCCCCTGATCACCGCCCTAGTTAACCCTTTCACTCCCTATTGCCAGCGTCACTAAGCGATCATTTTTCTGATCGCTGTATTAGTGTCGCTGTTCCCGCTAGGTAGCTATTTTTTTTTATTGCGATTTTTTTTTTTACTAAAGACATGTGGCTAAATAAATTTTGGCCTAAATGTTTGACTAAAATTTAGTTTATTTGATTTTTTTTTAACAAAAAGTAAAAAATAGTGTTTTTTTTTCAAAAATGTCACTCTATTTTTGTATATAGCGCAAAAAATAAAAATCGCAGAGGTGATCAAATACCACCAAAAGAAAGCTCTATTTGTGGGAAGAAAAGGACGCAAATTTTGTTTGGGAGCCACGTCGCACGACCGCGCAATTGTCTGTTAAAGCGACGCAGTGCCGAATCGCAAAAACACCTTGGGTCATTTACCAGCGTATTGGTCCGGGTCTTAAGTGGTTAAGTGGTTAACCGAGACATCATAATCACAGGAGGTTTACGATGTTTCAGTTATGTGAAAGAACAGAGTCAGCGATGACCAACTGTCCATTCAGAAAACTAAGGAGCCGGGTTTATCAGCTCCTTCCTTCGCTCTCCATCCTGATAGATTGAGGGGGACGGCAGCATAGAGGAGAAGAGAGGTGAAAAGATGCACGAGGAAGACACAGAAGAGAACGGAGGGGGACTGGAGGAGGATAGGGGGACAGTCAGCGGTGATCGTGTGCGAAAGTGACGCACCGATCAAAGCCGCAGTGGGGGGGGGGGGGGGTATTTTGATAGAGAGGAACGGCTGTCAGACTTTAAAAATCTATACAGGGTGATCCGTCCTTGTAACTCCCCGACCGCACTGATATCACCCTGACTGCCCAGGTATCAGGTGAAGCATCGGAGCATTTGGCAAAGTACAAGCACTCGGGGAAATGCTCTGTATCTGTACCCATACTAGTATTGGTATCGGAACAACCCCAGTGATAATTATGGCTTACAGCTCATAAAAACCCCAAATCCACACAATCTGCATGTAATATTCTAATTTTATGAATCAATAAAACAAGGATTGTACATAGAATATCGGACCTCTGAAAAGTATAAACATGCATATGTACTCAGTACTTGGTTTGGGCCCCTTTTGCAGCAATTACTGCGTCAATGCAGCATAGCATGGAAGTGATCAGCCTGTGGCACTGCTGAGGTGTTATGGAAGACAAGGATGCTTAAATAGCGGCCTTCAGCTCTTCTGCATTGTTCAGTCTCATGTCTCATTACTGTTGGCAATGCCACATAGATTCTCTATGGTGTTCAAGTCAGGCGAGTTTACTGGCCAATCAAGGACAGTAATCCCGTGGTCATTGAACCAGGTTTTGGCGTTTTTGGCAGTCCTGCTGAAAAATGATGTCAGCATCCCCATAGAGCTCGTCTGCGGAAGGAAGCATGAAGTAGACGGCTGCATTGACCCTAGACTTAATGAAGCACAGTGAACCAACACCAGCAGATGACATGGCCCCCCAAATCCATACAGACTGGAAACTTCACACTGGACTTCTAGCATCTTGCAGTGTGTGGCTCTCCATTCTGCCTCCATACTCTGGGTCCTCGTTTCCAAATGAGGTGCAAAATTTGCTCTCATCATAAAAGAGAATTTTGGACCACTGAGCAACAGACCAGGTCTGTTTTTCTTTAGCCCGAGTAAGAAGCTTCTGACGTTGTTTAGTAGTGGCTTGACAATCTGTCCGTGTATGGTGGCTCTTGATGCACTGACTCCAGCCTCAGTCCACTCCTTGTGAAAGTCCAAACACGTTTGAATGGTCTTTTCCTGACAATCCTCTCCAAGCTACGGTCCTCCCTGCTGCTTGTGCACCTTTTTCTTCCACACTTTTCACTTCCACATAACTTTCTATTAATGTGCTTTGATACAGCACTTTGGGAACATCCAACTTCTTTTGCAATTACCTTTTGAGGCCTTCCCTCCTTATGGAGGGTGTCAATGATGGTTTTCTGCACAACTGTCAGCAGTCCTTCCCATGATTGTGATTCCTACTGAGCCAGACAGACCATTTAAAGGCTCAAACCCTTTGCAGGTGTTATGGCTTAATTAAGACGATTAGAGTGGGACACGGAGCCTAAAATATTGCACCTTTTCACAATATTCTAATTTTCTGAGATTGTGGATTTGTGGTTTTCATGAGCTGAAAGCCATAATCATCACAAAGACAAATCACGGCTTGAACTATCTTGCTTTGCATGGATGAGTCTATCTCATATTAGTTTCACCCTATAAGTTGCATTAGTTTCACCTGTTTAGGCTGAAGCTCAAAAATGCCTTAGTATCTACATAGTTAAAAATTACATTTTATCAAAACCCAACCAACCTGTTTTTTTTTGTGTAAAAACTTAAACATTACTTACAAAAACTGGCACAGAGTTATGAAGGCGTTTGTGCAGAAGGTGCTTTTTTTTTTCAATGTTTCGTATATACTCGAGCAGGGCTTGACAAATTTGCTTTGAATCTAGGAGCCAGCTAAAAAAGTTAGGCGCCCTTTTTTTTTGTAAGACTCAGTGATGAGCCCCAGTGTCGTTACTAGGGTTGGTATCACCCCACCAACTACAGACCCCCTTCTTTCATTAAAGACCCACCCACTAAGTACAGACCCCCCTCCCACAGTATAGATCCCTCTCACTAATTACAGACACTGATCAAAGCCCAGGCGCCAGGGTGAAATTTCTAGTCTCATTGGCGACCTGGGATTTGTCGAGCCCTGTACTCAAGTATAAGTCGAGATTTTCAGCACTTTTTTGTGTGCTGAAAATGCCCCCTCGGATTATACTCGAGTCACCTTTGTGCACCTCATCTACCAGACTTTGGGGACCCGGTACTGGTCGGTCGTAGATCCCCTGGACCCGGAACTTGGCACAACTGTCTTCTCTACAAGTGTGCAAAGTTTGTTGTCTGGGGGACCTACGACTAGGGAGCACCGATTTTTCAAAGCCGGCACCCCTTACATAGACTTGTGTTAAAACGCCAGTCTAGGCATGGGCACAGTGAGGCATGCTGATGGACACCCTGGGCTTATATTCGAGTCAACACGTTTGCCCAGTTTTTTTTTGTTGTAAAATTAGGTGCCTTGGCTCCTATTCGGGTCGGCTTCTACTAGAGTATATACGGTAAATACATGGTATTTCTATTCAACAAACTAAAGCTCATTACCCAGCAGCTTTTTATCTAAAATGATTTAGCTCCTTGTGGAGAAATCAAAAGAGAAAAAAAACGCAACTGCAATGTCAGGTATTGCTGTGTTGCAGAGCTGTACGAACTTTTGCAACATTTGCTTAATATGTCACCACCCTAGATGGCCTTGCACTTCTATACAGTGTCACGAACTGTCACTTTGTACACTTCAAATAAAGTTCAGTCAAAAATAAAATAAAAAAGGGAGCAGCTGGCAGCAAGCCTGTGTGAATAGACCCCAATGATCTTATCTAAGATTATAGTGATATAATGAAGTGTACTAGATCTTTCCTGCTTACATTTTTGTTTTATTTTTGGAGATTTAAAGTAGGATCCTCACATTGCACACTGTACAAGTGGATCTTCTTAACCACTTGCCGAACGCGCTATAGCAAAAATACTGCTACAGCGCGGTCGAGCTACTGTGACACGACGTCCCTGGGACGTCGTCCTTCACTTCCGCGATTGCGCGCCGCCTGGGACGCGCTCGCGGAAGTGTCCGTGCTCGCCGGGTCTAGAAGACCCGGCGCATCACGGATCACGGTAAATTGCCGCCGATATCGGTGGTTTACCACGTGATCACGCCGAATGACGGCGCGATCACTTGTAAACAAACCGGCGTCATATGACGCCGGTTCCTCCCTCTCCTCTCTGTACCGTTTGGTACAGTGTGCGAGGAGGGGGGGGGGGCGGGGTGTCAGCAGCAGCGCTGTGGCTGGATCCGTGACAAATGCAGTCACAGATCCAGCCATCCATCCATCCCAGCTCTGCAATACCCCGCGCGCGATACTCTGCAATACCCCAATACCCTGCATGATGCTTTGCAATACCCCAATACTCTGCAATACCGCCTATGGGGATTTTTAAGTAGCGAAGTTTGGCGCCATTCCACGAGTGTGCGCAATTTTGAAGTGTGACATTGGGTATCTATTTACTCGGCGTAACATCATCTTTCACATTATGAAAAAAAATTTGGCTAACTTTACTGTTTTGTTTTAAGCACAAAACAGATTTTTTTTTAAAACACGCGTTCAATAAATGTCTGCGAAAATACCGTGTGAGATAAAAAGTTGTAACGGCCGCCATTGTATTCTCTAGGGTCTTTGCTAAAAAAAGCATATATAATGTTTTGGGGTTCTATGTAATTTTCTAGCAAATTATGATTTTTACATGTAGGAGAGAAATGTCAGAATTGGTCTTGGTGTTCCAGAAAACCTGATGGCGTTCCCTGCATGTTGGGCCTCTATGTGGCCACGCTGTGTAAAAGTCCCACACATGTGGTATCGCCATACTCGGAAAAAATAGCAGAATGTGTTTTGGGGTGTAATTTGTGGTATGCATATGCTGTGTGTGAGAAATAACCTGCTAATATGACAGAAACAAGTTTGTTTTTTTTACAGAATTTTCAGTCGTTTTTCTTTTATAGCGCAAAAAATAAAAAACCCAGAGGTTATCAAATACCACCAAAAGAAAGCTCTATTTGTGTGAAAAAAGGGACAAAAATTTCAAATGGGTACAATGTTGTCATTCAAATTGTGAGAGCACCGAAAGCTGAAAATTGGTCTGGTTAGGAAGGGGGTTTAAGTGCCCAGTGGTCAAGTGGTTAAAGTCAAAGCCAAATATATAAGCAACCTGTGCTGTTCAATATAGGTGAAACGCCCATGTAACCAGGGAAGAACAGGATAATTGTTCAACAGTGAGACAATAGGACCGGAGTTATCAGTAGCAAAAAGTTGGCAATCGCTACACTTAACTGTAAAGTTTGATCAGCACTACTGCTCTTGCCAAGCATCCGCAAGAGAAGGTTCTTCTTGTAAAAAAGTTATATATATATATATATATATATATATATATATATATATATATATATATATATATATATATATATTTAAAGTGTGCGCAAATACCAACACAATTAACTCATTTGCTTCTTTTTGGTTGATCATTGAAAGTTCTAGCTGTTAAAATGAAAAACCATAGGCTTTTTGTACTTCCTGTACAAGACAGGAAACTTTATACGGTCAGATTATACTGCTGTCTACTGTATTGTACATTGCTTCTCCCAGCATGCCTTAGTTTTGTGGCAAGCAGTACCAAGACCAAAGTTTAAACACATAGGTGTGGGACCCGTGTCCCTTAACGCAGTGGTTCTCAACCTCAGTCCTCAATTATCCCCAACTGGCCATGTTTTCCTTTACCTCGCACAGCGGCTTTAAAATCAATGACATAGTATTGATCAGAGCCATTTTATCTAAGGGAAGTTCCCAAAACAAGGCCTGTTGAGGGTAGCCGAGGACGGGGGTTGAGAACCACTGCCATGATGGACTCCAAGAAAAGGTGTTTACAGGGAGTAGAAAAATCATCTCTCGCATTTAGTGTGGGAGGTCTTCTACTGTTGAGATGTGCAAAATAAGTCCCATTGTGGGGTATGCAACACAAAGCAATACTAAACAGGCCCAACAACATACCAGAAAAAACTGGGGACTGCCTGCAGCTCAATGGGCTGTCTGAAGGACCTTTGCAGAACATGTGAACAGAAAAAAGAAAACTAGGAGCTCAAGAGTCACTTTTGAGCCAAGACAGCATTGCAAAGACAACCAGCCGTCCTGAAATTCCATGACGTTGATTGGGTGACGAGACTGCCAACATCCAAGTACCTTGCACCAACAAAGTACCCAGGACTCCACCTCAGCCTGACAGCATGGCATTCATTGTTAGGATCTTACAGAAGACAGGAAAAATAAATTTGACTCCAAAATTTTGGATTCCAGTGCTAACAAGTCTGGAAAAACCTGGTCTTGGCACCAAATCCCCAAGGACTGGATTGACTTGTCCCACAACAAATAAAATGCTGTGTTGTAGGGGTTTGGTTAGAAATTAAACACATTTGGCTACCTTAAAAATGATGCTACCATCAGCCCCATGACTTTCATGCAGAAGTGAAGATTCGGGTGACTCCAGTACTGACAAGTACAAGTCTGGGAATGGAGGAACTCTGGCTTGAGCTGCAAATGTGGCTAGACCAAGATATTTAAACCGATGTATCAGCTCCAGCGCCGATTTCTGGACTTTCAGGATCCAACCAGCAAGGTTTGGATGTTAACCACTTCAGCCCCGGACCATATTGCTGTCCAAAGACCAGAGCACTTTTTGTGATTCGGCACTGCGTCGTTTTAACTGACAATTGCGCAGTCGTGCGACGTGGCTCCCAAACAAAATCGGCGTCCTTTTTTTCCCACAAATAGAGCTTTCTTTTGGTGGTATTTGATCATCTCTGCGGTTTTTATTTTTTGCGCTATAAACAAAAATAGAGCGACTATTTTGAAAAAAATGCAATATTTTTTACATTTTGCTATAATAAATATCCCCCAAAAAACATATAAAAAAACATTTTTTTTCCTCAGTTTAGGCCAATACGTATTCTTCTACATATTTTTCGTTAAAAATAAATAAAAATAAAAAATAAAATAAAATCGCAATTAGCGTTTATTGATTGGTTTGCGCAAAATTTATAGCTATTACAAAATAGAGGGTCGTTTTATGGCATTTTTATTATTATTTTTTTACTAGTAATGGCGGCGATCAGCGGTTTTTTTCGGTACTGCGATATTATGGCGGACACATCGGACACTTTTGACACATTTTTGGGACCATTGGCATTTTTATAGCGATCAATGCTATATAAATGCATTGATTACTATAAAAATGCCATTGGCAGTGAAGGGGTTAACACTAGGGGGCAGGGAAGGGGTTAAGTGTGTTGCTGGGTGTGTTCTAACTGTATGGGGGGGTGGCCTCACTAGGGGAAATCACTGATCTTCTGTTCATACAGTGTATGAACAGAAAATCAGCATTTCCCCCGCTGACAGGAACGAGAGCTGTGTGTAGCGCGTGCCCTACAAGTCTCTAAAGGGAGGACGTAGAGCTATGTGCTCCCACGAGACAGAGCCACCGCTCCGCAGTAATATGATGGCGGGCGGTCGGCATGTAGTTAAAGGCTAGGTTATCCTGTGCCGACTTCCTTCAGCAGGTGCTGATCTAGAGAACCCAAAATGGGAATGCCCCAGAAGCATAGCCAATACTGGGGCCAGAACATTGGTGAGTTTAGAAAATCAATGCATTAAAAACTAAAATAAAAAATGAGGACATGGAGGTAGGTACCTCTATGGCTTCATTTTTTTCCAACGCATCAATTTGGGCTCAGAATTTCAGATTGGAACCAACCAGGTATGTCACAGCCTCACTCAATCAAGGAGACTTTCAAGGAAGCCTCTGTGGACATCACACACTGATGTCCAGAGGCCTCCTTGAATGTCTCTTAGATTGAGAAAGGCTGCGACATACCTGGTTGGTTCCAATCTGAAATTCTGCTACCAAATTAAAAGGGCTTTGAAAACCAAAAGCAAACATATTGCTGCTTAACAGTTCTTAAACGTGATACCAGTGAACGCTTTCTTTTTTAGACTCTTTCACTTGATTATCCTGTCAGTTAGTCTGCTTTTCAACAGAACCAATCTCTCCTACAAATGCAGTTAAAAGGGTTGAGACAAATGATTTGCCACTATAAAGGGCGCTTACAAAGATCAGCTTTTATTAATTCATGTGAAAACATCTATCCCAAAAAAAAAAAAAAAAAGCCACACACACTAACTGCAGTGTGAGCTCAAGTTTAGTCAGTCAAGAAAAAGTATGTATTCAAAAAGGATATACAAATATCTTAAAGCTGCAGCTATTATCTTAAAGGGGTGTTCCAGCCAAAAAATGTGTTTATTAAAAGTCAGCAGCTACAAAAAGTGTAGCTGCTGGCTTTTAATAAACACTCACTTACCTGCTCCTGCGTTCCAGCGATGCGCCGACCGGGGCTCCGCTCCTCTCCCCCCCTCCCCAGTCGGCGTCTCCATCCCGACTGTGGGCACCCAGCCGTGACAGGCTTCGGCTTCACGGCCGGGCACCCACTGCGCATGCGCTAGCCGCACTGCGCATGCGGCTCGTCGCTGATTGGACAGGCGATTGCCTATGACCTGTCAGTGTCCTAGGCCATCGCCTACAAGGAGGGGCTGAAATAAGGCGATTACGCCTCTCGCCTTATCAGCCCCTCGGCGGAAGCAGGAAGTGGGACAGGAAGTCCCACTCCTACTGAAGCCCCCACTCCCCCCCCAAAAAAATTACATGCCAAATGTGGCATGTTTGGGTGTGAGGAGTGGATTAAGAGGAAGTTCCATTTTTGGGTGGAACTCCTCTTTAAGGGAAATCAAAACGATATGCTTAACCACTTGTTGGAATATCCAAGTACGTCTCATGCGCAGCTTCCTGGCTGATGAATGTAAATGTTCCTCCAGTATTTAAGAACATACTGCATTCATCTTCCCATCAATTTTGACCAAATTTCCTGTGCCTTTGTAGCTCACACATCCCCCAAACATCCACCTCTGTGTTTTACAGTAGGAATGGTGTACCTTTCATCATAGGCCTTGTTGACTCCTCTCCAAATGTAGCATTTAAAGTTGTGGCCGAAAAGCTACATTTTGGTCTCATCACTCCAAATGACTTTGTGGCAGAAGGTTTGAGGCTTATCTCTGTGCTGTTTGGCGTATTGCAAGTGGGATACTTTGTGGAATTTGCATAGTAATGGCTTTCTTCTGGCGACTCAACCATGCAGCCCATCTTTCTTCAAGTGCCTCCTTATTGGGCATCTTGAAGCAGCCACACCACATTTTCAGAGAGTCCTGTATTTCATCTGAAGTTATTTGTGGGTTTTTCTTTGCATCCCAAACAATTTTCCTGGCAGTTGTGGCTGAAATTTTAGTTGGACTACCTGACTGTGGTTTAGTTTTAACAGAACCCCTAATTTTCCACTTCTTGATTAGAGTTTGAACACTGCTGATTGGCATTATCAATTCCTTTGATATCTTTTCATATCGCTTTTCTGTTTTATACAGTCCAACTACCTTCTCCCACAGATCCTTTGACAATATCGCTTTGCCCACGACTCAGAATCCAGAAATATCAGTGCATCACTGGATGAAAGAAGAAACTCATTGACCTTTTATACACACACCCCAATTACAAGCAAGGTCACAGGTGAGGATGGTTACCTTTAGTAGCCATTCAAACCCCATTGTCAACTTGTGCGCATGTTATCAGGCCAAAATCACTAGGGTATGTAAACTTTTGATCAGGGTCATTTGGGTAGTTTTTGTTGTCATTAAGATTTAAGAAAGTAAACACAGTTGATTAATAAATGGCTTCAGCCACACACTAATCATGAGTGAAAGAAAAGTGTGCGTTATTCATATTCTATGGCCAAGAAATCATAAAATACAGGGTATGTAAACTTATGAGCACAACTGTATCGACCTGTTTACCTATAATCTAAATTTTATAGAAAATTGCAGTCCAATTCTACAAGCTTTCTGCGATGCATCCATTTAGGTTTGCAGTCTCTGCATGTGAACCGATGCAAAATTTCTTAAAAATGTCAATGCTTAGACACAGAGCCATGCAGTAGATATGGATACCAGCAACTACAGGGACTTAGTAGGCAAGAGTTACCAACCACACTAGATAAATGCTAGGGGGTAAACAGAAAGCCTGCATTTATAAAGTATATACGCCAAAATATTCAACTGACTGGACATTAAAAATGCTTGGATAGTCAAATGGTGTGTCAGTACCACACTCGTCAATCTATATAAAAGCACTGCAGACACAGATGCCAAGCTCCTCTGTACAGGCAAGCCTTAAAATAAAAAATATTATGTCTCCCTTACGATACAGCTAAAAAAAAAATCCCATAAAACAAACAAGTTTTCACATTATTCTGCAACACTAATGTTGTCACCTAAATTGGCAACAACCTAAAGCGCTATTAAATTCAAAACAAAAAAATTGCAAATTTGCAATCATTACATGTGGTGGCTGCAATCATTTTTGGGGTGCCCTTCTATTTTCACCTGGTGATTTGGCAAATACTGCAGCTCCTGGATTAGAAAGCCTCCACTCTGGTTGAAGGACCACAGGGCACCTTTGGACTGCAGCCTTGTCAGTCTGGAGTGTTTACATGTACTAGCAGATTTAGATACACTTACAACTGACACCAAACTCCAGCTCACACTACAGCAACAGTTTGTATTTACGGATAAAAGGTTTTACATGAATAAAAGCTAAATCATTATAAGCACCCTTGTCAGTTTAAATCATGGCTGCTCAACCTGTGGCCCTCCAGCTGTTTCAGAACTACAAGTCCCATCATGGCTCTGGCTTTGGGAGTCATGCTTGTAACTGTCAGTCTTGCAAGGCCTCATGGGACTTGTAGTTTCACAACAGCTGGAGGGCCACCGGTTGAGCACCCCTGGTTTAAATGGTCTGAACCCTCCAACGGCTACATCTACAGGACAGTTTGTTCTGTTAAAAAAAAGAAAGAAGACTAACTGGCCAAATCATCAGGTTAGCTAAAAAGCCCAGCATGCATGGAGCCCAAGAGTGTGTAAGCTGAACCACAATAGGATCGCTTTTTGTTTTTATAAGACTTTAATATACACTTATCCCACTCATCAACTTTGGCCATACACCGAGAAAATTTATTTTCTGTAACCACTGGTGCCGACAGAGGAATCCCTCCTGCCAGAAGACAGCGCATATTGCCAGCAGCTATGGCAGCCACTAGCGGCGATAATTGCAAGAGAACACAGCAGACTGGTTGTACTAAAGTTGATCAAATTGGTACATTCAGCCTGCCCATTAATGGTTTGAAAGCATGTGGCGGCCCTTAGACGTACATACTTTATGTAAGGTTATTAAGTGAATGCTACAGCAGAGCAAAAAACAAAGAAAAAAAGCCTTTTGAATTACTTGTGGTTTCAAGATAACAGGATAAGGTTATAAACCATGACTTGACGAAAAACCAAAAAGATCTTCAAAAAAGTCCTATCATCTGCAGAATTCCCTAAAGAAAAAAAAGAAAGAAGGTTCTTGCATATGCAGTATCATTAGAGTTAACTGCCACAAGTACATTGTAACTGTGTCAATGAATAAGTCAATTGGGCAAAGTAGGTTGGATTGTGTCCCAGAAATATACCAGCATCGTTCCCTCTAGCAAGGAAATAAGAATTACACTGCTGTCATAGAGGTAGAGGCCATTAAAACTGACCAGCAAGGGTTACAAGCCGAAATGTTCAAAACCCGCCTACTGCCAAATGTCAGGCAGGTTTAAATATGACATTAAGCAACAGTTCAGGAAATTTTAAATATTGACAAATGCCAGAGTTCACTTTCTCTGTACACAAAGCTGTCAAATCCCAAAGCCATGGGAAGACAACAGGTGGGTGTCCAGCAGCAGAACACATTGTGACATTGGCAAGATATTTTGGGGACATTAAAACACACATTTCATCAAATCACGATATGTTTTCACCCAGATGGTCAGCAAATCAGTATTCAATGTCAGCTGTTCGCATTATAGAAGCAGCTTCCTTGCAGAATTCAGACTTCAGTCAACAGAACAAAACAACCTGCAATAATAATGTGTGCTCCGTGGCTACCTGAGGCAGAGGGGGCTACCAGAAGGATGCATGTGTATGTAAAAGTTGTCCACATCAGCAGAGATGACAGCAGACAGACGAGTTGGTGACAATGGTTGGCAGGTAAACACAGAAGGGGGGGGGGGGTGGTTACCTTAAGGCTGGCATGTTGACACAGAGCTGAGACGATCACAAGTGCTGAGATGCCCGGGGCCGATCCTTGACACTCCTGTGTGTGTAATACTGGAGCAGCGTGCTTCCACACCAGCCGTGCTATCATTCCACCATCAACCGGAAGCTCCGCCCAGCCGTGCAGCGATTGGCTAAAGCGCGCCAGAGCGTTCGGAGACCATATGGCCAGCCAGCCCCAGGGCTCTGCCCGCTCCCAAATCCTTATCTTATCGCCTCCTACACTGAGAACCACATGTGGCCTTATCCATGACAGGCTGGGCGCTTCACTATTATTCCCTCTACGTCCATCCGCAACAATAACACGTTCTAATCATTTCCAGGGACCGACATGTGTACACCAGCCATGGAAAGAATCTACTGTCTATACACAGCAACAATAACATCCGGGACAAACCTGAACACAACTTCAATCATCAAATCAGCTTCCCACTTCAGCTTCTTCACTTAAGCTTTGGTAATAAAACCTGGAAGCTGATTGGTTACTATGCAGAGCTGCACCAGTTTTAGTAAATCTCCCCCAATGGATACAGATATATTCCAGTAGGTATGAATGATCCAATCACATAATAAGCAATGCAGCAGCGTCACACTAGTTGCACATTTTTGGCGCACACCATTTACAAGTAAAAATGTTTTCCACAACGTGACATCCAACTTTACCAACAGCTCGCCGACCCACCGCAATCCTTTTCCTGCCGCAGAGGTGGGCTTGTACATTCAGAATACCTGTATGTCGGGGCTTTCTTTCAGGGGTCCACACAGGCACCTGGAAGCTTAAGCTGCCATTCGCTGCACCGCAAGGCGATCAGCGGGTGCCGGCGAATCATAGAAGAGAGCCCTGTGTTTGTAAAAAAAACACAGGACTCACCACAGAAAAAAACTGGCACATGATTTAGTAAAAACAGGACACATTAACACTGGTTAGGCACACAAACATTTGATCGCCCTAGATGAAGGTGACCAGATTTTTAAAATGAAATCCGGGGACATATTTTTTCTTTACTAGTAATAGCGGCAATCAGCGACTCTCTGCCCGTAGCCGCCCGCCTCACAGCCTCTCAAGTCTTACTCTTTGTGCCCTGGCTACTACTGGATGGGGAGCGGAGGAAGATCACTCCGCCAGGGAAGGCAAGGAGATAGGCAGGTGGCTGGCTGGGATTTGAGCCAAGGCAGAAGAATGTGCGAGTGAAGCTGAATGGACATGCGCCTGAAACGGAAGAAATATTTCCTCCACTCCGACCAGCTAATGTTCATCAGAAAGGGGCACAGATAATGGGAAAAATACACCCCCCCCCCATGCTAGTAGGCACGGCGGAGTGGGTTTGTGTGATTCTATTTTTTTTTAATTTTAATTCTCCACTGAATGTCTTTGAAATTGCCCCTGCCCCCTACTAAATCCAATCTGGGGACAAAACCAGGGACAGACTTGGTCTGGGGACAGTGTCCTCAATCAGGGGACTGTCCCCTGAAACTGGGGATGTCTGGTCACCCTACCCTAGATGTTAACCCCTTCCCAGCCAGTGCCATTAGTACAGTTATCAGTGTATATTAGCACTGATCCCTTTATTAGTGTCACTGAAGATGTCAGTGGCAGTAAGGCTTAATGTACACAGGATGTTTTACAACCTCACCGGAACAATTTAACTAAAGTTTTGCTGCATTTACATTCAGAGTTCGTGTTTAGAATTGTTAGATGGACTAGCAGGTTTAGATACACTAACACCCCTCCCCCCCCCTCCCAGACTGAGAATGCCACTGTTCAAAATGGGCATTTGTTTCTCCTTCATCCAGAGTGGGGGTACTCTAATAATACAGGAGGTGTGTTTACTAGACAGATCACCAGGTGAAACGGGGGGGGGGGAACCCCCCAAAAATTTTTTAATGCACCTACCACATCTAGTGATCTGCAATATATTACAATTTTGATTTGGGGTTAAATTGGTTACAAAGGCTTAAAGTTTTTTTTAACATGATACATTCTATGCATGAAGATGGGGGGGGCTCCAGTATGTAGCTCCCCGCAGCTTATTTAATACTTACCTGAGCCCAACCCCAATGCAGTGATGTACACAAGATCAGCTGCTCTCCCATGTCTCTGCCTCCCACTGCTATCAATTCACAGCCAGTGAGGACGGAGTACAGGGTTAGGGCGAGAGAGGGAGCAAGCATGCACGAGTGCCCCATTGCAAGCAGTTTGCTATGGAGGGATTTGGAGAAGAGGAGGAGCCAAGAGCGTGGGCAGGCGACCCGAGAAAAGGAAAGAAAAAAAAAACAGGGCCTGCTCTGTGCAATAGTTTTTTGCACAGAGCAGGCAAGTACAACATGCCCGTTATAAATAAAATAAAAATACATACAAATAAAGGAGGAGGTTCACCCTAAATATACACTTTTCCATGTGATCCAGCATACTGGCGTCAGCATGCTGTTTTTTTTTTTTAATGCCCCACTTACTGTCTAATCTTCAATTTTGATTTTCTCCCCAGCGGGGGATGGCGCCTGTATAGCCCGTCACTGGTTCCGAAAATAGCCGATTTAGGACTCTGGTATTTCCGGCGCAATATGGAGCCTGCGCACAGACCTAGGAGCCGACTGCGCAGTCGCCGTATTTCTCCGAGTCCTACGGCTGTGGCGCGTCACGCCCTCCGAAAAAAGCTATTTCGGACTCGGAGAAATACGGCGCCTGCGCAGTCAGCTCCTAGGTCTGTGCACAGGCGCCTAAATCGGGTATTTTCGGAACCAGTGACAGGCTATACAGGCGCCATCCACCGCGGGGGAGCTAAATCAAAATTGAAGATTAGACAGTAAGTGGGGCATTAAAAAAAACAAAAAAAAAAAACAGCATACTGGCGCTGACGCCAGTATGCTGGATCACATGGAAAAAGACTATATTTAGGGTGAACCTCCGCTTTAACATCACTTTACCCATTCCATACCAGGCCTTTTCTGGAACCTTTTGTTTAAATTTGTATTTTTTGCTTTTAAAAAAAAGACTCTAGGGAATAAAATGGCGGTGTTGCAACATTTTACGTCACACGTATTTATGCATGAATCAAAGAAAAAAAACCAAACAAAAAACACACAGTAGTTATCCCAATTTTTTTGAATAACGTGAAAGACGATGTTACGCCGAGTACATACTCAAATGCTCAACGTGTCATGCTTTAGAATCGCGCACACTCGTGGAATGGCACGAAAGTGATATATAAAAATCACCATAGGCAACGCTTTAATTATTTCACAGGTTACCTGTCGTTTTCTTATTAGATAGTTGAGTAAAAAAAAAAAAAACTCACTGTGCTTACCTCAGCAAGCATGCTCCCATCTTCAGTGTGGGCATCCGATGCCCACTCGTTGCTTCTTCCAGGGTATTGTGCTGCTGGCTACCCAGCATGCATCTCACGCATGTGCACTGCATACAAAGCGCGGCTATGGAAATGGAAGCGAATGCTACCCATTTCCTCCTTGGATTGAGGACACGTATCCCAGGAGCCAATGGGCGGCTGCATAGGATATACCTTGCCGTACGGAAGAGGGTCGTTCTAAATGACAAACAAGGTAAATAGCTATGGGAAAAACAAAAACCCCCAATTCCAGCAAGCAACGTACCGTATTTTTCGGACTATAAGACGCACTTTTTCCCCCAAAAAATATGGATGAAAATGTCTCTGCGTCTTATAGTCCGAATGTAAATCAGGCACCGCTCCCCGCCGCCGCTGTCAATGCCCCCGTTACTGCCGGCAAAAAAGCTGCCGCCGCCCCCCCCCCCCGCACGAAGATGCCCCCCCCCCCACCTGTACTTCCGAGTCCCGGGTTTCCCGCGGCTTCCGCCCGCACGGATTAAGTATTCCATTCGGTGCACACTCGCAGCCAGGGTCTGTGAGCCGGGACATGTCTTGAGAGGAGGAGGGGAGATCATACCCACTGCCCCACTATGCAGAGCGACATGAGGTAGGACACCATTGTAAGGGGAGAGTGGGCAGGAGTTTATGGCAGCCAAGGAGTGAGTGTGTGCAGTCTCCTAATGCTGTGTTTGGAGGACAGGTGACAGCCCGCTCTGCTGGGACTTGTAGTGCCTCTGTGGGGGGATATGGCAACATGCTCTGCTGGGAGTTATAGTGCCGCTGTGGGGGCTGAAATATGGCAACCTGCTCTGCTGGGACTTGAAGTGCCTCTGTTCTGCTGGGACTTGTAGTGCCTCTGTGGGGACTGAAATATGCCAACCTGCTCTGCTGGGAGTTATAGTGCCTCTGTGGGGGGCTGAAATATGCCAACCTGCTCTGCTGGGACTTGTAGTGCCTCTGTAGGAGGGATACGGCAACCTGCTCTGCTGGGACTTGTAGTACCTCTGTGGGGGACTGAAATATGCCAACCTGCTCTGCTGGGACTTGTAGTGCCTCTGTGGGGGGCTAAAATATGCCAACCTGCTCTGCTGGGACTTATAGTGCCTCTGTTCTGCTGGGACATGTAGTGCCTCTGTGGGGACTGAAATATGCCAACCTGCTCTACTGGGACTTGTAGTGCCACAGGTCAGGTCGCAATAATGGCACAGGCTGCATTATTGGCAATGGTTAGGCTGCATTTCATGGGCACTGGTAAATATTTTAGTACACCATTTGGTTCAAAATATATATTTTTTTCTGGTTTTTCTCCTCTAAAACCTAGGTGCGTCTTATGGTCAGGTGCGTCTTATAGAGCGAAAAATACGGTAATCATCAACACGGGTGGGGAAACAAAGTGGTTGGAACTCCACTTTAATGCATTCTGTGTTAGAGAAAAAAAGCCTACCAATGTCCTTGGCTTACCCAAGTACTGTATCAGGCTGCAAGTTCTCTTCTCCCTTCTCGCGGCTTGACTGAAAGTTTGGCTCTTACTGCCCTCAGTCAAAACCAGTGAGGAGGGAGCAGGGCCTAGCTGTGCGCATCTATAGCTGCACACAGCCCGGCTCAGAATCAAGCCCGCACGTGTCATTCTGGAACAAAGAAGGTCCAGATTCAGACTTTGAAAGTGCAAATTCTGATTATAAAGAATATGGGTGTGGGGGGGGTACATTTTCCCTGGAATCACAAACATGGTAGGCAATTTTTAGATGAAATGTTCTCCGAAATTTGTTAAATAAGTCTAAAAGATTACATTAAGTATAAAATATATATATTTTTTTATAGTTACTTCCATCTTAGGCTGCTTGTTATAGCAGTGCTTTACAGCCGGTAGCGGGGCGCTTTTACCCCCCAAAAAAGGGGTCAAAAACTCCCATGTTGCGGCGCTTTGAAAGCTCTGCCTATTCATTGCAATGAGCAGGGGCGTTTTAGAAGTACTGTATACAACACCGTGTATAGACACTCCCCCTTGCTCGGGATTGGACAGATCCAACCAATCATGAGAAGGGGAGTGTCTATACACAGCACGGCGGGCATTAAAATAATTCAAACAAACGCTGCCTGTAATGCACGGGGATTAACGCGGCAGCAGCGGCATCGGCTACTACTAGGTATGGGGGACAAGACATGGCTGCATATATGGGGGACATGGCTGCAATATATGTGGGGGGGACATGGCTGCAATATATGTGGGGGGGGGGACACATTTAAAAAAAGTATCGGTATTCGGTATCGGCGAGTACATGAAAAAAAGTATCGGGACTTGTACTCGGTCCTAAAAAAGTGGTAACGGGACAACCCTAGTTATGAGCCTTTGGGTTCTTTGCTTAACTTCTAGTAAGCCATGCTAAAATTTTGAACAGCACTTTTTTTTATTTTTATATATGACCTCTCACTGTGCCCTCCACTTTTTCTGTGCTGTTGCTCGCTGGAACATGCTGCACTAATAGGGGAGAAGTCCAAGTTCATCTCATGGCATTTACGTAATCTGTAACCTCTGCAACAGTGTGTAGTCAGCCATTCATTCAGGCAAACAAACCTACTTTGAAAAAAAAAAATATATATATAAAACCAGTTCACAATTCGTACAGATAGTAACGATACAAAGTTTGAGGAAAAAAAAAAAAAAGTGTGTGTAAAATCACACACACACATACACTATCAGGGTCAGTTCACACCAGATGCAGTTCCATGCACATTTTTTCCTATGCTAAAAATGCATGCACAGTGTTTTCCATGTATTCCAATGGCTCTAGTTCACACCGTGCAGTTACTGGTGCAGAAACTGTCAGCATTGCAGAAACTAGAGCCATTGGAATACATGGAAAACACTGTGCATGCATTTTTAGCATAGGAAAAAAATAAGTTCAGGAAATTGCATCTGGTGTGAACTGGCTCTCAGAGTAATCTTTTTACTCAAAGTCACAAAAAATAGGCACTTCGGAGAGGGGTACACTTATTCACCTTGACATTTCAAGGTTAGCCTATTGCCAATTTAAAATAGACTGGTACCCATGTATTCCATGAGCCACAATTTTCAATACTGCAAGTAGGATAAATCACATGCTGGCTACTTGTATAGCTCAGGTACCAACTGAGTCTTCCTGCAATAGTGCGCAGACTTGAGTCATATTGGACATAAAGGTGAGTACACATGGATTTTTTTTTATACAAAAGGATTAGAACTAAAGAATTCTCTACAGGAGGAGAACAGGAGCTAAAGCCATCTTTTACACGTTCATGCAGGGAGTTGGTGTCATTTTGTTGAAGTCTTCTAGAGCCCAACAAGCCGATCCTGTCTGTCAGGTTTGGGGGCATTTGAACAGTACTATTTACTGTTTTGGGCTACATAGAAAGTCACACAGTTGCTTAGGAGCAGCTGGTTTTACTTTTAATCAACACCATCGCAGAAACGAGGAAGCCATTAATGCTGGACTTGTTTTGAAAGTAAAAGCATGACTGTCATTTTTTTTCAATTCAATACCAATGCCCCAAAGACACGATCTGAAAATCGGATGAAAGATTGACCGTTTTTTTTTTTTTGCATGCCAGTCATATCGAACCTGAAGAGAGTTAATCAATCAAAGTAACTAAAATTATTCCCACGCGGAAGTGATGTCATGTGTATTTTCAGACAAACTGTACTGATGAAAAAAAAAAATCATACGGGCTTGTATCGTACATGAAATACTTTTGCGTTTGTCCAATTGGATGAACATTGTGATCGGCTCTCGAAAGCTCAGTACTAACGCTTTGATTAAAGTACGATCACGTCGAAAGTGATATTTTTCATCCGATTTTCAAATCCTGTGTACGGGCCATAAGAATTAAGGTAGCCTAAGATACTATCAACACAATTTCAGTAGAAACGGTTGGTGATGAGCAGCACTGACAGGTTCACTTGTTTTTGTGAATAAGGGCACATTCACACTGGTTCAAAATACTATTGCTTATCAAAAGTGTGCCTATAGTGTTAATGCACACTCTATGCGAGTTTGCGACACAATTGACATTTTTGCAGTGTTAAAACTGCACCACAAACGCCTATTAACTAATGTACCAACGTGTTGCACACCCATAAACCCATGCCGCCACATTTGCAGTAAATTACCATAGATTTGAAATGCTTCAACTCCTTTCAAACTCGATATGAAGCATCAATTTTGAAGCCAACGCTTCAACATTCGCACTGTGCGCGGTCCATATTATCAACTGCATAGATGTTTGAGTAGAGCTGCACGAATCGGAGAGAATCGCGATCTCAGTTCTCCCGCCCACGATCTCCCCGCGGGTGACCCGCGATTCTTATGTGTCACCGCCATTCCACGTAACCTGCGTGGAATGCAAATGCCGCCTGCGCTTCTCTCACAGTTCAATGCAACTTTAGTATGTATCCATGCGCCACCCAGTGGTTGCCGGTGGTACTGCTGCTTCAGATGTACAGAACTGTCAGAAAGATTAATACATCAGAAGCAGTACCGCCGGCAACCACTGGGTGGCGCATGGATACACAGTTGTACAGAACTGTCAGAAAGATTAATACAACTGTGTATATCCATGCGCCACCCAGTGGTTGCCAGCGGTACTGCTTCTGATGTATAAAAAACAGATCAGTGATCTATATTGTTAAAGAGGTGGTTCACCCTAAATATACTCTTTCCCATGTGATCCAGCATACTGGCGTCAGCATGCTGTTTTTTTTTTTTTTTTAAATGCCCCACTTACTGTGTAATCCTTAATTTTGATTTCCCCTGCAGTGGATGGCGCCTGTATAGCCCGTCACGGCTTCCTAAAATACCCGATTTAGGACTCGGGTATTTCCGGCGCTATGCGGCGACTGAGCACAGACCTAGGAGCTGACTGCGCAGGCGCCGTATTTCTCTGAGTCCTATGGCTATGGCGCGCCACGCCCTCCGAAAAAAGCCGATATAGGACTCAGAAATACGGCGCCTGCGCAGTCAGCTCCTAGGTCTGTGCGCAGGCGCCGCATAGCGCCGGAAATACCCGAGTCCTACATCAGGTATTTTCGGAAGCCGTGACGGGCTATACAGGCGCCATCCACCACGGGGAAAAAAAAAAAAATCAAAAAGTATGCTGGATCACAAGGGAAAGAGTATATTTAGGGTGAACCACCGCTTTAAAGACCATATAACTCCTATGAAAAAAAGCAGAATCAAAGTTTGATTCTGCTTTTTTCAAAGGAGTTATATGGTCTTTAACATTATAGACATATCACTGGTCTGTTTTTTATATATTTGTATTTTCAAATAAATCACAGGTTTATTTATTAGGGGGGGCGGGTGGCGGGTTCTGACTATCAATTTTTGAAAATCCTGAGAGAATCGTGATCTTTAGTCTAAGCAAAAAAAAAATTGCGATTCTCATTTTGACCAGAATCGTGCAGCCCTACTGAGGAGTGGTAAAAAACTCCTAAAAACATTTGCTTTTAATGCGAGTGTGAACTAGACTTAAGGGTTCATTTACAGAAGACCATACAGCATATTCGCTTTTACTTTTGTTACAACCTAGAGCTGTGTGCAGACAGCCTATGTTGGTCAAAGGAGACTCAGCGGCTGTACAGAATTGCCCTCACATCAGAGTTTCAAAGGAGTGCAGGAACGGGTACACATCCTGAAACGCACTGTCTGTATTTGTAGCTCTGCACACCTGTCAATGCGTGGGTAAGTACATACAGCCTCTTAGTCTCCATTGATTAAAACAGGCTGTCTGCATGTAGTTCCACATAGACAAACAGCTCTTGCATGGTGCACAGGCCTTTGCAACCCTGTGAATGAGCCCTAAAACTTGGTGAAAAGCGACTAAAAAAAAAAAAAAAGTGTACAATAACCTCCAAGTCCACACCATCAAATCAGCAATGCAGGTCCCTTATTTTTATCTTGACAGGCTCCTTTTAAGAAGGGAATATAGAAAAAGAAAGCTTGCCACTGGCTGCAAAGAACACAATGCCGAAAAGTTTTTTTAGTTTTATTATTTGGCTCTCAATTTCTCCTGCACACATTCATTCCTGAGGCCTCATGCACACTGGACGTTAGACGTTTTTACAGTAAGACGTTTTTTTCTACAGTCATTAAACTCTCCATGTTCTCCTATGCGTCTATGCACACATAAGCTGTTAGAAGTTTTGAGCAGTGGCTTTTTTGAGCAGTAAACAAAAAAAAAAAAACACAGGTTCGGAGAGGCGATTTTCAGCTGTAACATTTTTTATCCATGAAAAAAATTAATTTCATTAAAAAATTAACATGCTTACGTGGAAAAACGCTATTGCAAAAATGTTGAAAAACTCACTGCAACGCTACGAGTGTTTTTATAATGTTATTACATTACATTAAGTCCAGCGTGCATGAGGCCTTATAGGGTTATTAGCAAAAATTAATAATGCGGTTCTCCTATCAAACAACTTTCACGGCAATGCGTGCAAGTTTGTCCACCAAGGTCTCAGATTTGGTTCATACCAGTTAGTTACGTCTCAGGATAGCTACTTAGAAGCAACAATTGACACTCATTTTGCAAATGCTAGTTACCTGGCTGTCACAAGGACGCACTGGCTTGAGTTTTAGTATGTCAGGTCCCTTATTGAGAACAAGTAGCTGAATGTTAGCTATACTACATGCACACATGTTACACAGGGTTTGCACCAAGCTGGGTCAGCCGAACAGCCAAGCAGCTAGCATTATAGGAGGTGTTCAGCAGCGACACCATTCATTATTGCCTTGGGAAAGGTTTACTTTAGGGCTGCAATCTGGGCAAAGTCATTCTAATGCCGATTATATTTTAAGTCACCTCACCCACATACTAAGATGAACTTGAGCAAAGCAATTTACTGCCAAAAAAACTATTGCCACTATGAAACAATTTCAATTATTGGTGGTAGGGTTCCTTCTCAAAAGCTGGACAGGTCTGCCATAAAAAAAAAAAAAAGGCTACCTTATGCCCAACATGTCTCCAGTGATCAACTGACTAAACAGTAAAATAAAAGATAAAAAATGACAAACACAAATAATTCAAAGTCGCTTCCAAGTTTACAGAAAAAAAAAAGTCTTAAAAAAAAATTAAATAGTTATCTTTTGGTCCTCAAATATTTCAGTAACACAATTGGTGCTCTTGGGTCCCCACATGTACGCACCAACAGAATCTATTAGGAAAGCTCCCACTCACCCTACTGAATTTTAGATTACAAATACAGAGCATGCAAATGGCTGAAGAGGTAGTGCTTGAGGACACTTCTGTCATGGGCTCGAGTAGTGAAACTGCAAAAACCACATATGCACCAAGCTCACCACACCCGTGATCTACAGACACCAATGAGAACCAAATCACTAACCAATCTTAAAAAGTGACCCCCATCACCACTAAAGTAATTCCAACCTGCAAATGAAAAAAAAAACTCTATATACCATTACCAGGACTGGGGAGAGAAAAGGAAAAACCCACAACACAGTACGAGTACTTTGTATGCTGTTCACTGGCTGCAGGCACCAAAGTTGCCACTAGATGGCACAGAAGTGATTTTCTCCTGCATAACATTTTTTAAAGTATGCAGTCACTTTTAACTGTGTGCATTATGAGTGTAAATGGCCTTCTGTTAGAATAAAGGCAGTTCCAAGAGTGCATGTGTGTTGTAAACATTATCACAAGCTTTCACATGCATGCACCATAAACTATGGTCCTTAAACAGGAACTCAGATGCAGATTGTTCTACTTTCTTTATGAATCCTTGCACAGCCGTGTAACTAGGCCCAGAGAGAGATTAGTATACAGCAAAAAAAAAAAAAAAAAAAACACACACACACACACCGCTCAATAAACATACTGTATAAAACACTAATTCTAAGCCCTAAAAAAAAAAAAAAAAAACACACAACAATGTAATTTGTCCCCAAGAATGTCTGTACACAATTACAGTATTTAGAATATCATGGCAAACAAAGCTAAAAATCTCAAGACATATATCCCAGGAGAATCATGTTGGTGGTCTCCCCATCTGGTGACAAGTCATTTTCTGACTTCGGAAAAGGATCTCTATATACTGTGTATTTGCACGGTCATATCCTAGTTCTGATGTTCAGCACTGTATGTGTGGTTTGTCCAAGAAAATGGGGCAAGGATCAGAATTCATCCAGGATTTATCTGGGCCCAGCCAATGACTGACCGTCCTCACCCAGTGATCATCTCTGAGCTTCCCCAAACACAGCGGTGTGTTCTGTGACAGGGGATCGCGTTTGTTCTTTCCCTGCTAAGCGAAGAATGAAAAGCACTAGATCCCCAGTAAATGCAGCACATGCAAACACTTGTTAGGCACATATTTAACCCCCCTTAATTGCCCTAGATATTAACCCTTTCCCAGCGAGTGTCATCAGTACAGTGAATATATGCACTGATCACTGTATTAACGTCACTGGTGAGGTCAGTGGCGGCAGCCCCCCCCCCCCCATTTGCAGCCCCGTTACGAGTCACTGATTGCCACAATTACCAGTATACAAATTCCAGTATATATATCCCATAGTTTGTTGATGCTTTAACCTTCACACAAACCAATATACACTTAAGAATTCATTTATTTATTTTAAACCAAAAACATGTAGCAGAATACATTTCTTTTTAATGGGATGTTTTAAAGCAAAGTAAAGAAAATTTATTTTTTTATTGTATATAATAAAAACCCAGAAGTGATCAAATGCCACCAAAAAAAAAAAAAAAAAATTATATATATTTTCATTTTGGTACAGCGTTGCATGACATTACAGTGCAGAACAGCAAACATGGCCTGGTCATGAAGGGGATATAACCTTCTGGAGCTGAAGTGGTTAAAAATCATCCACAGATTGAGTAGAAAAGTCTGTCTCCAGCAAGCGTGTGCAAAGTGGGATTGCTGCTGTGTGGAAGCAGTGGTCTCTCTGGAGCCCTTGTGCATTCAGAGCCCGAATTCTCCAATCAGTGGGGAGCATGTAACTGCATGGACTTTTTTTCTTCATCCCAAAGTTGGACTTTAATTTTTGTATACAAAATAAAAAAAACTGTTCCACAAGTGAGCGGAAACAATCTGCACATAACTGGAATATCACATTGGTAAACATATTCCTAAGAGAGATCACCAATAAGTAACCTAGCTGCTGAGCTGCCATATTTTTCCAGTAGATGGAGCCATAATCCCAAAGTTATTATACATGCTAAAGATATTAGTTAACATTCACTGCAGGTGAATCCTACTGGTGTATGAATTTTAAATTACATGGAATGAAAATACTTGTGAATGTTCAGGGATTGTCACATTGTATTGCTTTATAAAGGTGCCCCTTTGAGGATTTCCATCTACCCTGTGTAACGAAATAGGAGACAGACCTTGACAGTACATTTACTCTTCTACATAAATTCTTCCCAAACACTACCCATTAATGCTGGAGATGCCAGGAAAAGCGAAAAACTATGTTACACATTCTTTGGTCCTGCCCCAAACTTGATCATTACCAAAAGAGAGGTCTGGGAGATTGTCCAAAAATTTACAGATTACAAGGTTCCAAGAGACCCCAGCCTTTTTTCTGCTCCATGTTTCAAACATACCAACTAAAATTTACAAATGATCTATAATTTGTCACCTCAACGCCACCAAATCTCACATCCCTCTTACTTAACAGGATGGAAGAAAGAAAGATGGAGGATCTTGTGCTTTACAGTACAGCATCAACAGGCTTCTAAAAGCTGGACATTGTGGAACATGTTTGTCTACGCTGAAGAGGGGAAGCTTTTTGATGTATAGGTTGCTGACTAAAGAATGCTCCATGGTATCCCCTGCTGGGCAACAGCAACTCCTTTCTTTTGTAAAAGCCAACTATTGTAAGCATCTCTTTCACTGTTAAAATTATTTGTGTCAACTCTTTTTAGCTCAGTCTGTTAAAAAGGAAGACAATAATGGAAAAAATGTTTTTTTTTACTGGCTGGATAAAAAAGGAAATAAAACTGTTACGGGGGGGGGGGGGGGTGCATAATAGGGGCTAGAGAGCATGCAATAACTGCCCACCCTCCAAACTTTAAAAAAGGCAACTTGTTTGGAAAGACTAAGCAGATCCAATAATCTAGATACAGTAAAACCTTGGTTTGTGAGCATAATTTGTTCTAGAAACATGCTTGTAATCCAAAGCATTTGTATATCAAAGCATTTTTTTTTTACAGGGTATAAAAAAGAAAAGAGGCAGCAATAAGTTGCTAAATGTTGTACCTTCATTAAATGCAACCATATTGCCTCAGAGGCTCCTCTCCTTTTTTATACTCAGTTGTGACATGACGCTACTCTTATATCAAGACATTGCTTGTAAATCAAGGCAAAATGTATTAAAACATTTTGCTTGTCTTGCAAAACACTCTAAAACCAAGTTACTCTCAAACCAAGGTTTTACTTCACAAGATTCTAATGACAAACTTGTCAGATGTTCTCCAGCTCCCTCTAGTGGAGCTGTCTGGATTAGAGGAAGCTGGTAGCTTCCAATCCACTATCTGAATTAGTAGGTCATCCTACATAGTCAAGGAAAGAGCAGAAGTGAAGTGTAAGGCCTTGTACACACGATGTAATATATCCGATGGAAACGGTCCGACGGACCGTTTCCATCGGATATGTCCGCCGGCTGTACACACCATCGGATCAAATTCCCCGCCGGCGGACAGCGCGGTGACGTTGATTCCGCCACGTCACCGCACCAGGAAGTAAACACTTCTGCGCGCATGCATCGGATCCATTCACAGGATACGACGCATGTGCGGGCAGATATGTCCGCTGGTTTGCCCTACTAACCAGCGGACATATCTGACGGGCAGCTATCCGGCGGAAGAATTTCAAAGCATGCTTTGAAATTTTTCCGCCGGAGGAATCCAGCCAAAACGGTCCGTTTGCCCCTACAGACGAGCGGATTTTTCGGCTGAAATGGTCCGTCGGACCATGTTCAGCGGAAATATTCCCTTTGTGTGTACAAGGCCTAAGAGGAGGGAAAAGCAAAGTATACAGCTCCTCCCTAGGAATTTGTGTTACACTAGAGGAGCTCAACAACAAACACTTTTTCTGCACTCTGTCAGTCTAATTCCAGCAAAGGTGGTCAACGTTTAGATATTGGCTGTTTTTTTTATTTCTTATATTATAAACAAAATGGGGACAAGTTTGAAAAAAAAAAAAAAACACACAATATTTTTAACTTTTTGCTATAATGTCCATTTTTTTTAAAATATTTTTTCTTCTCAGTTTAGGCCGATCCGTATTCTTCTACGTATTTTTGGTAAAAAAAAAAAAAATTGCAATAAGCGTATATCGATTGGTTTGCGTAAAAAAATTATAGGGTCTACAAAATAGGGAACAGATTTAGAGCGATTTTATTATTATTTTTTTTACTAGTAATGACGGCGATCAGCGATTTTTATCATGACTGCGATATTGCGGCGGACACATCGGACACCTTTGACACATTTTTGGGACCATTCACTGCTATAAAAATGCATCGATTACTGTATAAACGTGACTGGCAGGGAATATAACACTAGGGAGTAATTCTGGGGGAGGTGACCCCTCTCCCTGACAGGACGTAGATCTGTGTGTTTACACACACAGATACACTTTCCTGCTCAGTTACTGGGCAATTGCGGCCCCGGGCACGCGCATCGGGTCCCCAGTGACGCGACAGGCGCGTGCGCCCCCTAGTGGATTTTAAAAGGAGCAAGGTCAAATAGACGTCCACCCAGAATAACAGTCTTCCTCCCACGAAAAGCGAAAGTAACAATTCCAAGACCTCCTCTGTACCTCTAAAAATGTTCAAAGCGTTGCGCCGAGTGCGCACAATTTTAAAGCGTCACTTTAGGTAGCCATTTACTTGGCATATCATCTTTCGCATTATACAAAAAAATAAAAAATAAATAAGGCCAACTTTAGCATTTGTTTTTTAACTACTTGCTGCCCGACCTATTGCAAAATGACAGCGGCAAAGTGGTTTCAATATCCTGAGTGGACGTCATATGACGTCCTCCTCAGAATATTGAGCCGCTGTGCACCCCCAGGGGCGCGTATTGTGGCCGATCGTTCTGACACCCCGCATCATAGATCTTCCTCGGAGACACTTTACCACGTAATCAGCCGTGTCCAATCACAGCTGATCACGATGTCAACAAGAGCAGCCGTGATCTGCTTTTCCTCACTGTCAGACGCGAGTAGAGGAGAGCCGATCGGCTGCTCCTCTGACCGATTATCAGTGCAGCCCCCCCGAGGATGCCCACACTAGACCACCAGGGGTGCCACCTTAGACCACCAGGGATGCCATCAGTGCCCACAATGCATGCCAATCAGTGATTATATATAAAACACACACACACACAATGTTTTTTACATGTAGGAGAGTAATGCCAGAATAGGCCCGGTATGGAAACAGTTAAACTCTGCTTTGAAGTGTCCTGCATAAAAATTAGGCACATCTGAATTTTGTAGCAAAAAAGAAAAAGGAGACATTATATTTGTGGGTAAGGTCTGTTACCAAACCACAATACAGAGGTCTTGCCTGTCAGAGGAAAGAGAAAAGGCAACCCAGGGAAGAAAAAAGTAAAAGTGGAAAAAAATTAAGTATATATAGTGGGATGTGTGGTTATAACACAGCCCCCCCCCCCCCTCAATAAGACACATATGTCTCAGTGTACAGGTTGGTGTGAATAAGGCCTAAAGGTCAGAGAAGAACATGGCACCATGCCATATGAATGAAAACTGATACCAGTACAATCACTGGCATTGCTAAAAAGCTGAGCCATAGGGCAGCATGCAGAAATAATCATTACTAACAAATCACAAGCAGCCGACTTCCTGAGCCTACATTAAGTAGATATAGCGCAAATCTAAATAATATTCGACCAAAGTGTTCCATTGGTTTTCATATCCTTTGTTGCATGTCAGCAGTGTTAGTTTCCTTCTGCCTACAGTGCCTTGAAAATGTATTAATACCCCTTGGCATTTTCCACATTTTGTCATGTTATAAACAAAAAAGTAAATGTATTTTTGGGGATTTTAAAACGATAGACCAACACAAAGTGGCACATACCGTATTTATCAGGGTTTTGCGCGCACCCCCAACCTAGAAGGGAAATTTCTGAAAAATAAAAATAAAAAAAATACTTACAGTTTGAATGCCCCTCGTCGGTGTCTTGCCCGGCGTCCATCGGCAGCCTTGTCCGGTCTGGCGTCCTTCTGCAGCCTTGGTGGTGTCCTCCCCGCTTCTCCAGCGCTGTCTCTGAGCCGATCCCTGCGCTGTGTTTGAACGCCACCCCCGACATATACCGAGCGCAGTACACTCGGGCACACTCGGCTCCTGACCGCGAGGGGAGCCAAGCCTGGCCGAGTGTACTGCGCTCGGTATATGTCGGCGGCGGCTTTCAAACACAGCGCGGGAATCGGCGTATATCGCGCACCCACGATTTTCCCCTCATCGTAAGGGGAAAAAAGTGAGTGGTATACACCGATAAATACAGCAATTGTGAAGTGGAAGGAAAACGATAAATGTTTTTCAAAATTGTTTACAAAATAAATATGTGAAAAGTGTGGCATGTATTTGCATTCTGCCCCCCCCCCCCAGTCAATACTTTGTACGTTTTTTGGGGATGTCTCTACCAGCTTTGCACATCTGAAGAGTGACATTTTTGCCCATTCTTCTTTGCAAAATAGCTCAAACTCTGTCTGATTGGATGGTGAGCGTCTGAACAGCAATTGTCAAGTCTTGCCACAGATTCTCAATTGGGTTTAGGTCTGGTCTGACTGGGCCATCCTAACACATGAATATGCTTTCATCTAAACCAGAGGTGTCAAAACTTTTTTCAAAGAGGGCAAGATTTTGAAGTGAACATGCGTGAGGGCCGACCATTTTGCCTGACATTCTTTCAGCCATTAAAATTTGGTTTAAGCGTGTTCGTTCCAGCGAGCACTAATACACAGCCCAACAAGAATTCTACTGCCTTTGTGGCTGTGTGTGGTGAACAGATGAGCTTGGGCGTGTTATTTGGATACACGTATTTATTGGCGTATAACACTTAGTTGCAATGCCAGCGCCTGCACCCGAAGCAGATGGACCAATCGGCTTGGGGTACCATCATCGTGGGAACCCTGGACAGGCAAGTGTCCTTATTTTAAGGCTGGGTTCACACTATTGCAAAATTGGATGCAGGGAATCCGCATTCAATTCCCAATAGAAGGAAACTGACTGGCTCTCTATGGAGCCGGTTCACATATCTCCGCTGTGACTAGTGGATCACTGGTGTGAGGCCAGGCTCCTGCAGACACCAAGTACAGCTGCCCGCCCATACCACCAGGTACAGGCAGACCGTTAACTGAATTGCAGGAATAATCAATACACTACAGGCGCGCTTATCAGCACCCTCACAGTTCATCGAGTGCTACAAGCTGTCTGGCCGCGGTGGCTGACTACGGTAGTTTACTCACTTGCAGATCTGTGTGAATGAAGGACTGTGTGGGCAGCCCTGCACAGCTACACTGTTATAATTTGTGACAGTGAGTGCAGAAAGAGGATCCCCTGCCTGCTGTCACAATAGGGGGCAGGGCTGGCAGCTGCATTAGTAATATGAAACTTAATACAGTTGTAATATGTTACTAAAGGTTGACGTATACTTTAAAGCAGGTACCCACCTCATGGCTGAGATTGATTTACCCCTTGTCTTCTATGGCATTTATGAACATCTTGATAGATAAGCGGTTAAAAGAGTATTAACCCCAAAACTATTTTTTTTTTTTAAACCAAGCTTTATTTTCAATGACAAAACCCCTTCTCTTATGTAGCCCTGATGTGTATCTTTACAGACACAGGATTACACACAGTTATGCCTCTCAGCTTTTGCCTATTAACCTCCTTTGCACATATAAAATCATAAGCTGTCAGGCTTAGAGCATGCTGGGACTTTTAGTTCTATCACAGTCTGCAATGGAGGTTCATACAGGGACTCCAGCATCCCCTGCCCCCAGTGTACACACCCAGGAAGTATCCTTGTACCATTGCCTACACACAGGCATGTACAGCCTGATCTTAGATGATACAATACCCCTTCAGCCCAGTGTCTGGACCCCTGCCCAACCATCTGATACCCACTCCATCCCCATCCCTGCCCCCTGGAGCCTCTCAGGCCTGCTCCATTCACTTGTTTCGCTCGTCAGGGACTTAGCGTCACCACTGACACCAAGGTGGAATTGAGCACCAGGCCTAGTCACTGCCATCCCAGACTGGCGGGCCACTCAATCAATGTTGAGGTGCAGTGGGCGGGAGCTGGCAGCAACCTCAACCCTCATGACTAAGCTCCAGGGGGCCGAGCGAAACGCATTGGTGGCATGTCCTGGTGGGTTCTCAGGCTGAGTTTGTCTTTTCCCAACCCTTTGGATGTGCGGCACCAAGGATTCCCTCCTTTTCTCTAGTGACCACAGGAGTTGGGACAATCTTCACTCCTATAGCAGGGAGCTCAGAACCATCCACATTGCCCCCCAGACTGAAAAACTAGCCTGAGCGGCACTCAGATCTACAGTGGGTCACAGCAACCTCAGCTGCCAGGCTTGGAGCATGCAAGGTGCGCAATCTCCCCAGGTACTAGTGAGCAATTTCTTGTCGCCATGGCGACCCGAGATTGGTCTAGCTCTGTATTAGCAGATTTAAATACACTAACAAAGTGAAGCCAAACTTCAGCTCACACTTTATAATCAGTTGCAGCAAACATTTTTTTTTTTTCTCTTGGGATAAAGGTTTTACATGAATAAACAAAAGCTGATCATTGTAATCACTTCTGTCAGTGTTAGATGGTTTGTCCTATCAATGTAAACTGATAAATTCTGCTGGAGAGCTTGCAGTTTAAAAAAAAAATGATTTGCTGGCTGGATCACCAGATGAAGAAAGCCTAAAAAATAAATAAAATAAAAATAATTAAAAAAAAAAAGACTAATACAGCCACCGCACTGAAGATTTCTTAAGCTGTTCTATATTAAGATAAAATTCTTGCCTTTGGGTTTAATATTTCCTTAATTATGTGACCCAGCCAGGTAGATTTAGCTGCACGCCATCACTCAACGGTGAGCCAATTGCTGTACCCCCCTAGGGAGTGTGTTTCCTCAGTGGGATTTTATGCATGGGAGATTGGTTATAAAGTATATGAGCCAACAAAGGTATATCAAAAAAGTATATCAAATTTTATTTCAGTATTGTTGTTCGTAGACAACATATTACATGGACAGCAAAAATATCCACGGTGAGCCATGCCAGTGCTGGCATCCAAGTCTCCCGCGAGGTAAAGAAGTCTCCCACATTTCTGCTGTGCCTCCCGATATCCCAGGAATGATCGGTGCAGCGGGAGGTACAGGTGTGAACACCAATTTCCCTGTATAGCTTTTCAGTTGACAGTCACTTCTCTCCCTCTCTCAGCTGTTGGCTAAAAAGCTATCCATTGAGATCGGCGTTCACAGCTGTCCCTCCCGCCGCACCGATCATTCCCAGCTACTCCCTGTGTGCTCCTCCTCCAGCCGCTCCTCTGGTCCCCCATCCTTCTCCACCCCCTTCAGCTGGCTTCCCTCCTCTCCTGCTGGCTGCTGGGGGAGATCTGTCAGAATGGAGAGCAAAGAAAGGGACAGGAAAATCTGTAATTTCTTCCTTTTCTGAATGAGATATAATGCATTCGCTACCGATAGCTCCTGTGTCCTGTGATAACGGAGCATAGTAAACAGTGTTACTATGCTTCAACCGGAGTTCCATCCATTTTAAAATCAGCGGCTACAAAAAGTGATCTTCCGGGCACCGCAGCACAAGGGAAGAAGTGCAAGCTGGGTGCCCATAAAAACAGGGTACCTGCTACTCCCCCCAAAAAAATTACTTGCCAAATGTGGCATGTCAAGGGGGGGGGGGTCACCTACACTTAAAACGGAAGTTCCATTTTTGGGTGGAAATCTGTCTCCTGTGCATTCATCTTCAATGCTGAGAAAGGGACTGGGGAATCTTTGTCCTCAGTCCCTTTCCCTGTCTCAAAGGGGAGATGTCAGGGGTCTGTTTAGACCCCTGATATCTCACCAATCTCCCCCAACAGAGCTAATAATAAACATTGTTTTAATTATATAAATAAAAAATAAACTGACACCACACCCCACTGCCCACTGCCCCAACCCCTTCCCTCCAAAAAGCATTGTTAAAAAAAAAAAAAAAATCCCTTCCCCAGAAGCACTGTGAAAAATTATTAAAATACGTACTTAAAAAAATAATCACAAAAAATGGCCCAGTGGGGTGGGTTGTGTGGTCACGGAGCACCTCCTCCCTAAGATGAGTTTGCCACCTCCCTAAAAGATCAGTTTTTGAAGGTTGGGGTGTCTGCCAGTGTGAGGTGCACAGTCTGGCTACTTGTTGTCTTCACCTAAATCCCATGTGACTACACAGGAGAGCAATAGGAGACAGGGACAGAGCGTTGTCACCTTATGACAGAAAGTGCCTGAGGAAGGACCTCAGTGCATCACCCAGGATCAGTTTACTAAAAGCTGCAGATAAAAAAATAGAAGGAGTCATGTGGGAGACAAATATGGGAGTAGTGATCAGAGTGTGGGTTGTGTATGGCTCAGTAGTGAGCAGTGTGATGTGCATGGCTTGGTCTCCAGTAAAGTGTGGCAGAAGCAGACAGCTTAGTGCATTGCCCTGGCCCCCCCCCCCCCCACAGTCGCACTCAGTGCCCTGGCACGCCCCCCCCCCCCCACAGTCGCACTCAGTGCCCTGGCACGCCCCCCCCCCCCACAGTCGCACTCAGTGCCCTGGCACGCCCCCCCCCCCCACAGTCGCACTCAGTGCCCTGGCACGCCCCCCCCCCCCCACAGTCGCACTCAGTGCCCTGGCACGCCCCCCCACAGTCGCATACACTGTCCTGCACCCGCCCCACAGTCGCATACACCGTTCTGCCCTCCACAGTCGCATACACCGTTCTGCCCTCCACAGTCGCATACACCGTTCTGGCCCCCCAGTCGCACACACCGTTCTGCCCCCCCCCAGTCGCATACACTGTTCTTCCCCCCCCCCCCAGTCGCACACACCGTTCTGGCCCCCCTCCCAGTCGCACACACCGTTCTGGCCCCCCCCCAGTCGCACACACCGTTCTGGCCCCCCCCCCAGTCGCACACACCGTTCTGCCCTCCACAGTCGCATACACCGTTCTGCCCTCCACAGTCGCATACACCGTTCTGCCCTCCACAGTCGCATACACCGTTCTGCCCTCCACAGTCGCATACACCGTTCTGGCCCCCCAGTCGCACACACCGTTCTGCCCCCCCCCAGTCGCATACACTGTTCTTTCCCCCCCCCCAGTCGCACACACCGTTCTGGCCCCCCTCCCAGTCGCACACACCGTTCTGGCCCCCCCCCCCAGTCGCACACACCGTTCTGGCCCCCCCAGTCGCACACACCGTTCTGGCCCCCCCAGTCGCATACACCGTTCTGGCCCCCCCAGTCGCATACACCGTTCTGGCCCCCCCAGTCGCATACACCGTTCTGGCCCCCCCAGTCGCATACACCGTTCTGGGCCCCCCCAGTCGCATACACCGTTCTGGGCCCCCCCCCAGTCGCATACACCGTTCTGGGCCCCCCCCAGTCGCATACACCGTTCTGGGCCCCCCCCCAGTCGCATACACCGTTCTGGGCCCCCCCCCAGTCGCATACACCGTTCTGGGCCCCCCCCCAGTCGCATACACCGTTCTGGGCCCCCCCAGTCGCATACACCGTTCTGGGCCCCCCCCCCCCAGTCGCATACACCGTTCTGCCGCCCCCCCCAGTCGCATACACCGTTCTGCCGCCCCCCCAGTCGCATACACCGTTCTGCCGCCCCCCCCAGTCGCATACACCGTTCTGGCCCCCCCCAGTCGCATACACCGTTCTGGGCCCCCCCAGTCGCATACACCGTTCTGGGCCCCCCCCAGTCGCATACACTGTTCTGGGTCCCCCCCCAGTCGCATACACTGTTCTGGGCCCCCCCCAGTCGCATACACTGTTCTGGCCCCCCCAGTCGCATACACTGTTCTGGGCCCCCCCCCAGTCGCATACACTGTTCTGGGCCCCCCAGTCGCATACACTGTTCTGGCCCCCCCAGTCGCATACACTGTTCTGGCCCCCCCAGTCGCATACACTGTTCTGGCCCCCCCAGTCGCATACACCGTTCTGGGCCCCCCCCAGTCGCATACACTGTTCTGGGCCCCCCCAGTCGCATACACTGTTCTGGCCCCCCCAGTCGCATACACTGTCCTGCACCCGTCACATTCCTCCGTGCAGGGAGCGTGCTGTACTCTGCCCACACATGCACTACACATGGACATATATAAAGCCCGGCGGTTACCTCAGAGCCTTCTTCTTCTCCTCTTCCAACTTCTGCTTCTTAGCCTGAGGTTCTTCTGATGCCACCTTCATGCTGCCGCTCACACACAGAGCCTACAAGAGAGCTGACTGACTGGGCACTACTAATGTACAGCTGCCGGGACGGTGTGACAACGTGCTCTGTACTTCTCTCCCCTCACACAAGTCCCTGTACTCCTCCCCACAAGTCACACCGAACCCTCCTCTCACTTCCCTCGCTGCACGCCTAGCCACACCTCCTCACCCGGGCCTGGTCGCCTAGCAACTCCTTCTACTAAAAGACAATAGTAGTCTTGTTAGGTGCCTGATTTACTGGATGACTAGAATGTCCCCCGAACTATCGGCTTTCAAACACTTTTATCACAAATACTTTTTACGAATTTGTCCCACTACAGCCTTTTTTGGCGAAAACGCGACACTTTTTTTTATCATAAAAGTATAAAGTAGGCTTTGTAGTTTGAAATATCAGAAATTATTTTGGGGAAAGCAGCCGCTTTCGGTATGTAGTGTGCTAGTAACACTGGTAAGAGGTTCTTACAGCGGCAACGTGGGTGGAAATGGTTAAGTTTCCATCAGGCAGTGCTGAGGACAGAGCGGTGGAGTGGCGGGGTCTTGGCCGCCATCTTTGTTGAGGCAACGCTGGTTGGATGATGTGTCAAGAGGCTTAGGAGGGCGCCTCACTTCCTGCTGGTTCCTATTCATTGATTTCGGTAATTTATGCTCCTTTTCTGGGTGTGTGGCCGTGTGCTTGTTGTGTGACATGGTTTATTATGTTGTGTTTGTGACACCAGAGAATGTTTTTGTGTTATAGTATATGAAAGAAGTGACTTTTATCTGTGACAGGTGTCCATTAGTTTTTGGAACTTCATGCAGGGGGTTGCTGGGATAGAAATACATTCTGTATACTGGGAAGGTTGGAGGTGAAGCAGACTGCATGCTGGCCGCCCAGAACACATCAAGGAATGGATAATATATTATTTATTATTTTATAGCGACAACAGTTTGTGCAGAGCTTTACAACACAAGGGCCGACATGTCACCTAATGTCTATCTATAGGACACAGTTTTTAGAAAGTTTGGCTGGTAAAAGTTTGTGTTCTGCCGAAAGCTACAACTTACCAAAAATCACTTCCGGTTATCCTCCAGCACCAATAATTGGAGATTTCCACGAGTTAGGTGTTTTCACAGAACACCGGATAAGGGGGGGGGGGGAGTTTTTGCCACCTTGGAGGCAGCCACGTTGTTGGTTACTAGTGGGCAGACTAACAATGTCCACTCATTAAATTGTTTACCGTACGGTTTGCACTGCAGGTGACGCGTCATATTCAGCTCCCTATCATACAATGCTCCGGAAGTGACGTAGCGGCCAACTGCGCATGCGCGATGCGTTCCAAACGCAATTGTGATGCGTTCCAATGGATTTACGACAGTACACACCAGCGAAGCCGTCATTCAGGGCGACGTGGACTTAGAGGAAAGTGGCCAGTCGGCCTCACGTCCTCGCTTCGCTCGGATGGCTCGCTCGGCATCCTGGCTCTTTTTTTAACATCCTCCAATCCATGGGGATGTTAAGGAAAGAACCTGGATGCCGAATGAGGTTTCGCTGGTGTGTAGTGTCGTAAATCCATTGAAACGCATTGCGCATGCGCAGTTGGCCGCCACAGCACTTCCGCAGCATTCTGTTATAGGGAGCAGAGTATGACAAGTCACCGGTGTCTAATTAGCCAACTTATCCAAATCTCCAATTACTGATACTGGGTAGTCACCGGAAATGTCGTGGTTGGAGATTTTGTCTGAACAGGTTGACCTCCCTGCTAAGTTCTAAAGCAGTCTATGTACCATTGGGGGAAATTCCCTTACAGCCCTTTCACACTGGGGCGTTTTTCACGCGGTACAGCGCTAAAAAGTGCTGCTATACCGCGTGAAAAAATCTGCCCTGCAGGCTTCAATGTGAAAGCCTGAAGGCTTTCACACTGAAGCGGTGCGCTGGCAGGACCGCTCCAAAAGTCCTGCTAGCCGCATCTTTACAGCGGTATAGGAGCGGTGTGTTCACCGCTCCTATACCGCTCCTTCCCATTGAAATCAATGGGAAACCGCGGTAATAACTATAGAGGCGCATTGCGGCGGTATTAACCCTTTTTCGGCCGCTAGCGGTGGTTAAAACCGCACTGCTAGCGGCCGAACACCGCGGTAAATACGACGGTATAGCAGCGCTAAAAATCGCGCTGCTATACCGCCACCGTGGGTAACGCTGCAATGTGAAAGCAGCCTAAAAGCGGTTGGAAACCATGAAAAAAAAAAAAGAATCACCTGCAAGACAAAGCCATAATGAGCTAGTATGACCGGCATACTAGCTCATTATGCATTACTTACCTTAGATCAAAGCGGTCCTCGTTTCCCCCTCTGGCCGCAGACATCTCTCCACAGATTATTATTTTAGGTGTTTATGTAGCGCCGTCAAATTCCGCAGTGCTTTACATATACAATGTACATTCACATCAGTCCCTACCCTCAAGGAGCTTACAATCTAAGGTCCCTAACTCACATTCATATACTAGGGCCAATTTAGGCAGAAGCCGATTAACCTACCAGCATGTCTTTAGAGTGTGGGAGGAAACCCACGCAGGCACAGGGAGAACATGCAAACTGTAGGCAGGTAGTGTCGCGGTCAGGATTCGAACCAGCAACCCTTTTTACTGATAGGCGAGAGTGCTACTCACTACACCACTGTGCTGACCCAGATACCCGGAAAGGTTACTTCCGTGTATCCCTGCTCCGGCGCTGTGATTGGCCAGAGCGCCGAAGATGTAACGTGAGAGCCGGCATTGCCGTTTTTATCAATGGGGTTGTCTACAGCTCACACCTTTTGGCAAATATCTCCTAAACCATGTAGGTTTAGGAGATATTGCAAACACCTACAAGTAAACCTTAATCTAGTCTTACCTGTAGGTGTAACTTTCTGGGGGTGGTTTACAACCACTTTAATTTTTTGTCCCAGAGATGCAACAGGAAGTTAGAGGAACTTCCCCCTTCAGAATAGGATTCCCCAACATGTTTTCTGGGGATTTCCCTTCATTTTCTTGGTGATTGAAGATGGGCTTGGGTGTTTTTGAATCATATGGAGAACAGCACCCAATACTACCTGAGCATTGACTTTTAAGCTGGGTTCACACTGCAGATGGATGCGGCTGACCACAGGGGTCCAGTGCGCGTCTATTCTCCATTTCGGAGACAAATTGAGCCTGAATTTAGACCTGGGGGGGAGGGCAAAGATGCACAGGGACACCTGTGCAATCCACTCTGCAGCCGCCCCAGAGATGTGTGAACCAGCTCCATAGAGAGCCAATCACAATCTCCTGTTGTGCAAATTGGATGCATAGAAACCTGCATCCAATTCGCACTAGTGTGAACCCAGCCTTAAAGTGCCCAAGAACTACTCACCTATTCTTATAAAATAACACTATTAAATCCAGCAGTCTTGCAAATGTGTCGGGTTTGTCTTTGAAATGTTCAAGGGGTCCTGTTTCCGTCTTTTGAGGAATAGCAACTGTGACCGGGGAGAACAAAGATCTGTAAACATGCAAGAGAATTGTTCTTTGTTAATGCAGAGTCATTTATTCATCTTAAAGATCATCATGTACTACACTTGTTCTAAGACTCCTGTACAGTAAGTTCCCTACATAAAAATGAGTTCTGTTCCGGGAGCTCGTTTTAGAAGTCCAACAAAGATCAGTGCTTGCAGACAAATGGTGTAATAAAGGGCGCTCCCAAAACAATCACTATAAGCGCAAAAGGTGATCTATGCAAATAATATATATGTGTGTGTAGACATGTATTAGTGAATTGCAAATGTTACAGAAAAAAACAAATTGATATGTTTTTTGATTGTTCAAATAGATATATAATGAAAAGTTCAAAACAGCTCCAGAAATCTTTTTAGATGATTCGCTCTGACACCATGTGAAAAATAAAATGTTATAAATAATATTCGATTTTTCACCCAAAGTGACAACAAAATGCGCTCACCAGGTGGCTCTGGCCAGCAAGTGACCATAAGACCCCTTTCACACTGTGTCACTTTGCAGGCGCTGTAACGCAAAAAATAGTGACTGCAAAACAACCTAAAACAACCGCTGCTGTTTCTCCAGTGTGAAAGTCCAGAGGGCTTTTTCACTGGAGCAGTGCGCTAGCAGGAAGGTAAAAAAAAGTCCTGCTAGTAGCATCTTTGGGGTGGTACAGGAGCGGTGTGTATATCGCTCCTCCACCACTCCTGCCCATTGAAATGAATGGGTCACCGCGGCTATACCGCCGGCAAAGCCCCTCTGCAGAGGCACTTCTCTGTGGTTTTAACCCTTTCTCGGTCGCTAGCGGGCCAAATAGTGCTGCAAAATTGGCGGTAAAGCGCCGCTAAAAATAGCGGTGCTTTACCCCCGCCCCAGTGTGAAAGGGACCTAAGACATGAAATAACTCCTTTTTTAAATCCTGGAAACCATTTAACACTCTCCTTCCAATCGATCGTGAGCTTGTTCGAATGAATCCGGGACCAACCAGAACAAATCCTTAAGCCTTGTACACATGATCAGTCCATCCGATGAGAACGGTCCGAAGGATCGATGAAGCTGACTGATGGTCTGATGTGCCTACACACCATCAGTTAAATAACCAATCGTGTCAGAACGCAGTGACGTAACACACAACGACGTGCTGCAAGAAATGAAGTTTAATGCTTCCAAGCATGCGTCGACTTGATTCTGAGCATGCGTGGATTTTTAACCGATGGTCGTGTGTACTAACGATTGGTTTTGACCTATCGCTTAGGCGTCCCATCGGTTAAATTTTAAAGCAAGTTGTCTTTTTTTTTTTTTTACCGAAGGTTAAGTAACCGATGGGGCCCACACACGATCGGTTTTGACCGATGAAAACGGTCCATCAGACCGTTGTCCTCTGGTTAACCTATCGTGTGTACGCGGCCTAAGTGTCTATCCTCCACTCCAATCTCCCACATCTGCCATTCAAGCCCTGCCAAAAAGAGCCAGGAAAGGCAGATATAGTGTAGTAACGCTTGTTTATTGTTAAAAATTGTCACTTACAATTTTTCCAGTAGGGGAGTGCATCAGTATATCGGGAACACCTAGTGCGGTGGAAGTCCACTCAGACAGCGCCATCTGAACAGCGGTGTATACTATGCATTAGGTGGAAGTGACGTGGAGTACGTGTTAGACCTAGCTGCATGCAGACAATGGCTGTGAGTGCTGATCAGTGTGTTGTGGGGCGGGGGGTCCCCCTGTGAGAACTCAATAGCACAGCTGGGGAGATCGCTGCATTGCTTGTGTTGGTACGACATTCTCTGTTTATTTTCCGTTAAAGCGGAGTTCCACCCAAAAATTAAACTTGCGCTTTTCATTTGGCACCTTTTTCAGGGGGGAGCAGATACCTGTATAATGCAGGAATTTGCTCCCACTTTCGGCAGAGTCCGCGGCGATCTACGCCATGTCCGGCCCCTCCTCCGTTCCTCCTGCTGTCTTCTGGAAGTGACACAGCTCACAGAAAACAGCAGGGACCAGTGAGGATGTGCAGCGCTAGTCGTGCATGGGCAGTAGGGAACCAAGCTGTGAAGCCACAAGGCTTCACTTCCTAATTCCCTTACTTAAGATGCCGGCGCCTGCACCTGAGAGCCGAGGGACAAATCAGTTTCAGGTGGGCACCCTGGACAGGTAAGTGTTTTATTATTAAATTTCAGCAGCTGCTGTATTTGTAGCTGCTGACTTTAAAAAAAAAAAATTCTCCGCTTTAATACCGTTGGGTTGAATGGGAAATCAAAACGTGCAAACGCATGCTCGCAACTCAGAGGCTCGCATGTAGGCAACTTACTGTATAGGTTAAAGTGATACTAAAGTGGTTTTAAATGCAAAGTTGTGTTTTTGTTTTTTATTGTAACAAGCAGGTTTATACTTGCCTGCTCTGTGCAGTGGAATTGAACAGAGCGGCCCTGAGCCCTGGTTCACACTGGGCTGCGGGAGTGAAATTGCGCGATTTTAGCTGAACTCGCGCGATTTCACTCCCTCTGGCAGTCCTGATTTTGTCGTGATTTAGGAGACATCTGTGCAGGGTTCTGCACAGATGTCAATGTAAATCGCGTCCTGAAATCGCAAAAAGTAGTACAGGAACTACTTTTTGAAATCGGTGCAGCGCCGCAGATGCGGCGTCGCACCGATTAGGACGGTGTCATTGCCGGCAATTGCCACCGATTTGAGATGCGATTTCACATGTGAAATCGCATCTCAAATCGAACTAAATTGTACCCAGTGTGAACCTGGGCTAAGAGTCGGTTCACACTGGGGCAGCACGACTTGCCAAGTGATTTGGCAAGGCGATCTGCCCACGACTTCAGAGGTGACTTGCAAAATGACTTCTGTATTGAAGTCAATGCAAGTCGCCTTGAAGTCGTCCCAAAGTAGTACAGGAACCTTTTTCTAAGTCGGAGCGACTCGGCTTCTATTAGAACGGTTCCATTGTACAGAACGGAGCGCGACTTGTCAGGTGGCTAAGTCGTCTGACAAATCGCGCCTGTGTGATCCGGCTCTTAACCTCCTCTCATATCCCTGCCTTCCCTCCTCCCCATCCAAAAGGGTTGCTCTCAAGCATGCTCGCTCCTGAGCTTTGCTGTCTGTGTCTATTGACACAGACAGTGGGACTCGGGCCCCAAATGGCTCCAGCTGCATCAGCAAAACCAGTAAGAGCGGCAGATGGGCACAGAGCTGGGATAAATTAGGGCTCAGATAGTAAAATGTGGGGTGAGGGGGGGATACTAATGCCTAAACATTTTTTACCTTAAAGCGTTTGTTACCCCAACACTTTATATTCTTGATATGTGCCTGATGTACCATCTACTTGTATGAGAAAGTCTCCTGTTCTCTTTGTGTGCTTCCTTTATGTGAAATCTCTGGTGTTCCTGCCAGTCTGTCTGCTATCCTATTTTAAAACTGACCACACTTAGCAGGAGAGCACCCCATGGTCAGTTGTCTAGCTATGCTGAGCACTCGGTATACTCTTCTCCAATATTCAGACCTGTCCTGACAGCCCCCACTGCACAGCCATTCAGTAGCAATATCGTTGTGCTGCTGCTTCTCCTTCCCCAGCTCTTAGACCACTTTCACACAGAGACACTTTCACGTTAAAAACGGCGCACTGTGTTCAGTAGCTCCCCTCATACTTGCCTGAGCCCCATCTCTATCCAGCGATGTTCACCACTGCCTCGCCTTCCTTTTGATTGGCTGATACACAGCAGCGCCATTGGCTCCCGCTGCTGCCAATAAAACTCAGCCAATTGGGGGAGAGAGGGGGCAGAATGGACACACAGAGCTGCAGCTTTGCTCTGGTCCCCCTATAGCAAGCTGCTTGCTGTGGGTGCTTTCAACAGGAGGGAGGGGCCAGGAGCTCCAGCCAGGGACCCAAAAAGATGAGGATCAAGGCTGCTGTGTGCAAATCCACTGCAAAGAGCAGGTAAGTATAACATGTTTGTTATTTTAATAGAATATTTTTTTCAGACTTTACAATCACTTTAACACATAGAACCCATGAAGGTCAAAAAAAAAAAATATTAGGCCCCTTTCACACGATTGGACCGTTCAGGTCCTCCTGTCAGTTTTGACGGCGGACCTGAATGGCCTCTCCATGCAGTCCTATGGAGCGTCGGATGTCAGCGGAGACATGTCCACTGACATCCGATCCACCAAAATGGGACGGAAGGCGATACGCCCCCATCCGTCCATATGGTATCGGGTTTAGAACTACTTTAGGTGTGTAATCATTATTTTTGTTGTATCCATTTATTAACAATTCTAGACTAACTTTGACTTTCAAAATTTCTAAAATCATCTTGGGGAAAAAAAACACTTCTGGGAAATTCTGCCGATTAGTGTCATAATTCTTCACAGGTCCAAATTTTTTTTTCATAATTAGTTTTTTCTAACGCAATGTATGCGTTCACTGCAGCATGTAAAAACAACAAGTGTGGATTCGGCTTTAGTCAACTAAAAAAATCCTCTTTGATATTAAAGCAGATTTAAACCAAATTAACTATAATCTCATAGAAGCTTTAGGGCCGGCGTTGGGAGTTTTGGGATCGTGTCCATGGGGAAATACAGCGTGCATTCTGCTAGCATTTGATATCAGTTTGAAGGGCTTCAGAGATCATTCATTGTTCGATGTATTTTACCAGGCTTCATGCTGCTTTGCATTGTCATTAACTTGTATGATGTGAGAAGCAGTTGTGATGCAAACAAACGTCTGTCAGGCTCTTAAAGTCAAGCTAAACCTTGCAATTATTTACTTCTCCCTCAATGGTTCGATGTCCCTCATTGGCATCTTCTGCCACACTTCCTCCGGGTGTCGGGCTGCAGTGGTCTTCATTAGCCGACGTCACTCCTTGGCGTGCGCAGGAGTACAGTCACCCCAGCACGCAGGTGCTTTTCTGGAATGTATACTGAGCTGCACTTGTGCAGCTCAGTGTACACGCCAAAGAAGACTGTAATCGGGTAGATAGGTTTATTAATTGCATTTGCCCTGGTTCACACTGGGCTGCGGGAGTGAAGCCGTGCGAGTTCAGCTGAACTGGCACGATTTCACTCCCGCTGGCAGTCCCGATTTCGGGCCACGATTTAATAGACATCTGTGCAGGTTTCGCAGCCTGAAATTGCAAAAAGTAGTACAGGAACTACTTTTTGAAATCGGTGCAGCGCCGCAGATGCGGCTTCGCACCGATTAGGCTGGTGCCATTGCCGGCAAATCCGCCGATTTGAGATGCGATTTCACATGTGAAACCGCATCTCAAATCGAACTAAATCTTACCCAGTGTGAACCTGGGCTTAGAGACATTTCATTTTTTAAAGCGGAACTTTTTTCTGCTTTAATATGTTAATGTAATTTCAAAGATTGTTTTCAATCTTGTTTTAAACCTGAAGCTTCCATTAACCCCTTTCTGCCATCTGTATGCATATACAGTAGGGAGAATAATTATTTGATCCCCTGCAGATTGTCTTAGTTTGCCCACTTATAAAGAAATTAAGGGTCTATAATTTTTATCATAGTTTTTTTTATTTAACCACTTAAAGGATCACTAATGGATTTTTTTTTTAAATAGCTTCCTTTACCTTACTGCAGTACTGGTTTCATGTCCTTATTGTTCGTTTTTGCTTTGAAGTTGCTGTAATCCTGCTCTGTTCTCCACACTTCCTGCTTGTCTGTTTCCTTATAACCACAGTGCTGTGAGCTTTCTCACGGTGGTCTAAGCTGTCATTACTGTGTGTCTAAAACTTCCCATCAGATTCATTTTAAAAACAAAACACTGCTCTGGATTTGTTTGTTTTTGTTTTGTGTGTCTATTTCTACTTCACAGAAACATGAAGCCAGTTCAAAAGTGAAACTAACCTGCAGGCACATTATATGATTGATTTTTATCTATTTTTAATCATTTTGAAAAGGAATCGGTTAACTTTTATGTCTCTATACCCTGTAAACAGTCATTTCAGCAAAAAAATGTTTTTCTTTTAGTGACCTTGCCTGTTTTTAGACTTGGTGTTTACAAGAATAAAACAGTTTGTTTTTTTTTGCTAGAAAATTACTTAAAACCCCCAAACATTATATAGAAAATTATATATATATATATAACACCCTAGAGAATAAAATGGCGGTCATTGCAATACTTTTTGCCACACCGTATTTGCGCAGCGGTCTTGCAAGCGCACTTTTTTTGGAAAAAATTAATTTTTTTGAATTAAAAAAAAAATAAGACAACAGTAAAGTTAGCCCAATTTTTTTTATATTGTGAAAGATAATGTTATGCCAAGTAAAATGATACCCAACATGTCACGCTTCAAAATTGCGCCTGTTAGTGGAATAGCGTCAAACTTTTACACTTAAAAATCTCCATAGGCGATGTTAAAAAAATTCTATAGGTTGCATCTTTTAAGTTACAAAGGAGGTCTAGGGCTAGAATTATTGCTCTCACTCTAACAATTGCGGCGATACCTTACTTGTGTGGTTTGAACACCGTTTTCATATGCAGGCGCTACTCGCATATGCGTTCGCTCGTCGGGATAGGGCACTTTAAAAAAACATTTTTTTTCTTATTTATTGTATTCATTTTTACACTAAAAAATAAAAAAAATTGGTCTTTTTTATTCATATTACTAGGAATGTAAACATCCCTTGTAATAGAAAAAAGCATGACAGGTTCTCTTAAATATAAGATCTGGGGTCAAAAAGACCTCAGATCTCATATTTAGACTAAAATGCAAAAAAAAATGACAACAAGAAAATATGCCTTTTAAGAAGCATGGGTGGGGGCCATCTTGCCCTCACTCGTATCCCAGGAGAGAGGACCCAATTGCCTCCGCCGGTGCCGACGGGTCCGGTAAGCGGCGGAGGGCGCGGGAGGGGGCCCCTCTCCCGTCGCCGATAACATTGATCTATCATCTAATCCGCCGCAGAGACCACCGTTATCGTAAAGGACCGCTCACAGGAAAGATGGATATCTCGATTGGGCAGCGGCTGCTGCCGTTACCGAGATATCAATCCTTAAATAAATTGCATATATATACAGTGCGCGGTCCTTAAGTGGTTAAATGATACAAATGTTATAAATTGAGTTTCAGTTCAGTGAGTAAAATAAGTGAACCAACAATAATTCTGGCTCCCACAGACTGTCTACAATATGTGCTCATGTGATTACACAGATTAGTCTTGTCAATGTAAAATGGTACAAGACCATCAGAAGCTTGGTGAGAAGGAGACAACTGTTGAAATTATTTTTCGCAAATTGAAGAAATGGAAAATAACCATCAATCACCCTCAGTCTGGAGCTCCATGCAAGATTTCACCTCATGGGGTAAGGATGATCATGAGAAAAGTGAGGGAATCGGTCCAGAACTACATGAGGAGCTTGTGAATGATCTCAAGGTAGTTGGGAACACAGTCACCGAAACAAACCATTGGTAACACTATACACCACCATGGATTGAAATTCAGCAGCATCCACAAGGTCCCCCTCATCAAGTAGGCACATGTACAGGCCTGTCCTGAAGTTTGCCAATGAACATCTAAACAGGGCTGGACTGGGACAAAAATTTGGCCCTGGACTTCATCCAGACTGGCCCACTTTGATAGGTCTCTCCTATGGCGGCCAGACAACTCCCGCCTCCCCCAGCCACCCAAGCCCCCTCTTCCCCTTCACTACCCACTAGCCGTTCTATTTTATTAGCGTAAAACAGCTGGTACTGGTACTCTTATAGGCAGTACCAGTGGGGAAGCTAGACATTATTTCACCCGGGCAAAGAATCAGTTTGGTGCCCCCCCCCCCCACATGGGACACGATTAGGCAGAAGTGAGAAACTCCCAGGCAATAGCTGTTGAGTCAGCTGCCTGTCCCCTCCCCCGTGCTCCTGCTGGTCCCCCCCATGGTCCTCTGTCACCCCCCCCTGCTCCTCTGGTCCTCCCTCTGCTTCTCTGTTCCCCCCCAGGTGAGCACCTGCTGGGAGGGAGAGACAGAGGAGCGGAGGGGGGCTGCGGTCCACTGTCACTAAAGTCGGCCCACCGGGAAACTCCCTGTAGTCCCAATAGCCAGTCCATCCCTGCATCTAAATGATTCAGAGAAGGATTCAGAGAAAGTGCCGTGGTCAGCTGAGACCATAAATGAGCTCTTTGGCATTAACTCAACTCCCGTGTTTGGAGGAGTAATTTACCACTGATTTCACAGCGATATTCGGCCGCTAGCGGGGCAGTTTTACCCCACGCTAGTGGCCGAGAAAGAGTTTAAACCGCCTGCAATGCGCCTCTGCAGAGGCACATTGCCAGCGGTATAGCCGTGCTGTCCCATTGATTGCAATGTGAAGGACCTATATACACACCGCTCCAAAGATGGGGCTAGCAGGACTTCTTTCCCATCCTGCTAGCGCACCACTCCAGTGTGAAAGCCCTGGGCACAAATGGGCACAAAATCAATAATCGTTGGGACGTTTTTGAGCCGAAAAAACCAAGGACAAGTTTGGAAATTTTCTGCCGAACGAACAATAAATCGGAAGGTTAATGTGTTTCCCGTCCAAACTTTCTGCTCTAGGTATATGTAAAAAAATAAGATTTTTTTTATTTATGTCCACTGAACGATTTATCGGTCATTACATGATGACAATATCTTTTGTGCTCACAGCCAAACGTTCGTTTTTCGAAAGTTTGTTCGGATGATTTTTCATAGAGTGTTGGGCCAGCATTAGGCTCCATGTACACGGGACGTTTTTACAACTGCCCCTGAATGATTTAACTTGACATCACTGCGTTTACATGTGTTTTGCCACGTTTAGAAGCGTTTAAAAAAACATCATTTTGTTTTTTATTATTTAAATGGCCAAAATAAAAAAAACGCGTTTAGTTGCTGAAACGTGGAAATCTTCGGCGTCTGAACCCATTTTTTATTTTTTTTTGCTTTCAAAGAAACGCTGTTAAACACAACTGCCTAAAACCAGCAATAAACGAGACTGTGTACATGGTCACATAGGATACAATTGAATGAGTTCAGGGGCAGTGTACCAGTGATTTGGGAATGAAACAAAATGGCTTGGGTGGCCTATGATATTTTCTAAAACTGGTTAGTTTCTCATTAATGCCTATTTGTGAAGCACCTTAGCCATTACTGTAGCACGATTTATTCCTTGTACTGCTCCCAATTTTAATATTTGTACAATTGGTTCATCTTCCTCCTGGGATCACTCCTTCAGTACAACCATTGCAGGGAGTAATCTTGAATTTCAAGACTGACTACTTACTACACACATTCAGGAAACACTGGAAACTGATAATGAAGATAAACAATATATGAGGCAATTTAGGAAAGACTACAATCTGAGGAGTGCAATAGATAATATCAGAGTAGCCTGGGATAGAAGGGCTTCAAAGTGCAAGAATGGAATGTGGAAAAACTGTGGCCACAAGCAACAACTTGGAAGGAGTTCAAAAAGAATCAGTGAAGCAAAGCTGGAGGGCGATTTTGAGGAATCGCTGCATTCTCATGGCAGGTGTCCAAACAATGATGAGCAATTAGCAGAGGAAAGCATCCAGAGTGATTTGACAGCTTTTTTTTCAGAAGAGTAAATGCGCACAATCAAGACAGACTTCCTCATTACACAAATTAACAACTGGCTTGTACAGGGAAAAAAGTATTTGATCCCCCTGCTGATTTTGTACGTTTGCCCACTGACAAAAAAATGATCAGTCTATCATTTTAATGGTAGGTTTATTTTAACAGTTGAGAGACAGAATAACAACAACAATTTCCAGAAATGCACGTTTTCAAAAAAGTTATACATTTATTTGCATTTTAATGAGTGAAAGAAGTATTTCTCCCTCGCAAAACATGACTTTTTACTTGGTAATCACAGAGGTTTGACTTTTCTTGTAGTTGGCCACCAGGTTTGCACACATCTCAGGAGGGATTTTGTCCAACTCCTTTTTTATATTCTCTACAATTCATTAACCACTTCACATCCTGGCAATTGACAATAGATGGCCACAAGGTGGCTCTCAATTGCCGGGAGGACGTCTATGGACGTCCTCCGGCCACCGGGGGGCGCACGAGCACGCCTGCAGCATCACTAAAGTGCCGATGCGTGTGCCCGGCGGGCGCGATGTCCGCCACGTACCCGCGATCGGCGGATACACAGACAAGGACGTGGATCTGTGTGTGTAAATGCACAGATCCACGTCCTGTTAGGGAGAGGAGACCGATGCCGTGTCCCTTGTACATAGGGACACAGATCGGTCACTTCCCCCACAGTTAGGAACACTATGCAGGGCACACATTTAACCCCTTCCTCGCCACCTAGTGTTAACCTTTTCAATGCCAGTCACATTTATACACTAATCGGTGTATATTTATAGCACTGGTCGCTGTATAAATGTGAATGGTCCCAAAAATGTGTCCAATGTGCAGATCGCCGCCATTGCTAGTAAAAAAAAAAAATAATAAAAAAAAATCATAATTCTGTCCCCTATTTTGTAGGCGCTATAACTTTTGCGCAAACTAGTCGCTTATTGCGTTTTTTTTTTTTTTTTTACAAAAATACGTAGAAGAATACGTATCGGCCTAAACTGAGAAAAAAATAAAAATTTGGATATTTATTATAGCAAAAAGTTTTTTTCAAAATTGTCCTTTTTTTTTTTTCTTTTTTTTATAACCGAGAAACCGGTCCATCCGGACGACAACAGTACAGCCATCACATCAACATTGGTGTAGAGATAGAAATATACACATAGACACACTGCATTATATATGGCACAAACAACAGTCATCCCCCTGTTGGGTGTGTGTCTTCCAAAGAAGGCAGCAAGAACCCAAGTGGGGGAGGCCACTATGAGCCCTCTTCTCCTCCGGTGCACAGCCCTAATGGGCCGCTATCTCATATCTCTATCAGGAATTTTTGCCGTTCCTAAGCATGTTATATAACCAAACATCTGGGTCCGACCGGTCCACCCTCCCCTTCTATTTTCCTTTTTTCCTGAAGACAATGGAATAAAAGCCGAAGATAATATAGGAAGAAACAGAGAAGGGTGGGGGGTGGGTGTGCACGAGCAAGTAGAGCTGCACGATTAATCGTTAAGAATCGTTTTCGCGATCTGTTTCCCGTTGCGATTCTTAAAACAGGGTTTCATGATCTTTGACATGACAAGAATTTTCTCTCTGCACTTTGGTATGCAAAGAATTTCCTGTCTGCTCTCAGCCAAAGTCAGTCTGGGCAGCCTGCCAAGTTTTGAAAACATTGTATCTCTTCAAAGGAATACATTTCTTCTGTAAGTAAATTAGGAATTTTTAACCACTTAAACACCTAACCTTTTTCTGACAGCTCTTTTCAAGTTAGTCATTATTTTTTTGCTAGAAAATTACTTAGAACCCCCAAAGATTATATAACTTTTTAGTAAAGACCCTAGAGAATAAAATGGCAGTTGTTGCAATATTTTATGTTGCACTCTATTTGCGCAGCAGTCTTTTTAAATGCATTTTTTTTGGAAAAAATTACCTTAATGAATTTAAAAAAAAAAAGCCATCAAAGTTAGCCCATTTTTTTTTTTTTTTTTACAAGAACAAGAATAAACGGTTTTGGTTTGACATAATAACGAGTACAAAAAGGTACATACAGAACACAAAAAAAAAAGAAAAAAGAAAAAAAGGGAACTTAAAGAGAGGAGAGTAGAGTAGGAAAAGGGAAAGAAAAAAAAAAAAGGAGAGAGGGAAGGAAACAAAGAAGAGAGGGGGGAAAGAGAGAATGTCGGCAGGACCGCACGAACCCCAGGAGGGCACGAGAATAAAGGGGCATAAGCTATAATGAATCATGGCACTAGTAAGGCCATATCGAACCCCGGGGGAAGAAAATTCTCTACCCAGGGAGTCCAGATATTATTGTGTTGGGTAACCCGATCCAGAATAGTCGCTTCTATTTTGCTATGGATCTGAGCCTGAGTCACCCTGCTTCTAACTTCCGCTATGTGCAAATTTGGGGACTTCCAAGCCTTCGCTATAGTCTGTTTAGCCGCAGTAGTCAATTGGAGCAGGAGTCTAACTTGGGCCCTTGTATAATCCTTACGTATTAGGTTTAGAAGGGCTATAGACGGATCAGGGACCAAAGTATCGTGTAGCAGGGTGGAAGCCATTTGGAATATTACTACCCAAAAGCGTTGTGCAATCGGGCAAGACCACCAAATATGTTCATGTGTACCCTTAGCCCCACATCCCCGGAAACATACTGACGGATAGGATGGCAAAAATTTTGAAATCCTAGCGGGAACTAGGTACCACCACATAAGGACATTGTAATTTGCCTCCAGGGCCACCACATTTTGAGAGGAGGCTTTCGTATAGCTCCAAATATTTGCCCATTCCTCCATATCCAATGTTATCTGAAGGTCTTTGGACCACTGTGCAGCATAGGGAGGGAGGTCAGTCGGGGAAGCAGTGAGGTGGTTATATAGTCGTGAGATGATACCGGGAGCATGTGGGTCAGTATTACAAATACTCTCGTAAAGAGAGAATTCACCCAGAGAGGTGCAATCTTTAATTACTGTTCAAATAAAGTGAGATATTTGTAAGTAACGAAAGTGTTCAGTATAGGGGAATTTAGCCTGAGCCTGTAGGGTAGAGAAAGACTTAAGGGAAGTAGAGGAAACAAGATCACACACACGGTGTAGTCCAGCCCAAGTCCAAAGGCGGAAGGAGGCGGGTTCGGAGAGGGCAGGAAGGAAAAATGGGTGACCTATCACAGAAAGTAATGGGGCATGGGGGGAGACCAACCCAAATCGGACACGCAAACTATCCCATAGCTTAAGTGAGTGACGCGTGACTGGATTATGTACTGGGCCGCGTATCAGTGGGGGCAACCATAGCAAGTTGGATACTATCAACAGGGAGAGATCAACAGCTTCCAGGCTAACCCATATTGGGATTTCAGAGCAGGCATGAAGCAAAGTGAGTTGTGCCAGCTGAGCAGCCTGGTAGTAGCGGGCAAAATTAGGGAGTCCCAAGCCTCCACTGAGCTTATTTCGAAGGAGAACAGATCTAGATACTCAGGGTTTTATTGGACCCCAAATATATTTAAAGACCCGGGTTTGAATAATTCGATGGAAATAGGAGGGAACCGCAACCGGAAGAACTCTATAAAGATATAAGAGTTTGGGGAGCAAGGACATCTTAACGGCTGCGACCCGTCCTAGCCAGGAGACCCATAGTGGTTTCCATATGTCCAATAAAGCGGATAGGTGGGATAGCATAGGAAGATAATTAGTTCTATAAAGGTTCGCTGGATCACTAGTCAGTTTAATTCCTAAGTACGAAAGGGACGTAGAGGACCAAGAGAAAGGAAAGTGTTCTTGTATATGGGTGACTTCAGTGGGAGGTAGAGACACATTGAGGGCCTTAGACTTAGATTTATTAACTTCCAAACCCGAGATATTTGCAAATTTTTCCAAGATTTGTAGGAGAGGTGGCAATGTTAGACAGGGGGAGGATATGAATAGAAGCGCGTCATCCGCAAACAGGCAGATTTTATGGGAAATAGAGGCAACTTCCAAGCCTCTAATATCCGGGTTAGCCCTAATCAGAGCAGCCAGAGGTTTGATTGCTAAAGCGAAGAGTAAAGGGGATAAAGGGCACCCCTGCCTGGTACCTCTTTCTATCTGAAAACTATCAGAGCGGAACCCAGAATATTTAACATAGGCCTGTGGTTTTTTATAAAGGGAGATTACCCATTGCAAAAAGTGTGGACCAAATCCCCAGCGTTCAAGTACAAAGTTTAAATAAGGCCGGGAGACCGTATCAAATGCCTTCCTGATATCAAGTGACAGTAGGTGCATTGGGATCTTACGGGTTCTGGCTAAGTGTTGCAAGAGAACAACCCTCCTAATGTTATCACTAGCCTGTCGACGCCGTATGAAACCCACCTGATCCTTATGTATTAATCCACCAATAATGGGATTGAGGCGCAAGGCCATAATTTTGGCAAGGAGTTTAATGTCAAGATTAAGTAGGGAAATAGGCCTGAAATTAGACCAGAGGGAGTTGTCTACATTGGGTTTAGGAATCATAGCTATTATAGCCGTCAAGGTGTCTTGACCAAAAGAGTGTTGTTGAAGCAAAGCATTGAAAGATTTAGTAATAAGAGGGGCGAGAGTACCAGAGAATTTCTTGAAGTAGGAAGCCGAAAGCCCATCAGGACCCGGCCTCTTATGAGGTTTAAGAGTTTTAATAGCAAAGAGGACCTCTTCCGTTGAGATTAGTCTTTCAAGAAGTTCACAGTTAGAGTCGGACAGCACGGGTAGAGGGATATCCCGAAACAACGATTCGGCGGCGGAGGGAGAAAAGGAAGATTGGGCCTTATACAGTTCTTGTAACCGCTTCCGAAATTCAGATAAAACCTTAACAGGGTTACTAGTGAATGTGTTTTTGTCCGTCCGGAGCCTAATAGGGACCTGGTTCTGTTCCGGACAACGAAGACGCATGGCCAAGAAAGTATCTGCCTTATTAGTCTTTGTATAAATTGTATGGTTCGATCTGCGGATGGCTTTATCGGCCGATTCAGCCAGCAGCAGATCCAATTCAGTCTTTGATTTTTCCATAGCAATCCTGTTTGGTTCGGAAGGGGAGGACTGAAATTGGAAAAAACATTGGTGGAAATCCCGTTCTAAATCAGCCAACCAGAGTTTTTTGTCTCGGTTTAACTGAGTAGAGACAGAGATACACGTTCCCCTGATCACAGGCTTGTGTGCCTCCCAGAGAAGAACAGGAGAAATGTCGGGTGAGGAATTGAGTTTCAGGTAATCTGTGAGGGCAACTTGGATATCAAGACAGTAGGATTGATTGGTAAGGTGAGCTTCGTTTATACACCAGGTACGATCTCTGGATTGAGGGATTAAGGAGGATATGGTGATGAGTACTGCACAGTGGTCCGACCAGGAGATAGGTTGGATAATAGAGTTAAGCAGTATGGAGGAAGATGTAACCGGGACAAAGATATGGTCAATCCTGGAAAAGGATTTGTGCGGATATGATAAAAACGTATAATTTTTCTTAGTCGGATTGCACTCCCACCAAGTATCAAGCAGAGAGGCTTGCTGGAGAAGTTTCCGGAAACGTATAGAGGGGGGGTATTGATCAGGGCCATAGGGTGACTTATCCAAATGAGGTTGCAGTACTAAATTAGAGTCGCCCCACACAATCAGTGTACCTTTACAGTGGGAGCGTAGGACTTGGAACAAATGCGAAAATAAGGGGTTCGGGTTACTATTCGGAGCATAGTAGGAGACTAGGGTAGTTTCAACATCCTGTAGTAGGCCCACGAGGATGATATAGCGGCCTTCAGGGTCTTTCATTTCAGACAGAACCGAAAAGGGGAGGGTATGATGGAGGGCAATCAAAACCCCACGTTTTTTTGTGGGGGTAGAGGCAGTGAATACCTGAGGATAACGGGAACTAAAGAATTTGGGAGTTGTACGTACCGAAAAGTGGGTTTCTTGTAGAGCAACTATACCTGCCTTTAAAGTAGCGAATGTTTGGAAAGCTTTAACCCTCTTGTTAGGAGAATTGAGACCCTTAACATTCAACAAAAGTATCTTCAGGGGGGCCATTTAGGGAGGTGTGGGAGAGTATCCAAGGGTGTTCCCGGGGACATGCGATCCAGCCGACCTGGAGAAAGAAGAAAGAGAGGGAGGGCAGAGAAAAACATAGAAGGAAAGCAGAAGAGAGAAGAAATATTGTAGGGCAAATAAGTGGTCATAGAGGAAGAGAAAAATCAAACTCTACCGCCCGACCAAATAGCACACCAACACACCGCCAGCCAGCTAGCTCGCGTGTGGGTGTACCGTTAAAGAGGGGGAGCAGTGACAGCTCCCCGCCACTAACGGGATATAATTAGTTCACACATAAAGAAACGGTTTATAAAAACAATTAAACCAAAAGAAAATGGAGACCAATAAGACGTTTCAATAAGCACATCCAGTCCTAACCGTTATAATTATCACTTTATAAAGTGCAAGCCTAAGAGGAAATGACCGCAGAATGGGTGACCAAAAAGGAGAAAGGAAAGAAAATCAGGCAAAAAGGAAGAAAGGATAAGAGAGGCGGAATAGGGAGAAGGGGAAATGTGGGGTGGTATAGGGACAGGGAGCAAAGGGACAATGAAGGAAGGGGAAGGGAGACGGAGGGCAGGGACAAAGGAGGGAAAATGGGAGAGGGGAGGACGAGGGGGTAGGAAAAGAAGGAAAAGAGGGGAGGGTTCAGGGGAAAGGAGAAGGAAGTGGGAAAAAAGATAGAGGTCAAAATAATGTAGAAACAAGAAAATACAAGCCCATTCTCCCTGTGCATCACAGATTGTTGTAGGCAATTACCACCACAGTGTGTGGTATTCACAGCAAAGTGCCCATGGGTATCCAAAAGAAAAAAAAAAGGCAAGAACAAAAAGAAACAGTAACTCATAAAAAAAAACATTCAATGAAGTGGGCACGAGGGGACGGGCAATCAATCACAACATGTTTGAAACAGCAATGTAGCATGAAGATCAGAAAAAAGAGAGGCAAATCAAAAACGTGAACAGTGAAAAGTAAAACAAAACCTGGGCAACCCCTAGAATCAGAGAGGGGTGGTATCGAGCTCCACCGCACAGGAGGGAGGGCTCATGGCGAACAGTCCCTTGGTGCCTTGATTGAAGAATCCTCGGCGAAGACAGCAACAACAAATACCGGGGGGATCAAGCAAGGAGATACAGTACGGCACTGCAGGGACAAAAAAGAGAAAGGAAGAGACCTGCTGGAACAATGGTAGACATTCGCATTCAGCGAGGTGAGTATAGCTGGCGGTCACCATTACGAGAGGAACGAGCAGGGGTCCCCTTACGAACAGAGGACGGAGCCGGCTGGAGTCTCTTCGGGGTAGCCGTATACGGATGAGCAGCAGTGCGAGCCGGCGTGCGGGGTAATGAAGTCTCTGACATCTGAGCCGGGTCGGTGAGGTGGAGAGATTCCAGGAGGCGCTGAAGGGATTCGGGTGATGTGCAGGAATGCTGCTGGCCTTGATAGGAAAATTGCAGGGCAAAAGGGAACCGCCGGGTATATTTCAGTTGGTGCTGCATAAGGACTTGCAACTGGGGCTTCATCGCACGCCTTTTGGCAATTGTTGAGGGAACCAGGTCAGAGAAGAGCTGGTAGTTGTGACCTTGAAACTGGAGAGCGTCCTTTATTGCGGGCAGCAGCAAGCATTTGCTCCTTCGTACGAAAGAAATGGAGTTTGACAATAATATCACGCGGGGGACCATCTTGCTGGCGGCGGGTTAAGGCCCTATGTATCCTGTCAAACTCCAGTCTCTCGATCGGTATGGAGGAGGATGAAAGCTCTTGGAATAGGGCTGTAGAGAAAGATTGTAAGTCATCCACAGTCTCAGGTATGCCGCGAATGCGCAAATTAGACCTGCGAGAACAGTTTTCGGCATCCTCTAAACGTGAAAAGAGAGCAGCGTTCTCCTCCCGGAGAGCAGCCTGCTCCTGGGCCTGTTCTTGGAGGGTGAGCTCCAGGTCATCGACTCTGGTTTCCAGGTCTGCAGTGCGTTGGCCTAGTTCCCTGATCTCACGGGATAGCCTATTAGTTATCTGGTCTGAGGTAGTTTTCAAGGCCCTATGCAGCATAGCCTCCATATACTTAAAGTCAGCTTGTGACATACCTGACGGCGGTAGTGAGGGAGAACCAGCAACATGGGATTCCTCTCCATAGTCCTCATCGCTGTCAGCATGCAGGGATCTGTCCGGAGAGGCAGCGAGTTGTTTAGCCAGGGCCTTCGCCGCCATCTTGGAAGAGGCGCGGGCCAGGGCTTCCTTAATTGGTTTGGGCTTCGTTTTTCCTCGGTGTCTGGTCAGGACCATCGCGGGTGATGCAGCACTCGTTCCGGGAGCGGAGGCTTAAAGAAGCGAGGTTGCCCGATGGTTTAAGGTGCTAATGGGGACCCGATTCAGTGGCGGGGAGAGCGGAGCTCTAAGGGAACACGTCCACCATAGCCAGCCTCGCGCATGCGCCCCCCATTTTTTTTTTTTTTTATAAATGTAAAAGATTTTACGCCGCCGTGAGAATCGTGAGAGAATCGTGATTTTCATTCTAAGCAAAAAAATCATGATTCTCATTTTGGCCAGAATCGTGCAGCTCTACGAGCAAGGATACTACAACCAAAGTCTTTTCTTTGGTTATCGCCAATACTGAAAAGTCAGGTACCACTCCCGAGTGGTCGGGGGTTACTCCGTCCCCCTGAGAGTCTGTCCCTCTTCTGAATATTTGAAAATGTTCCACAACTGCCAGGTTCTGGAGTACACTTCCTGTCTTTGCTGACCGGAGAGGATCATGTCTTCCATGCGACTGATCTCATCTACTCTTCTAAGCCAGAAAGCTATGGTCGGCGGGTGAAGGGACTTCCAGTGGAGAGGCACGCAGGCTTTAGCTGCGTCTAAAAGATGACGCACAATTGATTTTTTGTAGGCCCCAGCCGATATGTCGGTCACATGGAGGAGGAAGTGCGCTGGATTGTCCGGTACCGTACTCTCTGTACATTTCTGGGTAATGCGGCGTACCTCTCCTCAAAAGCCCCTGATCTGGTGGCATGACCAGAAGACATGTAGAAGAGTACCCCTGTCTTGACATCTCCAGCAGATGTCAGTAAAGGTAGGGAATATTTTATTCATTAGCTCCGGGGTTTTATACAATCGCGTGATACCATCAAATTGTGTTTTGTTTTTTATTGGCAGAGAATTGTGTGTCCAGATCCCTTTCCCATTTAGTGAGGGCCGGTATCTGGTATTCTCCAGGAGGAGTGATCAGCATAGAATACATCAAGGAGAGAGCATGAGGTAGCACCCCGGTCTCTCCACATAGTTCCTCCAGAGTCGTGGGAGGGCTTTGTGGTTTCGTGGGGGGGAGGTAGGCTGCTCAGGAAGTGACTTAGCTGGTGTGCCCTCATAAAGTCAAAAGGTATGCGCCGGCGGGGTCTGCCAACTCTGTCACTGACCTCCACCGTCCCATAGAGCCAAAGTGGGATTCCTGGAAAAGCCCCGCATTCCGAAGGTCAAGGGATTTCTTATCCCGCAAGCCTGGTTCAAATTGGGGATGGCCAATAATAGGTCTGAGGGGGGAGTTTTGGGTAGACAGGGAGAACTGTGAAAACAGTCGTGTGGCAAATTCTAATTGTGTTCCCTGCTAGTGGATGAAGTGTAGTTTAGGTCCAAACCTCCGGCAGCGCTAGGCCACTGTGCAGTTTCGGAAGAGAGAGTACTTTTCTATGTAAATGTGACTTCTTCCCGGCCCAAAGGAAGTGAGTGAATGAGGAATGTATTTGTTTAAAATAGTCTCCTGGGATATGGATCAGGAGAGTCTGCATGAGGTAAAGGAATTTGGGTAGTATTGTCATCTTAAGAAAGTTACAGCGGCCCACCCAAGAGTGTAGGCTGCTGGTCCATTGAGTCAGCAGTTTCTGAACTTCCTTCAAAAGAGGAGGAAAGTTCAACCTAAACCGTTGTGAAAATGATGAGGGTATATACGTCCCCAGGTATTTCCGCGCCACCTCCGTCCAGTTTAGTTTAAAACTGTGCTTGAGCCTGGTAAGCTGTTGTTGTGGTATCCCTATGCCCATAGCCTCTGATTTGATCAGGTTGATCGTCAGGTTAGATAGTCGTCCGTATATGTCAAATTCCCATAGGAGATTCGGTAGGGAGATGTCCGGGTTTGTGAGAGTAAACATTAGGTCATCCGCATAAGCGGATACTTTGTACTGTGTGCCCTTTGTTCGTATACCGGTGATGTCAGGGTTTAGTCGTATGTGGTACAAGAAGGGTTCTAAGGAAAGTGCAAACAAAAGGGGACTCCCCTGTCTTGTCCCGTTGGTGATAGGGAACAACTCAGAGAGTACTCCATTGGCTCTGACCCTTGCCGTCTGCTCTCTGTACACCGCCAAAACCCAGTTCCGCATTTTGTCGCCCAGTCCTATTTAATTCAATGTTGTCTGCATGAACTGCCAGTCAATCCGGTCGTATGCCTTTTCGGCGTCTCTCCCTACAAATAAACTAGGTGTCTTACTATTGGTCACTATATGCAGGAGGTTGAGGACCTTAGTGGTGTTGTCTCTGGCCTCTCTAGATGGTACAAAGCCCACCTGGTCTAGATGTATTAGGTGCGGGAGATGTCTTTGCAGCCTGGAGGCCAGGATTTTAGTAAACAGTTTAAAGTCAGTGCTTAGGTGAGATATCGGACGGTAATTCCCACACTGGGCCAGGTCCTTGCCGTCCTTCGGGATTACAGAGATTTGGGCCTGTAATGTGGTAGTATGGAACGATTTCCCCGAACCCAGGTCATTGTATAATCGTACCATACGCTGGCCTAGGGAAGGTAGCAATGTTTTGTAATAAGCGACAGTGAGGCCATCAGGGCCCGGGCTTATGCGGCTTAGCGCTTTTCAAGGCGAGCTGGAGCTCAGGCAGAGTAATGGGATCCTCTAGACCATGGGTCTTCAAACTATGGCCCTCCAGTTGTTCAGGAACTACAATTCCCATTATGCCTAGTCATAGCTGTGAATGTCAGTGTGTGGCAATGCCTCATGGGATGTGTAGTTCTACAACAGCTGGAGGGCCGTAGTTTGAGGATCCCTGCTCTAGACTGTCCCATGCTTCAGTCGGCAGGGATGGCATAATGTATTCTAGCACTGTTTCCCGAACAGGCGGGACCTTGTCTAAGTTGTATAGCGAGCTATTGAATTTCCTAAATTATTGCGTGAACTGTTGGGGCATAGATTGCTTTTGTCCTGTATTGGACACAATGCAGGGGATGTATGACGCAAGCCGCTGCGTATGCAATGTGTTGGCCAACAGTTTGCCACATTTATTGCCCGATTCATAGGCTTTCCGTCGGTTTGTAATGCCGCTTTGGCCTTGAAATGTAAGACGTCTGTTACCTGCGAACGCACAGTGTCAAGTTAAGCGCCAAGCTGTCTGGTCGGGGCTGTCTTGTGGGCAGCTTCCAAAGAGTGTAGCTTAGTGAGGAGCGAACTCAATTGAGCCGACCGCTCCCTTTTCAATCTCGCACCGTGTTTGATAAGCACATCCCGGACCACGGCCTTGTGCGCCTCCCAAATTACCCCAGCATCACTGTCGGGTGGAAAAAACGAGATGCGCTACAAAAGAGGAAGCGATATTTCGCAAAACCGGTCGGGCGGAACTTGTGTTGCATCGAATCACCCCCCGTTGATCACACTTTTTCCTCACCATATTGGACGGGTTGGTTTTTTGGATTACTTCCGGCCGGAGTTCCAAACTGACATGCCTTTATACTATGTTACCATGTAAGTGAGTTTTTGTCTCTTTTTAAATACATTTTATCCTACGGTGTTACACTATTGTGGCCCTTTGTGTCTCTCCATGTTAATTGAAACCAAGTTCCTCATCCAACTGTCTTGAACGGGGATTGACACCTGGTCTGGTCCAACTTTACCCTCCTAGTGACTACCTACATGCTTTCTAGGATCTTCTTTTAAGTAAGGGACCACCGGAAATCTGGTAAGCAGATTTTATACTTTCACGGTGGAGGATCTTCTATCGGCTTTTTTCATCAGATTGTCACCACAGCATTTGTTCTTATACTTCACTGGTGCACTGGATCTATGTTGTTCATCATAAGACTCTGATCACGTTTTCTTGCTTTTATGTGTACATGGACAATTATTTATGATAATATTTTTTGGACATATGTACTGATTTTCACTTTTGTAGCGCATCTCTTTTTTTCCATTGTTTGTTTTCACTGTTGTAGTTAGTACAGTCAGGTGCAGCTTCTTTAGAGCATTTAGTTGCTCCCAACTTACTTTATTAAATTTCACAGTTTCTTAGCGCAGTTGATTTCCTTATATTCTTTCACTGTCAGAGGTGCCATTAGTGGTAAATAACCTCAGAATCCTGCAGAAGGCTCTTATTGAGTCTCCACACAGGCCTCTGTCCTCCAGTGGAGTCAGAGATGGTATATTTTAAGGTAATCGGGGCATGGTTAGATCATGTAATCGACCCAATGGATACGTCTTGGATCGTGTGGAGTTGCCCGTGGGGTAGCAGAAAGTAGTCAATTCGTGAGTATGTCTGGTGCGGTTTAGAAAAAAAGGTGTAGTTACGTTCCCCCGAATGTAAAAGACGCCAAGCGTCTATCAGTTGCATAGAATGAAGGGTCGCGCCGATGCGTTTGTGCATGTCTCGGGTAATGGAGGATTTTCCAGAGGAAAGGGGACGTTTAAGTCGCCCCCCACTATCAAATGTCCCTCCGCGAAGCGTTGAAACTGCTCCAACCGCCTTTTGAGGAAAACATCCTGATGGACATTGGGGGCATACAGATTGGCAAAGGTCACCTTCCTATCTCCTATTATGCCCTTCAGGAACAAGAACCTCCCCTCCTTGTCCGGTCGGACATCTAAGGGCTTCCATGGTACTCTCGCGGACACAAGAATGGAGACCCCCCTGGATTTGGCCTCCGTATACTGAGAGTGGTAGGTTATGGGGAAATATCTATTTTTCAGAAGCGGCAGGTTGCTTTCCCTAAAATGCGTCTCCTGCAATAGCACGACATCCGCCCCCATGCGCAGCATGTCGTGCAATAGCATGCGCCTTTTTTCGGGCGTATTAAGGCCCTTCACATTCAGTGACATAATATTAAGCACATCCATGCTCGTGCAATGGACCCTGGGTCCAGCGATGTGGGCGTACAAAAGCCCCGCTCGTCTCCCCCTCCTCTCTGCGGCGCCGGTATCGTGACTGAGCCGCTCTGCGATTGCCGAGAGGGAGGGGGAGAGGTGAACTTCCTTCTGGCACCACGGAGCCCCGGGAGGAAGTGGGAGTTGAAACCCTCTAAAAAGAGGGTTCCCCCCCCCCCCCTCAAAATGACATGCCAAATGTGGCATGTCAGGGAGTCACCTGCTCTTAAAGCGGAAGTTTCACTTTAAGGGCTTGTGCAAACGGCCAGTTTTTGCATGCAACAGAGGCACAGGTGCAGCCATCAGCCTGTCAATATCAATGACAGGCTGAAGTATGCAGGGACTGGAAACTGTTCTTGCCAGTACTCACAGGACTGTGTCCTAAACATGAGTAGCATTTGGAACAGTGTACAGCCACTGCGTAATTTAGCCTGTCATTGATTATGCGGCTGCTGGTAATGAACTAACTTCATCTTTGCCTCCCTGGCGTCCAGAAACCTCAGTTTTTATGCTGTATAAGCCAAATTGCCGTCCATCGTACCCCAACGGTTTGTGCCAGCAGGCTTTTTGTTCATTTCAAACAGGCTTTGCGTTACGTTTTGATCAGTTTAGAAACATGTTTTGTATTTGTGTGATACTTATAATATGGTGTCTTGGACCAACTAAATTAAAATAGATTTAAATATATATATTTTTATTGTTTATGTTCAATAATGTCTCATCTCAAAATACTGTATCTAATGTTAGTTTGTATAGCATTATAGATAGCAGATGTCTCTTCTCTCATTGTGCTAGGCGTAAATGCAACAGAATATGATTCTAAAATTGATTACTCTTCCCCGTAGCAGCATGTGTCTAAATATAAACAATATGTTCCTAAATATAAAACACGTCTGAATTTCCTGGAGCCGATCAGGTTTCCCACTGTGCTGATTAAAATAGATTTGATTTCAGCCTTTTTTCTTATAAATAGAATCATATTTCTATGATTAATCTTGGACACTTAAGGCTTAAAGCTAAGCTCCAGACACGAAAAAAAACTTTCATTAAAATGTTTTCCTCAATAGCCACAAATGATTTAAATCCACTTTGTGTGCACCCAATGCCTTAGCAAACGCACGCTGTATATTACCTTGTAAACGTAGGGACATCCTCACTGTGCTGTAAATAGCCTGGGCAGAGAGCGAGACCAGTCTGCACAACAGTGACTGTTCTTTTACATATTTGCACTGGATTACTGCACAGATCTCGAAGAAATACACCAAGATTCAAGGAAGAATATTAATGCCTCTTGTGCGTTTAGACAATATTTGATTATCCCGGAGTTCACAAAACAAACCCAGCAAGATAGGGATACTTATTGTCAAAAGAAGATTGAGCTGGACTGAAATTTCTCTGAGAGTTAAGCCAGTGTTCTGTCGAATTGCCCCCATCAAATAGTGCCCGCGCATGCGCAGGACGGCACTGCACTCCAGCTGGAGAGAAGTGACAAGGGCGCAAGCGCACATCGTAGCAGGCATCTCTCGTTGTTAGATGCCATTTCACAGGCACAATGAAATTTATACAAACGGCGGGAGGAGACCGTAGTTCTCACATTGCGTCTTGCTGTTGCAGGGCAGCTTTACAGTATGATGATGGTCCAGTTTTGTCTGTTGCAGGGCAGGTTTGCTGTGTTGAACATCCGGTTTTGCCTGTGTAAAAAGGGCAGGGTGCAACACGGACAAAACTGGCCCTTCAACGCAGCCACTAGCTGCCCTCCCAGCAGCAGCGATGTACTGAGAACTATGGTCTCCCACCACAGTTTGTATAGGTTTAAATTGTGCCTTTGAAATGGTATCTCCCATCGAGCAATGCCTCCTACCATGTGCGCATGCACCATGGTTGTGTCAGCCCAACTGATCGGCAAATCAGCTATTGTGCTGTGACGTAAGGTGCATGTGCAGTTCGTCCCGGGGCACTATTGGATGGGGGGGCACTTCTTGACAGAACACTGGCTATAGATGATCTGGGTTTCTTTCCTGGAACCACATGCTGCAGGAAAGGAAATCGCTTGATTTTTTCCCTCCTTAACACAGTCGGTATTGATGGGGGAAATCCCTCCTGTGGAGCTATTGTGCTCTCCCAGTGGGGTGGGCACAGGGAACTGTCGCTGCCGGGAGAACACGGTGATTATAGAAAGTGGCTATCGCGCTGTTGGCAATATTTGCATCCTAAAAATCGAATCTGCTGGTTTGTATTCATCAATCGACTTGTGTACAATCTATGACTCGCTTTAAAATATTACAGTCATATGGTTGGAAATAAAGTGACTTAGGGCTTGTTTACACTGTCCAGGGATCCAGCGATGTCCTCACCCAAACCAATTCTTTAATTGACTTCTTCGGGTCCAGGGGCCAGCCTCTTAACTAAGGGAAACTGGCTTTAAAGTCACAATGGGGTGAGGTGCGCTGCACTTTCTGAAAGCCGTCTTCTGGGACCCATGACGTGCCCTAGAAGACTATAGGCTGAAGAGGGGGGCGAACTTTTGATCAGATCACTGCAGCGATCTGATCAGAAGTAGGAGCGGGTACATGTCAAAATCAAGTACTTTCTTTCTCCCCCCCCCCCCCCCCCCAAATAAAGTGCCAAATGTGGCAGTGGGGGGATGCAAACAAGGGGAACTTCCCCCTTTTTGGTGAAGTTCCGCTTTAAGCTGCAGCTCCACTGCCTATTTTTGCCGCACGAGTAGATAAGGCCTTAGGCTTGTGTAAAGCTTTGTGCATTGAGGCTATCCTAGTGATGTATTTTTAGAAACCTTCAATAGTTTGCGTAGATATGGGTTACTACTTAATTACTACAGTACTGTGTTTGCAGTTGTAGAATGAACATTAACTGCATCAATGATGGCTGCACTTATCAGAACCATCTGACAGGTACATATTGTTCAAGGTTCAAAGTTCTTTCATGAGAAATGATCTTCACTCAGTCTTGTAGGCAGGGCCTAGAGCCTCTGAGGTGATCTGCTGTCCCTTACTAGACATCAGGTGAGCCTGTGTAATTTGTAACCTAGAAATAAGTCTGAAGGAATCGTATTGCTGATAAGGTCGTGTCCACTCAAAACTTGTATTTATTTCAGTTTTTTTCGTGAGGGACACTGGTTTTAATCTCTAACTAGATTTATACCTAAAGCAGGGGGTTCACCCTAAAAAAAAAATTCTAACATTACATTGAGCCGAGTTGTGAGAATTAAATTATGCTGACCTTTTTTATTTTCTTGCCGTACATACCGTTTAATCTATATTTTCACCGCGGCTTCCGGGTAGGTAATCCTGTTGGACTGGGCGTTCCTATTCCCTTGCTAATTGATTGACATGCTTCCCACCGGTGCATACAGCGCGTCACAAGTTGCTGAAAGAAGCCGAACATCGGTGCGCAGGCGCCGTTTAGAGCCGACTCGCAGTCCGGCTTCTTTCGGCAACTCGTGGCGCGCCGTATGCGCTGGTGTGATGCATGTCGATCAACAAGCATGTGAATAGGAACACCCAGTCCCGCCGGATTACCTACCCGGAACCTGCGGTGAAAATATAGATCTAACGGTATGTAAGGCAAGAAAATAAAAAAGGTCAGCATAATTTCATTCTCGCAACTCGGCTCAACGTAATGTTACAATTTTTTTTTAGGGTGAACCCCCGCTTTAACTGGTGACTAGATCTTTCCACCAACTATATATAAAATAATTCCACTTTCTCTGATAAATAGTACACAACATAAAATAGATGGGGGAGGAATGGACATTGCAACAGAAAAAGTATCCTTGCACTATGATTTCTGTAGAGCTGGGCTAATGAGTAAATCACAGCAATGGAGACTGAATGATTTAAAAGCCAAAATGTGGTTCAACCTGCCAGATCACAGCCAGACCAGAAATATCTGTTTTGTATGTGCTTTTCCTTTTCAATTCTAAAACAAGCTGTTTATGCTATCCAGCAAATGCTCCTGCTGTACAAGAGTTATAAATTTCACTCTATTTACTTTATGCAAGTTCTTTTTCAGGCGCTTTTGGGCTAAAAATAGCACCTGAAAAATGTCTCCCCTGCAGCCCAGTGTGAGAGCCCGAGGCCTTTCACAACTGGACGATGCGCTGGCAAGACGTTAAAAAAAAAAAAGTCCTGCAAGCAGCATCTTTCCCGTCGCCCGACTCTCTTTCCCGTCCCCGTCGCCCGACTCTCTTTCCCGTCCCGTCCCCGTCTCTTTCCCGCCCGACGCCCGACTCTCTTTCCCCGTCCCCGTCGCCCGACTCTCTTTCCCGTCCCCGTCGCCCGACTCTCTTTCCCGTCCCCGTCGCCCGACTCTCTTTCCCGTCCCCGTCGCCCCACTCTCTTTCCCGTCCCCGTCGCCCCACTCTCTTTCCCGTCCCCGTCGCCCCACTCTCTTTCCCGTCCCCGTCGCCCCACTCTCTTTCCCGACTCTCTTTCCCGTCCCGACTCCTTTCCCGTCGCCCCACTCTCTTTCCCGTCCCCGTCGCGCCCGACTCCTTTCCCGTCGCCCGACTCTCTTTCCCGTCCCGTCCTTTCCGTCGCCCCTCTCTTTCCCGTCGCCCGACTCTCTTTCCCGTCCCCGTCGCCCCACTCTCTTTCCCGTCGCCCGACTCTCTTTCCCGTCGCCCCACTCTCTTTCCCGTCGCCCCACTCTCTTTCCCGTCGCCCCACTCTCTTTCCCGTCGCCCCACTCTCTTTCCCGTCGCCCCACTCTCTTTCCCGTCGCCCCACTCTCTTTCCCGTCGCCCCACTCTCTTTCCCGTCGCCCCACTCTTTCCCGTCGCCCCACTCTTTCCCGTCGCCCCACTCTTTCCCGTCGCCCCACTCTCTTTCCCGTCGCCCCACTCTCTTTCCCGTCGCCCCACTCTCTTTCCCGTCGCCCCACTCTCTTTCCCGTCGCCCCACTCTCTTTCCCGTCGCCCCACTCTCTTTCCCGTCGCCCCACTCTCTTTCCCGTCGCCCCACTCTCTTTCCCGTCGCCCCACTCTCTTTCCCGTCGCCCCACTCTCTTTCCCGTCGCCCCACTCTCTTTCCCGTCGCCCCACTCTCTTTCCCGTCGCCCCACTCTCTTTCCCGTCGCCCCACTCTCTTTCCCGTCGCCCCACTCTCTTTCCCGTCGCCCCACTCTCTTTCCCGTCGCCCCACTCTCTTTCCCGTCGCCCCACTCTCTTTCCCGTCGCCCCACTCTCTTTCCCGTCGCCCCACTCTCTTTCCCGTCGCCCCACTCTCTTTCCCGTCGCCCCACTCTCTTTCCCGTCGCCCCACTCTCTTTCCCGTCGCCCCACTCTCTTTCCCGTCGCCCCACTCTCTTTCCCGTCGCCCCACTCTCTTTCCCGTCGCCCCACTCTCTTTCCCGTCGCCCCACTCTCTTTCCCGTCGCCCCACTCTCTTTCCCGTCCCCGTCGCCCCACTCTCTTTCCCGTCCCCGCCCCACTCTCTTTCCCGTCCCCGCCCCACTCTCTTTCCCGTCCCCGTCCCCACTCTCTTTCCCGTCCCCCACTCTCTTTCCCGTCGCCCCACTCTCTTTCCCGTCGCCCCACTCTCTTTCCCGTCGCCCCACTCTCTTTCCCGTCGCCCCACTCTCTTTCCCGTCGCCCCACTCTCTTTCCCGTCGCCCCACTCTCTTTCCCGTCGCCCCACTCTCTTTCCCGTCGCCCCACTCTCTTTCCCGTCGCCCCACTCTCTTTCCCGTCGCCCCACTCTCTTTCCCGTCGCCCGACTCTCTTTCCCGTCGCCCGACTCTCTTTCCCGTCGCCCGACTCTCTTTCCCGTCGCCCGACTCTCTTTCCCGTCGCCCCACTCTCTTTCCCGTCGCCCCACTCTCTTTCCCGTCGCCCCACTCTCTTTCCCGTCGCCCCACTCTCTTTCCCGTCGCCCCACTCTCTTTCCCGTCGCCCCACTCTCTTTCCCGTCGCCCCACTCTCTTTCCCGTCGCCCCACTCTCTTTCCCGTCGCCCCACTCTCTTTCCCGTCGCCCCACTCTCTTTCCCGTCGCCCCACTCTCTTTCCCGTCGCCCCACTCTCTTTCCCGTCGCCCCACTCTCTTTCCCGTCGCCCCACTCTCTTTCCCGTCGCCCCACTCTCTTTCCCGTCGCCCCACTCTCTTTCCCGTCGCCCCACTCTCTTTCCCGTCGCCCCACTCTCTTTCCCGTCGCCCCACTCTCTTTCCCGTCGCCCGACTCTCTTTCCCGTCGCCCCACTCTCTTTCCCGTCGCCCCACTCTCTTTCCCGTCGCCCCACTCTCTTTCCCGTCGCCCCACTCTCTTTCCCGTCGCCCCACTCTCTTTCCCGTCGCCCCACTCTCTTTCCCGTCCCCGTCGCCCCACTCTCTTTCCCGTCCCCGTCGCCCCACTCTCTTTCCCGTCCCCGTCGCCCCACTCTCTTTCCCGTCCCCGTCGCCCCACTCTCTTTCCCGTCGCCCCACTCTCTTTCCCGTCGCCCCACTCTCTTTCCCGTCGCCCCACTCTCTTTCCCGTCGCCCCACTCTCTTTCCCGTCGCCCCACTCTCTTTCCCGTCGCCCGACTCTCTTTCCCGTCGCCCGACTCTCTTTCCCGTCGCCCGACTCTCTTTCCCGTCGCCCGACTCTCTTTCCCGTCGCCCGACTCTCTTTCCCGTCGCCCGACTCTCTTTCCCGTCGCCCGACTCTCTTTCCCGTCGCCCGACTCTCTTTCCCGTCGCCCTTGCCCGTCCCTTTTCACACTGGGGCATTTTTCAGGTGCTAAAAGGCTAAAAATAGCGCCTGTAATACACTGCTCCTTCACCGCCCCGGCCTAGTGAAATCAATGGGCACTGCTGCCAAATCGCTTTGGCAGTGGCGTTACGCAGGCGATATTAACCTTTTTTTTCGGCCGCTAGCGGAGGTTAAAATCGATCCGCAAGCACCGTTAAAACTAGCTGCGCAAAGGACTCTTAAGGATCAGTCAGGTCAGGTGTGCTGCATGCAGCACAATCCACAAGGGGTATGGGGTGACTTTCAGTTGCAATTCTCCAATCACAAACTGGATGTGATAAGGTGACCGGTAGTTGCTGCTCTAACAGCAGAAACGAAAAGCTAGGTTTCCATGTGGGTGGACAGGAATGGAAAACTATTGGCAGGTGAAACGGATTATATATATATGTGTGTGAAATATATATACATAGTGGGGATCGAAAGTTTGATCACCCCAGGTAAAAATTTGTATTAATGTGCATAACGAAGCCAAGGAAAGATGGAAAAATCTCCAAAAGGCATCAAATTACAGATTAGACATTCTTATAATATGTCAAAAAGATTTTTATTCCATCATTTACACTTCCAAAATTACAGAAAACAAAACAATGGCGTCTGCCAAAGTTTGGGCACCCTGCAGAGTTAATATCTTGTACTCCCCTTCCCCCCCCCCCCCCTCCCTTTGGCAAGTATCACAGCTTGTAAACGCTTTTTGTAGCCAGCCAAGAGTCTTCAATTCTTGTTTGAGGTATCTTTGCCCATTCTTCCTTACGAAAGTCTTCCAGTCCTTTAAGATTTCTGTGCTGTCTGTCACGCTCTTTTAGGCTGCATTCACACTATAACGCGGCGTATTTTGCCGCGATTTGTAAACTTTTTTTTTTTTCAGAAAACATTTTACATTGATGTCTATGCTAGCGTACAGCGTTTTGGTGTGAGATGTGAACCATCTCATAGACATCAATATAAAATCGCCCCTCCAGCGGCACGAGCGTCGTCCTTCAGGCGTATATACGCCTAGGTGTGAATGGGCTCTTAAGGTCTATCCATAGATTTTCAATTATGTTGAGGTCAGGAGATTGTGAAGGCCATGGCAAAACCTTCAGTTTATGCCTCTTGATGTAATCCCCTGTGGATTTTGAGGTGTGTTTAGGATCATTATCCATTTGTAGAAGCCATCCTCTTAAACTTCAGCTTTTTCACAGATGGCATCAAGTTACCATTCAAAATTTGCTGAAATTTTATTGAATCCATTTTTCCTTCTACTCGTGAAATGTTTTCTGTACCACTGGCTGCAATACAACCCCAAAGCATGATTGATCCACCCCCATGCTTAACAGTTGGACAGAGGTTCTTTTCATTAAATTCTGTGCCCTTTCTTCTCCAAACGTACCTTTTGCTCATTCTGGCCAAAAAGTTCTATTTTAACCTCATCGGTCCACAGAACTTGTTTCCAAAATGCATCAGGCTTGTCTATATGTTCATTTGCGAAGTTCAAATGCTGATTTTTGTGGTGAGGACGTAGAAGAGGTTTTCTTCTGATGACTCTTCCATACAGACCATATTTGTACAAGTATCTCTTTATAGTGGTACCACAACTCCAGTGTCTGCCAGATCTTTCTGGAGGGATCGTGCAGTCAAATGTGGGTTTTGAATTGCTTTTCTCACAATCCTGTGACCTGTTCTGATATTTTTCTTGGTCTTCCAGATCTTGCTTTAACCTCCACTGTTCCTGATGCCTGCCATTTCCTAATTACATTCCGAATAGAGGATATTGACATCTGAAAACGCTTTGCTATCTTCTTATAGCCTTCTCCAGCTTTGTGAGCGTCAACTATTTTCAGTTTTCTAGACAACTGCTTAGAAGAACCCATGGTGCTGATTGTTGGGGCAAGGTCAGATGAGTCTGGGCATTTAAAACCTTTGAGAATAACATCACCTGGTCTTCCCAGACAATGATTAAGAACAATCCATGACACTGGCAGGTCTCGGCTTTGCAAAGGGGGCAGTGCATGCTATAAATTCTGCAGGGTGTCTTTTTTTTTTTTTCTTTTTTTTTTTCTGTAATTTTAAAAGTGTAAATGATGGAAATAAAATCTAACTTTTTTGACATATTATAAGAATGTCTAATCTGTAATTTGATGCCTTTTGGAGATATTTCCATCTTTCCTTGGCTTTGTTATGCACATTAATACAAATTTTTACATGGGGTGCCCAAACTTTTGATCCCTACTGTGTGTATATGTGTGTGTGTGTATGTATATGTATGTATGTGTATGTGTGTGTATATATATATATATATATATATATATATATATATATATATATATATATATATATATATATAGTGTGTGTGTATGGGCTGTGGAAATTAACTATTAATTTATCTATTAATCTTTAATTTTTTTGATTGATCAAAATTATTTTGATTGGTACTCACCTCTCCGCCGGCTTCAGGGAGTTCTGTTGGAGATCCGGTGACGTCACGGACACCGGCGGGGCTTGCCGTGTCCATCTGATGGGCTCCTTTGCTGTGCCGGTGGGACCTTACTATCTTCCACAAGCAAGGGCTGTTACACTTCCCTCTATCACCCTGGGATTCTACAAACATCCACTGGGAGTTGTGATAGTTTCCTTCACGGGACATCTAAATGCCGACGGACTGATGTTAACTTCTCCTCATCTGGATTCAGCTGTGGCATCGTTGTACACATTTTTATACCAGTATCATTGTTAGCTACAGGTTTTTATGACTGCTTTTGTTACTGTTTGGTATTGCTCACACCATTTTTAAAATCGATGTAGCTACATAAACTGTATCTCCAGTGCAATATTTATTTTGTTACCTACTTGAAGACTATAAAAGTTTTAATGCTATTCCCATCGAGCTCTGCTTTTGTGTCCTGCTATCCATTTTTCCAGTGGTTGGTAGCTGCATTGGGAATTAAAAAAAAGTATACAAAAAATGCGCCAAGTATAAAATGTGAATGAGCTGCTAACACCACAACTTGGGACAAATTGACAAGTAGAAATAAGAATAATAAAGTGTAGCGCTGTAATATTGAATAAATCACGTGAATAACTAAATTCAAGTATATGAGTGATCACATGTGGTGTGAACAGACAAGAGACCAATGGATCTCTGATAAATAGACCTTATAGTGACATAACATGTGAAAGTAATATCTAAAAGACCATCTATAATAGTAGACAATGAATCCACCAATATTCAGCATATAAGTGAAACATACAAAATAAAAAATGCATAAGCATAAAAATGCTAAGAGTGAATGTCCAATCAGAATGAATAATCATGAATGCCACAATCCAGGATAGGTGAGTAAAAAGCAGTTCTTTCAAACGTATACTCAAATGACTGGTCAAGTCCACAGTAGAAAAACTACTAATATGTGATTCCAGCAGCTATGGTGCGATTCCAAAATGTCACCTGAGAGTGCCTTCACCAATGGGTGGGGAGAGAATTGAACACTCTTGCCAGAATGAAAGGACCCAGCTCACCATACGGTGGTGGATCAGCAACGCTTAATCACACCAATGGACTGCATACACAGGAACCAGGAAACGACTCCTCCTCCGGGCCGTAGACTTGTACACCAACCAATGTAAATGAGGTGGGACTTTAAAATGGGGCAAATGAAAGAAAAGAAAGGCTCCACATAGTGTGATACTGGCAAATGAAAAAAGTTGCCATACACACAAATAAAATGTCAAGCAGGAATCAACGATAAAAAAAAAACACAAAACCATGTGCCAAACAATCACAGCAACGTAATTGTAGGCATCTATAAAAAATATAAAAGGAGCAGAGAGTATAATGAAGGCGTGGTAGGTAGCTGGAGCTGGTGTACAATACCCGATGCATTTCGACTGATCATCAACTGGGGTGTCGAATACTTTTGTAATAAATTTGCCAACATTTGCCAGCATCAGTATGTGGAGCCTTTCTTTTCTTTCATATGCCCAATTTTAAAGTCTCACCTCATTTACATTGGTTAGTGAACCAACATTGGATCCAGACGTGGGAACACCTACAAGTCTACGGCCCGGAGGAGGAGTCAGTTCCTGTGTATGCAGTCTAGGGTTGTCCCGATACCTGTATCGGTATCGGGACCGATTACGAGTATTTGCGGGAGTACCCCCGATACCAAAATAGAATATACTTGCCGCCGCCGATCGCCGCTCACCGCAAAGGATCCCGCCACACAACGCCCGCTGCCGACCGCCGCTAATCCCTGTGCACCTTGTAAACTGTAATACCCGCGGCGCCATGTATAGACACGCGATTGGACGGATCCGTCCAATCGCGAGCAAGGGGGGAGTGTCTATACACGGATACGTCCATAGACACTCCCCCCTTGCTCGCGATTGGATGGATCCGTCCAATCGCGTGTCTATACATGGCGCCACGGGTATGTGTTACACGGGGATTAACCCTGCAGCAGCGGCGGCGGTATGGGGGACATGACATGGCTGCATATGTGGGGGGACATGACATGCTGCATATGTGGGGGGACATGACATGCTGCATATGTGGGGGGACATGACATGCTGCATATGTGGGGGGACATGACATGCTGCATATGTGGGGGGACATGACATGCTGCATATGTGGGGGGACATGACATGGCTGCATATGTGGGGGGACATGACATGGCTGCATATGTGGGGGGACATGACATGGCTGCAATATGTGGGGGGACATGACATGGCTGCAATATGTGGGGGGACATGACATGGCTGCAATATGTGGGGGGACATGACATGGCTGCAATATGTGGGGGGACATGACATGGCTGCAATATGTGGGGGGACATGACATGGCATGGATGCATATGTGGGGGGACATGACATGGCTGCAATATGTGGGGGGACATGACATGGATGCAATATGTGGGGGGACATGGCTGCAATATGTGGGGGGACATGGCATGGATGCAATATGTGGGGGGACATGACATGGATGCAATATGTGGGGGGACATGGCTGCAATATGTGGGGGGACATGGCTGCATTTGGGGACACGTTTAAAAAAAGTATCGGTATTCGGTATCGGCGACTACTTGAAAAAAAGTATCGGTACTTGTACTCGGTCCTAAAAAAGTGGTATCGGGACAACCCTAATGCAGTCCATTGGTGTGATTAAGCATTGGGAATTAGCCTGCAAGGAGGAGATGAGCTAAAAGTAGTTGGATCTGTATGTGCGTTATAATTAATAGAAATTAGTCGATTAATTGATTAAAAAAAAAAAATATTGATTAATCGAACATAAACATTTTGATCAGTAACAGATATATATATATATATATATCTCTATCTCTATCTCTTATATACTTATACTAAAATAATATAGTATATTTCACCTGCCGATGGATTTCCATTTCTGTCCACTGTATGTAATTATTGTATTTTAACAATTTATCTTTATTTAGAAGTTTGGAGTTCTGAATTGGTGTCGGTAATGTAATGTCGGTAATGTGGGGCATCTTCTAGACAAGAAACAAGTGCACTATTTTCAAATGGGGATCTTCCAGGGCATGTGCAGTGAGAATGGCAACGGAGGATACTCGGGATTGTCTGGTATTCTGTTGCCATCTGAATAAGAAAGTACAGTGAATTGGCAGGGTCAACCAGGTATTTAGGAACAATCACAACATGCATAATGGAAAAGTTGTGCACATGGGTAGAGATCATATTTTTACAGGTAGTGACAACAAAATGGATTTTGGGTTTAATGACACTTTAAATTAGTTTCCATGTCTTTCTTATACGGTTTTATGTAGACTCTATAACTTGATGTAGCTCATAGAATATACTTATACCTTCCACTTTTCTTCTTCCTGCAGAAGATGATCCACAGCCTCTTCCTCATCAATGGGTCAGGTGACATCTTTTTAGAGAAACACTGGAAGAGCGTAGTGAGTCGCTCTGTGTGCGATTATTTCTTTGAAGCTCAGGAGAAGGCAGCGGATGTGGAGAATGTTCCTCCCGTCATTCCCACCCCTCATCATTACCTTATCAGCATTTACAGAGAAAAAATGTTTTTTGTGGCAGTCGTTCAGAGTGAGGTGACTCCACTTTTTGTTATTGAGTTTCTTCATCGAGTCGCAGATACATTTCAGGTAGTTACTAATGTTGGTATTTTTTTGCTATATTTTCTTTTGTTTACAGTGTACTATTCTCATGAAACAGCAAGTTACTAGTCTGCTAACATTGTGTGATAATGATTTTTACTTTTGGAACAGTAAAATAATTCCATTTTGTATCTTGTGGTGTCCATACATGCTTCGATAAATAATGGATTTCTTTTCCAATTGATAACTTCTGATGGGGAATAATAAAATATATATTTAAAAACAATACTTTTGGGGTGCAAAATGAATGGGCTCAAATAGAACTGCAAAGAATTCCATGCAATTTGAACAGGAATACGTTGTGATTCATGTGTGAATCGCTTGTAGTTTTATTTTTTTCTGCGTGAACCCAGGCTTGTCATAGTGATTTCGGCCTGGGTTCACACAGGAGCCTAGGGATTCCTTTAGTGCAATTTTAGCCCCTTCATTTTGTATGGGCTCAAATCTCACCACAAAGGTATCATTGCTTTGTACTTGCTGATTAAACAAAAATGGTATCGGAGAGAGAGAATCTATCTCTCTATCTCTCTATCTCTCTATCTCTCTATCTCTCTATCTCTCTATCTCTCTATCTCTCTATCTCTCTATCTCTCTATCTCTCTATCTCTCTATCTCTCTCATATAATCTAATTGATTGGAATTCCTTCATGAACAAAGAAGCATTAAAGTGGAAATAACCCAGTGATACTCGCTCTACTTCCATGGTCAGACACCTGTGAGGTCCTTCGCCAGCACTGGCATTCTTTTCCCGGCTTTTTCCAGGTGCCAGTCTTTGGCCATGTTGACTGGCTAGCATGGGATGCCATCACTCCAGCATATACACAGGAGTGCAGTCATCCTGGCACACAGGCATTGTGACGGAATGTAGGTAGGTTTACTTTATTGCAGAACAGATATTGCTTTATTTTTCTGTAATAAAAAGCTTGTCTGCTCAGTATTTTTGTTATACCTTAGTTCCGCTTTAAGCCGTAGTCATGTGACACTTCAGCCCCAAGCATTCTCCTACGTTGTATACTTGTTGCTTGGGGCCCTACTTCAGGTGTCCATGTCACTGCCTAAGTGAGATTAAAGGAGTTCTCTGAGCTAAAACTTTTAACCCCCGCTGTGCCCGGGCTGTAAAACTATACAAAATAAACTTGCACTTACCTGCCTACGATCTCCCGTTATTCCGGTATCGCCGCCCGTGCACCGGTCCCTGCCAGCTTCCTCTTCCTGGGGGTCGGTGACTCATCCTGCGCTCAGCCTATCAGCGGCAGCAGCAATGTCCCGCCGCGGCCGCTGATAGGCTGAGCGCAGGATGAGTCACCGACCCCCAGGAAGAGGAAGCTGACAGGGACCGGTGCACGGGCGGTGATACCGGAATAACGGGAGATCGTAGGCAGGTAAGTGCAAGTTTATTTTGTATAGTTTTACAGCCCGGGCACAGCGGGGGTTAAAAGTTTTAGCTCAGAGAACTCCTTTAACACTTCCTATTAGATGGCTGGTGGCAGGATCCTCTCAGAAGAGAGAACGGATTCTCTCGCAGGGGGTGAACATGGGTGGTTTTGAGACACAAGCACGGCATTGGATTAGTGATCCCTTGCACCAGAACTGGCATCATTGAGGGACCTGGATGAGGAATTTAGTTGCGTATTGCTGGCCCTCGAGTTGTTCAGTAACTACAATTCCCATCATACCAAGTCATGCCTATGGAAGTCAGAGTTTTACCAATGCCTCATCGGACGTGTAGTTCCACAACAGCTGGAGGGCCATAGTTTGGAGATCCCTGTAGATGGTGAGATGAGAAAAAGTTTTATCTTGAAATGGAGCGTTAAAAGAAATTCAAGCTGGACTGTTTATAAAGCTGTTACACAATTACATTGCACTTTGCTCTATTTTGCCACTCAAATTTTCATTGGTTCAACAATGTGATCCTGCACTTTGCACATGCAGGGCTGAGCAACAGATTTACTTAAATCCTAACCAATACCAAGGACAAACATTTAATTTATTGTAGCTTACCAGTCCTTGGGTGTGGTGTCTGCATTCTTTTTAACTTTTTTTTTTTTTTAAGGTAAGAACTTTTTTAAAACTACAGAAATAACAGATTAGCTTACCAGAAATACATGCATGTCCTTGTCACTTCCTGTGAACTGCAAAGATCGCAATACAATGATAGAACTTTTGGTTTATTTATATATATATATATATAACAAAATAGCATTCAAAGTCCAAAATAAAACATTTAAGAGAAAAATGCAAAACAGCGCTAAGTATGGATATAAGTGTCCAACTCCACCGTAAAGTAGGCAAAAATGGATGGGAAATCTTGATATAGTCAAAGTCTGTGTGTTTATCCCAAAAAATAGTGTCAGATACAGAAGAAGGAAGCGTGCACCAGCCTACCCACTCTTAATCCACCACGTGTAGGAATCAAAGTCCCCGCAGGGGTTCAAACTCACCAAACAGACAATAATATCAGGCACTTCATATATAATCGGTCACTGATCGAATTTCCATCCACTGGGGATCACTTGCATGGAGTTAACCTCATAAAGGTGGGATATTGAAACAAACAGAGGAAACAAATATAGTGTAACTCAATTTATTAAAAAGCCCCTTTCCAGCAAATATCCCAAACAAGTCCTACGTACAAGAAAAACATTAACAATGGACAATGTATGTATCACATCACCGGTCAGGCGTCCTCAACGCGATCACCGAAAGGTTTCCCAGCAGGTTTCCCAGCAGAGCAACTCTTCCTGGTTCCGTCCGTGTGATCGTTCTCCTCCGGGAAATCACAGTCCGCACTTATTCCAGAGCCGTGCCTCGTTGTCAGGGTGATCAAACAAACACTTCCTCAGCACCGGTAGGTGGCGCTCTTCTCGTGTCTACAGGCGCCTGTAGACACGAGAAGAGCGCCAGTGGATGGAAATTCGATCAGTGACCGATTATATATGAAGTGCCTGATATTATTGTCTGTTTGGTGAGTTTGAACCCCTGCGGGGACTTTGATTCCTACACGTGGTGGATTAAGAGTGGGTAGGCTGGTGCACGCTTCCTTCTTCTGTATCTGACACTATTTTTTGGGATAAACACACAGACTTTGACTATATCAAGATTTCCCATCCATTTTTGCCTACTTTACGGTGGAGTTGGACACTTATATCCATACTTAGCGCTGTTTTGCATTTTTCTCTTAAATGTTTTATTTTGGACTTTGAATGCTATTTTGTTATTTATGATACACCATTTTAACAGCTGCTGTTTATATACACCTATATATTTCAATTTGGAGATATCTAGTGTGTTTCATATACTATTTTATTTTTATTTTTTATTTTTTTAAAGTTTTTGTCTGTTGGGCGCTGAGGAGTGTATTATAGGCCTTGTAAATACACTGTTTTGATATATATATATATATATATATATATATATATATATATATATATATATATATATATATATATATATATATATATATATATATATATATATATTAACTACCATATAATGGAGATAAACCAGGGCTTGGCAAATTTGCTTTGAACCTAGGAGCCAGCTAAAAATGTTGGAAGCCATTTTTTTTCAACCACTTACCTAGTGAGTGAGTGAAAAACGTATAGAGCGCAACGCTTGCGAACTGAATCGCCTCTGAATCGCCTACTGAGCACTTTCATCCCCTTCCTGCCCAGGCCAATTGTCAGCTTTCAGCGCTGTCACAATTTAAATAACAATTGAGCAGTCATGCAGCACTACACCCATATGAAAATTTGTATAATTCGTTTCACAAATAGAGCTTTCTTCTGTTGCTATTTAATCACCTTTGGGATATTTTTTGCTAAATAAATGAAAAATAGACTGAACATTTTGAAAAATAAACCCTTTTCTTAATTTCTGTTAACAATTTTGCAAATAAGTAATTTTTCTTTACTGATGTGCGGTGATGGGGCGTCACTTATGAGGGCTGCACTGATGATCGGTGCCCTAATTGTCAGTGTAAAATGCCCCCTGTCACAGGATATCTGGTTATCTGCTTTCCTTTCCTCATGCTGTGGCAGCGCTGAGGAAAGAAAAAGCCAATAACTACCATTTGTTTAAATGTGACCAGCTGTGATTGGACACAGCTCATCACATGGTAAAGGGCTGCTGTGATTGGCCTTTTACCTCAATATGTGATCAGCTTACACAGTGATTAGGGTGCATCCGATGAGCGTCCCAAGGGTGTGCGGGTGGCAAGGTTCTGGGAAAATCAAATAGACTCCCCCCCCAGAACTGTACAACCACGCAATAGCCATCTTTCGGCTATTGTGTTGACGGCAAGTGGGAGGCAGACGGCTGACAAAAGCCCAGACGCCAGGACACAATTTCTAGTAGTCATGGTGACCTGGCACCTGGGATTAGTCAAGCCCTGAGATAAACAAAGGCAGACATGTTTTAAAGTTCGGTCTGTGTGGCATTCATGACTCCCTCTATAGATAGTGGAGGAGTGAGCGTAGCCATCCAGCGACGGGAAGTTATTTACAGAATTAGGTGAAAATTTAAGGAAAAACCAATGCAGCCACCACACACCACCACCACAAGGACTGATAAGCTGCAATATATTAAGTTTTTGATTTTGGTTTTAGATGCTGCAAATATCTGTCAGGTTTAATGTCATCTGTGAACATACTGGGTAAATTTGCCCCCCCCCCCTTCTGTCACAAAACGCCTATGAAATAGAGGGTGCAGCTGTCACCGGAACAGCAATAAAGATATTGTCGGGTTATAACCCTTATTCATGTCTGTATTCACATTGGATAGATTTCCCATCACTGCTCACAGTAAGGAAGAACGGGGAGATGCTGATGTAAACTAGCATCTCCCTGTTCTGCCTACTGACAATGACAGTGATCACCGCTTACTGTAATTGGAAGCGGTGATCACTGTCTTGTGACATGTAGCCCATCCCCCCTACAGTAAGAATCGCTCACTAGGGCACACTTAACCCCTACAGCTCCACCTAGCAGTTAACCCCTTCACTGCCAGTGTAATTTTCACAGTAATCGGACTCAAAAATGAGTCAAAATTGTCCGATGTGTCAGCCATAATGTCGCAGTCACGATAAAAATCGCTGATCTCCGCCAATACTAGTAAAAAAATATATATATATATATATATATATATATATATATATATATATATATATATATATATATATATATATAATTAATAAAAATGCCATAAAACTATCTCCTATTTTGTAGACGCTATAACTCTTGCACAAACCAACACGCTTATTGCAATTTTTTTTTACCAAAAATATGTAGAAGAATACGTATCGGCCTAAACTTAGGAAGAAAATCGTTTTTTTATATATTTTTTTTAGGGATATTTATTATAGCAAAAAGTAAAAAATATTGCTTTTTTTTTTTTTTCCCCAAATTGTCGCTCTATTTTTGTTTATAGCGCAAAAAATAAAAACCGCAGAGGTGATCAAATACCACCAAAAGAAAGCTCTATTTGTGGGGGGGGGGGGACGTCCATTTTGTTTAGGAGCCTGCGCAATTGTCAGTTAAAGCGACGCAGTGCCGAATCGCAAAAAATGGCCCGGTCATTTAGCAACAAAATGGTTCGGGGCTTAAGTGGTTAAAGTGCAGCTGTCCATTTTGAAATGACGGAAAAAATATCAAATAAACAGACTAGCCATCTTTTGCAAAATACATTTTTATCTACACATTTATTTTATGTTTAATTCAATGAAAATTATTAGATACTTTACCCAGAGCAGCTTTAAGCCATGGAAAAAAGCCAACTATCCAGTTCAACCTTTGTAATGAGATCCTGATCTGTTGAGTAGTGTGAGCACAGTTTGTGATGTTCTGTCATTGTTAACTATCATGGTATCAGTCACATGCACTTGTCTTGTTTCTATAAATGTCTGCCAGGATTATTTTGGGGAGTGCTCAGAGACCTGCTTGAAGGATAACGTGGTCATTGTGTACGAGTTGCTGGAAGAGATGTTGGATAATGGATTTCCATTGGCAACCGAGTCAAATATCTTGAAGGAGTTGATCAAACCCCCAACAATCCTGAGATCTGTAGTGAACTCCCTCACAGGTTTGTAACACCCCCATTCATTTCTTCTCAGTCACATTACAAAAATCTTTTATTTCATCAGAGATAAGTCCTTTGGAACATTTAAGTGTATTTAATTGGCTGGCTTATGTAAACCAGCTTTATAATACAATGATTTAGGCATGTATCGGAATGGAATAAAGTTTTCAATAAAAGTGATAAAGTGGGAGCCATGTTTTCTAATGTTCAGCTGACTCCCTGTGTTTGGCTCCTAAAGGAAAAAAATATGAGATTCATACAGCCCAGCAGTGTGAACAATAAAGAGAGTACCCTGTTACACTGACAGGTGCTGGCTCTGCACTAATCCAAGAACCCGTCCTGGACTGCCGCACTCTATGAAAGCGAATTTATTGCAAAAAATGACAAAGTATAAAATTCAAATGATGCAATGCAAATGCAAAATCATCCAAAAATTTGCCAAAAGTGGACATGCAGGGGAAAAGACTAGCTGACGCGTTTCACATCATGGTTAGATGCTTACTCATAGCTAAGGATGCGCTCTGGTGTGTTCACACACCCCACGTGCAGAGCCCGCCAGGAAGTCAGCGCTGCGCTAATCGCAGGCAGTGAGACATTTCCCGATCTCTGCAGCTGCGCATCAGGACAATGTCTCACTGCCTGTGATTAGCGCAGCGCAGTGCTGACTTCCTGGCGGGCTCTGAATGCGGGGAGTGCGAACACGCCAGAGCTCATCCTTACTCATAGCCAAGGGTGACCTGACTTTCTTCTACTGTAATTAAGGAGCTCCGCTTGGTCACCAGCCTGTGACTGGACAGTGAATGAGCAGTGGATAACAATAGATCACCCTCTGTTCTTTCATCTGTTAACATGTTCCCTTTAAGCACCTGATTGGCTGCTAGTGTTGTTCCTTCCTCTGTGATAATGTTCCTGTACAGGGGATGATTTGAAGTCCTATTCACATACTTCCATTAGTTTCCTTTCAAGATACATGGAATCAGGGCCGCCATCAGGGGGGTACAGGCAGTACACCTGTAAGGGTCACGGGGGGCCCCAGATGACAACCCCCCTCTTTCTTTCTCGTACATCACGGGACACAGAGCAGCATATTCATTACTATATGGGTTATATGGAGTACCTTCAGGTGTGGACACTGGCAATCTCAAACAGGAAGTCCCCTCCCTATATAACCCCCTCCCATAGAGGAAGTACCTCAGTTTTTTCGCCAGTGTCTTAGGTGTTGGTCATGGAATAGCTTTGCCTCCACATCCTTGGGATTAAGGCGGGCTAACCCGTGAATGCAGTGTAGAGTGGGCGTGCCTTCAATTGCTGTTATACACAGCAGGCGCGATCTTAGCTCAGATCAAAGCTGAGCTGGAAGAGAGAGGACGCAGAGCTGGCAGCACAGTGACTCCCGGTAGCGAGAAAGGGGTAGTACATGCTGGAGTCAGCTCCAATGCTTTTTGTTAAGCCAAAAATCCCCTTGGCAACAGGTTGAATGCTGGCAAACATGTTGGGGGTGGGGCTGTATGTTGTGAAAAACAATAATATTATAAAGGAAAACATACTGAGCCCCACCGTTTTTGGGCATTAGTGATCCTATTGTCCCCTAAACCTTATTTTTTGTACTCCTGGCTATAACAGTCTGTTGTTGTAAGCGGAGTCCCTCGGTTTTGTATTATGGCTTCCAAAGGTTCAGGATCAAAACACAAAAAAAAAAAAAGGGCAAAGACAAAGGGGTTCCTCCTCTGGTTCTGATGATATGCCAATACTTTCCCCACAGGTTATTCCTATAGGGGTCACCTTGGATAAGCCATTAAGGGGGTCTGGTGCTGAGGCTGGCCCAGATCGGCCCAACCCTGTGTTATCACAGAGGAGATGCTAGCCGTCACCCTAGGGGGGCTAGAGAAAAAAGTTAACAGCTATGATCGCTGGCTCTATTTCTGGCAAGAAGCGGACTAGATCCCCATCGCCGAAAGGTGTATCCTCGGATGCTGAGATTCTCTCTCCGGAGGAATTAGAATTTCAGGAGGATCGGTTGGACCAGAACCTAGAGGAAGGATCTACCACTGAGGAATCATTTTCAGCCTCCCAGACGGAGAGTCTGTGGGTCCAGTCTTTGACAGACATGGTCCGCTCGGCATTTAATTTGCCATTTCCAGAGCCTCAGGTTCCTGCGGTATCCTCTTTGGGTTCTTTGAAAGCGCCTTTAAGCAACGCAGCTTTTCCGGTCCATCCTCTGTTAGAGGAATTGGTTTTTCCAGGATTGGGACGACCGGGCAGAACTTTTTCTGCCGCCTAAAGCCTACGGCCACATCACCCTGAAAGCGCCCGATCTCGTCTGATCTCGGAGGCTAAGCAGGGTCGGGCCTGGTTAGTGCCTGGATGGGAGACCGCCTGGAAGGTTTTCTGTTATTTACCTTATGGAAGAGAAATTTTTCTAAGAAATGGGCGCTCCCAACTGTGGACGCAGCCATCTCATGTGGGAATAAATCATTAACTGGCCCGGGGGGAAAACATACAAATGTTTAAGGTCCCGGTCGATAAACGTTTAGAGACAAGTTTTCAAGCATCCTTTGCTACGGCAGGAGCAGTGGTACAGCCAGCAGAGTTTGTCAGGCGTTAAAGGACCAGACAAAACAGATGCTTAAAGACATCCCTGCCCGATAGGCAGAGGAGTTATTGGATATTCCCAGAGCTCTGTGCTTTGCGGTAGAGGCTATAAAAGACTCCATCCAGCAGGCGTCTCGTTTGTCACTAATTTTAGTGCATATGAGAAGGCTCTTATGGTTGAAGAACTGGGCGGCCGAGCCCCATGCAAAAGACTAGTGGCAGGTTTTTCCCTTCCATGGAAAGATCTGGATAAATACATTCAGACTGTTAAGTGGCAAAAGTACCCCTTTTACCAGTCAAAAGAAGTTCCGGGGTCCTGCGTTTAAAAGGCAGCTCCCCCCTGTTCCAGGCCCTCAAATTCCAGGCAGTATCGGGCCTCCTGCGCGATCCAACTTTTAACAATGGATCGCAAGGACAGGCCTCTGGGGGCAAGAGGCCATGGTATCGATCCCCGACAGAGGGGGTCCGATCATCTGTGGCCACAGGCTACAGATTAGAATTTCTAAAGTTTCCTCCACAAGGAAGGCCTCAATGCGGGCGGCATTGGATCATCTGCTGTACCAGGGCATAATGGTAGAGGTACCAGCCCAAGAACAGGGGCTAGGTTTCTATTCCAATCTGTTTGTCATACCAAAGCCCATCGGCGATGTCAGACCAATTTTGGACCTAAAAGGTTTAAATGCTTACCTAAGGGTTCGCTCTTTCCGGATGGAATCCGTTCGGTCAGCAGCCGCCACACTCCAGAAGGACGACTTTCTGGCTTCTATAGACATAAAGGATGGTTACCTTCATGTATCAATCTTTCAGCCACATCAAATATTTTTTACGCTTCGCAGTGATACAGCGTCACTTCCAATTCGTGGCGCTCCCCTTCGGGCTGGCTACGGCACCCGGGTATTCACGAAGGTCCTAGCTCCAATTCTAGTCAATCTAAGGATCCAAGGGGTCTTGGTCCTAGCATACCTGGACGACCTCTTAATCATAGATCACTCGCTTCCTTGGCTGGAATGCGCAGTAGCCCTCATGGTTCAGTACCTCGAGAGGTTCGGCTGGGTCCTAAACCGGGGAAAAATCAGCATTTCAACCTACAAAGCAGTTGGAATATCTCGGCATGAGATTAGACACAGAACAGCAAAAGGGGTGTTCCTGCCCCTGGTAAAGGTCGAGGCTATCAAAAAAATAAATAAAATTGATTCAGTTGGTTCTAAGCAAAAGAGAACCAACTATTCGCCTATGTATGCGATTACTAGGCAAACTAATGGCCATGTTCGAGGCGATACCGCACGCTTCCACACTCGCGTCCTACAGAAGCGAGGCGCTGTGGCTTAGTTGGTGAAAGTGCCTGTCTAGTAAACTGGAGATCCTGAGTTCAGATCTCAGCAGTGCCTGTCGTGGCGTCCTTCCAAACAATTCTAGCAGCTTGGAGCAAGGGAGCAAAGGCCTTGGAGTTTCCTGTGACGCCGTCATTAAAGGTCCGGCAGAGTCTATGCTGGTGGTTAAACCCTCAGAACCTTCTGAAGGGGAGTCTTTCTGCCCAGTGGTCTGGAAGGCTAGAGAGCGGTCTTGAACGAGTTCACTCGCCAAGGAACTTGGGCAGAGGCGGAGAGGCAGCTGCCCATCAATATCTGGGAGATCGGAGCGGCTCGGCTAGCCCTCCTGGCATAGACATCCAGATTACAGGGGTCCTCGGTGAGAATTCATTGACAATGCCACAGCGGTGGCATATATGTGAACCACCAAGGGGGAACCAAGAGTCAAGCCACTCAAAGAGAGATGAGCTTGGTTTTTCGGTGGGCAGAGGTTTATGTACCCTGCATATCGGCGATATTCATTCCCGGGGTGGACAACCTGCAGGCGTACTTCCTAAGTCGCCAAACCCTGTCGCCGGGGGAGTGGTCTCTGCATCCACAGGTCTTTCAGACAATCTGCCAGAAGTGGGGAGTGCCAGACGTGGACGTCATAGCATCAGGATTCAACAAGAAGCTAGACAGGTTCATGTCTCGAACGAGGGACCCTATGGGCTGCGGAACCGATGCGTTGGTTTGCCCTTGGCATCAATCATAACTTCTATGTGCATTTCCCCCGCTGCAGTTACTACCCCGCCTGTTGCGCAGGATCATAGCACAGGCCGGTTATCCTGGTAGCCCCAGCTTGGTACCGGAGGGCATGGTACTCACTAGTCCTGAAATTGGCAGCGGGAGGCCCTTGGACTCTTCCTCTATGGCCAGACCTACTCTCACAAGGCCCGATCCTCCACCCTGCATTACGGCGTCTAAATTTGACGGCCTGGCGGCTGAATCCCTGATTCTCAGGGGTAGAGGTCTGTCTAGGCAGGTAATCCCTACCCTCATTAAGGCTAGAAAGCCGGCCTCCAGGGTAATTTGTTACAGGGTTTGGAGGGCCTACGTAGGCTGGTGTGAGTCTAAGAGATGGTTTTCCCGCAAGTATACCATTGATAGAGTATTACGTTTTCTCCAGCTAGGAGTGGATAAAGGCCTGGCATTAAGCACGATCTAGGGACAGATTTCAGCCTTATCAGTGTGGTTTCAGAGGCCGCTGGCCGCCCACTCGCTGGTTAAGACCTTCATACAGGGAGTCTTACGTGTTAATCCTCCAGTCAAATCACCACTTTGTCCATGGGACTTAAATCTTGTTCTGTCAACTCTACAGAAACAACCCTTTGAGCCGTTGGCTGAGGTACCTTTGGTTTTACTGACTAGAAAGTCGGTATTTCTGATCGCCATAGTTTCGGCCAGGAGAGTATCGGAATTGGCAGCCTTATCTTGTAAGGAACCATATCTCATTTTACATAAGGATAGGGCGGGTTTCCGTCCTCATCCTTCCTTTCTACCAAAGGTTATATCCAGTTCCACCTGAACCAGGATGTGGTACTTCCATCCTTCTTTCCAAAACCCACCTCTAGAAAGGAGGGGTTGCTGCATACGTTGGATATTGTCAGGGCCATAAAGGCCTATCTTAAAGCTACAGAGAAGGTTCGGAAAACAGATGTGGTGTTCGTTTTACCGGAGGAGCCCAAGATGGGTCAGGCAGCGGCTAGATCCACCATCGCAAGATGGATTAAACAATTAATCATTCAGGCCTGCGGTTTGAAGAGGTTGCCTCCTCCTTTGTCGGTAAAGGCCCATTCTACCAGGGCCATGGGCACCTCCTGGGCAGCACATCATCAAGATCTCTATGGCTCAAATATGCAAGGCAGCAACGTGGTCGTCAGTCCACACGTTTACAATTTTTTTTATCAATTGGACGTAAGAAGGAATGCGGATACAGCCTTTGGGCAGGCAGTACTGCAGGCCGCGGTTCAAGCTCCTCAGGATCTGAGGGGGCTCCCTTGATTTAGATTTCAGATTTACATTCTTGACTAAGTTGGATTTATTATTATTTGAGTATACCTCTAAATTAAATCCTTTTTTGGAAGAGGTCTCCCTCCCCTCATTAAAGCACTGCTTTCGGACATCCCATATAGTAATGAATATGCTGCTCTGTGTCCCGTGATGTACGAGAAAGAAAAAGAGATTTTTTAATACAGCTTACCTGTAAAATCTTTTTCTTGGAGTACATCACGGGACACAGAGCTCCCACCCCTCTTTTTGGGGAACATTTTTGGGAGGCATACTGATTGCTACAAAACTGAGGTACTTCCTCTATGGGAGGGGGTAATATAGGGAGGGGACTTCCTGTTTGAGATTGCCAGTGTCCACACCTGAAGGTACTCCATATAACCCATATAGTAATGAATATGCTGCTCTGTGTCCCGTGATGTACTCCAAGAAAAAGATTTTACAGGTAAGCTGTATTAAAAAATCTCTTTTTTTTATATATTTTTTTTTTATTAAAAGGGACAATAATTTTTTTTTTTTTTTAGGGGTCCGGAGGTCCCCAGGGCCCCATGTTTCCAACCCCCCTTTTTTTATAAATGTTTTTTTATTTTTGTTTATATATATATATATATATATATATATATATATATATATATATATATATATTTTTTTTTTTATTATTAAAGGGCCCAGTGGTCCCTAGGGCCCTGAAAGGCAACCCCCCTTTTTTTTTATTTTTTATATATGTTTATTTTTTATAATATACACCACTCCTCCACCACCCCTGCCTATTGAAATCAATGGGCACCTCTGCAAAAAAGCACTTTGGCAGTGGCGTTACGCCGGTGCTATTAACCTTTTCTTTGGCGGCTAGCAGGGGTTAAAAGAGCCCTGCAAGCACCGTTAAAACTAGCGGCGAAAAGGGCTCTAAGGATCGGTCAGGCGTGGTGCATGCACAATGACCACAAGGGGTATAGGGTGACTTTTTTTCAGTTGCAGCAGTCTGTTGCAATTCTCCAATCACAAACTGGATATGAGAAGGTGACCAGTAGCTGCTGCTCTAATAGCAGAAATAAAAAAATATATATACACACACACACCCCGTTTCACTTGCCAATGGTTTTCTATTCCTGTCCACCCGCATGGAAATATATAATATATTTTATTTTTTATTAAAGGGCCCAGAGGTTTCTTTTTATTAAAGGGCTCAGAGGTCCTGGATGGAAACCCCCCTTTTTTTGTCATTTCTTTTTATGAAAAAAAATATATTAAAGCCCCCCCCCTTCTCAATTTGCGGCACCCCCCCCCCCTGCTTAATTTCAGGCAGAACCCCCCCCCCTCCTGTTCTCTGCTCCAGGGGGCGTTTAACTTTTATGTTGCCTTGGTCTAAACTAGAGATGTCCAACCGTGGGCCGTATGTGGCCCAAGAGAGCTCAGCATGCGGCCTTGGGATGTTTGGAAGGAAGCTGTGGAAGCATAAAGGCCACGATGGCTGGCAGGGACAAGCTAGGCACAGGCAGGTATAGAGGGATGCTGGGGATGCTGCACAAGCTTAGAAGCGGCCAGCACTGAGAATCCAGGCACAGCTGGAGGGATGCTGGGGCTGCCAACTTTTACTTTTACAATAAAAATTATGTTTTTATTACTCGGGTACATTATCTACTGTATTTATTGGCGTATAACACTCGCTTTTTTACCCTAAAATAGAGGGTAAACTATCCCTGCTTGTTATACGCAGGGGGCCATGGCAAGTTGTTTTTTTTTCCCTGAAACTTCCCTCTTAAAGTTGGGGTGCGTGTTATACGCCGCTAAATACGGTATATTAGGGATCGTTAACTTGTGATCTGCCCAACATTTTCTGCTCATCAGCGCTCTTTGTTTGTGTATTTTATGTGCGGCCCAGTAAGGTCAAAAGGTTGGACACTCCTGATCTAAACGTTCAACTAAAATAGTTAACTCAAAGCGGTATAAATGTTTGCTCTATTGATTTCTGTGCAGCTAGAGGTGTGTGGGTTTTTTTTTTTTTTTTAGCATTGCCTTGACAAATGTGGCTTGTGATAACTGAGAGAAGTGTTGGGTTCAGCTCACAGCAGGAGACCGGTGCGTCCCCATTCACCGTTTGCGGTCCGATACTAGCCCGAATTTTGGGCCAAATTCTGTCCTGAAACGCTGAAGACTCTTGTACTGGCTTAGAGAGAGAAAAGATCAACAGTGGGTTGGGAAAGTATTATTTTCTCTGCAGGGAGCATCATTTTACATTTTTTATATTCCTTTTTAATTAAGTAGCAACTGAGTTTATTGTTGGCATGATATAGTAAGCATGTAAAACGTGGAAGTCGCACCAAAAATTTAAATGTATTACTGACCATACACTAAACCCCCATTTTAATGTAGCTGGGTGACCTCTGCTCAGCAGATTGCTCACATAATCTGTAGATAAAAGATGTGAGCTGGAACAGTTTGTGTGTGGAAAGGTTAAAGGTAAACTATGACAAAGCAGAATGCTGTTTGCTGCAGTGATGAGCTCCACGTGGCATGAAGTGTGCTCAGTAGTGTTATGAAATGGCAGCATGTTTCTTTTCCACTATTTTTTTTTTTACCATCAATAAATGAGACTATGGAGGTATCCATACTGGTCTGTAGCAGTCCCAGCTATGAAAAGTAAACCACAGATTTGATGCCCAGTGACATTACCAACGCCTATAAGAAGCAGGGGTAAACCAGGGTGTATAAGGAGTATTTTTAAAGCCCGACTCCATACAAATAAAAAGGAAAAAAAAAATAGTTAATTGCTCATTAATGTCTCCAAACTGTGGCCCTGGGGCTGGATGTGGCCCTTTGCTTGCCTTATATCTGGCCCTTGGGACACTATTCTTCCCACTGATGGAGACACTATCCTGTCAACTGCCAACTGACCCCCAACAATGGGGCTCCAATTCTCCCACTGACACCAACAACAGCACACTAGTCATTCCAATGATACTAACAATAGTGCACTATTTCTTTCCTAAATACAAAATGTGGTGAAGTTTATTCCCACTGATGTTTTCCACTCCCGCTGGCCACAGTCCGGCCCCCCTAAAACTTTGAATACAATAATCTGAATCTTTTTGTTTTGAAAGTTTTTGCACCTGGTCTAGGGCAACCATAAAAGGAAATGCATATTTAGGTGATGGTTCGGTCTAGGGTCTTGACATCATCAAGACCAGAGCAGGGTCTATAGACCAGCCCTAGACATTAGTCTACTGCCGGAAAGAGGTGGAGTGTTGTCTGGAAGCAGAGTATTAGGTAAGTAACAATGTTTCTGCTCTCCCCTGGACAAACCAAGCTGCACAGCCCACTGCAAGCGATTTTATTAATACACACACACACACACACACTAATCTGGCACCTTCCCGATTAGGCCCCATGCACATGAGACGCTGTTAAACACGTGTTCAGAGGCAGTTGGACGCTTTTTTTAACTGCACCTGAACACATTCAATGTTATCCTATGTGTCCACGCACACAGTCTCGTTTATTGCCGTTTTTAGGCAGTTGCGTTTAACCTTGTTTGGTCTGCTATAATCCTTTTAAATCCCAGGATCAGCAATTACTCAGTATTTTTTTATCTTATTTCACAGGGAGCAGCAATATGGGAGACACACTACCCAGTGGACAACTGTCTAACATCCCATGGAGAAGGGCTGCAGTCAAGTACACCAACAACGAGGCCTATTTTGATGTCATTGAGGAAGTTGATGCAATCATAGACAAATCTGGTAAAAAGACCTATTGTGTGTTTAAAATGTTGTCACTGTTTTAAGGGCTAGTAGGGTTAAATCTGGTAACTGTAGTATTTTGACATTAAAATAGTTGGAGTTTGTGAGGGGGATTTCAAACAAAGTCATTGAAGGTGTAGAGTGGCGTGTGCTGACGTGTTGGGTACTCACGGAGGGGGCAGAGCTTCTACACAATGGGAAGGGTGTAATTTGTTGGTTAAGCTGACCACACACTAGTAGATTATTAAAGCGGAGCTCCACCCTAAAGTGAAGTCCTGCTGATCGGAACCCCCCCCCCCTCCGGTGTCACATTTGACACCTTATAGGGGGGAGGGGGGTGCAGATACCTCTCTAAAGACAGGTATTTTCACCCACTTACGGCTACAACAGTCTCGGGCAGACTGCGGGCATGACGTCACCGCCCGTCCCCCCCGTTTTGTGCTGGGAACACTCGGCTCCCAGAACACAGCGGGAGCCAATCGGCAGGCGCAGCGCGACTCGCGCATGCGCCGTAGGGAACCGGGCAGTGAGGCCGGAGCGCTTCATTTCCTGGTTCCCTCACCGTGGATGGCGGGGGGAGCAGCAGAGTGACGAGCCATCGCTCGTTCTCTGCTGCGGATGGCTCTGGACTCCAGGACGGGTAAGTGTCCTAATATTAAAAGTCAGCAGCTGCAGTATTTGTAGCTGCTGGCTTTAAATATTTTTTTTTTTCAGCGGACATCCGCTTTAAATGTTCATACAAACATTCATAGGAAAGTTCTCAACGGCACATTTGATGACATGACAAATGTCATACGAAGGTAGCTCCAAAATTTTTGCTTTTAGCATTCGATTCTTGAGTGAATTAACTTTCCTGAATAAAAATTGCATTCACTGTAAGACATTCTTTCAGTTTTACCATGGAGAAGGATAAATTTGTGTGGCTTAAAGTGGATTTTAAGCCCACTTGTAACCTTCAAAACCTGTCCACATGAAATGTGCTTCACCATAAATTATAAGAACTTGATTGTACCCTCATTAAGTACCCAAAAATTGTACCCTCATAATTGTGCATCAGTAAATTGACGCTGCTATATACAGTATAAGTACCTGTATTTTATATATATCTTATGCCGCGTACACACAACCGTTATTCATGTCATGAAAAAAACGAAGTTTTCCTCAACGCGATTCCTCTCAAGCCTGTCTTGCACACACACACGATCATGAAAAAAATGCTCGAGCAAGGTGCGGTGACGTACAACACGTACGACGGCACTATAAAGGGGGAAGTTCCATTCGAGTGGCGCCACCCTTTGGCCTGCTTATGCCAATTTCCCCATCTCATAACTTGCTTCTGAGCATGCTCGTTTTTTTTCCCCCTCGTTAAAGCATACACACAACCGTTTTTTCACGATGTGAAAAAATAGAGCAAGTTCTAAATTTTTAACGCCCATTTTTCACATCAAGAAAAATGCTCTGGAGCCCACACACGACCGTTTTTCACGACCAATTTGAAAAAAGTATTTTTCTCGTCATCAATAACGGTCGCGTGTATGCGGCATTACGCCCCTCTTCAGTGATGACAGCAATAGCTTTGGCTCAGCCAACTTCCTTTTCCAAACCCTTGGTCTGGCTTAGGGGTGAGGCAGTCAGGACCAGAGAAAAAATTCTAAATATCTTTGCCGGAGTCCGTTTCCTGTGCATCCAGAGGTGGCTTTAAAAAAAAAATAATTCTACTATTGATGTACTAACCAGGAGTACCGTATATGATGCATTTGGCAAAACAAAGGAAATGGCTTGCTGCTATACTATATATCTATTATAAGTCAGCCCTCGCAGCAGCATCATCATCATCATTTATCTATAAAACAAAACTGTAAACAGATAGAAATGTGACAGCAGAAAAAAAATGCGCAATCCATCGGATCTGCCCATTCTGTATTTTTTTTGTTAACTTTTGAAGCCATTTACTGTTGACTGTCTCACTACCTCTGCTGGAAGTTGTGAAACAAATGAACCACAAATGAATTATTTACAATAATATTGCATAATTTCTAATAAAGCAGGTATGTTATTTGATTTTATAAAACGGGTAGCCCCAAAGTTTGGACCATGAACAAGTCGGCTTTGGCAGCACTCATAAGTCTGTCGTACGAGTTCTCGTTATGCCCCTTCTCCTTTTATAATCTCTAAGCCATTAGTGCTCTTCTATTTGGGAGCCTATCTATCTTCATGTTCATCTCGGGCTCAGGTGAAATTGGGATTTATGTCACTCTGCATGTCTTTTGTAAGTCAAGTTTTACCTGTTCTTAACTTTATGGTAATAACATCTTGTTGTAATTGGGGCTTGACTTGCTTTTAATTAGGCTAAATGATACTAGAAGGTGCAACTCTTGAATTGTGGTGTTTTGATCTGTAGGGTAGTAGCAAATATTATTGGATTTTTTTATTTTATTTTTTTGCTATTGTCCCAAGAAAACCCACACAGGAAGGTAGGTAAGAGGTGAGGTTGTGTATACGAGTGTTACTGGGTGAGGGAGTACATGTGGACACTATTATTGTTGGTGGCAGCACATAGGCTTTGCAAGGACTATTACCTATAATGGACAAACCGGTTTTATGGACAAGCTGTACTGGAAAACCAACAATGACTGTTCAAAGGCTTTGTTTATCTTTGTACCAGTTTTATACACTTGTCTCGGTGAGTGTGGTTATTGGACAGGTTTTTTCATATGCTCAGTTTGCTTATTTAGAAAAAACTAATCAACTGGGTAAAACAGAGATAACTGATGGAAATGGCATATAAGAGCCGGTTCACAGCAGACGCAATTATCTGCAAAGACAATTGCTTGTATAAGATAAACGCCTCGTTTTTAGTGCATTAGGAAACCGTACTAAGCTGCATTGAGGGTTATTTGAACCGCAATTCAAAGTTCATGTTGGTTACAACAGAATCTTTGGCCTCACACACTTGCATTATCAAAGCTGTGTTTTATGCATTTAATGTAAATGTCTAAATGCATATAAATGCAGGTAATGATTCTTAAAGGTATTATTCAGGTTAGACCACATGTGTCAAATGCAAGGCCCGCGGGCCAAATCTGATCCGCCAGGTCCTATCACATGGCCCTCTCCCCCAGTTCTGTAGCCAGATCATGGCTGAACTCTATTTCGCCACCCCTGGCTCTCACCCTCTGCTCCCGATGTCGGTTGTAAACACAGAAGCTTTCTGTGTTTACAAGAGGCAGATTTTTTTTTTTCCAGTGACTACCGGATGTAACCAATCCTTCACAGCGGGGCACACGTGAGGAAGGCTATCCTGAAAGCAAGAGCAAGGCATTACCGCCTACACAAGGAGGTATAACAGAGCCAAATACACAGATAGTAGAGAGCATTGCTGACACAAAGCAGTATTGGAGCCACCTACAGGGAGATGTAGGAGTGACTAGAGATGCAACAAAGCTTTGGGGAAGGGTGGTGTTGCACACTTTGCACAGCGCACCTCTAAACCCTACGCTCTGTACAAAATGTACCCCTGGACCTTGCGCTCTGTATATAAAATGGACCTGAACTCTGCATAGTCTTACAGATACAACCGACCCCTTGAGGGTAACCAAAATGCTGATGTAGCCCCCAGTGGGATGGAGTTTGACACCCTAGGCTAGACCAGTGGTGGTAAACTTAGTAAATACAGAGGGTTTCAAGTGTGGCCCCCGACCCGTACAAAGGGCAGCAAGATGGTCTTGTTTTTGTAAATTTTCTAAAGCTACCCTCAGAGGTGGGTCCATTACAGCTTGGGGCCAGTGGGATAAATGCAGAAGACGAAATCCGCTCGAGTTTGAAGCATTCTGTAGGGAACGGCACCAGGGAAGCAGTAGAGCTGTTTGTATTTCCCAGAGAACTTTTGTGTATTTAAAAATGCTAAATGCAGCAGTGCAAATGTGAATAAGGCTTAACATGCATGGCATTGCATGTTAAGTATGGTGTGACCTTGCCTTTACCCTATATTGATAGGTAAAGACACTGCAGATCCACTTGGGACAAAAAGATACCTGGTACCTTTTTGTATAGGAAAAAATGCATGCTGCCTGTGAAGAGGCTTTATTATGAGCAGTGTTTTTCAAAGATGTCTTCATAATACATGAGGATTAAAGCAAAGTAAAACGGCACCCTTTAAAAAAGGAGATAGTGTAGTATGCCCAGTAAGAAAAATGTTCCTACTTTATATGGAAAATATGTAGATGTCTTTGTAGTGAGCTGTGCTAGAAAAGTGACAGTTCTTAAGCAGCTGTATTGTAATTTTTTGATGATTTGTACACCGAATATAGGTAGGCTGCAGTAAGTCATTTTTCAGAATATCTAAATGTGATTGTGTATAAAGTCTGTTTCTTGGCCTTGACGGAGCTGATAACATGCAATTCCATTATCTCTCTGGCACCATGACAGATAAGTTCATATTAATATATAAAAAAACTGGTAAATCCAGCTGCATTTGACAACTGAGATTAGCTGCAGATTTGCTGGCATTTCCTAGTAGTTTTTATTTTTTTTTAATACGCATTAACCTCATCCAGAGACATAAATATTTTTTTTTCCCTACCCGAGTCTCTCCAGCTTCTGTTTTCTAAGCCTAAGGCTGCAAATAAGAATCCTGGCAAGGGAGTGGTTTTAGGCTTCTTTCACACCTTGGAGTTCCGTATTGGGGGGGGGGGGGGGATTCACAACGATTCTGCCCTGATTCGGAAAACTCCAAAAAATCGCAGGACGATTTTGTGATCCCCGCTATTTTGAATCGCATCAAACTGCGGCACTATTTTGCTGCGATTGTTGCCCAATGAATCGAGGTAAAAGCGTGAGTACAGAATCGCGGGAAGCCCGACGCCCAAAAGAAGTTCAATGGCATTTGAAATAGCCGGGATCACAAGGGTATCCCGCTATTTGCTGTGTTTCCCAATCGGAATGCCAAGGTGTGAATAAGCAAGCTGGGAACACTGGTAAAGTGACATCATTGGGTTTCCTGTTAATTTCATGACGGTAAACCTTCTGGACAGCAGGAGTGCCAAAGAGCCTGGTGCAAAAAATCACTGGATTATTAAAAGGGGGCACCCTTTATTTGGTGGGGACTCCTCTCAAAGTAACCCCGAAGTGCTGGAGGTCATGTGGGTTGGTATATACTATACATGGTATGGGGTTGCACACTTGCTGCCTTTTTGCAGTTTAGTTATTAGGTGGCAAATCTGGGGTGCCATTATGGTAGCTACAGTAAAAATAAGGCAGGCGCCACTGCATTTTTTTTTAATAGTTTTAAATTGAATACAATTAAACTTGATTCTATTTTCTAAAGCTTTAGAAAATCTTGGCTATAGTATATAGTGCAAATAAGGAAAAATATTGCGCTAACCAGGGTGAAAAGAAAACTATAAGTAAAACTAAAGCGGCTACACTACAATTTGACAAAAATTGAATAGAAATGTGGAAAAAATGTAGCGCTGTGAAACATAAAAATAATAACAACATAAGTACTGAATGAATGGTGTAGTCCCAACAAACCACGTGAGTGGAAAAAGTCCTGGTAGGGAAATGTTGGAGTACATCAATGATAACACAAAGAAAACATATATAAAAGTCCATCCACAAATGGGAAATCAGTAGATGAAAAAGCACTGTACTTCATAGATCCTCGGATAGGATGACACTTGAATCAAAAAACAGAAGTGGTATGCTCTTACCGGAACAGTAGGACCTGTCTGTCATGAACAGCAGATCGGTACAGCCTGAGAACTCCTTATGGCACAGTCAGCTGGGCTCATTCGAACACAGTAGAAGCGATACAAATCTTCAATGAAAAGCCGGACATGCACAATGTCTTGGTGGAGTTCTTGGAAGAAATGGGATGGCAATAATGGAACCCTCGGATGGATAGGGTGGAAGCGGCCGCATGGCTCCAAGCACCATATAGAGAGGGGAAACGAAACAAAAAACGCAACTCAAATGGTGCAGATAAATGAGGTAACGGTTTTATTTTAATAAAACCAATGGTATAAAAGTGATCACAAATAAAATGAAAGCAATGCGGGAAAGGGTAATAAACCAAGCCCTACGCGTTTCGTCCTAGAGGGACTTCAACTGGGGCATCAACCTGTTCCCCCACATTGCTCATATATAAATACTAAACATTCATGAAAAAAGCACAGCCAGGCCAATCAAATCAATCATCCAATCAAATACGTGATTGGAAGGAGAACAACACATGACATGTTGGACAAATGGCAAAGCATCATCATAAAACACACCCATAATTATACAACAAGTCTTGGTGAGACCTAGTGTGACTATAGAAAGGTGTAACAGAACAACAGCTATGAAGGATGGGCCAGTGGGAGGAGGACTCACATTAAAACACTCCCAATCATAGATAAAAAAGCCACAAAAAATAGGGCGGAAGCACAATCTCCACATAGTATTGCGGTAGGGGGGTGCTGTGATAAATACAGAAGGGTCACTTTTCTAAAAGGATAACTAAAACACATGGGGAGAGAAAAGGCAGGGGCTCGACCATTCATCAGTAAAGATATATTCAATGTATGGTCTCCTGTAACGTAATCATGCAACACACTGGGCTGCACAGTGGTCAGGTTATGGGGAAAGTGAAGGGGTGACCGCCTGGTGGAGACACAGAGCGGAAACCTAGTTGTGATGGAGGATGGGGACACAACCAATCGGGATAGAGCACTAAATTACGTCACCGCAGTGACGCGTAACGTCAGGGACGTAGACCAAACGGACCTGCCGCGGTGCGTATCGGCGCGGGGTCAGCTGTCTACGTAAAACCCGCCTAGCGACAAAACGCTGTATCACGTGTCATCGCGAGGCCACGCGACGCACTGAGCGCAAGGTGAGCAGCCACCAGGAAATGCATCAGGCTTCAACGCGCTACGTCGCGTGTCATCGCGAGACAACGTGACACACAAAAAAACACAACGCCGCCGCCGACCGACTGTAATAGGGCAGGAGAACGTCGCATGGGCTAGGAATAAAAAAGGGCATAAACGCCATCTAGTGGCAAAGCCACATATTACAGGGCAGCTGGAACTAGAATGGAGATTTAATGACCCATCCTATGGGAACATCAACGGTAACATATAAAATCAGAGTCTGATATACATATCATGAACAACATGTACAGATGATGAGAACATGAATCAATAGATTAATAAAAATAAAACAACGAAACATGTTGAGAAAAGGAAACTAACAATGAAATTATGCTGTGTTAATAAACAAGTTTATGTCCCACTCAACGTTCATACCAAAGGGCTGGTATGTACGTAGCTCATGGATCCAGTAAGTTTCTAGACGGGACACCCCACGTGTCCGTGATTCGCCTCTCCAGTGGGAAACAAATTGGTCTATAATCAGAAAATGGGTGCCTATGGGATCACGGTCATGATGTTGCAAATAGTGGCGGGGCACACTATGATTAGTCTTGCCTAGTTTAATATTTGCAATATGTTCGTTAACCCGAACAGTGAATGTCCTAATGGTACGACCTATGTACTGTTTTTTGCAGGGGCAAGTCAGAAGATATACCACATATTGGCTTGCACAGGTAGTAAATCTCCCCATTTGGTACACCCGCAGGGTAGCTGTAGATTGAAAGGTCTCACTCTTGCGTCTGCCGCAAGTGTTGTGTAAACACACATTACACTTTCTGCAGGGGAAGTATCCCTTACAGTCCTGGAAAAAGGATACCTTTTTGGGGGGGTCAATGATGTTGGGTGCAATCTGACCTTGAATAGATCTGGAACCTCTAAAGATGACTCCAGCCTGTTCAGGAAGGGCTGGTCCCAAAACACGATCGTTTCGAAGGACACCCCAGTGTTTTCTAAAGATTTCTTTAATCCGCATAGATTGAGTAGAAAAAGTGGTAAAAAAGGACCACCTAAACTTCTCATCTTTAATCTTCTTTGGGCGGACTTGAAGTAAGGAGCCACGATCAGTCATGCCAATCCGATTGATTTCAGCATCAAGATCATTGGCAACATAGCCCTTTTCGATGAATCGTTCTCTCAAAGTGGCAGACTGGATCATGAAGTCCTCAACTTTAGTACAATTTCGCCTCAAGCGGAGAAATTGGCTCCGTGGGACTGACTTGAGCCACTGAGGATGGTGTCCACTGTCGACCGGGATATAACCGTTACGATCGGTGGGTTTGAAATAGGTACAAAATTCAAGTTGGTGATTGGCCACTTTGATCTCTAGATCCAAAAAATTTATGGAGCTAGTACTCGCCTCATAACTGAGTTTAATACCTCGATCGTTTGAATTGAGTGTGGACATAAACTCATTCAAACAATCTAGGTCGCCTTTCCATAAGAGGAGGATGTCGTCTATGTACCTGGCCCAAAGAACCAATTCTGGTCTCTTAAGAGCATAGACGACATCCTCCTCCCATTTGGCCATATAAAGATTGGCCAAACTGGGGGCAAACTTAGCCCCCATAGCGACTCCTTTAACCTGAAGAAAAAAGGAATTCTGGAACCAAAAATAATTATGTTGGGCCGCGAATCTGAGTAATTGCATGATGAAATTGCGTTGGATGAGAGAGAGAGTAGTACTTTGGGAGAGATAGTATTCAACTGCCTCGAAACCCAACTCATGAGGGATGCACGTATAGAGTGCTGTCACATCAGCCGTGGCCAGGATCATCCCATCCTGGAACTCGACGGATTCCAATAGCCGGATGGTATCCCCCGTGTCCTTTAGATAAGAGGTCATGAACCTGACCAGCGGCTGAAGGTAAAAATCTACATATTTACCAATGCGGGCCGTGACCGAGTCAATCCCACTGACTATAGGATGGCTAGGGGGACTGACTGGGTCCTTGTGGACCTTGGGGAGGTAGTAAATAGCAGGTATCCTGGGTGCAACAGGGACCAAAAAGCTCCTCTCCTTTTTATTTAAAATCCCTAGAGAAAATCCTTCGTCCACCAATTGAACCAAAGCTTTCTTGAAACGGGAAGTGGGATTAGTATGAATGGGAGTATAGGTGTCAACATCGCCCAAAATCCTATTCATTTCTTTGATGTAAGCACTTTTGTCCAGCACGACATCGGCACCCCCCTTGTCGGCTGGACGGATGATCAAATCCTTTTTCTCACATAATTGTTTCAATCCAATTTTTAGTTTGGAATTGACATATGTCTTTTTGTTAGGCAGTGCGTCTAAATCTTGTAGAACTAGACTCCTAAAAACATTAATGGCTGGTGCCATGTTTCCAGATGGGTTGAATAAGGAGGGGTTGGCCAACCCACTGTGAACATGTGTGTCCAATGGCTTAGACATAGTGGGAGTAGGGATGGGCGGGGGGGCTAAAAAGTGTCTTTGGATGTTGAGCTTGCGGATGAATTTCTGCACATCTATAAATGTGGTAAATTTATTTTGTGCTCTGGGGGGAACGTATTTCAGACCCTTATCGAGGACATGTTTTTCTTCCTCGGTGAGGACCGTGGTGCTCAAATTGAAGACTCCTGAACCGCTCAGACTCGTTTTCTTTTTGCTTTGGATCCTCCACCCCCCTCGAGTCCCTCTTGCCCTTCTGGGTTTTCGGGGTGTTCTCGTGTTTCCCTGTGAAAACCCAAATGGTAGGAGGGTCCCGGCTGATTATAGTCATAATTGAAGGATGATTGAGAAGATGGATCATCTCTCCTGTCATAATAATTGCCGGGATAATGGCGATCAGCTCTCAGATAATCATCCTGTAAGGGAAAAAAACTATTTTGAGTGGACATCGGTGTCCTGTTAGAGTGGTCACGGTCGTCGTGGCGGTAATCACCACGGTGATCGTGCCAACCAGGAGGAGGTCTTCTGGGGCTCCAACCCGGAGGGGGCCCCCTAGGGTTCCAAACACCGGTAGGTCTCCTGGGACTCATATAGGAATACCGTGTACCTGGCTGATTGGACTGAGAACCTCTTCCTCTGCTGGCTGAACCACCCCCCCTCACTGGGGGCGGTTGAACCGAATTGGGACCAGAAACATACGGCTTTTTGCGTGTATTTACCGGTTTGAAAGGCTTGAATTTGGAGGGCCTAGGAGCGGCCGGGACATGCACTGGACTGTCTCTAGTAGCGGGGTCAAACGTAAGTACCCTGTCAAGATTAGGCATATCAGATTGTGTAACATCCATCTGGGCAGCCTCATTTCCAGAAGGAGGGGGTTGACTGATTTTCTTCTGCCAACTGAAAACAAGACCAGATTTATAATCAGTAACATCTCTGTTGTACTTTTTTTGCTTTTTAAGTTTTTGGTCTCTTTCCTCCTTTTCAAGATGTTTTTGTAAAACAGTAGAAAGTGACGTGTACTCTAAGGATGTTTTATGAGAGGTCAGTTTCTCTTGGAGGTCTTTGATTTCTATATCTATGAGGGAAAGCTTAAGGTGCTTCTTTTCATTTAAAAACATCAAAAGTTTGATACCCACACTGTTAAAATATTGATACCAAGATTCCGTATCAGAGTCACCCTGTTGTGGAGAAATATCCCAACGGAGGCCTCTGGGAACCATCCCCTCCTTAACATATTGTTCTAAAAAGGCCAGATCCCACTGTAGATGTATCTCCGTGGTCATCAGGTTTTTAAGCCTGATGAACATACCACTGATTTCAGTATCAGGTGCAGTGGAGGTGAAAACACCACCTACATTCAATGACCGAGATGATCTGTAGTCAAATACATCCATAATGAAGGATGGGAAAGCAGCAATATACGAGGGTCAAAGTAAAATACAAATAAGGAAAAATATTGCACTAACCAGGGTGAAAAGAAAACTATAAGTAAAACTAAAACTAAAGCGGCTACACTACAATTTGACAAAAATTGAATAGAAATGTGGAAAAAATGTAGCGCTGTGAAACATAAAAATAATAACATAAGTACTGAATGAATGGTGTAGTCCCAACAAACCACGTGAGTGGAAAAAGTCCTGGTAGGGAAATGTTGGAGTACATCAATGATAACACAAAGATAACATATATAAAAGTCCATCCACAAATGGGAAATCAGTAGATGAAAAAGCACTGTACTTCATAGATCCTCGGAAAGGATGACACTTGAATCAAAAAACAGAAGTGGTATGCTCTTACCGGAACAGTAGGACCTGTCTGTCATGAACAGCAGATCGGTACAGTCTGAGAACTCCTTATGGCACAGTCAGCTGGGCTCATTCGAACACAGTAGAAGTGATACAAATCTTCAATGAAAAGCCGGACATGCACAATGTCTTGGTGGAGTTCTTGGAAGAAATGGGATGGCAATAATGGAACCCTCGGATGGATAGGGTGGAAGCGGCCGCATGGCTCCAAGCACCATATAGAGAGGGGAAACAAAACAAAAAACGCAACTCAAATGGTGCAGATAAATGAGGTAACGGTTTTATTTTAATAAAACCAATGGTATAAAAGTGATCACAAATAAAATGAAAGCAATGCGGGAAAGGGTAATAAACCAAGCCCTACGCGTTTCGTCCTAGAGGAACTTCAACTGGGGCATCAACCTGTTCCCCCACATTGCTCATATATAAATACTAAACATTCATGAAAAAAGCACAGCCAGGCCAATCAAATCAATCATCCAATCAAATACGTGATTGGAAGGAGAACAACACATGACATGTTGGACAAATGGCAAAGCATCATCATAAAACACACCCATAATTATACAACAAGTCTTGGTGAGACCTAGTGTGACTATAGAAAGGTGTAACAGAACAACAGCTATGAAGGATGGGCCAGTGGGAGGAGGACTCACATTAAAACACTCCCAATCATGGATAAAAAAGCCACAAAAAATAGGGCGGAAGCACAGTCTCCACATAATATTGCGGTAGGGGGGTGCTGTGATAAATACAGAAGGGTCACTTTTCTAAAAGGATAACTAAAACACATGGGGAGAGAAAAGGCAGGGGCTCGACCATTCATCAGTAAAGATATATTCAATGTATGGTCTCCTGTAACGTAATCATCCAACACACTGGGCTGCACAGTGGTCAGGTTATGGGGAAAGTGAAGGGGTGACCGCCTGGTGGAGACATAGAGCGGAAACCTAGTTGTGATGGAGGATGGGGACACAACCAATCGGGATAGAGCACTAAATTGCGGCTGTACCGATCTGCTGTTCATGACAGACAGGTCCTACTGTTCCGGTAAGAGCATACCACTTCTGTTTTTTGATTCAAGTGTCATCCTATCCGAGGATCTATGAAGTACAGTGCTTTTTCATCTACTGATTTCCCATTTGTGGATGGACTTTTATATATGTTTTCTTTGTGTTATCATTGATGTACTCCAACATTTCCCTACCAGGACTTTTTCCACTCACGTGGTTTGTTGGGACTGGTGTATTCATTCAGTACTTATGTTGTTATTATTTTTATGTTTCACAGCGCTACATTTTTTCCACACACATATAGTATATAGTGAGAGGGGAAAAGTATTTGATCCCCTGCTGATTTTATCCTCTCCAAGTCATTAGGTTTCAAGGCTTTTACTAACGTGAACCTTCAGCTCCCTTCACATATTTTCTATGGGATTAAGGTCTGAAGACTGGCCAGGCCATTCCAGAACCTTAATGTGCTTTTTCTTGAGCCAATCTTTTGTTGCCTTGGCCATGTGTTTAGGGTCAATGTCATGCCGGAATACCCATCCACGACCCATGTCCTGGCTGAGGGAAGGAGGTCATCGCCCAAGATTTGATGGTACATGGCCCTGTTCATGGTCCCTTTTGATGCAGTGAATTTGTCCTGTCCCCTTGGCAGAAAAACACCCCCAAAGCATAATGTTTCCACCTCCATGTTTGAAGATGTTCTCTGGGTCATAGGCAGCATTCTTCATCCAAACACAGCGAGTTGAGTAGATTCAAAAGAGCTTAATTTTTATCTCATCTGACCACAACACTTTCACCCAGTTCTCTGAATCATTCAGATGTTCATTGGCAATCCTTGAGAAGGGCCTGTACTGTATGTGCTTTTTTGAGCATGGGGGGCTTTGCAGGCGCTATAGGATTCCAGTCCTTTACGGCGTAGTGTATTACCAATTGTTTTCTTGGTGACTATGGTCCCAGCTGCCTTGAGATCATTGACAAGATTATACCGTGTAATTCTGGGCTGATTATCACTGTTCTCATGATCATTAAGACTCCACGAGGTGAGACCTTGCATGAAGCCAGACCGAGGGAGCTCGACAGTTATTTTATTTTATGTTTCTTTCATTTGCGAATAATTGAACCAACTGTTGTCACCCTCTCACCAAGCGGCTTGGCGATGATTCCAGCCTCCCGTAGGTCTACAATGTTGTCTCTGACATCCTCTTTGGACAGCTCTTTGGTCTTGTTCTTGGCCATGGTGAAGAGATTGGAATCTGATTGATTGCTTCTGTAGGCAGGTGTCTTTTATACAGGTAACAAGCTGAGATTAGGAGCAATACTTTTAAGAGGGTGCTCCTAATCTCAGCTTGTTACCTGTATAGAAGTGTTGCTGATTGAAAGGGGATCAAATACTTATTTCACTCATTAAAATGCAAATCGCATTACAACTTTTTTGAAATGCGGTTTTCTGGATATTTTTGTTGTTCCGTCTCTCACTGTTAAATATAAAAAATTTTTTTTGGGGGGGGGGGGGGGGGTTGCGCAAGCAAACTAAAAAATTCAGAAAAAAAAACATCAATTGCAGCCTCACTGTGCCCCATCAAATATTGCCAAATCAAATCCCGTCACTGTGCCTCTCAAATAGTGCCACTGTGACCTTGCAGCGGGTCAGAAAGTGCCTCCTGTGACCTCTGTGCGTGGTCGCCCCCCCCCTTTCCGATTGGCGTTCAATCATAGAGCCTGTCATGGGTAACAGACCCATGCACCTGATTGGCTGAGAGGCGGTTCGGTGTTAGGCAACCAAATATTTAGTTGCTTTCTAACCCAGCTGGGTGAGTTGCAAGCGCAATACTTTGTGCTCACATCTTTGCCTTTTTTGAAACCTATTAGAGCCTATGGCTCTAATCGGGTGCTTCAAAAACGCCCGGTGTCCAAAAAGGGGCCAGAGTCTTTTAATTATATCTGTGCATTCCTATTAAATGGTGCTTTCAATTACCATAAGTATTTCTCTTACACACAACACATCTGCTTCTATCTGATGCAATGTGAGGAGTAAGTTCTGTAAAATAGACAATCTGTTATTGTGGTGTGTGTGTGTGTGTGTGTATATTATATATATTAAGTGGAACTCTAGCTACCCCCCCAATGTAAAAAAAGAAAAGAGAAACCAACCTACACTCTCCATGCTCCATTGCTGTCCCCAGCTTATTCCTCTCCTCAGTGCTGGCAGACCTCTTCATAACAGAACAACACTCTTGTCATTCTGCCCATTTCTTGTGAGCCATGCCTGTCGTTGGCACACACTCGTGGGGGGTGTCTCCTCACACAAGTTGGGCTTGCAGTACTTCAGACCTGAGTGGTGCTTGTATATCACTTTGTGACTGCCAATCAGTCCTGGCACAATGCCACCAGTGGAAGAGGAGAAGGTGACATCTCGCCTGGTTAGATGACTGCAGAACGGAAAGTAGGTATAGGGGATTTACAACAAATACTGGTGAGGGCCTCGGGGGACGGTCTGTAACTTACCGGTAACTGCTTTAGGATGCAGATGTTGTGAGATTTACAGCTCAGTGCAAGTTAAGGAATTACTAGGATGCCGTTTTATATTTGTAAAATCTCAGGTGAGTATGGAGCTGTTTTTTTTGCCAAACGTATCAAAACCGCACAGAGCAGCAGGTAACTGCTGAGGAGGAGGGAATCGCCATGTACAAGGACTGTAGGTTTATTCAGAAGTGGAATTGGTTCATAAGTCAGAACTCCGCATTTGTAAGTGTAACTTCCACCTGTCCATGGATGTGGGATGTTGGGCACGTAGTTATGTTATCTGGGGCTCTTCTGGCCATGCAGTACTGCAGTGTGGGATGTGTCTGGAGGTATCCAGGACCAGCGTGGAGCACAAGCAGCCGGCATTTGAGGCCGTTCGTAAGTAGAAGTTCTTCGTAACTCGGAGACTGCCTGCATCTCTGCACTTCTGGCTGTTCAAGACATGAGGAAGCCTATATAACGTGTGTTTTTAACCAAGAGCTGTTGTTTTTCAAAGACTAACTTTGGTGTTCTGTTGTGTTTGTAGAAACAGAAAGTTCTCAGTGGAGTTTATACTTAAGATTCTGGCTTGTACTTGTACAGTAAAACCCTTTACTGTGAATTAATTGTTCCGGCTTCTTCCCTCATTTCAGGTTCCACTGTGTTTGCGGAGATCCAGGGAGTTGTAGAAGCCTGTGTCAAGCTGACTGGAATGCCTGACCTCACCCTGTCTTTTATGGTAAAATAAGGCTTTATAAATGTACTGTATGTTTCCTCCAATATAGACCAACGCTTGGGTGTAAGTTGTAGTGAGGTGAACTCTCAGCATGCAGTCTCAGATGACCAATAATAGTGAATGTGCCACAATGTCAGTATAAACATGAAGGAATTTATTCAAAGTAAAAACAATAGTCCGTGTTCCATATGCAGAAAAATTAACATTACAGCCAATTTGTGTTGAGTGCGCTTCACAAAACACAAATGTCCCCACTTTATAGGCTAACTATCTCCTATGTTCCAATTCGGTACTGCGGTGAATGAAGGAGAGACTCTCCCCGGGCAGTGTGGATGAGCGGGTCTTGTGGATAAGGAGTAGCTGTATACCGAAGCCCACTGTAACCTGTGCGCCAGACAGCAAGTGGCCAGATGGATTGCACGGCACACAGGAGGTGACATCAAAATCCACAGAGTGGCACCTGGCCCTTAGGTGGTCAGTTAGAGCTGGAGGGACACAAACCGGATGGTGGAAACGGTCAGCAGATGTTCATCATGACAACACTTTTTGGATGTGGACTTTTCTTAAGCCATGACTTGAGAAACCTGAGGGCCAGGCACCACTTTGAGGATTATGACGTCACCTCCGGCGTCCCATTCCATCTCGTTGCTTGCTTTCCGGGGCCCGGGGTTACAGCTCAGAATAAGCAACTTTGTTCTCTGCATATTCTCCAATCGCATAGAGGTCCATTCATCTCTGTGGTGACAGCATGTAACTGTATATGTGAACTCATCGGAGAACATACTCATGTGCAAAGCGTGAAAACGCCGCTCAGGGGATAATGAGTAGCTATCCGATGTGGGTGCACGCCACTTTAAGCTTAAAAGATAAAGGAAAAAGGTTGGCCGCACACCACCACGGAGCTGAAAGAAAATAAAATCCTTTATTTGTCGTCATGCCAGACAGAAAAACCAGCTCAAACACTGATGCACTTCACACAGACATCTCATACTTCATCATAACCAAATATGATGGCTATGATTAAGCGCGAGACATGTGAAACGCGTCAGCGTTTGATCCTGTTTATTTGTCACCATGCCAAACAATTGTATCTGCTTCAGCTCCATGGCGATGTGTGGCCAACTTTTTTTCCCCCTTTTAACTGCTTGCCGACCAGCGCACGATGATATAATTCGACAGCATGGCTCAACAGGCAGAAGGGGATACCCGCGATCGTCTCACGGTAAGGAAGAACTCTGCCTGGTGACAATGATCCTGTAATCGGAAGTGGTGATCACTGTCTTGTCACGTGTAGCCATCCCCCCCATCAGTAAGAATCATTTACTACGGCACAGTTAACCCCTACAGCGCCACCTAGTGGTTAACACTTTCACTGTAATTTTTACAGTAATCGGTGCATTATTAATACACATGCCATAAAACTATCCCCTATTTTGTAAACGCTATAACTTTTGTGCAAACCAATCAAATGTTTATTGCGATTTTTTTTTTTTCCCCCTTTATCAAAAATATGTACAAGAATACATATCGGCCTAAAATGAGAAAAAAAAATGTTTATATATTTTGGGGGGATATTTATTTTAGCAAAAAGACAAATGGTCCGAGGCTTAAGTGGTTAACATACTCATGTGGACACTAAAAAGTGTAATGAGCAGCTGTGTGGGTGCCTATCACTAGCCATTTCATGTGTCTCAGGGGGATGACTCCCCTTCCGGCTTTGTACATACAGTCATGTGAAAAATGAAGCACACTCCATTGACTTTCCAACCTATTTGAACAGAAAAACATTACGATGTAACTATTTTTGTGGAAGTTTAACTTGTACATTTGCTACACAAGCCATATGTAGTTTTTATTGTTGTTAAAATTCCCTTTTTTGTATCTGGAACTTTAGCACTGTAGTTCCCTGTAAAGTTCAACACAACATGGCAATGTGGAAGTGTTCTGTACACATTTGTGTACAGAATGCCTCCAAAAATGTAATTTCCTGCTTGTGTGAAAAACTTTGCACTAAAATAGATGTCACATTTTTAAGGCATCCTCTGCAACAAAAATGTAATTTTTGGTGGGTTACACCCTAAGGCAGGGTCCTTAAACTTTTTAAATGGGGGGCCAGTTCACTGTCCCTCAGACCGTTAGAGGGCCGGGTGCTTTACTGCCACCCCCGCCAAAACAAATCTGAAAGTCCCCAACCTGTGCCCATCATTGCCCCCTTACCATCATTGCAGCCTTACCGTTCTCTCACTGCAGCCTCACTTTCAATGCCGCCTTACTGTGCCCTCATTGCAGCCTCCCTCACCATCATTACAAACCCCCCTCACCATTATTACAAGCCCCCTTCACCATTGCAGCCCCCCTTACCATCATTACAAACCCCCTTCACCATTGCAGCCCCCCACCATCATTACTAGCCCCCCTCACCATTATCACAAGCCCCCCCTCACCATTGCAGCCTCTCTCACCATCATTACAAACCCCCCTCACCAGTATTACAAGCCCCCTTCACCATTGCAGCCCCCCTCACCATCATTACAAGCCCCTTTCACCATTGCAGCCCCCCACCATCTATACAAGCCCCCTTCGCCATCGCAGCCCCCCACCATCATTACAAGTGCCCTCACCATTGCAGCCCCCCTCACCATTGCAGCCCCCCCTCACCATTATCACAAGCCCCCCTCACACTTGTAGCCCCCCCCCCCCCACCATCATTACAAGCCCCCCTTACTATTTCAGCCCCCCACCATCATTACAAGCCCCCCCACCATTGCAGCCCCCCACAATAATTACAAGCCCCCTCACCATTACAGCCCCCCACCATCATTAAAAGCCCCCTCACCATTACAGCCCTCCACCATAATTACAAGCCCCCCACCATCATTACAAGCCCCCCTTACCATTGCAGCCTTACTGTGCCAAACAATGTCTCACCAGTCAGTGTGTGCATCGGGATCTCCTGCTCCTGCTGTGTCAGGATCTCACTGAAAAGTTTGGGTGCGCTGTGATAGTCGTCCCCCCCTCCTCCTAGACTAGCTCATGTGACAGAGAGAACACTGCGTCTATCACACAAGCTGGTCTAAGAGGAGGGCGGGACTACTATCACAGCGCACCCAAACTTTTCAGTGAGATCCTGACACAGCAGTCTACCGGCCCTGCATGCAGTGGGCCAGATAAAGGTCCTCGACGGGCCGCATGCCATAGTTTGAGGACCCCTGCCCTAAGGGGTGCAGACACTGCAACTTTTATCATCGGCTAATTAGAATGAATTAGTCACTCCTATTCACAGGGGGCATAGTCTAACAAAAAGCTTTTCCTTTCCGAACAGAAAGCAGTAGGAATCTGCAACTAAATGATGTCAGTTTCCATCAATGGTCACTATTTGAATGAAAATGCAATGTTTGCCTGATCAAAATGTCAACATTTTCAATGGGGTATACTTTTTTTTTATTTTTATTAATCAGCTGAGGGTGATAGTCATACTTCACGCACAGCTTTTAACATTGTGTAAACAAATAATCCAGTGTTGATATTGTGAAACGTACACCAGTTTATGTTGGAATGTGTTAATTTAAAAAAAGTTACATTTTTAATGCAAGCCGTATCTGAGTTTGATGTGATATTGTTCAATCCCCCATACAGCAGAGCTTAGACGGGTATAGGTAGAAGCAGCACAAAGAGCCAATCAGATATGCTGCAGTGATCATGCTAACAAGCAGCATTTTAATAGAAAGTGAGAGATCACGAGTCTTCTCCGTCACTGTCTAATTGAAGGTCAGGTCTTAAGGCTACATGTGTGGTTTGGGTGGGTTGTGTAAACCTCAGGAATGAAAAGGACCGATTTTTTTTTTTTTTTGTGTGTATTTAGGTGTTTATTTAAAACCAGTAAAATACTTTTTCCTGAGTCCTAATATTAAAAGGCTTAATGGACCAGATGATAAAACACATACATGAAATGCTCAAAGGCTTTTATCTAGCATCAATAAAAATGGTCTGTTACTGGAAGATAGTGTGCTGGCAACAATCTTAGGAAGCCATATAACCCGCCAGGAGCAGTTTCTGCAAAGGGAAATAGCAGATTATCTTTTCTAATGAAGGTTTAATTGGTGGGTGGGGCTAAGAACACAGAGATCCCAATTCCCAGCATGCCTTAGATGTTTAAAGCCAGAGAATAATTCCAGCATAACTTTGGGCCAGTAATTCCCCATCTGTGGAAATGCTCACAAAATGTGTCTAAAACATTTATTAAAATATGTGAAAAATTTGTATTTCTTATGGGGACAGCGCGCCCCTGTCACTAATGTTCTGTTTTTCCTTCCCCTTATTTTCAGAATCCGCGGCTCCTGGATGATGTCAGTTTCCATCCTTGTGTCCGATATAAACGCTGGGAATCTGAAAAAGTTATGTCTTTCATTCCCCCAGATGGAAACTTCCAACTCATGTCTTACCGTGTTAGTTCACAAAAGTAAGTACAATATTACTCTCCTAAAAGATTTAGGTTCCCTTTATATCATTGCATTAAGGCAAGCCCTTAAATGAATGAGCTGTCAATGTATTAAAAAGCACTCTTGCTCCATTTTTGGCAAGACAGGCGCATTACCGTACTGCGTTAAGGTGCCAACACATGCAACATACATTGGGGGGCATTTACGTAACATGGAGCCCTTTAGCGTAAAGTCTTTGCATAGAAAATCATGCTAAATTAAAAACAGTCAAGGTTCCTTTTGTAACTATGGGATCATACCACCTAAAACTGATATATCGGGGTTGGTAGATTTTATTTCCCTGCATGAATAGGGACACTTCTCAATGGGAATGGAACTTTCAGACACCATAGTGCGAGACTCTAATGCCGCATACGCACGATTGACATTTCAATCGGAGTTTAGATATAGAACATGTTCTACTTTTCTCTGATGGAATTCCGATGAGATTTGGCCGGGGAAAAGCCTGATCGGCATTACAGTCCCTGGGTGACACAGGAAACTGGCTGATTAAACTCCCTACCTACCGAATTACTGGTTTTTGGATGGACTGACCCTCCAGCATGCAGCTCCATGTGTACCAGGATTATATAATGAACCTTAGTAAAAATGTGTATGTGGTGTTCACAACTGACCAATTTTTCATCTTCTATAGCCTGGTTGCCATCCCTATCTATGTAAAGCACAACATTGTCTTCCAAGAAAACAGCTCAAGTGGAAGATTTGATATAACTGTGGGGCCCAAGCAGAACATGGGCAAGCCTTTGGAAAGTATAGTAGTAACTGTACACATGCCAAAAGTTGTCTTGAACATGAACCTCACTCCAAACCAAGGAACCTACATATTTGATCCGGTTACCAGGGTAAGTCCCTTTTCCTAATTGATTTATGGTAAAAGTCAGGATTGGCAGGATTACATGACTTGTTATTGTGCTGTGCTAATAGAAAAATGGAAGCCTGGCTTGAATATTCTGCCTCTTGTGAGATGCCCAGCAATAAGGACTTTCTTATAAGACAGATGATAAAATATGAATGCATGCAGTGCTAAACTAGTACCTCAAGCCAAAAATCTTTTTCGTAAGAATGGGGAAGGGTTAGATCCTCTATCAAGGTTTTCATTGCTGTAAACTGGGAAGATTTACTTCTCTAATTGTACTGGTGACCATTGTCGTCTAGAAAGAGAGGGGAAATCCAAAATTGTTGCCAGAGCAAGAGGTAAGGAGAAATTTTCTAATGGGCATACCTGTTCAGGGAACAACTGTCTAAGATAGGAATGCCCTTCTATTTGGGGAAAAAAATTTCTCCAACATTGTTGTGTCTCTGGGTCAGGAATTGAAGGGAAATGTCCCCAGTGCAGTACAAAAATTGGCTATACATATACTGGAAAAATCGGCATGCTGATAAAAGGGAGAGAGAAGAGGGATACATCACGTGGCTTCTGCCATAGTTTGAGGTCACTTTTCATAGCTTCTCGCCCTTCTGACTGAATGCAATATTATTTTTCATATGTAACTCAAATTATAGCTACTGCATGTCAGATTTGGCCTTGCTTCCCAGACCCATTCTGACACGTCTCCTACATGTAAAAATCATTTTAATTTTTTTTGCCAGAAAATCACTTAATGTCAAAACATTATATATGTTTCTCAGCAGCGACCTAAAGAATAAAACGGTGAATGTTTCAATTTTTATGTCGCAGGGTATTTGTGTAGTTTTTTTTTTTTGGAATAGATACACTAATGAATTTTACAATATTTTATTTTATTTAGTTTTTTTATAAAAGATGATGTGCTGAGTAAATAGATATCCAACATGCAAATTTTCCCGTAAGAAATAAAAACGTATAATTCGTTCCACAACCATTTATTCATAAATCCTTTAGCTTATCGTCCATATAAAAAGATTATAGCATATCGTCCATATAAAAAGATTATAGCAATGTGTAACCATAAACTGTCCATCCACAAATGGAAGCCTCCACAAGGGGATTAGAAGCAGAAATCCATCAGGAGCTACAGAGTATAAAAGAGAAGCGAGGCGCTGTTAAGTGTATCAATGTGGTTACATCTAATGAAGGTACAACATTTAGCAACTCACATGGTTGATGATTAAACGAGGCACATCCAAGTATGCAGGGATCTGGGGGTAAAGCTATCTGCAATGGTGACCGAGAAGACTACCCTGCAGTAAAGCGATCTGAAAGTGAGGCTTGAATCGCTTGTGGAGCACAGCATGGAAGGGATGACATCAATGGTGGTGCGTGTTATCCCGGATCCCTGCATACTTAGATGTGCCTCTTTTAATCATCAACCATGTGATTTTTCTAAATGTTGCATCTTCATTAAATGTAACCATCCATATTGCTACACATTTAGTCGCTTCTTCTCTTTTATAACTCATTTTGCTCGTCTTGCAAAACGCTCTCAAAGGTTTTACTGAACTTCCTGATGACAATCACCAGTACAGGCAATAGGAGTAAAGTGCTTTAGTGTGGACACAGAATAGATATTGGGCTAGAGTCACCTATTTTCTACTAGAAAGAAAAAAAAATGTAACAAATAGAGTTTCATTCTGATTTCTTTTACTCCTGAAAATGTATGCGAGTTTAAGGAATGGTGTACTGTGAACACTTATAGCAGCATCGCTTCTAGTATCTATGAGCATTTCTTTGTGTAGCTTGTTGCAAGACCCCTCCCCCCTTTCAAGAGCCATTAGCCTTGAGCTGAAGGGGATTAATTGCAGAGGATCTTGCACCAGTAGAAAGTGAAAATCTTTATTGCATATTGGTGTCCTTTTATGAAGCAGTGAAATCTATTCACTGCTTCGTTCTCTGGCATTCACGGAGGAGATTTTTCTCCTGTGTGCTTGTTTATGAAGCAGAGAAGATCACGTCATCCTTGGAGGAGTGAAGTGATCTACCAACGCTTCAAACAGTGAGACTTTACGAGATTACAGTACCAGAAATTCACTGAACCACCAAGATGTTAGTTTATGGAGCAGTGCTAATTTATCACCGCTTATCACACTGACAGACGGCGTGGTTAATGTAATTAAAATAACAAGTCCTCCTACAATATATATATATATAATCTATCACATTATATATATATATTTTACATTACAGGGAGAAATAGTTAGTGTTGGGGGGTCTGGACGAGTAGAAGAAAGTTAAAAAATCTTCCTCAGATCCCCCGGGACTCCCGCTTCACTACCTCCTGAGATGGTAAATCGGGGAGTGTAAATTCTGACACAGATCGCCAGTGAAGCTCTCAGATCACAGCTTCATAAACTGGCCGTTACTGTGTCAGTCTGAGACTTCACTGTGTGTAGAGATAATCGGCGGGAGAACAAATTCAAACACTTCTCCCCCAATTATCTCTGTTTCATAAATTGTTTATGGGCTGTGATCCTTGGGTTCACTTTTGTTTACTGCTTCATAAAACGGACACCATTGTGTTTCCAACACTTGCGCCATTTACAAATCTGTTGTGCACTGTAAATAATGTAGTTATTCTGTAAATAGGTACTGAAGTGGGACATTGGTAAGATAAACACACAGAAGCTTCCCAACTTGAAGGGAACCATCTCTCTACAGTCAGGGGCCCCAAAACCAGAAGAAAACCCCAGTTTAAACATCAACTTTAAGATACAACAGCTTGCAATCTCAGGTAAGTTCCATTTAAATAATTTCCAAAAATGTTTTTGTTGTTGTGGATTTCTGGATATGTACACTTGTATTCCAAGGTAAAATGTGTGCGATTAGGTGGAATGAAGGAGAATAGTTTCAGGTCTCTTTGATAGCCCCCTGAACACTTCTATACACATTTCTAGCAAACTTTTCCACAAAAACAATCCCAACTCTGCACCATACTAATTTTTATTAGTCATAAGATAACATATCATTTAGAAATTAACCGTAGACCTTTTCCATATTTTAGACAGTCTCCTGGTATCTCCAAGGATTGCCGGTGCTGATATGTAAATCATTTCAAATGTTATCAGCTAAGTTGCTGTGCATTGGGCAGGTACAATGTATAAAACAGCCCTCCACATCAGTTTCGGGCTGAAAAAGTTGACGTCTCCCTTGTGCACCTCTCCATATTTTTTGTTTTCAGTTTTATTTTAATGCATTCTTCCCCCATTTTAGATGGATAGAACTGTTTAACCACTTGCCGACTGCTGCACACCCATATATATATATATATATATATATACTCCCGCAGAATGGCAGCGGTGGGCAAATGAGTAGGTCCCCTTTAAGAAGCCATGCGCACTCGCACTGAGGCCGAACGGGGAGATGCCTATATATAAACAAGGAGTTTCCCTGTTCTGCCTAGTGACAGGACAGTTATCACTATCGTCACTTGTAGCCCTGCGCCCCCACAGTTAGAATCACTCCCTATATAATGCACCTAACCCCCTTCCTCACCCCCCCCCCCCCAGTGGTTAATTGCTTCCCTGCCATTTACACAGTAATCAGGGCATTTTATAGCACTGATCGCTGTATAAATTACAATGGTGCCAAAATAGCGCCAAGTGTCTGCCCTAATTTTGAAGTCACGATAAAAATTGCAGATCCCCATCATTACTAGTAAACAAAATAAATGCCCTAAAACTACCCCCCAATTTTGTAAACTTTTGCACAAACCAATCAATATACACTTATTGCAGGGTTTTTTTGTTTACCAAAAATATGTAGAATACATGACTGCCTAAACTGAGGAAAAATGTGTTTTATTTTTTGGGGATATTTATTAAAGCAAAAAATATTGCTTTTGTCACTCTCCTTTTTGTTTATTAGCACAACAAATAAATTACATCACGGGGGTGATCAAATACTACAAAAGAAAGCTTTATTTGTGGGGGGAAAAAAATGTCAATTTTGTTTTAGTTAGTTTTGTTTCAGTTAAAGCGATGTAGTGCCAAATCGCAAAAAGAATGGGGTCAATTCTTCCAGGGCTGAAGTAATGTAAAAAGCAGAGTGGGGAGTTCTCACCATAAATAATACTTATTACCCATGCTGTTAGTGTTTCACTATATGTGAAATACTCATTCATTGGAGTACAAACAGTACACTTAAAGGGGTTGCAAAGGTACCATTTTTTTCCTAAATAGCTTCCTTTACCTTAGTGCAGTCCTCCTTCACTTACCTCATCCTTCCATTTTACTTGTAAATGTTCTTATTTCTTCTGAGAAATCCTCCCTTCCTGTTCTATCTGTAACTACACACCGTAATGCAATGCACTCTCCCTGGTGTGGAGTGTTGTGCGCGCCCCTTCCCTTGGACTACAGGAGAGTCAGGACGCTCACTAATACACAGCTCCTTTATCTGCAACGTAGGGAGCGTCCTGACTCTCCTGTAGTCCAAGGGAGGGGACGAGCACGACACTCCACACCAGGGAGAGAGCTTTGCATTATTGTGTGCGGTTACAGACAGAAGAAGAACAGAAAGTGAGGATTTCTCAGAAGAAAAAGGGACATTTAAAGGATGAGGTAAGTGAAGGAGGACTGCACTGAGGTAAAGGAAGCTATTTAGGAATTTTTTTTTTACCTTTACAACATCATCGGTATGCGTTTTGGGTTGTGGATTTGTGTGGAATACTACTTTTATTACCTTGGCATGCAGCAAATATCAGAATTCTCTAGCTAAATGTACATGTTATTTACTCTACAGGGCTCAAGGTGAACCGCTTGGACATGTATGGGGAGAGATACAAGCCTTTCAAAGGCGTGAAGTATCTGACCAAAGCAGGGAAGTTCCAGGTGCGCACATAACACGTACTCCTCACAGCCTTTACTAACCTATGAGCTGGCCTTGAAGTTTGGACGTACTCCTCACCAAGATTCCAAACATCTTCTTGTGTGCCCAGGAAAAATCTTTATAGTAAACGACAAGGCTGTGGAAGGTGTCAGTGTTAGAACTGCCAAAAGTAATAATGAAAAAGAAAAAGGGAACACTACGAACTTTATTTAATTGACCACATTTATGTTTGATTCCTATTGGTGTGTGGATTACCACGAATGTTATGACTTGTCACGGTGGACAGTGGATTTACTCTGGGATTTTCCTTTATGCTGCTCCATTCTGGGGGTAAATACAATATTACATCTATAATATGTTTCAGTTACCCCAAGTCGTCAAATGCAGCTTGATGACGGTCTCCATAAATGACATAAAAAAGAAAAGCATCATTCACTTACATGTCTCTGACCCCAAGTAACCTGAACACTGTAGTTCCGATGTCTTATTTAGGTCCTTCCTTATAATACACCTTTAAAAATTGAGTATTTTGTGCCACAACCTATTGTAAGTGCGGACCACAATGCCCTTCAGTACCACGTGTCGTGGTTATTCCTGCCTTCCTTATGACCAAAATAAAATGCCTTAACCCTTTCACTGACAGAGGCTCTGACTGCCGATAGACCTTCCAGTGTAAGGGACATTTTCACCCGTGCCATCAGCAACATAGCTGGTATAGCAAACTTGTTATTTTAGAAAATGTTATTTTTTATTTAAGAAGTGATGTGTCAGTATAACCGGAGCCATCGTGTTTATACGAGGGCTTATGTAGCAATGCTTTGTGTCTATGTAAAAGTAGATATAAAGAGCCAAAATGTAATAACTTTTCATCACTGTTTGGAAAATAAATTGTATAAAATAAAAATATCTACCCATCTTGTAAGTGTACTGCTGTCCTTGAGTGTAGGGTAGCGTTATATGACCTGAACATTCGTCTAAAAGCCATTATTTCTTTAATCTATTTGCATAGTTCACACCACAAATAAGCCCTCCAGATTTTTCTGGATGCTTTTCTGCATGCACTTTACTACGTTTTTGATTCCCGATTTATTTTCCCCTTTACTGTACTGCTGTAATCCAGTACAGTTCTTTGCAGGGGAAAAAAAGCACAATGTACTTTTTTTTCCCCCTGGAACTGGAGTGTACTGTGTTGGTGTGAACTATGCCATTCGAACCCATATTACCTACTCAATGCCGAGGAAAAAAATAAATGAATAAATCCCTCTGCATGGGGTGTGAGCTGGCCCTAATGCCGCACACACGATCACTTTATGTGATGAAAAAATACGTTTTTAAAAACGTCAATTTAAATGACCGTGTGTGGGGAAAAAACATTGTTTTATGTCTTGTGAAAAACAACCAAAAAAAAATTGAAGCATGCTTCAATTTTTTGTGTCGTTTTTCATAATGTCTTTTTGTTTCACAAAAAATCACCGCGTGGAGCAAAAAAACGTTGTTTAAAACAATGTTTTTCAACCCGCGCATGCCCAGAAGCTAGTTATAAAGCGAGCTTCAATGGAAAAGAGTGGTGAACATAACCTCGATTTGCTAGAGCATTGTGAAAAAACGATGGTGTGTAGGCAACATCGTCTTTGAAAATTGAAGTTTCAAAAACGTAGTTTTTTTCCCGCGGCATAAGGCTTATTTTCTACCCAAAATCTGGTAAAAGTGAGAGGTAGCTGATCACTGTAACAGCCTCTATGCCCCACTGGTTATAATTAATCTCTTAAGAGCAGTGTTTTTCAACTCCAGCCCTCAAGGCACACCAACAGGTCAAGTTTTCAGGATTTCCCTCAGATGAAAAGGCCGTGGTGATTACTAAGGCAGTGAAACCGATCAAATCACCTGTGCAAAATAATGGAAAGCCTGAAAACATGACCTGTTGGTGTGGCTTGAGGACTGGAGTTGAAAAACACTGCTTTAGAGGACAGTGCCGCAGGAGGGGGTATTGGGTTATCAGTGGAGGAATCTTGGCAATCAGACAAGGTTTCTAGAGGGAACGAAAAATAGTTTGGACAGCCGCACTCAAAGAAAAATTTATTTTGTTGCCTTTATTTGTAAAATAGGATACGAGCCACAGCAAGAAAATAGGACACACAGCTGACGAGTTTCGTATTTAGTCATAGCTATGACTAAGTACGAAACTCATCAGCTAAGTACTAGTGCGAAACGCGTCAACTGTGTGACCCATTTCCTTGCTGTGGCTTGTAGTTCTTTTATCCTATTTTACAACAAAGGCAACAAAATACATTTTTCTTTGAGTATGGGCTATCCAAACATTTTTTCGTTCCTTGCTACATGCATCGCCAGCACCTTTGGTCTCTGAGGGGAAGTTAATCACCAAGCAGACTCACCTGGAGCGGTTACCTCCTTTCCCTATAAGATTTCTAGAGGAAAACCAAAATGCATTAGAGGGGGTAGCTAGATGTACAGACATTCCCTAAACGTGAACAGACCTTACGGAGGTAGGTTTGGTTTATGGGGGAGAGGTACTTACATTTTAAAGAACATTTCTAATGTTTCCAAATCCATGCAAAATATGAAACAATGAAATGCAAGTCTGAAGTATATAAATTGTTTATTGGTTTGTACTGACAGGAACAAAGCTGAATCAGAGCTTCAGTGTAAAGATACATTTTGCTCTTACAATTTATCCCAGGAAACAGTGCAGGTCGAATGTTACTTAACCCTTCTCCTCTGTAAAGGGCCCCCTAATCAACAAGAAGTTGACTAAAATCCTATCAGAAAGACTCTGCCTTTGCTAGTTTCAGTCATATATAACTGCAAACAATTGGAAAGTTTAACATAACTGCTCTCCAAACAAAAAATAGAAGTCTTTGGTTTTAACTAATACTAGATCTGTGTGTTAAAAGGCATTATGGCATTCAAATACATTAATCTCATTTTCCACAATATAAACCAAAACTGTACACCAAGGCAAATCAGGCAGCGGCGTAACCCCCAGCCTTCTGGTGTGTACACGCTTGGACATTCATTGGGATTGACCAGATACCTCCAGCCAACACTTGGTGAGAAATGAAGCTAGTAATAATATGCACACCCTCTAAAGATGTGAGATGGAAGAGCAGGATGTAGAAGGCAATTTACTCAGTCTGAAAAATTCCACTACACATTCACCTGCATCAACCTCTGTGACAGCAAGTGGGAAGCTGGAATTTATTCCAACCAAACTATCAAAGGTTATTGCCGTGTTAGAGTTACACTTGATGCTATGACGAGATTGAACTGGCAAGCAATAATAGTGTAAAGGCAAAGCCACTTCCACAGGCCTCTGGTTTAAGATATGATATTATTCACATCTCCAAGGTTCAAGTTTGTGTAGTCTTATCTCCATAAATGGCACCAGGTTTGATCTTCAAATCTCAAGTCTTTAAGTCACATACACAAATCTAATCCTCTCATGCATTCTGAAAACCCAGCAACACTCTACCAACACCACTGCTGCTGGATCACACAAAGTGCTGCTATACATTCATCAGTTATGACACCATGCTCTTCTAGTCTGAAGGACACTTCATTAATATATATGCTACAATGACCAGTCACAGTCCCCTGCATAGATTGGGAAAAGGAGATACAATATGGACCCTACAGGATGGACATATCAAAGTAAAAGAGTATGGACAAGAGTTTAGTGTTTTACATTTCATAGTGATATCTGCACTATACTATCTTGGGCTGTGCTCAGAAGAATATGATGGGTGGTCAGGCTAAGGTGTGACAAAGCAGAAAGGAACAGATAAGGTTGTGCCATCTGGTGTATTGTACTGAACTCTCCCAAATAAAAACACCCCGTTACTCTGCAGTAAGGATGTGCAGAAGAATCAGTCTAAAGGCCATTAAAACAATAGAAAAAAATAAAATTGTGAGTTAAGCAACGTACTGATGGAGGAGCCAAATTATTGTTAGACAAGAAACAATAAAAAATGGCCGTCTAACGATCTGGAGGCTCACTTAGAAAGCAAATTCATCATCGGTTTCCTTTCGGTTACACAGTATTAGTGTGCTTTGTACAGTAGGGAAACGTGGCTACATTCCATCCCAAGATGGAGAAGTTACTGGTACCATGGGGTTTTCCGTGCCCAACGAAGCGTGATTCCAGCATCTGTCCGGATCTTGATTGATGCAGCTTCAGCTTCCCTTACAGTCTCCTTTACTGACTGCATCAGGTTCTGTGCATTATGGACAAGCATTTCTGTCGCCTGCATTTGCAAAAACAGAAAATGTACAGGTATTCATAAGAGTGAATAAACACAAGCAGGGGTCTAGTACTAAAGGGGGGAAAAAAAACTGCGCTAAACGAAAAAATAAATTATCAATAAGGATCAGAGGCAGCAATTTGGTGAGATAAACACAAACATAATATAAATAAAAACTGCACCAATAAATAAGACTAGCAACCAAGTGCCAGTACAAAAATCAAAGATTAAAGGTCTTTAAATCCCAAACCTAAATAGTAAAGGGTAAAAATGTAAAGTTCCAAATGAGTAACGTGGATCACATCAGAGCCCACAAACAGGATGAGACTGCACCACCGTGAATATGAATTCTGTGAGGAAACCACCACCTTATGGAAAGCCTCATACCGGAACAACCGGATTCGTAGGCATTGGGCATAAACTCCATCCAAGGCTTGAGACATCAGGTAACACGGATTCCAATGGGCAGATATCCCAATGGTAAGATCAATTACTCTTAGGAAATAGGTCCCGGTACATGGGTACAGAGAAAAAAAAAAAAAAACAGACCATAGCGCAATTCCCTAATTTTCTTTTTAAATAAAAACAAAGAAGAATCGTACTTACAAACATAATGAGTTTTAAAAGCACATAAAACAGATGTCGGCCGGCAATGGGACGGCGTACACTAATGTCACTGCGCTCAACGGAAGGAGGAAGGGCTCCTATAGTGCTGGCCGGCATCTGTTTTATGTGCTTTTAAAACTCATTATGTTTGCAAGTACGATTCTTCTTTGTTTTTTGTTTTTTACAGAATTACGCTATGGTCTGTTTTTTCTCTGTACCCATGTACCGGGACCTTTTTTCTAAGAGCAATTGATCTTACCTTTGGATATCTGCCCATTGGAATCTTTGTTACCTGGTGTTTCAAGCCTTGGATGGAGTTTATGCTTAATGCCTACGAATCTGGTTGTTCCGGTAAGCGGCTTTCCATAAGGTGGTGGTTTCCTCACAGGGATCTAGTACTGTCTAAAGCTAGGTTCTCATCAATGCAAGTGCGTTTGAGTCCTATTTCCTGCTGCATTACGAGTTTTCTCATGCACATTTTTAATGTGTTGTATGTTTGTTTTTGGGGATGTGCAACTGTTGCTAGGAGAAGTTTGTTGTCATGCAGGAACACACCAAAAATGCATATGCATGCATTTTTGATGAGATTCCCTTGGAGTAAAAAGATCCAAATATGTAGCATGCTAAAAAAAAAAAAAAAATCCCTGCACATGTCCAAAAACGCACTGGTGGAAACTGCATACCTGTGAGCGTGACCAATAGAAACTAATGTTAAATGGACTGTGGTGTGTTTCTGAAACTGCATAGGTTTGAACCTAGTCTAGGTGTTCAGCTTCCTTATTATAGGTGTATGAACCTATAAGCCAAGTTGTCTGGCATACATGGCTTTCTACACAAGACTCATCTATTATGGCACACAGGAAGTCTTTAACCCCCTCATACCAGCACACCTAGTTTTTTCTAGTGATATCTTTTAACCAACACACAGCATTTCCAGAGCCAGCAGCACCGCCCTGTCAATGAAGACCACTCAGTGAGTCGGCCGGAAGAACTGATACCCTCAATTGCCGGTCACTGGGTGCCATTTTCAGTCAGCTTGGTCATGGAAAGGTTGTGGTACTGAGCACCAGCATCATTCAATCACTGGCATATAGGCACATGCTTTTACCCACCCTGTATCTGGAAGGCATGTTCTTCCTGCTGCAAAGAACCACCCTCAGATCACTAGGTTTTGTAAATACTTGAGGCCTTACCTCTCACCCTGAATGTTGCTTTATCACACTGGCCACCACATGACTGATTCTAGACAGCGACTTCCTCCAACTCAATTTCTACTAATAGACGGGAACTTATTCCAATGTGCTGACATCAGTGGGCACACTGCAAGAATTTTGTCTTTTGCTGCTGTTCTAATATTTTTGCATTCCTATTTGGCTCAGTTGGGTGTAGCTTGGTCCTTTGCCTTTCTGGGAAAGTCAAGCTGGACTTTTTCACTCAAATTAAATTTGATTTACCACCACTTAATCACAACAGGTCTGAACCTAGACACAGGTGACATCAGTCCTGTTCTGAGTGCCTCCAGTCCACTGTCTACTTAGGCCTTATGTACACTGCTGCTGGTAATCGGACGTTTAGGAGCAGTTGGGCATTATTTTTAACTGCTCCTGAACTCTCCTCTATGTTTTCTTATTAGTACATGTACACAGGGTCGTTTCTAGGCAGTTGAGTTTAAAGGCTTTTCTGACACCCAAAAAAAATGCATTCAGAAGCTGTGTTTAGAGGCATGGTAACTAGCTTTAGCAGCGTTTTGTTTAGAAGTTTTTATTTTTAACCCCCCAAAAAAAGCTTTTTTTCAAACGCTTCTAGACGCAAACGACGCTTCTAGACGCAAACGCAGCTAAGCAGCAGTTTTTAGATGCCAGTTTCTAGCTGTCAAGGTAAATTGTTGAGGAGAGGTTGAACAACGTCCTGTGTACATGAAGCCTAACTGTATCTTTGCACCTGTGTTTATCCTGATAAATTCACTTTCCCTAAGCATTTGCTGGCCTTGCATCTGGAGTTTATTTAAAAGTGGTTGAAAATCATACTAAAAAAGGATTTCGCATTTCTTCAGGGTCTTTCTGTATTTTACCTGCTCCGATTCTTCATCGCTGATGTTGGTCCTTCCCAGCATAGTGGCCTTGACAGTACTCAGAATCTTGAGCTGGGTGCTGATAGTTGGGATCCTTTCACATACCTGTAATGCAAATTCATGGAAAAGTGGCCAGTTTAAATATTTTCACTTTTTTAAACCATTCTTAATTATTTTCTGATTAGCTGCATACAGAGTTTACATACTAAAGCCCCATACACACTGTCGGACTTTTGGCCAACCAACTTCAAAATCTGCAACTTTTCAAATTTGTCCGATCGTGTGTACGCTCCATCGGACCAACTTTTTCTGGTTTCATCCGACAAAAAGTTGGGTCTGCGAACGGACCAACTTTTCGGCAAAAAAAGTCTGATGTTGCCTTGTGTGACCGTGTGTACAGCAATCCAACCAACTTTTGTACAAAGTGCAAACACGCATGCTCAGAACCAATGTTAAAATCAACTATCAATAGCAGAAGTTAACCAAAGGGTAGGGGTAATGAGCAGAAAAGAGCATAAAAACGACGTGATGATGGGAAAGTTTTAGAATAGTTTGCAGAAAAGTCTGACTGTGTGTATGCTATGGGTGTGACCGGACAAATCAATTAGGACAAAAATCCAAGGGAAATTTTGTTGGATGTCCTACCGTGTGTACGGGCCTTTACAGGCTGAAAGTTGCATATACTGAAATACGTTTGAGGAGAGCATCCGATTGGTTAACATCCTCACAACACTAACACAAGCAATTTAAAGAGGAGCTCCAGACTCCCCCCAAAAGACTTAGGAGCTACAAATACTGTAGCTGATGACTTAATACAAGGACACTTACCTGTTCAGGGATCCAGCAATGTCCTCACCCAAGCCGATTCTTCAAATCCATTTCGGGTTGCAGGCGTCGGCAGCTCAAGTAAGGAAAATTGGCAGTGAAGCCTTCCGGCTTCAGACAGTTTACTGCGCATATGCATGAGCCCTGTGCATGGTCCTGCAGTCTTCTGGGAACGGTGATGTGTCCCAGAATACTGCAGGGAAAGGAAGGGGGGCTGAACTTCCCGGAGCAGATGACCAGATGTGGGAGCAGGGTACCTGTCAAAACCAAATACCCCCTCCCCCCAAAAATAGTGCCGGAAGGGGGGAGATGATGCAAACGATCGAAACTAGACAGATGGTGTTTTTTTGTGTTGTATAATTTTTCTGATCGTGATCTCACTTAGCTACATAACACTGAATACCCAATAACACAAATTCTCATGTATTCAAAATTAAGTCTCACAGACAGCATGGAATACAGCAGCTCCCATGGGTCAAACATTTCATAATTTTGCTGGAAAAAAAACATTGAATTCTCATTTCTGGTATACAATCCAAGCCTGGTATTAGGGTTGTCCCGATACCACTTTTTTGAGACCGGGTATAAGTACTGATACTTTTTTTTTTCCCCAAGTACTCGCCGATACCGAAGCTTTTTTTTTTTATGTCACGTGACAGTATTTTTTTTTTTTTTTACACAATTATTTTTTTTACAGTGATTTTTTTTTTTCTAGACGGGGGTAGTGGATTGTCGGTGTGCTTTTTTTCAATTATTATGATTTACATTTTATTTTTTAAATTATTTATTGCAATTTTTATTTTTCAATTGGCCCTGTTGGGGGGCTTTGGTGAGATGTCAGGGATCTTAACAGACCTCTGACATCTCCCCTTTAAAGACAGAGAAAGGGACTAGGGACACAGATTCCCCAGTCCCTTTCTCTGCAGCCTTAGCTGAAATTAATGGAGAGAAGCTCCTCTCCATTCATAAACTGAAGCATCGTAAAACACAGGTTACGATGTTTCAGTTATGTGAATGGACATTCGGAAAAGGTAGGAGCCGGGTTCAGCGGCTCCTACCTCCACTCTCCATCCTGACAGATCAAGGGGGAGAAGACGGCACGGACGGGGGAGAAGACGGCACGGACGGGGGAGAAGACGGCACGGACGGGGGAGAAGACGGCACGGACGGGGGAGAAGACGGCACGGACGGGGGAGAAGACGGCACGGACGGGGGAGAAGACGGCACGGACGGGGGAGAAGACGGCACGGACAGGGAGAACACATCACGGGGGGAGAGCAGCACAAAGCGGGAGCGGCATGGACGAGGAGAACACATCACTGGGGAGAGAGGCACAGAGGGGGAGAAGACGGCGCGGGGGGAGGGGGAGAAGACGGCGCGGGGGGAGGGAGAAGACGGCACTGGGGGGAGGGAGAAGACGGCACTGGGGGGAGGGAGAAGACGGCACTGGGGGGAGGGAGAAGACGGCACTGGGGGGAGGGAGAAGACGGCACTGGGGGGAGGGAGAAGACGGCACTGGGGGGAGGGAGAAGACGGCACTGGGGGGAGGGAGAAGACGGCACTGGGGGGAGGGAGAAGACGGCACTGGGGGGAGGGAGAAGACGGCACTGGGGGGAGGGAGAAGACGGCACTGGGGGGAGGGAGAAGACGGCACTGGGGGGAGGGAGAAGACGACTGGGGGGAGGGAGAAGACGGCACTGGGGGGAGGGAGAAGACGGCACTGGGGGGAGGGAGAAGACGGCACTGGGGGGAGGGAGAAGACGGCACTGGGGGGAGGGAGAAGACGGCACTGGGGGGAGGGAGAAGACGGCACTGGGGGGAGGGAGAAGACGGCACTGGGGGGAGGGAGAAGACGGCACTGGGGGGGGGGAGAAGACGGCACTGGGGGGGGGGGGACGGCACGGGGGGGAGAAGACGGCACGGGGGGGGGAGAAGACGGCACGGGGGGGGGGGGGAGAAGACGGCACGGGGGGGGGGGGGGAGAAGACGGCACGGGGGGGGGAGAAGACGGCACGGGGGGGGGGAGAAGACGGCACGGGGGGGGGGGAGAAGACGGCACGGGGGGGGGGGGAGAAGACGGCACGGGGGGGGGGAGAAGACGGCACGGGGGGGGGGGGGGGGGGGGGAGAAGACGGCACGGGGGGGGGGGGAGAAGACGGCACGGGGGGGGGGGAGAAGACGGCACGGGGGGGGGGAGAAGACGGCACGGGGGGGGGGGGGAGAAGACGGCACGGGGGGGGGAGAAGACGGCACGGGGGGGGGGAGAAGACGGCACGGGGGGGGGGAGAAGACGGCACGGGGGGGGGGGGGAGAAGACGGCACGGGGGGGGGAGAAGACGGCACGGGGGGGGGGAGAAGACGGCACGGGGGGGGGGGGGAGAAGACGGCACGGGGGGGGGGAGAAGACGGCACGGGGGGGGGGGGGGGACGGCACGGGGGGGGGGGGAAGACGGCACGGGGGGGGGGACGGGACAAACACAGAGAAGACTTGTAACTTCCCCCACCACCCGACACTGACTGTACAAGTATCGGGTGAAGCATCAAAGACATCCCTACCTACCTAGTATGTTCAAGTCAGAATTTTTTTTGTTAAACGCAGAGATAGTGGAGCTTTTTAGTTTTGTTCTCAATTTGAGAGATGTTTAGCTATTCCTGAACCAGTGTTTGTTGCTGCACACAGAACAAGGGTTAATGTCATTGCAGTACCATCAACCCCTCAAACTGATAAAAGTACACACAGAATTCTTTCTAATCAAAGACTCCATTATTATCAGGAAACGTAGAAGTTAGGATGCTGGAACGCTAAAGGGATCGGTCATGGGAAACTTTGCCATTACCAATAGCATTCAATTGGCAAAAGTTAAAGTGGATGTAAACCCCAAAAAAATATATATTTTTTTTGATGTCACAATGTAGAGTATAAGATTTGCCCAGTCTTGCCACACAGCGTTAATCCAGCGCCGAGTAATCCTCTTTTAAAGTCCAGTGCAAATTAACCGGACTTCAGATAAAAACCTGCCAAATTAGGTTAAGTCCGTTTCTCTGTTTTTGCTTTCAGTAACAGGTTATTTACAAATATAGCGTGGACATGTTTATCATAACAAGAGGTGATCCAAAGTTCATTGTATATTACTAGGATGTGTTATGATGTTATATCACCTCATGTTATGATAAACAAAACATAAGATATGATAAACATGTCCTAGCTATATTTGTAAATAACCTCTCACTCAAAGCAAGAAGAGAGATTCCGGACTTTTTGATTTAGGCAGGGTTTTATCTGGAAGGCTGTTCGTTTTCACTGAACATAAAAGAGGATTACTCAGCGCTGGATTAACTCTGTGTGGCAAGACTGGGCACAGATGATAGGAAATATTATACTCTACATTGTGACATCATCATGGTTTACATCCACTTTAACTCTCAAAGTACTGGCATAGCCAAAACATGGAACTATCCTGATCATAGACACGTCCATTGGTCTTCAAGAAGTGATTGTTACAAATGACCTGCGCAGTAAAGGCTCTGACCTGACAACGTATCCACCTCTACCCAACAACTGGAATTTTACTTTCTCCATCAACTCATCCTACAGTTCTTATCAGTTGCCTCTGTTTCGATTGTAAGCTCTCATGAGCAGGGCCCCCTCACTATTCCATATTGAATTGTATTTTAAATGTACTGTAGCCATATATTTTTTTTTAAATGCAGAGCAAACTGTTGGCGCTTAATACATATTATCATTACTAATAAAGATGACAGCCTTTAAGTAGTATTAATAAAAACAGACTGTAGACACTTTACATCAGTTGATAAAGTGATATGCTTAAACAAAAGTCTGTTTACCTGAAGCAAGTTTGTTCTGATCCTCTTATCTGTGCACTGCTTAGCCACTTCCTTGGCCAGCTTGGTCACTTCATCTGAAGCTTTAGCAATGTCCTTGGCACACTGAATGAGAGCTCTCTTGTTGCCACTACCACCTCTCACAAGCCGAGACATCTCAGCCATAAGCAGAGCCATGCGTTTGGCAGCTGCAATGATGTCATTACCCTACAATAGGGGGAACAGTTTAATTAGAAACATAAAATAGCAATGCAAGGAACAAATATAAATACAATTTGCCATCACCCACTTTTTAGATGGGCAGCAATGTGCAAAACAAATTAAAGAAATGTTCTCAAAACAAAAAGCTAAACCTGCATCCTGTTGGCAAAACAAATGGAAAAAGTACAAAAAATATAAAATAGCTCCAGTTCCATGTGCTTCTCCCAATGGTAACAAATATGACACTGAATTATATACTTGCAGACTAACAATATAAAAAAGTTTTGTGGTAAATTCCATGCCTTGGCACTTATTTTTAAAGAGGCCTTTAATGGCAAATCAAATTCTTTCCAAGCTATGATAATAATTAGGATTCCTCTGCTTTTGAAAACTGGAACAGATGAACATTTTATTTCAAAATACGCCATTGAGAGGAGCTGGAAACAAGAGGATGAGATTTGCAAAACTGCAAATACCATTATATTGTATAACAAGTAACAAATTTCCAGGCTTAACGTGGTTAAATCAGTGATTGGCCAAACACTGCAGGGTAACATACACACACGTTAAGTGAGGTGTGCAGGATTATGGATGCTGGTAACACAACGGATGTTGCCTTCACAAATCTGAACACTAGAACAGACATCAGTGCAGAATACAAACAGCAGAGCCATCCCACACACGTGTCCCCCGCCAGACACCGCGCTATGGAGATTGTACAGGCTGTGGGTTAGTATCAGACACCACAGTGTAGCATGCATCACTGACGACAATTAGTACACACCTGGAAGGAAGAATGTTAGCGTGAAAATGGTAGAAAAGCTATCAAGGGCCCAAGTAACCCTATCCAAAGAGCAATGAAGACATGTTAAGCTTATTTTATGTACTTGACATGTATGGCAGTTTTAACATCACTGTTTTGCAAGAATTATTTACATGACCAGATTTTGTTTTTTTGCCATTCAGTAACAAGAGTTGAAATACATACTGTGTTGCAGACCTGGTTTATACTTTAACATACCATAGTAGGAGGAGAAGATACAGTAAGGGAAATAAGTATTTGATCCCCTGCTGATTTTGTACATTTGCCCACTAAAAAAATATATCCAGAAAACGCTTTAGAAAAATGTATAAATTGATTTGCATTTTAATGAGTGAAAGAAGTATTTGACCCCCTATCAATCAGCAATATTTCTGTCTCCCAGGTGTCTTCTATACAAGTAACAAGCTGAGATTGAGAGCACTTTCTTAAAAGGGAGCGATTCTAAATCTCAGCATGTTACTTGTATAGAAGAAACCGATCCACAGAAGCAATCCATCAGATCCCAATCTCTCCACCATGGCCAAGACCAAAGAGCTGTCCAAGGATGTCAGGGATAAGATTGTAGACCTACACAAGGCTGGAATGGGCTACAAGACCATCGCCAAGCCGCTTGGTGAGAAGATGACAACAGTTGGTGTGATTATTCGCAAATGGAAGAAACATAAAATAACTGTCAAACTCCCTCAGTCTGCAAGATTCTCACCTCGTGGAGTTCCAATAATCATGAGAACTGAGGAATCATCCCAGAACATGGGAGAATCTTTTCAATGATCTCAAGGCAGCTGGGACCATAGTCACCAAGAAAACAATTGGTAACACACTAGGCAGTAAAGGACTGAATCCTGCAGCGCCTGCAAGGTCCCCCCTGCCGCAGTGTTGTGCTTAGATGAGACCAAAACCTAGCTCTTTGGCATCAACTCAACTCGCCGTGTTTGGAGGAGGAGGAACGCTGCCTATGACCCCGAGAACACCAAACATCAAGGTTGAAACATTATGCTTTAGGGGTGTTTTTCTGCTAAGGGGACAGGACAACTTCACTGCATCAAAAGGGACGATGGACGAAACTGTGTCCGGTCAAATTTTGGGCAAGAACCTCCTTCCCTCAGCTAGGGTCATGGATGGGTATTCCAGCATGACAATGACCCATGGCCAAGGCAGCCAAATAGTGGCTCAAGAAGCACATTAAAAAGGTCCTGGAGTGGCCTAGCCAGTCTCCAGACCTTAACCCTATAGAAAAAATATGTGGAGGGAGCTGAAGGTTTGGAGTTACTAAACGTCAGCCTTGAAACCTTAAATGACTAGGAAAGGATCTGAAAAGAGGAGGGGGACAAAATCCCTACCGAGAGGTGTGAAAACCTGGTGGCCAACTACAAGAAACTTTTGACAAGGGTTTTGCCATAAAAGTAGAAAGTCATGTTTTGCAAAGGGATTAAATACTTATTTCACTCATTTAAATGCAAATCCATTTATAAAACTTTTTGAAATGCATTTTTCTGGAAATTGTTGTTATTCTGTCACTCACTGTTAAAATAAACATTAAAATTACAGACCGATCATTGGTCAGTGGGAACATGTACAAAATCAATAATGCACTTTCTAAGGGTTTGTTTAAAAAAATGCCTCTAAATACCTTTTCCCAGTTATCTTTAGGCCATGCATGCGACTCCCGGATGCTCTGCTACTACCACCCAAGGCTACAGCAGGAGGAGCAGAGATCTCCCTCTGATGTCGGCCTGGAGTCACATGACAGCCATGCTAGTCACTCAGAACCTCCAACTGTAGCCTTGGATCGTAGTAGCAGAGTGGCCGGGAGTCAGGTGAATGGCCTGAAGATAACAGGAATTTAGAGGCTTTTTAAACACTTAGCCCAGGTTCACACCAGGCTGCGGGAATGAAGTCCTGATTTCGGCCGCGATTTCAGAGACATCTGTGTAGGTTTCTGCACAGATGTCAATCTAAATCGCAGAAAGAAATCGCAAAAAGTATTACAGAAACGACTTTTTGAAATCGGTGCAGCACCGCAGCATGGCACCGATTAGGACAGAGCCATTACCGGAAAATGTCAATGTGAATACTAATGTGAACCAGGGTTTACAGAGTGAGTTATCGCCAGATAAAGGAGAGGGGCTGCCAGGATATTTAGTAAAGGTTTTACTAAGAATAGAAGGGAGTGATAAGGACAGAGGAGAGCTGTGGATAACGGAGGCACGTATGACAACAATAGTCAGGGTTCAGCAGCCATGATTATTGTGGTCAGCTCAGATGGGGGACAGGGGCGGGTGTTACACAGGAAGTGGCAATATTGTCTATGTTTTTTTACAGCTTAGAATGAGGCAGATTAGACGTGCCGTTTAATCTGCTATAAGGGAGCAGGATCTTTTTTTGGGGGGGTTACAAGACACTAAGAAAATACATAGGCCATATGTGGATATTGTTCTTAAATCATAGCAAATCTGTTTTCTTGAATGAGTTTCCATTTTTCACAAACTGACAGCATCTAGCTACCCAAATGACATGACTACTACTGGGGAAGATGAGTTTTATATATTCTGATTGTATATATTTTTTCTTATCTCACACCAAGAGATTCAGGTATTTCGGAGGGATAACCATTATAAATGATACACGTCTAGTCAGTAATTCTAGTTTGTGGGATCAAATCTTGACATCTGTCATAATCAATTACATTAAGAGACTTGGGGAGCCATGCAAAAAAAATGGTTAATTCATATTATGACAAATAAAACTGTTAAAGCACATCAAAGGGTAAAGTGGATGGCTGAACAATTCTCATTGAGGGCTTGTCCGTTAGTATGAACTGGATGGAATGGAGATAGGATACTGGTTATCGGCATACATAGGAAAAACAGATTAGACAGACACATTCTAGCTATAATGCCCTTTAATGGCATCCAGTTCCAAGCTGCTGTATTCCATTTTGATGAGCATGATAATGTTGAATACTTGTATGAAATTATACGGTCCCCTATCTCCAACAGATCATAAGTATTACTGGACGCTAACCCAACATATACATCTTGATACACAAAACATACACAAGCCAAAATCCATTGAGGAAGCCATTCATGGGCTCGCAGACACAAGCCAGCACAGGTAAACACTCAGCAAAACCATCAGCTTGGCGCAGACGGGAGGCGCAAACCGTGTCATTGATGGAGGGGTGGGATGCACATGGCACGGTGGAGGATGCATATTTTGTAACCATCGAATACCTTACTGGACCATTTGGTAGCTTCCCGGTGTAAAGACTGAGCTGCGGCCAGCATTGGCTGGTTCACAGGCTGCCCCTCAGGCACTAACAGCAGCTCTGGCTCATAATCATCTTCAACGTCAGAGGAGAGGACAAATTCTGACGCTTCCTCCTCCTCCTCCTCCTCTTCCTCACGCTCCTGCTCTACCTCAGACACAACGGCTTCTGTACCCTGCGGGGTAGCAGGAGCAGGGCTTCCAGGTGACTGGGAGGGCAGGGAGGGGTAAAGAAAGGGGGACAGGTTAGTATCAGAAGCAGAGGTGGGAAAGGAGGGCAAAGGGCTGACTGCTCCAGAAGCCAAACCATATGACTACTTGGGTACATGTATTCACAGTTTTCTTTATAGCGGTCTAGTAGAACCATGGTCATATAATTGAAATGTTAAAACAATAGGAATAAATCACAATACACATTTATAAAATTCCAAAAGGTAAGTGAAGACTAAGATTTAAACTAAAACAATATATTTAAAAGCAAAGCCTACCCAAATTTAAATGTGAATGCACATTACAAGGTAAAATTACCACCCATCTTTTAAAGTGGAACTAAACCCTCCTCGACCTTACCTCCAATGAAGCCACCCTCTTAGCTCTTCAGTTACTATGGTGCTGCCCATGTGATCAGTTAGGACAATCAGCTATTTGATGCCTTGGCAGTCTGATTGAGAACACAAGCAAAAGTGACTGTTCTCATTCACGGCATTCCCTTGAATGTAACTTGTTTGGGGAAACTGCCAAATCAATGAGTTCGGCTTTAATGTACCTCCTGTGGACTTAAAGTATTGTGTAAAGCCCAATTTGTAAGCTCTGGATAGCATAGGGAAGGGTTAGAAGGTGTGGTGCTCTACCCCAATCACAGGTTCCTATTGCTGTCTGTGCCCTTGCCGAGGAGATGTGTCCTGCCTACAAGATATGCTGAACACCGTCCCAAAAATAGAAATTAATGGGAAATCTAAAGTTTTACAGTTAGTGAAAGAATAGAGGAAAATCCCAACAGGAAAGTATTTTCTGGTTTTCCTCACACATTTCCTCTTTCTACCGGTTATTCATCTCTGGGATAGAAGTGAAGGGTAATCTTCAAAATGGGACCCAAACAGCAAATAAAAAAAAGGTGGTTAAACCATTCCTTTCCAAGATTTTTGTTATCACTTGTGATCAACCACAAAAAGGTCAACAACCGATTGTCAACTGATAAAAAATAAGCAGTCTATGATTTTAGATATACTATAGCAGTGGTCTCCAAACTGCGGCCCGGGGGCCGGATGCGGCCCTTTGCTTGCCTTTATCCGGCCCTTGGGGCACTATCCCTCCCACTGATACTAGACACTATTCAGTCATCTGACATCGACAATGGAGCACCATTTCTCCCACTGACACAACTAATAGAGCACTATTACACCCTATGATACCAGAAATGGGGCAGTATTTTTCCCCCCAATACAAGATGTTCACCAACAATGATGCCAGGAAAATTTCTACTCCCGCTGACCAAAGTCTGGCCCTCCATGAGTCTGAAGGATAATAAACCGGCCCTTTGTTTAGAATGTTTGGAGACCCCTGTACTATAGCATGGATTCATTATGCATGACTGCAGTACTAATAAAAGGTTTATAAAGAGCGCGACAAAAAAAAAAGGAAAAAATAAGTTACATGAATGATTAACCTGGTAGCCAGCATGACATAAGCCATAGATACACTCCTAAAAAAAGTATTAATACCCCTTGAAAATTTCCAAATTTTGTCACGTTACAGCCAAAAACGTAAATGTATTTTATTGAGATTTTATGTGCTAGTCCCACACAAAGTGGCAAATAATTGTGAAAGAAAAAATAGTTTTTTTTTTACAAATATGTGAAAAGTGTGGCGTGCATTTGTATTCAGTCCTCTAAATCAATACTTTGTAGAACCACCTTTCTCTGCAATTACAACTGCAAGTCTTTTTGGGGATGTCTCTACCAACTTTGCACATCTAGAGACTTTTTTTTGCCCAATTTCCTTTGCAAAATAGCTTGACCTCTGTCAGATTGGATGGAGAGTGTCTAAACAGTCATTTTCAAGTCTTGCCACAGATTCTCATTTGGATTTAGGTCTAGACTTTGACTGGGCCATTCTAACACATAAATATACTTTGATCTAAACCATTCCTTTGTAGCTCTGGCTGTATGTTTAGGTTTGTTGTCCTGCTGGAAGGTGAAACTCTGCACCAGTCTCAAGTCTTTTGCAGACTCCAACAGGTTTTCGTCCACGACTGCCCTGTATTTGTCTCCATCCATCAACTCTGACCAGCTTTCCTGTCTCTGCTGAAGAACAGCATCCCCACAACATGATGCTGCCACCACCATGTTTCATGGTGGGGATGGTGTGTTAGTTTTCTGCCACACATAGCGTTTTGCTTTTAGGCCAAAAAGTTCAATTTTGGTCTCATCTGACCAGAGCACCTTCTTCCACATGTTTGCTGTGTCCCCCCATGAATTTGCACAAACTGCAAACAGGACTTCTTATGGCTTGCTTTCAACAATGACTTTCTTCTTGCCACTTTTCCAAAAAAAAAAGCCACATTTGTGGAGTGCACGACTAATAATTGTCCTGTGAACAGACTCTCCCATCTGAGCTTTGGATCCCTGCAGCTCCTCCAGAGATGTCATGGGCCTCTTGGCTGCTTCTCTGAATAAATTCTCTCCTTGACCGGCCTGTCAGTTTAGGTGAACGACCATGTTTTGGTAGGTTTGCAGTTGTGCCATACCCTTTCCATTTTGAAATGGATTGAACAGTGCTCCGTGATATATTAAAAGCTTGGGATAATTTTTTATAACCCAACCATGTTTAAAGGTCTCCACAACTTTATCCCTGACCTGTCTGGTTTGTTCCTTGGCCTTCATGATGCTGTTTGTTCTCTAACAAGCCTCTGAGGGCTTCACAGAAAAGCTGTATTTAAACTGAGATTAAATTACACACAGGTGGACTCTATTTACTAATTGGATGACTTCTGAAGGCAATTGGTTCCAATAGATTTTAGTTAGAGATATCAGAGTAAAGGGGCTGAATACAAATGCGTGCAACACTTTTCACATATTTGTAAACAATTTGGAAAACCATTTTTCATTTTCTTCCCACTTCACAAATTATGTGCCACTTTGTGATGGTCTACCAATCCCAATAAAATACATTTACAGTTTTGGTTGCAACATGGCAAAATACGAAAAATGTCAAGGGTCAATCTCCCTCTACCTCGCTATACTGTATATGCAATCATTTGGCATAAGGCCATAGACAAAAAGATCAATGAACTATGATTTTGGGTGGACTTGGCTTTTAATGTGAATATACTGTATATAAACACAATACTTGCTTTGGGAAGCAATTTTGTTTACATTGTGAACAAAGATATACAATTACAAAAAAAGAAAAACATTTCCGAAATTTTCCTTTGATGTATGCCTAATCTGTATAGCAGACATGTCAATGGAAAGAGCATGACTGTAAGACTAACATTTAGTTCCTCTGCATTGGTAGTAAAACATTGCGAAAGCAGAGCATTCACTGATTGGACACGATGGAGAGCATGACTTTACCGCTCGTCTCTACCTCACACAGAGAACGATTTTTAAGTCATTAAGAAAATGCAAAGTGATCTCTGAATGATGCCCTAGCCAAAATCGCCAACCTTCTGTAAAAGCAACAGGGCAGCTGCTGTAGTAGTGGTGTCTAGTACAGCAATTTCCAGCTTCTAGAGGCATCCCACATGTATGGTATACACAGTTTCATTGGACCAAATGAAAATATTCACAACTAAAGTTGGTCTTTAAGTACAATTGTATAAACCAACAAACATTACTGTGATTCCAATCAGAAGCTTTCATATCTAATTAAGTTTATTAAAGGGGTTGTAAAACATAAAAAAAAAAAAAAATCCCTAAATAGCTTCCTTTACCTTAGTGCAGTCCTCATCCACTTTCCTCATCCTTCGATTTTGCTTTTAAATGTCCTTATTTCTTCTGAGAAATCCTCACTTCCTGTTCTTCTGTCTAACTGCACACAGTAATGTGAGCCTTTCTCCCTGATGTGGAGAAAGTGTCTTGAGGGGGAGAGGGCGAGTAGGAGGGTCAGGACCAGGGCCAGATTAAGAACATCATGGGCCTGGTGCTGAGGATTTTGGTGGGGCCTTTTATAAATAAATAAATGCATGGGAATCACAGCGCAGCAATGGAGGGCCCAGTCTGAAAATGTAAGTGCACCCTAATGTGCTAATATGCTGTGCATATTTGTACATTGTGGCATAACCTACCCCAGGGCCTCTAAAAGTAGTAATGTCAGGAAAGTAGCTGAGATCCCCGATGTTCCTCTGTACATCACCGTAGTAATCACAACATTAAATAAGTTCTAATAATGGGACAGAACAAATATGAGAACTGAGATTTCCTTTAGTTGAACTAACAAGTGTGTCCATTCTAGAGCTGGTAACATTGAGGGTATTCAGTATCATTTTAAAGAACTGTTTTTGTGGGTAAGTGACATAGGGGAGGAGTACAGACGGTATATAAGTGGGAAGTATGTGCAGGTGAGTGAGAGGAATGTGGAGGGTCCAACATTGGGCACTATGTACAGGAGAAGAGTGCAAAGGGTATGGCAAAAGGCACAATGTACAGGAGAGAAGTGTGGAGGGTATGACAGTGGGCATCATGTACAGGAGAGGAGTGTGGAGGGTATGACAGTAGGCACTATGTATAGGAGAGGAGTGTGGATGGTATGATAGTGGGCACTATGTATAGGAGAGGAGTGTGGAGGGTATGACAGTGGGCAGTATGTACAGGAGAGTAGTGTGGACGGTATGATAGTGGGCACTATGTATAGGAGAGGAGTGTATGACAGCAGGTACTATGTACAGGAGTGTGAAGGGTATGACAGTGGGCAGTTCGTACAGGGAGGAGTGTGAAGAGTATGACAGTGGGAAGTATGTACAGGAGGAGTGTGGGGGTATGACAGAGGGTAGTATGTACCAGAGAGAAGTGTGGAGGGTATGATGGGGCAGTATGTACAGGAGAGAAGTGTGGAGGGTATGACAGTGGGCAGTATGTACAAGAGAGGAATGGGGATGGTATGATAGTGGGCACTATGTATAGGAGAGGAGTGTGGAGGGTGCGACAGTGGGAAGTATGTACAGAAGAGGAGTCTATGACAGCAGGCAGTATGTACAGGAGAGGAGTGTGGAGGGTATGATAGTGGGCACTATGTACAGGAGAGGAGTGTGGAGAGTATGACAGTGGTCACTATGTACAGGAGAGGAGTGTGGAGAGTATGACAGTGGTCACTATGTACAGGAGAGGAGTGTGGAGAGTATGACAGTGGGCACTATATATAGGAGAGGAGTGTGGAGGGTATGAGAGTGGGCACTATGTACAGGAGAGGAGTGTGGAGGGTATGACAGTGGTCACAATGTATAGGAGTGGAAGGATGTTTAGGGACTGCGTAGTGGTTAAGCGGGTCATACATGAATTGAAATTACACCAATTATGCCGAGACAAGCCATAGTCGATCTATGTATGGGCTAGCTGGTTTTACACAAGTCAATCTATTAATCGACTTGAGTACAACCAGCCTGTTTTTCCAAAAACAATCAGTGCTGCCAGCTATAGATAGCAACACTGATCATTGTACTCACTGGCAGGACACAATAACACTACAGGAGTGATTCCCCCATCTACAGGTCAGCAGGTGAGAGGGTGTGTGGGGACAGGCTGGGGAGAGATACCAGTCAGTGGCTGGGTAGGCACTGGCTAGTATCAGAGCCAGATACACACAGGTTACATACGTCGCGATCATTCGAGCGAGAGCAATAATTCTAGTACTAGACTTCCTCTGTAACTCTAAACATCTAACCTAAAAAATGTTTAAAGCATCGCTTAGGATACCAAAAAAAAAAAAAATCGTGCTAACTTTAGTGTTTTTTTAATGTATGAAACAGTTGATTTCCAAAAAAAACATGTTTGAAAAATTGCTGCGCAAATACAGTACCGTGCTAGAGCTGCACAATTAATCGTTAAAATTGTGATTTTGATTCAACCCCCCAACATGCAGAGTTTGCTGATTCTTTCATATAACAAGTGGAGAGACTTTCAGCTGTCAAAAGAAAATATCTGGACAGTCTGCCAAGTTCTTAGCAGGAAACATTGTAACTAACGCTTTCTTCTTATATCAAAGGGATACACTTCTGTGTGTAAAGAAAATATCCGGGCAATCTGCCAAGTTTGTAAACAACATGAAACATTGTAACCAACTTCCTTTTTAGATCAAACTTCTGTGTGTAAATGCAAGAAATGTAACCACTTAAAGTCCAACACTTGTTTAAGTTAAAAAGAAATATTCTTTGCTAGAAAATTACTTGGATCCGCCAAACATTATATATATTTTAGCAGAGACAAAAATGGCAATTGCTGCAATATTTTATGTCACACTGCATTTGCGTACTTCAATGAATAATAAAAACCATAAAAACAAAACAGTAAAGTTAGCCCATTTTTTTTTCATTTTAATGTGAAAGACGATGTTATGCCGTACGAATCGTGAGAGAATCGTGATCTATCTTCTAAGCAAAAAAATTGCAGTTGTCGTTTTAGCCAGAATCGTGCAGCTCTATACCGTGCAACATAAAAAGTTGCAAAGACCACCATGCAGTGTGTCAGCTTGTATTTATAATGGCTGCTCTGTATGTAGCTTCTGACAGGCTGTGCAAGCAGGCCCGTATCTCCGGAACCATAAATGATAGCCATCCCATATTTTGACCGGTTATGGGGTAGGTCTTCAACTGACTATTCCCCACATGTGGGGTTTCTGTGACCTCTGGTCATCGAGCTACAACCCCTGAAGTCTTGGGGGGCAAATGGGCCTATCTTGAGAAAGGGGCCTGGAGCTGCAGCTCCATCAGCCCCTCTGTTAATCCGGCCCTGGTCAGGACATGCTCTACTTTGCAGATAGAGAAAGGAGCTGTGTGTTAGTGGGCATCCTGACTATCCTGCTCACCCCCTCAAGAGGCTTTCTCCACACCAGGGAGAAAGCATTGCATTACTGTGTTTAGTTACAGACAGAAGAACAGGAAGTGAGGATGTCTCAGAAGAAATAAGGACATTTAAAAGCAAAATTGAAGGTTGAGGTAAGTGAAGGAGGACTGCACTAAAGGTAAAGGAAGCTATTTAGGGATTTTTTTTTTTCTTTACCTTTAAATACCATTTATAATCGCTATTCCGTTTATATTTGGTTTCCAGCCAAGACCCACGTTCATGGTAGGGTAAGCAAATCATTTGATAGAAAAAAGGGTATATTTTAATGCATGTTACTAATATTTACACATCTGACTGAAAAAGTTCTGCACTGATCAGGATGCCTACATCATAAAAACCATGCTTAAATAAACAAAGTGTCATGTGCCAACAAATATATATATAATAAAAAAAAGTAAGGTAAAAAAAATTACACAAATCACTGTGCTTAAATATAAAATGTGCAACATACAAGACTGATAAATAATAAACCCACAATTCGTGAACCATAAGTGCCATGTGCCAGCATTGGAAAATGCATAAGTGACTAACAAAGAATCCCAAGCCAAGATTTGTTTTCACGATACAGAACTTGTATTGTATTGTACCATCTCTAGGCAAAAATGCCAAGCTTGCATTCCCATATGTCCAAATAGAAAATTTCTCCACAGATTACTAAAACTGTTACGAACTAAAATTAATTGTATCCATTAATAAAAATGCAGCAGTTGACAATACAGAAACGCCAATGTACTAAAGCTGCCAATTAGAAGGGGACCTCGCTATACAAAAATAAATAAATCATACAAAACAGAAAAATCATAAAAACCCAATAAAAAGTCCAGAAATTGTTATCCATATGAAAAAGGTTGATCTCTCTTCAGTCAAATCCACAGCAGAAAGATCCACTAAAGGACAAAAAAAAAGAAAAAAAAAAAAGGAGGACAAAAGGGAAAGGGGACAAAATAAATGTAAATAAATAATAAAAAAAAGGAGTGTGTGACTAGCTGCTGTTGATAAATGCATTAACATCCCACTCCGCATTTGAACATTAAGGTGAAAACACGCACAATTGCATAAATCCACTGAGTTTCCAGGTTGGACATTTCCCTCCACTTTGGATTTTCCCCTTTAATGTGGAGTATATTTGTCTATTCTAAAGAAAAAACTTTAAGCACATGCAGTCTTTCCAACAGGCCACAAGGGCAATGCAATTGACTATGTTGGTAGAGGCACAGGTAGATGTAAAAAGGTACACCTTTGATATTACCCAACGTATTTATTCAAGAGAATTTTTTTACAAGGGAAAATATTATTTAAGAATGATACTCCTTTTAAGAGGACAGTGGCAAAAAACTGCCCAAAACCCTGTAATTTGTAAAAATTGGCCAATAGTTTCTAAAATATATTTAATAGCAAAACGCTGGCTGGAAAAAAATTTAGTCGTAGATCATAAAACTGTATTTGATTCCATCTTATTTTTTACATATTTTTTCACCAAAAAGGTATCTCTACTCAATGTGCATACTTGGGGAAAGATTTGTTGAGAAGAAAAGTTATGAGGACGAGAGTTTGGTTATCTTCGATGTTGGTTGGACACTGAAGTCCTTTATCCTAGAGCAATTCTGCTTAAGCTGTAAAAATTGGCTAGGTGGCACCAATTACAGCCATGATTGATAACTAAGGATATAAATTAATTGTGATCCATGGGTTTAAAAAAATAAAAATAAAAATAAAATAAAAAGGGAAGAAAGAAGGATTTTATTATTCTATATGGAAATTTTGAGATTCAAAAAAAAAAAAAAAGTATCTCCTTAGTACTTGCCTCATAGCGAATGGTTATAACACGAGAATTAGAATTAAATTCTCTCATATACAGTACATGGCCAGGGGGGGTTTATGGTATGGTGGAGGACATTTTAGAAATCAATTTTTTGCATATTATGTAACACAATTAATGAATTTTTTGTTTATCAAATCACTGGCTTCCAATGTAGCATATTTCACATTTAATCACAATGATCTGTATTATTGATTCACTTGCAGTAATTTCATCATTTTTATATATTTAGGATGACACTTTGTATATTTCATGAGTTTTGAGTTTATTACCAATTTATCAGTTCATGTTGCATGTTTGATGATTTTTTTCTTATTTCTTTATTTGGATGTCACAATATTTAGGCATAAACAAAACATACAGTGACATTTTCGAATAAAAAATTTAAAAGAAAAAAACACAATAGTAAAATCAGTATATGCAAAGAGATAAACACTATAATATATGGGATACAAAGTAAAAACAGAAAGAAAGTATGTCCTGTTATCCAAGTTCAACCTTCACGAGGTAATAAAAAGTCTTGTTTCAATATTGTAAAGGTTTACATTGGAATGTTCATATGATCGTTTAGAGTTGAAAGCGCAAATAAGGTGGGAAAAATGTTAATAAAAAGCAGAGAAATGAACACCACAAAACTTTTTTTTTTTTTTTTTTTTAAACAAAGCAGATAAAGAAGGCAGGAACTTTAATAGAGAAAAAGAGGACACAGAAACTACTCTTTGTGGGAGACAATGGGGAGATTAGCTTTGTCGTCATTATATAAAATTTCCAGAATTGATTCAAGGGACTGTGGACTAAGCCATAGTCATAGAAGATATGAGACAGTACTTGTAAAATAGCTGCAAGGACTCCATGTCTATGTTATGAAGGGTAGAAGCAATATATCAATTACCTTTCCTTACCAGTACCAACGTGCTATAGTGGGTGGTTGTGGTCATTTCCACAGGAATGGAATGCATGACTTCACTTCATTCAACATATACATACATTATATATACAGTGCAGAAAATAAGTATTTGAACACCCTGCTATTTTGCAAGTTCTCCCACTTGGAAATCATGGAGGGGTCTGAAATTGTCATCGTAGGTGCATGTCCACTGTGAGAGACATAATCAATTTTTTTTTTCCAGAAATCACAATTTATGATTTTTTAACTATTTATTTGTATGATACAGCTGCAAAGAAGTATTTGAACACCTGTCTATCAGCTAGAATTCTGACCCTCAAAGACCTGTTAGTCTGCCTTTAAAATGTCCACCTCCACTCCATTTATTATCCTAAATTAGATGCACTTGTTTGAGGTCATTAGCTGCATAAAGACACCTGTCCACCCCATACAATCAGTAAGAATCCAACTACTAACATGGCCAAGACCAAAGAGCTGTCCAAAGACACTAGAGACAAAATTGTACACCTCCACAAGGCTGGAAAGGGCTACGGGGAAATTGCCAAGCAGCTTGGTGAAAAAAGGTCCACTGTTGGAGCAATCATTAGAAAATGGAAGAAGCTAAACATGACTCAATCTCCCTCGGACTGGGGCTCCATGCAAAATCTCACCTCGTGGGGTCTCAATGATCCTAAGAAAGGTGAGAAATCATCCCAGGACTACACGGGAGGAGCTGGTCAATGACCTGAAAAGAGCTGGGACCACCATTTCCAAGGTTACTGTTGGTAATACACTAAGACGTCATGGTTTGAAATCATGCATGGCACGGAAGGTTCCCCTGCTTAACCCCTTCCTTACCAGCCCATAGGGGAATCGCGTCATGGCGATCCCCTCGCCGATGAGACTGGACGTTGCACAACGTCCAGTCTTCACGGCGTTCTAGGGCGCGCGCGCGCGCGCCCGCGGCACCACTCGCGGTCCCGCGCGCGTGCCCGACGGCCGTGATTGCCGCCGGGCACCCGCGATTTCCGGCAATCACGTCAGGAGTGTGGATCTGTGTGTGTAAACACACAGATCCACCTCCTGTCAGCGGTGAGGAGACTGATGTGTGTTCCCAGTACAGAGGAACACACATCGATCGCCTCCCCCTGTGAGTCCCCCTCCCCCTACAGTTAGAACATACTTTAGGACACATTTTAACCCCTTCAGCGCCCCCTAGTGTTAACCCCTTCCCTGCCAGTCACATTTACACAGTAATCAGTGCAGTTTCATAGCACTAATCGTTGTGTAAATGTGAACGGTCCCAAAAATGTGTCAAAAGTGTCCGATATGTCCGCCGCAACGTCATGGTCACAAAAAAAAAACCGAAGATCCCCGCCATTACTAGTAAAAAAAATAAAATAAGAATGCCATAAATCTATCACCTATTTTGTAGACGCTATAACTTTTGCGCAAACCAATCAATATACGATTATTGCGTTTTTTTTTTTACCAAAAATACGTAGAATACGTATTGGTCTAAACTGAGGGGAAAAAAAGTTTTTTTTTAAAAAAATATTGTGAGATGTATTAAATAAAAAAGGAAAAAATATTGTGTTTTTTTTTAAATTGTCGCTCTTTTGTTTATAGCGCAAAAAATAAAAACCGCAGAGATGATCAAATACCACCAAACGAAAGCTCTATTTGTGTGGGGAAAAAAACATAATGATTTAATTTGGGTACAGTGTTGCCTGACCGCGCAATTGTCATTCAAAGTGCAACAGCGCTGAAAACTAAAAATTGGTCTGGGCAGGAAGGGGGTGAAAATGCCATGTATGGAAGGGGTTAAACCCGCACATGTCAAGGCCCGTCTTAAGTTTGCCAATGACCATTTGGATGATCCAGAGGAGTCATGGGAGAAAGTCATGTCGTCAGATGAGACCAAAATAGAACTTTTTGGTCATAATTCCACTAACCGTGTTTGGAGACAGAAGAATGATGAGTACCATCCCAAGAACACCATCCCTACTGTGAAGCATGGGGGTGGTAGCATCATGCTTTGGGGGTGTTTTTCTGCACATGGGACAGGGCGACTGCACTGTATTAAGGAGAGGATGACCGGGGCCATGTATTGCGAGATTTTTGGCAACAACCTCCTTCCCTCAGTTAGAGCTTTGAAGATGGGTCGAGGCTGGGTCTTCCAACATGACAATGACCCGAAGCACACAGCCAGGATAACCAAGGAGTGGCTCTGTAAGAAGCATATCAAGGTTCTGGCGTGGCCTAGCCAGTCTCCAGACCTAAACCCAATAGAGAATCTTTGGAGGGAGCTCAAACTCTGTGTTTCTCAGCGACAGCCCAGAAACCTGACTGATCTAGAGAAGATCTGTGTGGAGGAGTGGGCCAAAATCCCTCCTCCAGTGTGTGCAAACCTGGTGAAAAACTACAAGAAACGTTTGACCTCTGTAATTGCAAACAAAGGCTACTGTACCAAATATTAACATTGATTTTCTCAGGTGTTCAAATACTTATTTGCAGCTGTATCATACAAATAAATAGTTTAAAAAAAATCATACATTGTAATTTCTGGATTTTTTTTTTTGATTATGTCTCTCACAGTGGACATGCACCTACGATGACAATTTCAGACCCCTCCATGATTTCCAAGTGGGAGAACTTGCAAAATAGCAGGGTGTTCAAATACTTATTTTCTGCACTGTATATACACACACACATATATATATACATACATACATAGTCAATTTACATTTTATATTTAGGCACAGTAATAGCTGCCATTGCAGACCTCATTTAGAAAATACTAGCCGTCTGCCATTCCACTTGCCTGCTTTAGTACTTTATTTCGAATAAACGGTAACAACTATGCAGATTTTACCAACCTGATCTGCTTTTTATACTTTGAGTCAGTGACTTAGCCAGTGACTCAAGGTTTTAAAACTAGTGCTTTAAAATGAACAGTCAGGTAAATAACATTCAGATGATCTGAAATGGCAGCCCATGTATTTCTTACAAAGACAGGACTACTTTAAAGATATGCAGTAAGCCATTGAGACTGGTGTCAGTTACTGGGAATCAGATTCCAACTCCAGGACTATGCCCTGCCAACCGGTCACACAGTCACCTTGATTGTAGATTGGAGATGGCAGTTAGCAGGACATAGTGCTGAAATGAGGCCTCCAGTAATATAGCAAAATGAGAAATGTATGTTTTGGTCCAATCACAGAAAGCACACCATATTGAATAGGCACCACATCCCAGACATTTAGAAAATGGAAAAGAGGGAGGAAAAAAGGAGATGGGATTTTCTAAACAGTGCTAGGCAACAAAAATTATTGGCATGAGAAAGAAAATATTGTACGTGTCAGGGAGTACAAAAATAAAGAAATGTTTATTAAATAGACATCAATATAGTAATATATCCACAAGAAACAACAAAGTCCTATGAATAATATAGGATAGAAAGGTAATCGGTCAAAGGTAGATAAAATCAGGTTTAAGCCACAGTGGATTGTTGTATCCCAACAGTTTCGCTTGTGATAAGCTTCCTCAGGGGTAGATGGTAACAATCACGGCTTTTGGATTAATTAAACTACAGAAGTGTAGAAAAGCATAAATATTAATTTCATACATACAAATAATGTTTGTACAAAATATACATATAGACAATACACACAATATTACTGGGCTGCAGAGGCTACATAAAATTGAGCTCACCCTTTGACCACAGGAGACCAACGGCCCTTGGTCTCCTGTGGTCAAAGGGTGAGCTCAATTTTATGTAGCCTCTGCAGCCCAGTAATATTGTGTGTATTGTCTATAGAGGTCGACCGATATATCGGCAGGCCGATATATCGGCCGATATTTGGCCGTTTTGGAGAAATCGGCATCGGCAGATTTTTCTCCAAATTAGGCCGATATTTTTCATGGCGCTAGCGCTGCCACGGCTCCGGAGCTAGGCCGAGGCCGCGGCCTTTCCTGATGCTGTGACCGCAGCGGCAATCCGCGGATTGCCGCCGCGGTCACAGCATCAGGAAAGGCTGCGGCTTCGGCCTAGCTCCGGAGCCGCGGACATCTTGGTACACCCAGCGTTGTCGGCGGCGGCGGCCGCCGATTGGCTGTTACAGGCGTCAGTAGAGAGCAGCGAGCGGGCCCCTCCTCCTCTGTGGGTGTATACAGAGATGAGGGGCCCGCTCGCTGCTATCTACCGACGCCTGTAAGAGCCAATCGGCGGCCACCGCTGCCGACATTCTACACCCCAGAATGTTACTGGCCCGCTCTGCATTCTGGGGTTTGTAGGCAGAGGACGGGCGCGCAGCACATCAGGGGACTTTTATTTTTTACAGTGTAGAATGTCGGCAGCGGCGGCCGCCGATTGGCTGTTGCAGACAGGGGTGGTTGGCACAGGGGTGGTTGGCACAGGGGTGGTTGGCACAGGGGTGGATGGCACTGGTTGGCACAGGTGGTGCACTGGTTGGCGATGCACTGAGGTGATTGCACTGGTGGGCATTGATGAGGTGGCACTGGTGGTGGACACTGATGGGCTGCACTGGTGGGCATTGATGAGGTGGCACTGGTGGTGGACACTGATGGGCTGCACTGATGGGCATTGAGGTGGCACTGGTGGTGGACACTGATGGGCTGCACTGGTGGGCATTGATGAGGTGGCACTGGTGGTGGACACTGATGGGCTGCACTGGTGGGCATTGATGAGGTGGCACTGGTGGTGGACACTGATGGGCTGCACTGGTGGGCATTGGTGAGGTGGCACTGGTGGTGGACACTGATGGGCTGCACTGGTGGGCATTGATGAGGTGGCACTGGTGGTGGACACTGATGGGCATTGATGAGGTGGCACTGGTGGTGGACACTGATGGGCTGCACTGGTGGGCATTGATGAGGTGGCACTGGTGGTGGACACTGGTGGGCATTGATGAGGTGGCACTGGTGGTGGACACTGATGGGCTACAACTACAGGCTGCACCCCACCTCTCCACCCTAAACAATTATCTCCTCCCCACCTCTCCACCCTAGGTTTTTTGAGTCGAGGAGAAAAAAAAAATCGGCCTAAAATATCGGCCGCAAAAATCGGCAACACATATCGGCCATCGGCCGCCCCGATTTCCAAATATCGGCATCGGCCAGAGAAAAACCCATATAGGTCGACCTCTAATTGTCTATATGTATATTTTGTACAAACATTATTTGTATGTATGAAATTAATATTTATGCTTTTCTACACTTCTGTAGTTTAATCAATCCAAAAGCCGTGATTGTTACCATCTACCCCTGAGGAAGCTTATCACAAGCGAGACTGTTGGGATACAACAATCCACTGTGGCTTAAACCTGATTTTATCTACCTTTGACCGATTACCTTTCTATCCTATATTATTCATAGGACTTTGTTGTTTCTTGTGGATATATTACTATATTGATGTCTATTTAATAAACATTTCTTTATTTTTGTACTCCCTGACTCGTACAATATTTTCTTTCTCATGCCAATAATTTTTGTTACTTAGCACCGTTTAGAAAATCCTATCTCCTTTTTTCCTCCCTCTTTTCCAATAGCAAAATGAGGTTTAGAGAGGCATAATATGTAGGATTATTTTTCTAATAAAGTTCTGCAATATACGCCTGCTTTACATCCAATCATTGCACACCTTGTTATACGCAAGCTTACACCTATAAACAATGTACCATTGTAAAACACAACGTGCCACTAGGAAAATAGAATGAGAAACTTTATGGGGTACCATAACCCATAGCAAATGTAGAGCTTTTAATCACAAAGACAGCTAATGAAAGAAACTGTAAAATGATATGTATTGTTAAAGATTAAAATTTGGGAATTGAATAGCTGTATACACTGTATTGAAAATAGGATGCGGTTTCTCCACATCTAATTCACAATAGCAGGAGATTTTGACTGGCTCTCTATGAAAGCGGTTCACATATCTCCACTGCGGTTCCGATGCAAATTTGCACAGGGGCCCTGGTGCATCTTTTGGTCCGTTTCAGGTCTGAATTCAGCCGAAAATTCGGGCTGAAATCTGACCTGAAACTGTGAACCAGGAAGCACCGGATCATGCGGCGATGGTGTGAACCCAGTCTTAAAGTAAAGAAAGATTCAAAGTATCAGTAAGCCAAAGCTTTTTGTTTTGTATAAAGTGGTGAAAGGATAAAATCTCAGTTAAAGTGGAAAATGACCCATAACTTGAGAACATACAGGCTAATTTCACACCGAGGCGCATTTTAACGCTAAAATTAGTGCCTGAAAAGCACCTCTTCAGTGTGCGAGCCCAAGTGTTTTCACACTGGGGCGGTGCGCTTGCAGGACGGGAAAAAGCCTGCAAGTGTCTTTGGGGCGGTGTATACATCGCTCCTAAACTGCCCCCTGCCATTAAAATCAATAGGCAGCACTGCCAATGTGCCTGCAGAGGGCTTTGGCAGCGGTGCTTTTCGGGCGCTTTTAACCCATTGTTAACCCCTTCTTTGGGGTTTAAAGCACCCCGCTGTTTAAACGGACTGCACTTTACTGCTAGCACGGGACAGTGTTCAGTGTGAAAGGGGTCTAATGTTCTTTAACAAAAAAAAAAAAACTTCCCACTTTAAATATGCAACCAAAATTAGTGTGTGCTGTAAACTGCCTCCAGCATTACTCCCTTTTCTTCTTGCTGAAGGCTGCCATTTTTCTGAAGGCCAGAGCCCTTAAACAGCAGTATATCTTTAGGCTGTCGGCAGATAGGTCTCTACAAATTCGGTACAGTACTTAAAAATAGAGAGCAACTGAGCATGTGCAGAGCAGGGTGTGCATTACTTGATTTTTAATAGTATAAGCACTTTGTTTTATATAGCTATTCCTAAAAAAAAAAAAACCTGATTAGATATAGCAGGACTACGTTTTTTGACCAAGTTCCACCAAGTTTTTATTGCCGTGTTGACCCCACTGGGCAGATTCTCTCTCAATTTCTCCTAGCGATGACTGTCACTGGGACAGAAAGTGATGTCAAATACAATTTTACAATTGCACATCTGCCATAAGAGGGCCATACATACTCCTTTTTTAACCATTTCCTAGACTACACAAAACTAAACCAGATACATTGATAAACAGGTCTAAATGAAATCGTAATGGACCAGCACAAACAATACTCTAGTTTTAAAGCATCACTCATAAAATTCACTAATCGGACATGTGAAAAGGCTGCTGACCTACATCTTCAGAAGAAAGAAACTGAATTTTTAGCCAGCCTGGAATAAAAACCTTTATTACCAAAGAATGTGCTCCATTTCACTGAAGGTCATTCATTAAAGGGTACCATAGAATGAAGATGGAATTAGTGGGTTAATATCCCCAGGCAGTTAAACATGCTCCTCTGTCAGTATATTGTACTTTTACACAAAACCCATTTTCCTGTCAGCTGGTTTACCATAATGTAGAACACAAGATGTACTTTTCAAGTTTATCACATTTTAATGGCTGCTGTGTAGTGTTTCTCAAGAACCTTCCTTCAAGTCATGCTTTCAGGATTTCTTAAATCCTTAACAGGATGAGGTCAGAAATTACCACAAAAATTGAAGGAAATCCTTAGGACATCTCTTGTAAATGGAACTCAGGCTGAGAAATACTGCAGCACAGCCAACTAAATACATACATTGTGACCATCTTGTGTTTATGTGCAACATACATCTTCGTAAGGAAATGTTCTCTAGAGCTCATAGACCTCCTTCTCATATGAATATCACCCTCCTTGAAAATTACCTTGCTGGACCATTTGCGTGCTTCTTCGTGAAGTTGTCTTGCAGCCACCATCATTGGTTCATTCACCTCGCCCACCTTCTCTTCAGGGAACTCCTCATCCTTCTCATCAGGAGGTGGGGGTCTGGGTGGTGGAATCTCTCCCTCAGGAAGTGGCGGTTTGGGAGGTGCAGCCTCATCAGTTAGCTAAGGGAAAGAGAACGTAATAGGAATTTGAAGAGAACATGGAAATCACCGATAAAGGATAAACGTGAGGTCTATAGAGAATTTTACAGCAGACATTACTTTTTAAAAGCAGAAAATATACTCTAATTTACACTTGTACCAAATACAGAAAGGTGGTCTATAGTGGTTTAACAGAACATGCTTAGGAAATGTGTCCATTCTAGCTGCTAGTAGAGGGAATGCCATAGTTTTAAATATAAAATTATCAACTACAAAAATTGCTGATGATACAAACAAAATATGAATCTATATATTCATAGACCATGGGACATCCCTGGGTCAAGGAACAAGAAGGAAGGGCAACAAATAGGCAAGTGAGCATTTATGGTGCATGAGAAGCCTAGTCTTTGAGAGTGTAAGTTCGTAAGATAAGTTGCCTTATCAATTTATCAATGGTGTATTTTAAAGCAGGATGTGCCTTTCGCTCTAAGCTTGGCTTCCTCTGGTGACCATGTTCCCTGAGCTGCAAAGGAACTGGCATCTATTGTTACCACCAAGAGCAGATGAGGTGGATAAATTGTAATATGCAGAAAGGCATCTTGGATGTCTAAGAATGCCAAGTATTGCCCTGGTTTCAAAGAGTCAATAACTGACCTTGCAGATTTCATGCAAAACTTTTTATCCTGAAGGTAATTGTTTAGAAATGTTAGGTCCAGGGTAGCCTGTTGGTATCACTTATTCCTTGCAGAGACTTATGCTGATTTTGTTTGACTCACTAGATAAAATACATTGAGTTACTTGACGACATCCTGCTCTCTCTTTTTTTTATTTATGTTAGAATAGACCTGTTTCACAGTTTGCTAACCTAGGGGTGAATAGATTTATTCTTGGATTTTTACTAGCTAGAAGCTGAATTTAAAGAAATGAATTTGAAGGATTATTCACGATTATTATACTGACTTAATGTATTTATCAAAAATGAATTTGCTATACTATGTAACTGTAATGGTAAGAATCCTGTTATACTTTTCTTAGACCCCATTCACACCTGAGCGTTTTGTAGCTTGAAGCCTCAAAAAAATTGCGGCAAAAAAAATGCAGAAAACGCTACGCTCAGGTGTGAATGCAGCCTTAATGTCATTATTTGTTATTTTATGTTCTGATAACTAAATAAAAAATTGAATGTTAAAAGAAAAAAAATAAATGTTAGGTCCAGGACAGGACGAACACCCCCATTAGGTGTTTGTACCGTGAGGAGGTTTGTATAGAATCTTTTTAAACTGTCCCAAGGTACAGAAACTACTCCCCAGGACAAGAGACAGAGTTAAGGAATTCAGAAATCTGACTTTTTGGCCAAAATTTTTATTTTTTTAAAAGAAGAAAATGTCAAGGAAGGGGGTGGGGAGGGGTTACGTTTGGAACTCTAGTTTGTACCTCGAAAAACCAATTGAATCCCTAGGTCTCCAACCCATGGCAGATGCCCCCCTACTCTTTGGAGTGAGGGCACCCCTTCATTGGGAAAAGGGCTAGGGGGAAGACTTGGTGGATTTTGTGTTCCAAGTGCAGTGCCAAAAGAAAGAGCTGAATTTTGGCTTTGGAGCCTTCCTCTGTGGAAGAAGGACCTTTCCTTGTGTTACATCTTTGATGAATTTGTCAAGTGCCTTAACAAAGACATTCTCCTTCAAAGAACATACCTGAATGGAGTCTTTACAGGCAGTTTTCACTGTGTTCATTTTATATTTGTTTCATATTCAAGTTTTGGTTTGTATATTAATGGCAGAGTCTATCAATATATGTTTTTGGCACTTAATTTCTTTTGCACTGGTTTAACATACCCTGCTAGTGCTGTTTATATTCATCAATTTATATTCTGAGGTTGTACCACCTTCGTGACAGCTGCTGTAGGTTTGGTTATTCTTTGTACATCAATTCATCATATTTTCATATGATTCTCATCACATACAATTATCATTTTGAGGTTTGCACTATATCCTGCAAGCGCGTTTTGTATTGATCAATTTAGCTTTAGCTGCCAGGCTTTGAGGCACCAATTTCTGTGCATGTGAATAGAAATGAGAGCCATTCTGGAGATATGTGTCATAACGTGTTCTAGGGCTTCAACAAGGCAAGGTAGCTGCTTTAATTGCTCAGTTACATCAGGGCCTGGGGGTGAGGTGTTGTCTGGCTGTCATATGTATGCATAAATCCGAGTAAATAATTCAGAACAAGTATAAAGAGAAGGAATTCAGCCATTTTTCGGGCTCTCGCTTGCTTCTCCTTGATCTGAAGTATTGAAATCGGAGAGCTAGACAGCCAAGGAGGTGGAGGTGGACAGCAATGAGGGAACCCTTAATTCTCAAAAGACATTTAAATAAAAACATGTGTATTTTTACAGTTCTAGAAATTGTTATACTTTGCCGATGATACTGTATTTTCAATTTAATAAACTGTAGAGTATTAAATGCTGGTAAAAATTAACCTGAGCCAATCCTATTTTCTTTAAATTGGATTCAATTAGGTAGGGGCTGTTGTGGCAGACAGGTTCCAAGTTCTTTTGGAGGGGCCAATGCCACCACACTACACAATGCTTACCCGCAGATGCTCCAAGTCAGGGGGTGGTGGAGGGAAATCTGGTTCTGGAGGTTGGAATGCTTCCCTAACTTTTGCCACAGCTCCTAGGATCCTGAGGCCCGAGTCCAAAAAGCCTTTCTGTAGGGCTTTAGGAGAAAAAAAAATGGCTTGTGTGAAAATGATCATCACAATAAGAGAGCCAACATGTATGACAATAAGAAACATATCTATACAGCTACTAAAAAAATAAATAAAAAAAAATAACACTGCTAAAAAAATGAACCAACTCTTCCTTTTTTTTTTTAAGATTCCCATTAATTGTAACAGAACACCTGCAAAAACTGCTTTCATGGTGTCACTGTTCTAAAATACCTCTTTACGTTTAAATAAATGCACTGTTTTACTGATGACATTCCAGATTCATTATAAAAACATTGTGAAATCTTTATAGTGCAGAAATCAGGGGACGAAAAAACAAAAAACACAAAAAACAAAAAAACCACCTTGACTAATTCTCTATATGCCATTGTAAATGAAACCATGGGTTGAATTTATAAAGTACTGAAGATGCAGATTGCCTGGCTGTCATGCTGGTCTAATGTTCTCATGGAATGAGCAGCATGCTTCTAAAGCAGTCAGAACACCCAACATGTATAACTTTTCTGGGTCAGTGACTTATATTTCTCCAAATGCCTTTGATAATTAATTTGAGCGATTTACCCCCAAAAAATGAAGACCAACTTCTGACTAGCTTCATGCTTTTACAGGTAAGTGGTCCTAAATACTAAAGCCAAAGACCACCATGTGACTAGCATTTAGGGATTGGGACAGTAATGAAATACCCCACAGTTCTCTTAATCCAGCTTCTTAAGATGTTTACGCATTTATTCTTAATATTTGAAGCACAAACTATTTTTTTTTTACCTGGGTCTGAGATGTTGCCAGCTACAGCTTTGGCTTCCAGAACCATAGGAGAGATGGTCTTGCTCAGGTCATCTGAAGCATTCTTTACTGCTTCTCTGAATTTTGGATCTTCAGAATTCTCCACCTCCCTTTTGGCCACCAACAGGATACGGTTTGCACGGCGAGCAATGCTAGTGGCTCCAGCAACAAGCATTTGGGGTTGCATATTTGCCATGGCCACTTTGCATTTGTCAATATCCTTCTTAATGGCTTCCTCAGAAGCATCCAGCAGTGCCCGTGTGTCAATGGCCTCATCAACAAGGCCTGAAAAATGAAAAGAAAGTTAAATATGGAAGGAAATAGTTTGGGTGGATATTAGGAAGAACGAGAATAAAGTGTAACCGTCTCTGCCAGTGAGGGTGGGCACTGTCCTCCAAGAAAACCGCATCAAACAAACCTGTCATCTTTTCTACATTATCTATCCACTGATTTTTCATGGTTTCAAAGTGTTCATATGCAGCCTGGTTTCCTGGATTACGCAACAGGATTCGAGCAGCAGAGACAACCTATAAGACCAAGAGAATTGAAAGACGTTTGAGGGAAAAAAAACTCCACCAGAAATTAATGAATGGAAGGAAAGGGACAATCACACAACAGATCAAAGCACAAGGAGCCTTCGGCCACACCAGCAAGATAAATCCAATTCATATAATCAGTAGTACACAAAATGTATGTAACGCAACATTTCTTCACTGAAGGAGCAGCTAGAGTATTTTCAGTTGTTACTGTAGTAATTACTACAATGACTTTCTCCTTTTGTTGCTTAGTGTTCCACATTTTGATTTGCAAATGAGTTCAAGACTACTAAACCACCATTGATGAAAGCCAACCTTAGGCTGACAACAGTTATGCCCTGTACACACGATCAGAATTTCCGGGTAAAATCCGATGGAATTTTCCGTCGGAATTCTGTTCAAGCTGTCTTGCATACACTCTGTCAGACCAAAATTCCAACCGCCCAAAACGCGGTGACGTAAAACACTACGACGAGCCGAGAAAAATTAAGTTCAATTCTTCCGAGCATGTATCGACACGATTCTGAGCATGCGTTGTTTTTTCTCCGTTGAAATTTCCATTTTTAAACTCAGACGGAAAAAAGTCCAATAGGGCTCACACACAGTCGGAATATCCAATGAAAAAATTCCTTCTGACTTTTTTCATCAGAAATTTTGATCGTGTGTACAAGGCACAACACATTTTATTGGTAAAGAAATCCACTATTGACAGACTATTCGCCCCCTCTGGAAGCACCTGAGGGAGCATGTTCAAAACATTGAAAAGGGATTCCCCAAACACAGAGTCTCTCGTCATTTTGAGCTATGTCACCAAAAGGACCCAAAGGAAATGAAATTTTGGGCAATTCAGAAATACAGTCCTCACTGGAGAGGCAGTCATAAAGTGAGAGAACTAAGCAAGTCTGAATCCAGATGGATTAATGAGATGAGGTCTCTCTCGCCCAATGGCCTAAATATTGATTTTGACTTAAATTGCTTTATTTCTGATTACTAATATATATTTTGGGTTCTTGCTCATGGTATATGTATGATTACTGTTGATTTTAATTTTTATATTTTATTTTAATTTATATGGTTGGTGGTACTTTGGTATTGTATATAAATTATATAAATTTTATATAGATTTTTATACATTTATATCCAATTTTTTAGCACTATATGTATTGTTTTGATACAAAAAGCTCTCATATCCTAATCGCCACATATATCTGGTTATCACCACTAGAGGCGTTGTGAGCTAACTTGCAGGAACAAGTTGATTGCATATGGGGTTTTCTATGTTATATGATGAATACAGCATTTGTATTAAATGATTATGTAGATTTATTAAATGTATGGTGTACATACTTGGTTTTTACTTATGATTTGCCAGCAATGATGTAATTATCAGCGTCCTCCGTTGGCTCATTTCCGCTTTTGCGGATATGTGGATGGCTATATAAGCTCAGCTATCTCTAGTCACGCAATTACCCATGAATAAGTCATGTGACGAGTGACGCAACATGTGGGGGAGGAGCCTACAGTGACGGAAACCTTCGGATCTTCCGAATGAGGAGCCCAGCATACTGAGCGGCAAACATATACCATATAGCCTTATAAGGATTCGTGAGTGCCATCACTGCATTTGTAGCTGCATACCTTGTCCATGCAATATTATGCTATGTCGTTTCTCTTTCTTTTCCCCTGCATATATACTGTGAATGAGTGCTGGTGGAATCTGCATCCTGACCCTTGCCTTTTGTTGTGAGCGGTGTAAGGGATACACAGGCTAATTTCCTTATGTGAAACACTCGAGTGATGTTGGAGCTTGTTGTTGTTTTCTAATCTGATCCATGATATCAGTGTGAGTGGTGTGAACGTGGCAGTGACAAGAACTGTGGATTTAACGTTAATCATTGGGATTTTTACATATATTGTTGTACTGTATTGGTATCACACATTAGTTGATCTTAGCGCAATTTACTCTATATTTTCTTTGTTCACATTTGGTTTAGTTCACCTCACAATTGCAGCTTTTTTCATTTGTTTATTAATTGTGTGTTTTTATTATTTGTTAGTAGCGCTGTAGTACTATCTTACACATATTGAAAGGCTATACCTTCCCCTTAAATTCCCCCCCCCCCACATATGTCAAAATGCACTTTTAGGTCTGAAGATTACCTAAAACTCCAACATATATTTCCTGAAAGTGGAAACCCTGTAGAATTAAATGCAGGCACGCTGCAATTTATGTTGCATTATATTTGATATATGGTTTATCAGATCTACATTTTCTAAAAATGTAACTATTTTTAGTGCAAACACACACACAATATAATATTCAACGTTTTGGTATAACATACGATAAAGTTACAGTGAGTATATGGATAGCAAATACCTATGCATCATTATGCCTTTGTCTTGCAGGTTTTTTTTTTTTTTCTTTTTTTTTTTGGTTTACCTCTATGAGAAAACTAGTCACTGTAAGTGTAAGTCAGTCTTGGAACAAACCTGCGGAGTGAGCTCCCTGGCTGTTTTTACAGTTGTTTGTATTCCCTCCACAGTGGCTTTATTGGCCGATCCTGCTGCTGCTGCTTTTTCTGCTGTAGCTCCCAGACGAGCAGCATGGCTCTCAAAATTGGCAGCTCTCTCATCAAACATCTAGTGACAAGAGTACACCATAACATTAGGTGAAAAATGGAAGCAAGGTAAAGAGAGGTAGTAGAGCCATCAGTAACTGACCTCATCCCTGTTTGGAGCATCAGGTGGTGAAGTGGCTGCCACAGCCAGAAGTTTAATGGGAGTAGTGGTATCACTGAAGACATCGGACACTTCTTGAGTCATTGCTTCTTGCATCTTGGCCTTCAGATCCTTGAAAACAAAATATATGTACTCCCATTATAAAATATGGACAATATATTATATGGACACAAAGTAGAACAAAACTGCAAAACGTGGTACATTCTGTCAGGTTTTACTACAGTATTTGTCCCTCTATTAGGACCAAGAAATGCAAACAAAAGCCTGTAGTCACTTAGGGAAACGTTACCTTCATTGTTGATGGCGTCCGAGCAAAGCTTTTGCCTGGGTCCAATCATCTGAAGATAGCATAAAATAACCATGCCGACTAAAGCAAGGCCCTGGTATCTCTTCATATGGACAAAGACAAAAATAAAAAATGTAGCACACCTACTTCGTCCAACAAAAAACAAAATCTTAGTGTTTAAGGGAACATAAATGTGCTTCATTCAGACATTTTAATTCCAATATCCTCCCCCACTATTACTATCCCCAACTTCAACACCACTCTACAAGTACACCGCTAGCCCTTTGTTTAAACCATAGGCGTGCACACACCCTAATAACTACGTGCAGTGGCGATTTCCCCTACTGCCCAGGCTTCCCCTGCCCTCTTGTTGGCCCGACAGTTCTGCTGTCTTCCCTCCTGTCCTCTCCCCCAAATGCTGTGGAGGATGTTTCAAGATGGAGAGCAGGGGAAGTGTTTAGAAAAAAAAAAAATACAATTTACCAGCCCTTTCTTTTTCTAAATGAACTCATTCGCTCGCTTTGGCCATTTATAACTGAAGCATAGTTAACTGTTACTATGCTTCAGTTTGTGAATGAACAGGAAGCCACTCGGTGCAGAGCACCGTCCCATTCATTCACTGCCCCGTGCAGCCGAGGCTACAGAGAAAGGCATATGTGTGAATTTCGGGGTGCACACCCTAATGCAATAGGCTGCGCACCCCTATGGTTCAAACACAGAGTAAAAGTTGGGGAGGGAGACCTAATAAGGTAACCTTTCCTTTAGTTTGTGCAGTGCATGGGTTGCCATCATCCTCCTGCCGACATGGTCCCAAGGAAAGGTGAGCACTCTAAATCAAGAGAAGATTCTGCAGCACAGTGCTGGGAGCATCCTCTCAGCGAGATCTAGAGTACTCTTCATTTCCCAGTTCTTGCCAGAAGGCGGATTATCTCACCCTTTCACAAACTTTCTCCCTATAGGCCTCTAAAACATTTATGCTGTGCTTTAGTCAAAGGGAGAAAACCTATTCAGCAAAAGGTAAAAAAAAAAAACATACGTTGAACTTTAGCTGCAAGGCCAGCTTTAATATTCGTATATAATCCAACAAATTTTTGATTAATAAACAATGACTAATTATAGCCTACTCTGCTTTGTCTTGGTCACCTTACTTCAGTAAGCACAAATCGCTGCTTTGACCATCACCATGACCAAGGTACTAACAAGTATCAAATGCATTAAACTAAATGGCTGTAAATACTGTCACAGTGTATAAATCAAAGTCAAAATAATTCAGTCAACCTTCAATGCATCCTGGAGTTGAGCAGCCACAGCTCGAGCATGTGGTGTGTCCCCTTCACCCCGTGCTGCTAGCTCAGCAAGCTGTCCCGCCAGCTGCTCTACAGTGTCGCACCGCGCCATCATATCTTGGCGGTATGGTCCGATCATAGAGTTCGCCAGGCGACGTCCTTCTGCTACCATGCCACGGATGGCAGCCTGACCTTTACAAAAGGAGAAAATAAATGCTAGAAGACATACTCTTAAATATACACACATTAAATCACTGAATAAAAGCCTTTTTTTTTAGCTGTTAAAGGTAACAGTTCGAGTGCCCCAGATGACGTTCTAAGGGAACGAAACGCGTCGGGAGACCCCACTGCTCTACTTTACTATTAAGCGCTTGTTGTATCCTACTTAAATGTAAGTGCAATAATTTTTTATTAAAATTGATTTGGGAATACAGAATCACGCTATGTGCACTTTATATATTTTTTTCCTTTGGCTATTTAAATTATTACCACACATGGTAATCACTTCACTCGAGTTCACACATTTGTAACCAATCAAATGGTTTCCTTGTATTCATCGTATCACCTATGAGGATATCCCAGGAGTTCTACTGAATATTCAACATCCAAAAACATATTCGGACCCCGGATATCGTTTGAAGCTTTACTGATCTGATGAGTATATGCTTATTCAGATCTTTATTTTCTGGTAAGCCTCAAAGGTTTCATTACACTGGTGGCGGATCCTCTAACACTCACTTCGTTACTTATTGAGTCACTATTTGTGGTGGATAAAAGTTTTGGATTGTCAATATGAACTTTTTTCACATTATGGACATTTTATTTGGTAAAAGGACTATATAAAAATAGTAGTCTCCCTTTTTTTAGCGCTACACTTATTCTTTGTTTGTATGTTTCCAAAATTGATCTATGTTGTAGTGTTGGCTGCTTACATTTGTGACGTTTGAACAGCGCAGAGATATATATACTATTGTATATACATTTTTTCTCATAAATCATGGAAGGCATCATGCCATCTCTCTCATAACATACCAGTTAAGATTTAACTTCAACCAAAACTTTTTTATTCAAATAATATTTGAATAGAGTAGGAAAAGTAAGATATAGTATTATACATCTAAATCACAAAACCTGGTAAGACCCTGGAGATGAGACAATAATTTGCACCATCTCCTTAATTAACTTTGACCAAAATTTTAGCTACCATTATATCCACCCTGATTAGGTGATGTTCATTGCCCACAGACAGGCATCAGATAAAACGTGGAGAATAAATTGCATTTCAGCCATTCAATCTGACTGGGACACAAAAGACAAGAGACAAGGCATGCGTTTGTCCTAAAATTCTACATCATGAGACTACTACTTCTACACCTTAAACAGATATAGTTTAGGCCCCATATTCTTATCAAAACTTTCTATGTTTTATAAAGACCCAAGAGCATCATTGACGGTAAAAGGCTATAGATCTCATTGCCTTTGCATACCTAGAGGCATTTGTAAGGATTGCACCTTGTCCCCTATTCTATTCATCTTAGCACTTGAGTCTTTAGCAATTAAGATAAGGAACAACCCAGACAAAGACATTCCATGTGGAGACCAGGAACAAAAATGTGCTTTATTCAGATATTTTAATTCCAATATCCTCCCCTACTGTCACTATCCCCAACTTACACACCACTCTACAATTTTCATACATTTCAAAACTTGGGGAGAACCATTCTAAATTGCAGGCCTTGAATATCTCCCTCAACATTCAGAATATCCTTGACGTGAAGAGAAACGTCAACTTTAAATAGAAAAATTGGATGCCCTTCCATATTTGGGTATTCGTTTAACTTTTTCCATCATACATATACCAAAAGAACCATCTTATATCATAGAAAAAGCTAATGGATCTGGATAGATAAAATGTAAACCCACCCCCTTCTTGGTACAGTAGGTTGTACTTCATAAAAATATACATCCTGCCCGGAATACTGTATTTGTTCAGAACAATCTCAGTGGCATTAAATAACTCCAGAGATGTTGGTACCTATCCACTCAATTCTGGCATCAGACATTTGTATATAGCATTAGTACATCAGACCTTTAGTTGTGTCAAAGAAAAAAAAAGTAAGATTTATAAGGGGCAATAAGAGACCCAAGCATAGACGACTGGGGGTTCCATACCTTAAATACTTTCAGACCGTAAAACTGGCGCTGCTGGTTCAATACCATATATAAAATCATTTTCACCTCGTACAGCACTGGAATTCTTACCTTATTACCCCCACCCCCCAAGAACATTTAGCCATCTAATGTGGTTACCCCTCCCCCATGCCTACAATTTATGCGAAAGAAGCATCAACTACCTGATACAGGTCTCTTATTACACTAATACTTAGCATTGGGACCCATGAATCACTTATATGTCAGAAATGCCTAATGCCCCTATGCATCATACTCCTGGAACAGATCGGTTGTTCTGGCATCTTTCCTTTTTTTTTACTGCATCTTTTCTTTGGTGAGCTATCCACCACTTGTATGCAATGTCATACAGTGCATGTCACCCAAGTTTCTGGGGCAGGCATAACAATGGGGCCACACTCTTTCCCCCTCTTCTTCCCCAAGGTGGTTATCTTTTCTGCCCTGCCTGGGCTCAATTTATTTAATTCAGGTTAATGTGCCTCTATAGAGATGGTGTAACATTTATAAGTGCAACTGCATTGAAAAGGAAATGTTCCACCATGACCAAGTCAGTCCTAACTCAAACTGAATGGGTGTATATATTGTGGGGACACCCTATTGTATGGTTTGTATAGCTTGCCAGTGGATTCTTGCAAATGTGTATGGTACTTTATGTGTGGTGTCTTCTTTAAACAAGGCATTCAAATGTTTTAGTAAGAGTTCAATCTCGATTTGTATTCTTCTCCTAGATAAAACTATTGGAAAGGAACCTCTGAGGTTTTATATTGTATCCATGTTGGGAAGATTTCCCCTTTACATCCTTGTCTGTCCGACACCCATCACCCGGACAGGAAGCAAAAGAAAATCTCCAACACAGCAATAGAAATCTAACAGAGGTTCAAAACTTTACCGATTCTATACAAAATATAAAAATACATTTTAAACAACGTTTTCTTACCCACACCACGGTCATCCACAGAGGGATTATCAATCCAGCGTTGGGCCTGCTCTACCTTCCCTTCCATATTTACAGCTGCTTTCACAGGGCGGCTGTTGGCCACGGCACGATTCACCTTGGTCTGCAGATTCTGCAGAGAAGTTCCTATCTGCTTCGCTAAAGCTCGAGCTTCTGGTGTGTCTCCCTTCCCTCTGTTTTTTTTTTAATAAGAAAAAAAGGAAAAATAAAAAAACACTAATGCTTGTATTCCTATCCCTGTCAATATAAACCAAACCTGTTTAAATACCAAGTTTAGATACAATCAAAAACAAAAATAGGGACATTAACTTATTATGGAGTGTCCCTTGTGGCGATTATTTTTATAGGAGAAATCCCCTTCTTCCTACCTGGTTTTTAGGTTTTTGATTTCAGCTAAACTGAAGCTTTAAAGAAAATCTGGAAAAGTCATACTGGGCATGCGGAGCCAGTGTCCATGAAAGTCACATATGAAAACACAACCAGCAGATTCATAAACTGTTAAATTATATGCACATCTCTTTTCCTGTAAAGTCAATATTGGACTTGCCCCTTGCCACCACTTAAGTTTTCCACTGCTTGCTATAGTGACAGGCTGCCTCCTTTACCAACAAGGAGACTGAAAAAGTTAAGAGGTGCAGGGTCAGGGCACGATCAACAGATCCAAACAGCTAATATTTTATTCTTGGAAGTTATAAAAAGTTTAAATTTGCATACGGTAAACATCTTTAGCAGCCCGCACCTCCTAGATCTCATGACTACTGACGTGCGCAGCCTCTAAATATACAATTTGTCATTAATAGCAAGTTTAAACTGATAGGATAGGTTTATTTGAATTCATTTTGTACATACTGTCGTCGGAGGTCACTCAGCTTAGCTGTACATGCTGCTATTTCCCCCAAGGAACGCAAGATGTCCTCCCTGTCCTTGGGATCTTCACACAACTCAGCAATCCTCTTGGCTTCAGCTAGGATTTCTCGAATGGTCTCCTCACCTTCAGGACCACCGTTGGGATCTGCAAGCCAGCTCTATAAGGAAGCAAAACACATCTTAAAGAAATTAGGGAATAAAACTTAAAGATGCTTTCAAAATTGATATATATAATGCCACCTAACAGTGAGTCCACTTAACACTTTTTAAGGCATGGTAGACAGGCTTTTTAAAGGCAAGGCAAGGCTTAGTTTTCCTTTTGGTAGGCTGATTTTTGAAGTGATGTTGGAAATCACACAGGGATCAGAAGATGTGAAGTGTCACTGGATATTGAATGTAGATGTTCATATATACATAGTGGTCTATGATGCCAACTTAAAAAAGGTACAGAGAAACCATTTCTGTTATTGGACTCCATAACTCACTCCCATTTCTCAATGCAAAAGTTTTCAGCCTTTCTGGCCAACAGAATTTTAGGGAGAATGCCACAGAATCCCAACTTCTAGCACATTTAGCTTCTGAAATTCACCTGACTGTAATTATGGGGTTACCAAGTAAAAAAAAGTCCAGAAATTCAGTGTTTTACATGGGAACTTAACCACTCAACCCCCGGACCATATTGCTACCCAATGACCAGAGCACTTTTTGTGATTCGGCACTGCGTTGCTTTAACTGACAATTGCGCGGTCGTGCGACGTGGCTCCCAAACAAAATTGGCGTCCTTTTTTCCCCACAAATAGAGCTTTCTTTTGGTGGTATATGATCATCTCTGCGGCTTTTTTACTTTTTGCTATAATAAATATCCCCCAAAAATATATAAAAAAAAACTTTTTTTCCCCTCAGTTTAGACCGATACGTATTCTTCTACATTTTTTTTTACGAAAAATATCGCAATAAGCGTTTATCGATTGGTTTGCGCAAAAGTTATAGTGTTTACAAAATAGGGGGTAGTTTTATGACATCTTTATAAACATTTTTTTTTTTTACTAGTAATGGCGGCGATCATCGTTTTTTCTTCAGTACTGCGACATTATGGCGGACACTTCGGACACTTGACACATTTTTGGGACCTTTAAGCGATCAATGCTATAAAAATGCATTGGATTATTATAAAAATGCCATTGGCAGTGAAGGGGTTAACACTAGGGGGCAGGGAAGGGGTTAAGTATGGACTCACTAGGATAAATCACTGATCTTCTGTTCATACATTGTATGAACAGAACATCAGCATTTCCCCCACTGACAGGACCAGGAGCTGTGTGTTTACACACACAGATCCCGGTCCTCGCTCTGTAACAAGCAATCCGTGTGCCTGGCGGCAATCGTGCCCGCTGGGCCCGGGACTCGGGGGGCCCCCTAGTGGCCGCTGAAGTGCCGACGTAGAGCCGACCTGCTGCAGTAAAATGACGGCGGCAGGTCAGCAAGCAATTAAACATGAGAAGCGTGACAGTTATCAGCATGGTCCTAAGAAAAAATGGTTAGGGATCAATTCAACCTCCTCCGGCCCACACAAATCAGTTTCTCGTTTGAATATTTTCTGATTACTTAGGGCACTTAGAAGTGAAAAACGACATAACAGTTTGGTTTTACCTGAGCAGTGTCAATCTTCTTGCCAATGGCCTGTTTAGAGTTTGTCAGGGCTTCCAATTTACGGGCGGCATTTTCGACTTTAGCTGTCAGGAGGTCCAAGCCTTGAGATACTTGCTGTGCTTTCTGCATTGCTGTAGGGGTAGCTCCTTGACCTCTGTGCCATGAAGAAAAAATATTTAGGAGTCGTCAAAATAAAAACAGGAAAAGCTATTTTGTCATCAACATTTTCTACAGAAGTTTGGTGGAATCTATAACAGCAATATTTTTTCCAATGTCAACCCAGCCCGCCCCCTTTCTTTAAACCTGCCCAACCCTTTTCCTCCCCCTCCTTTCCCTACCCCATATGCCCACTTCCCCTTCCTGGTTAATGTTAATGTAATTTTACGGGGGGTCGTCAATGTTGGAAAGGGTCCGTTTGTTTTTCTCCTGCTAATTGCCTTGGGTTTGAAGTTCTGCAGTAATGAGATCTTTGTTTTGATACAAGAAATATAAGAGAGTGGGCGGCTCTTTTTTTTTTTTTTTCCTTCTATTTTTTTTGGATACTGTTACTTGATTTTTGCTGGACCTGGTGGTCCACAACTATTGAGAATTTTCTTTATTTAGTAGATACAAATGTATCGGAGCTACCACTCCAGATGTGTGCTTCTATTAGCTTTTCTGTATTCACAGCTTCCTAATAAAATATTACGGAAAAATATGTTTTTGATAATTTATTTATCCATTTAAAAGTACAACAATGCTAGTACACAATCCATGTAAATATATTTAAAGCAAACTCTAATTAAAGCCCAACTTCATCTTCCTTATCTAAAGCAATGACCAGTAAAAATATAAAAATCAGCTTTGACTAAAATACTCACCCAATTTCCAGCGGTGTCATTCACAGATGCTATGTATCAATCCAGTGCCAGTTCAGTATGGTTTAACCCACGTCCTGTGAGCCCAAGGCTTACTATTATTCTCCACATGTGAAGACCAGGTAGTTAGCATTTTTAAAAAGTAGAGGTCTACAGCTATATGTACTCAAAAGTTCAAGTTTCCTTTAAACACTTGCCACCCGAGGTCGTCCTCGAGTTTAAGCAGTTATACAGGGATGATGCCTTCATCTTCAGGTATCATCCGGTACCCGTTTACAGCCGGCGAGTCTTCTTTTTTTGTAAACCCGATCCCAGCAGCCAATTATCCACTGGATCGCTTTTACAGGCGGCCAGTACAAAATAAAATGAAGACCGCATACACCATAGATACTATTTTCTGATGAAAGGTTATATATACCTTGCCCTTAGATCAGCCACTTGATCCGTTATTTGACCTAGAGCCTTGCAGGTCCCCAAAATGTCCCTTCGTTCCTTGCCTGCACAAAGCTCTCCAACTTTCCCAGCTTCATCCAGAATCTGACGTACAGCTTGTTCTCCGGCATCACCTGGACAGACAGACATGGGGCAGAGCTTAAACTGTGTCAGAAAGCACAGAATGATGAAGTATAAAAAACAGAAAATATATTTTATATATCAGCGACACCTGTAAATCTGCATAGCCTATGTCCAGAAGACAGTAATAGGAAGAGTTATAGAAAAGAATCAGTGTAACATTGACCAGAAATTTAATTTAATGAACATCCTCCAAAATTTGAGCTGATCATGCATTGCCCAAAAATCGCAGTGGCACCCGAGCCAAGCTGCAGCTCTGTGTTTCCATTCAGACACAGAGCTGTGGTTCTGGTCTTTCACCTTGTTCCTGATTGGCTAACATACTTTGACTGCTGCGGGAGCCAATGGTGCCGCTGTGTCTCAGCCAATCAGGAGGGAGAGTCTCGGACAGCTGAGGGGCTCAGGACATCGCTGGACAGAGAAGGGGCTCAGTTAAGTATTAGAGGGTGCTAAGGAGGCTACTACACACAGAAGGCTTTTTACCTTAATGCATAGAATTACTTCAAGATAAAAAAAAAAATCTGCCTTTACAGCTCCTTTAGCAGCAGCAGCACATGTTTCTGTCCAGGTGACATTTCAGGGAAGGCCTTCTATATTCCAGGAGGACAATGCTAAACCACATGCTGCATCTATGACATCAGAGGGGATGTTACACCCCGCTTACGAGCATGGCCATGTCTCAACTTTTTTTTGAGACAATTTGATGCCATCAATTTCATAATTGCCTTAATTTTTGTTCTTAAAATGATACATTTTCTCAGTTTCAACATTTCATATATTCTCAATTCTCTAGCGTGAAGAAAGAAATGGGTTGGGGAGATTTGCAAATCTTTGCATTCGGTTTTTATAAAAGATTTTAAACAGCTTCCCAACTTTTGTGGAATTCGGTTGTATTTTCATCTGGTGATCTGACCAGCAAGTCTGATTTTAAAAAGAACATGCTCTCCTGAAGATTGTACAAGTTACAGAGATAAGAAAGACCATTCCAACACTGGCAGGGGTGAGTAAAATGAACAGTTTTTTTTAATGTAAAACCTTTATCCCAAAAAGGGAAAAACTGATCTGTTTATGAAGTATTAGCTGGAGTCCGACTTAAATTTTTTTAGTGCATTAAAATCTGCTAGTGCATATAATAATCCCCACTCGCTAGACTGACAATGCTGTTGTCCAAAGGTTCCCCATCCTGTGCTCCTTCACCCAGAGTGAGGTGGGGGGGGTGTGTACTCAAATACATAAGGTGTGCTACTGGCCAGATCAACAGGTGAAAACAGAGGGGGGGGGGGGAACCCAAGAGAAGAAAACCATAAGATTTACCCTCCTTCATGAGCAACCCATGTGTTGCGATATGGCATTGTGCTACTTTAACTGATAAGTGCGTGGTCATGCACTGTTCCCAAATAAAATGTATGTCCTTTTTCCCCATAAATACCACCAAAAGAAAGCTCCAACATGTTTTTTTATCCTAAGCATATATTGGTTTGGGCTATTTTCAATTTATTTATTTTTACTATCAGTGACTTCTAGCGGTAGCCTGCAATATTACGGCGGACATTCTGACACTTTTTGGGAACCAATGACACTAAAACAGTGATCAGTGCTAAAAATATGGCTGGGAAGGGGTTAAACATTGGGGGGAATCAAAGTGTTAACTGTGTGAGGTGCTTTTACTAGGGGAAGAGATGCAATTTCCTGCTTTGCAGGGACTCCATCCCTTCCCCCATGTCAGAACGGCGATCTGCTTTTATATAGGCAGACTGAAGTTCCCCGATAAGCAGCAGGTGCTGTGGACATTTAATTTCACTTACCTGGGGGAGCATTCGGGTCTCTCAACCATCCTTTTGCCTGGTTCATTTTAGAGCCAATGTGTGCAAGTGCCCTCTTCATAGCCTCAGTGTCCTAGATGTATAATAAGGAGACACGATTATTTTTTGTTAAATGCTTGACACAAAAAATAAGTTCTAAGTTCACATCAGAAGGAATTGCTGAACTTCATAATAAAAGATTAGCATAACATTGGAACATCCTAGTTTGTAGGATCACTATTCAATAGATACCAACTTTTCTTCACATGATTAACGTCAAATGCAAATAAAATACACTAAGCTTAATCAAAGTGCTCCAAAAAAGGCGCCTATACACATCATCCAATGGAAATTTTAAGTATCAACTTAGGGCATATTTTTTTAACATTGATAAAGTATATAGGGACCAATATAGCAAAAACTATAGTAATCATGTGGTAACCATTTAGACAGCATTCAATTATAAATTCCATCCATATATATTAATACTTCTCTCCGCATTTACATAAAAACTCACCCTGTCCAGCAAAAGTGATGCCGACAGGCAGTTGCGTGGGGGCCCCGAGTGGGCCCCCAAAAACCCCAGGGTCTCAGGCATTCACAAAGCTATTATTAGCTCCGAGCGGGGAACGATCTGACTCAGAACGTGGCCGAGTGACATAGCAGGTCCCACCTTTTGGAGCCTGCAGCACCTATGATGGACATCCCACTGGTCCAATGCCGGGACCACGGGACGTGCGACATCCATCATAGGTGCTGCAGGCTCCAGAAGGTGGGAATTACAATGGAAAGATCCCCACTCTGCGTTTGGGTGGGCATCTGACGTCATGTGTAATGGTCAGGTAGGTCAGTGAGCGTCAGGTAGGTCCGTGCGAGTCTGGTTCCATGTAATGGTCAGTGAGCGTCAGGTAGGTCTGTGTAATGGTCAGTGAACATCAGGTAGGTCAGTGCAAGTCTGGGTCCGTGTAATTGTCAGTGAGCGTCCGGTGGGTTTACGTGTAATGGTCAGGTAGGTCGGTTTTTAGTGGTCAACATTAATAGGCACTGGTAAGCCAGGCAGCAACCAGCAGGTTAGCTAACCCACCATGCACCTTTTTAGTGCATGTGCGGTGCAATTTGAGCCATACAAAACGAATGGGCTCAAATCGCACTGCAAAGAAACACATGTGATTTGAAGAGGAATGCAGTGCATTTCTTGTCCAAATCGCATGCGGTTCCCTACACCGTATCAGTGTGGACCAAGGCAAAGCTTTATTAAAAATCTGCATAGCCCCCCACCAAACCAATGCCATTTTACTCAATTAACCTATCACTACAAAACCCTACACTCTGATCTGTTGATATCCTGGCCAAAAATGTAGAGTGCAGCAAATTTAGGGTTCCATATACTCTAGCATTTGGATATGTACCTCACATTAGCCATAAGTCAGCTATAAGTCTAATTAATGTATATGACTGTGTGTGTAAAATGCACCTGAACAGAAAACACTTTAGCCGAGTACATTTTTTTTTTACAAATTCAGTAGTGTAGTGTTTTGCACACCCCACTGGTACCCTCAGGGCCAGGTCCCACTAGCAATCATGCAACTTGCCAGCAACAGGAAAGCTAAAAGGTCAAACTCATTTTCTCATAGTGTACTGCTCACTGAAATGTTGCAGAATCTCACTCAAGAAAGGGCAATGCCTTGTTGGTTCAGCCAGAGAGTAAGCAACGCCATTGGAGCAGGCAAGTGCCCTCTCTGCTCTTTGAGCTATTCAGCCACTGCCGGGATGCTGTCTGTCAATCACAAAATCACTGTGACATGTCTGTTGTCAATATACATTCTACAGCATTGTAGATCAGACTCTGAGGAGTAATGCTGCATCCATAGTTTATCCATTTATCTTACCTCTTGCTACTATTGAACAGGCGTTTTGTGAGTTTATGGCTCATAGTAGGCACACCTTTACTCCATCAGTACACACATCGAATGGACATGTCATGGTACTAGTATAATGCCAATAGAATGTCGTTCAGAGTATAGGCCTCTGAGGAATCTGACATCACAAATCAAACATGCCCCTTTTATCCACTCCATACAAAGGCACACTCCACAAACATTTAGCAAAATCTCAAAGCTCTACAAATCCAAAATGATGCCTCAATAGTAACATCCATAGAATTAAAAATAGCAAACCAAGGCTTTTTATATATATTTCCTCTGGTATGATCATGCACAAGTTGAAAACTTTATAAACACTGTCAAACATCACAATAAAACAAATATAAGGTTTGATCCAGTATGGATTAACAGTTCAGTAGTATTTAGCAATTAAACTGCAATGAGGTGCATGCCCAAATAAGTAAACCAGTTGTACACTGCATGTGCGTCTGAGGGATGCCCGGGTCTCGGGACTACATTTCTACATCTTCACTTGGACTTTGTTTTATTCAAAACCTTAGCCATTTGGTTGTTTGTACGTTTTGTGGCACATTTGTCTTCATCCATTTTCACTAGGAACTGCACTACGTCTTAGAACCCTCTGGTTGAACCTCTATGTTAGACTATAAGGCCACGAACAATGTGTTTACACATGTATTTGAAGAGGTGTGTTCTGCGAGGAGTTTATGGGCAGAATTTACACAGGTAAATGTATTGTAATGGCCAGAATAAATGAATCATTTGGCCAGCAGAATGCATTTACGGACCATGGCCTGGATTTACAAATCACCTATGCCGACGTATCTCCAAATACGGCGCGCGAGTACAAATATGCGCCGTCGTATCTGTGCGCTGAACCCACAAACTAAGATACGCCTAAAAACAGACTTCATTCCACCAACGTAACTTACCGGCGGAGAGTGGGCGGATATTTTTTTTTCACGCCCACTTCCACCTACGCCGGCTTACGCCTACGAAATATACTCTACGCCGGCGCAGAGTTGGGAGCATCTTTGTGAATTCCATGCTTGCCTCTCCGCGCTGCACCGGCGTAACGTAAAAGATGCGCTATGGCTGCATAAATATGCGCCGATGTCTGAATCCGGGCCCACGAGTGTACATAGGTGACAGAGGCATTTTTCTGACAAGTTCTGTCAGGAAAAACAATGCATATTTTAACAATAAAAACTTAAGGGTAAGCTAGTCACTGCCAGCAAAGAGGTCTTGTCAGCGCATAAACAAAAAGAATATGTGCGTGATAAGTGTCAATGCTATTAAAAGTTTGCCAAGTTGTAGAACCGGACTGCATTCACCCGATCAACACTACAAGTTATCGGATTATTGCATAACTGCACTTTAAAGTTTGACACCATACATGTTCATCAGAGCATAACCACTTCAAATCACATCAGGTCATGGCTATTCTAAGGCACACAAAATTATTAGGAAAAAAAAAAAAAAACACACAGCACTCTGAAATGAAAGGACATGCTACTTTTGATCGCAGACATCTTACCTTCTAAACCCCAGAACATACATGAGACAGTTACATAAAAAAGGAGATACAGTGAAAAACAAACCCATTTTTACTGGGATTTTTTAAACTTAAAAAACAGACAAAAATTATAATATTTTTATCAAATGTACAGCATGGACATCAATCATGGAACAAAACGCGTTATTTGTTGCTAAAAAAATCAAGCGGATTAGATGCAACAGTAAGAAAGTTATAAATGCAATATGAATTTTAGCCTAACAGTTACTAATCCAATTAAAAATAAAGTCCCAAAACTTGTAGTCGCATATCACAAAGGATTTCTAGGTCGAAGTTTCCTATCCTACTATATGTGGCAAACAGGAAATACGCTGTTGTCACCCCAAGACTATGGCGCCTTTCACACAGGCTTTCTAAACTGGTCCGCCTGGCAGTTTTCCAGGCAGACCTGATCAGACACTCCATTTAGTTCTACAGGGCAGCGTGACATATCCACGGACACACAACACGCTGCTATCCAATCCGTGAAATCCAGATGAATGGAGACTCTACTTTCCATCCATCTGGCAGATGAAAACTGTCAGTTTTCATCCAATCTCCCCATAGAGGAGAGCGGGACTCTGACAGGACCGTCTCAGCACAGTAAGTAGAGACAGACCTGTCATCCGCCTTCTCAGCGGAGTCTGCCAGGTGGATCGCCCATGTGAAAAAGCCCTATGAGTGTTAGAACATTTAAAAGGAAGCAATTGGGAGAAATGTGCAGGGTGCCAACTAAAATTGCTGGATGCTTTTCAAGCCAATCTGACAGTTACTGTCCAAAATCAAGTATGGATACTTGGTCACAACTCCTGATCTAAATATATGTTCCAGATCAGAGACTGAGAGAAAATATTTAAAATTAAGTATCAGTATGGCAGCCAGGCTACTACTATTGCCTAATGAAGGTTAGCGAAGTCTACCCATTTCTTTAATTACAGGTTTCCTTATAAAATAAGACTTTACAATCACTTTTTAATTATGAAAAGTAACATACCAGTTTAGAGTTACAGAGGAGGTCCTGTGCTAGAACTATTGCTCTCACTCCAACGATTGCGGCGATATCTCACACGTGTGGTTTGAACAGTTTACATTTGCAGGCGCGACTTATGTATGCATTTACGTGAGCACAGAGGGACGGGGGACTTTCAAAAAAAATATATTTTTTATACCGTCTCTTTAAAAAAAACGCCAACATCCCTTGTGACAGTAATAGTCAGTGACAGGTAATCTTTATGGAGGGATCAGGAGGTCCACAAGACCCCAAATCCCTCCTTTGCACTTAAAAGTATTCAAAACACCAAAAATTAGCATTTTTGAATACTAGGGCCATTGGCAGCCGAGTAAATCAGAAGTAATGTCATGACATTGCTTCCGGGTTACTAGATAGAAGACCCAATCAGAGCCGATTCTGGCTTCATTCGGGTCTTTGGCCAGCAGAAAAAACAACTGCTGGCTCCAAAACTGTACCAGGGTCATGCCTGCAGCTACAGGCATCACCCTGGTATAACCTCTTCAAACCGAGAATGCATATTTGCGTACAGTTGGCATGAAGGGGTTGAAATACATTCTGCCTTTACAACCACTTTAAGTCTTTCATGAATATTAAACCTAGCCTATAACAGCGCTACAAGATCAGAAAAGGTGCTGTAAACCTGACCCAAACTTGAATCAGCAAATTTAGCCATATAGTGCCTTGAAAAAGTATTCATTCCGCTTTAAATTTTCCACATTTTGTCATGTTACAGCGTATGTCATGTATTTGTATTCAGGCCCCCGGAGTCAATACTTTGTAGAACCGCCTTTCGCTGCAATTACAGCTGCAAGCCTTTTTGGGAATGTCTCTACCAGCTTTTCACATCTAGGAGAGTGAAATGGTTACCCGTTCTTAGCAAAATAGCTGAAGCTCTGTCAGATTGAAGAGAGCGTATGTAAACATATTTCAAGCCTTGCCACAGATTCTCAGTTGAATTTAGGACTGGACTTTGACTGGGCCATTCGAACGCATGAATATGCTTTGATCTAAACCAGGGATCTCCAAACTTTCTAAACAAAGGGACAATTTATTGTCCTTTAGGGGGGTCGAACTGTGGACAATGTGAGTGAACATTTTCTTGGCATCAGTGGGAGTAATCATCACCACATTAGGCTTTAGTAGGAGAAATGGTGCCCCATTGTTGGCGTTAGTAGGAGAAATGGTGCCCCATTGTTGGCGTCAGTTGGCAGAATACGGTCTCATATCAAATGGGAGAAAAAGTGCCCCAAGGGCCAGATAAAGGCAAGCAAAGGGCAACACCTGCCCCCCAGGCCGCAGTTTGGAGACCACGGATCTAAACCATTGCATTGTAGATCTGGTTGTATGTTTAAGGTCGTTGTCCTGCTGGAAGGTGAACCTCTGCCCCAGTCTAAAGTCTTTTGTAGACTCACAGGTTTTCTAAGATTACCTTGTATTTGGCTTTATCCATCTTCCCATCAACTCGGACCAACTTCCCTGTACCTGCTGAAGAAAAGCATCGACACATGATGCTGCCACCACCATGTTTTACGGTGGGGATTGTGTGTTCAGGGTGATGTGCAGTGTTAGTTTTCCGCCAAACGTAGCATTTTGCTTTTAGGACAAAAAGTACATTTTGGTCTCATCTGACCAGAGCACCTTTTTCCTCATGTTTGCTGTGTCCCCCACATGGATTCTCGCAAACTGCAAACGGGACTTCTTATTGCTTTCTTTCAACAATGGCTTTCTTATTGCCAATCTTCCATAAAGGCCAGATTTGTGGAGTGCACGACTAATAGTTGCCTTGTGGACAGATTCTCCCACCTGAGCTGTGGATCTCTGCAGCTCCTCCAGTTACCATGTGCCACTTAGCTGCTTCTCTGATTAAAGCAGGGGTTCACCCTAAAAAAATTCTAACATTACATTGAGCTCACTTCTGACATTGACAGTTTGCCGTACCATACCGTTGTATCACTATTTTCCCCCCGGCTTCTGGGTAGTGGCGATTGACGCAATGACAAAAGCTTTCCCCCGGCGCGTCATGAGTTGGTGAAAGAAGCCGGACTGCAAGTCGTCTCTATAAGGTGCTATACGGCGCCTGCGCACCGACGTTTGGCTTCTTTCAGCAACGTGTGACGCGCCGGGGGGAAGCTTTTGTCATCACGTCAATCACTTAGCCTGTGCATAGGAAGGCCCACTCCTGCGGTAGCCACTACCCGGAAGCTGGGGGGGAAATAGGGATACGACGGTATGTACGCCCCCCCCCCCCCCCCCAAAAAAAAAAAGAAAAGATCAGCATACTGTCAATGTAAGAAGTGAGCTCAATGTAATGTTAGAATTTTTTTTAGCATGAACCCCCACTTTAATGCTCTCCTTGCCCTGTCAGTTTAGGTGGACAGCCATGTCTTTGTAAGTTTGCAGTTGTGCCATACTCTCCATTTTCGGATGATAGATTGAACAGTGCTCCGTGAGATGTTCAAAGCTTGGGATTTTTTATTTATTTATAACCTACCCCTGCTTTAAACTTCCACAACTTTATCCCTGACCTGTTTGGTGCATTTCTTGGCCTGTTTGTTCACTAAGGTTCTCCAACAAACCTGAGGGCTTCGCGGAACAGCTGTATTTATACGGAGATTAGATTACACACAGGACTCCATTTACTAACTGTGTGAATTCTGAAGGCAATTGGTTCTACTAGATTTTAGTTATCAAGGGTATCAGAGTAAGGGGGCTGAATACAAATGCACACCATGCTTTTCACATATTTGCAAAAAAAAAAAATTGAAAACCATTTTCCTTCCACTTATTATGAGCCACTTTGAGTTAATCAATCACATAAAAAACATAAGTTTTTGGTTGCAACATGACAAAATGTGGAAAATTAATGGATATGGATACTTATTTAAGGCACTGTTAATATTGGCCAAACAATACCTTTGTGCCAGGGAAATCGGGTGTTACAGAAAACTGGTGACAAAATTAGGTATAAAGTGACACTCCTGAACCACAACATCCCACTCTACAGTAAACCTTTTCTCAAAGCTTTATTAAAGCGGATGGTTCACCAAAAAAAATATTAAAAGCCAGCAGCAACAAATACTGCAGCTGCTGACTTTTAATATTAGGACACTTACCTATCCTGGAGTCCAGCGGCGTCCGCAGCAGAGGACGAGCGATCGCTCGTCTCCCTGCTGCTCCCCCCTCCATCCACGGTGAGGGAACCAGGAAGTGAAGCGCTCCGGCTTCACTGCCCGGTTCCCCACGGCGCTGCGCCCGGCGATTGGCTCCCGCTGTGTGCTGGGAGCCGAGAGTTCCCAGCACACAACGGGAAAAGCCCGTCTTTTGCCCGAGACTGCGGGCCGGAAGTGGGTGCAGATACCTGTCTGCACACCCCTCCCCCCTGAAAGGTGTCAAATGTGACGCCGGAGGGGGGGAGGGTTCCAATCAGCGGATCTTCACTTTAGGGTGGAGATCCGCTTTAAAGCTCAACTCCCAGTAAAACAAAAATCCTCCCTGGTTGTGGGGCAGCCCTGTGCTGCAAGGGTTAAATGCTCATTTAGACCTGGGGCACCCAAAAAAAAGCACTTTTACTCACCTCAGGGCATCTTCTCACTGCTAGTCAGGTCCTTGCAACCGCTTCCCACATACTCTTACATCAAGTACAATCCAGGGTCCATAGTCAAGGCATAAGTGAGAAGACGAGAGCGCAGGTGAGCAGGGATCAGCTACGTTTTTTTTTACCCTAGACAAATGAGCATTTAGACCTTGCAGTTTTGGGGCAGCCCCAATGCAAGGGATTATTTTTGTTTACCCTGGAGGTAGGCTTTAAGGAAATAAATGGTAGTAGTAGTAGTACCAAGTACTGCAGAACTATAAAACATTGTTGACATGAAAACATAGCATTACAAACCACTTCTCACCTTGCTGGCCCAGGCATCTTCATCCCAAGAAGTCAGCTGAAGTACTCGGATTATTTCATTAATCTCAGCACTCATCTTATCCACTGTAAAGTTACGATTTTTTAGAGCTTCTTCTACACCTTGGCTACGGGAGCTCTTTGTTGTCACAAAGATCTTCATAGCTATGAAAAAAAAAAAAAAAAAGCCTGAATGAAGTACAACATTCTGGGCAAATTTCAGGTATGAACTAAAAACATCACCATCCGCCACTGACATACATACCTGAGATCAGTACTGGCAAGAGATCTTTCACTGTGTTCATGGAATTAACAAGCATCACTCGATGTTCTTGATGGGTCAACTCTTGTTGACGGTCATCAATCATTTTTGCCATCTTGGTCATTCCTTAAAAATAAAAAAAGGGGGGGGGGGGGACATGAACGCTATGTATTATTTCTAATCTGTACTACTGGTCTACTATAATTGTGAAATCAACAAAGGAACAAAACAAAAATATATTCACAAATATATATAAAAAAAAAAAAAAAGAGCGATTATTAAATAAGAAAATTTGTTTATTCAATTCTATTTATTTTTTTGTATTCATAATAATTGTAAACTTACAATTATTATGAATACAAAAAAATAAAGAGAATTGAATAAAAAAAGGAGCCAGCCAAGCTCTGATATAAAGTGTGATTAGAATTTTGATTACTTGGGGAAGAGCACAATGCTGGCACTTGAAGTGGAGAGAGGACAACACCGGACCGGACAGTATATGCAGCACTGACATGGAGATAAAAAACGTTGTTACTATAGCGGCTGTGTGTGGAGAAACCTATTGAGGGAGGGGTGCAGGCCTTACCTGCCAGACCTGGGAACAGGATAAGCAGGGAAGAGACCATATATTTACCCTCACAAAATAATGCTATATAGAACTTTTTTCCTATGTATGTGCGCGAATTTTCGTGCATAAGCGTTCTTGCAATTTTAGCGCAAATTCATACAAGCATGAAAAAAAAAAAAAGAAAAAAAAATTCTCTAAAGTGGGGATTCTCTGGTTTTTGTTTTGCACAATATGTATATGGTCATTTGCACACATTTTGGGCACCCCCACACGCATTTGCACACAATGCGTAAATTACGGACCTAAAATGCAGATTTTTATATATTTTTTTTACTGAAGAATGTACGCCTCTTGTTTACGCACCTGTGTGCATAGGCACATTACAATTATTGGGCTGTATTTTAGCTCAGTAAAAAAAAAAAAAAAAAAAAACAGTACGGAGCTTTTTTAATCTGCAGGGTGCAGGAGGCCCAACAATGATGTAGCAATTCGTGCCTTTATTATAGGTTTATAGATGTGGCAATAACCAATTCTACACTTAAATATACAATAGTATCCCTTGATGCAAAAAGAAGGATGAGAGTAGTCTGGGCATCCAAGAGGATTTCTCACACTCTGGAGAGACTCCCTATTGATTTGTTGCATTGCAATGACAGGAAGTGAGTGGAAATATCCCCAACGTGATACAGGTGTAAAAAAAAAAAAAAAAAAATCTCACGGGAGACTTAAAGTGGTTGTAAAAGCACAAGGTTTTTTTCGCCCAAATGCATTCTGTGCAAAAGGTAAAACACCTTCCGTGTGCCACCCACCGATTCAGCGATGTCCACAAGAGCTTTCCCTCTGGGAAATCGCACTCCTGATTGGCTTTTGGCAGCAGCAGGATGAGCCAATAGGGGGGAAGGGGGGGTACACAGACACAGCTCGGGAGCATGCCTGTTTGGGTGCCCCCACAGCAAGCCGCTTGTTGTGGGGGCACCCGGAACGAGCAAGGAGCCAGGAGCACTGGCGTGGGACCCGAGAAAAGAAGGATTCAGGCTGCTTTGTGCAAACCCATTGCCTAGAGCAATTTTTTTTTTTTTTTTTGTAAACAAAAATATGTCTTAAACCACTTGCCGACCATGTGCCGTCCGACAGTGGCAGAATGGCTCCCCTGCGTGAATCACCATAGCCGTATGTCAGTCGCTTTAAGGGGTATAGGGGACCCTGCCCACCCTGTCACTGAGTAGCCGATGCGCATGCCCGGAAGCCGTGATGTCCGCCAGGCAAACGCGATCACTCCTGATAGAGCCAGAACGTGGATGTGTGCGTGTTTGTTTTTATTTTTATTTTTTGGGATATTTATTATTATAGCAACAATATTGTGTTTTTTTCAAAATTGTTGCGCTTTTTGTTTATAGTGCAAAAAAAACCGCAGAGGTAATCAAATGCCACCAAAAGAAAGCTTTATTTGTGAGGAAAAAAGTTTGTTTGGGTACAGTATTGTACTACCACGCAATTGCCGTTAAAGCGACACAGTTCCGCATCGTAAAAACTAGCCTGGTCAGAAAGGGGGTAATTCCTTCCTGGGCTGAAGTGGTTAATATCGATTTAACCATTCACTAATTTATCCAAATTAAGAAAAAAAAATACCTTGGCTTTAGATATCTCAACCCTTATCAGCTAGCATATGGCAAGTGCCACTCAAAAAACAAAAAAAAAAACAAAAAAAACTAACTAGTTACGTTGTTGTAAACCAACAAACGGTATCAATCACAACTGGTGGATTACAAACCTGGTCCCAAATTCTTGGTGTATGTCACGAGATCTTCCATGCTTTCAACCACCTCTGCAACAGCCAGGTACTCCAGAATTCCTTTACACACTCGGATTATTTTCCTCACCTGGTTAAAGGCAGACATGTTAATTATAGTGGAGACAATTCAGTAAACATTTCAGCCTGATAACAGAGTTTTAAAACCAACTAGTCTTCTTGAAAAGGGCAAAACTCCTTGGAAACTATGAGATAAAACTCGGATTATCTCTTTATGCAAAATACATAAAGAGTAACCTTAAGCCCTGGTTGACACTAAGGCCTCATGCACACAGGGCATTATTACATCTACTTTTAGCAGCTTCAGACTTTTTTGCAGCTTAGGCCTCATGTACACTGCTGCTGGTAAACGGACGTTTAGAAGCAGTTGGGCATTTTTTTTTAAACTGCTCCTGAACTCTCCTCTGTTATCTTATCAGTACATGTACACTGGGTCGTTTGTAGTCCTTTCTAGGCAGTTGAGTTTAGAGGCTTTTTCTGGAACCCAAAAAAGTTTAGAGGCATTTCAAGTGCTAAACGTTGTAACTCGCATATTACCCCCAATTTAAAAAAAAAAAAAATTTTTTTTTTTTTTTTAAATGCTTCTAGCCACAAATGCGGCTAAACGGACGTTTTTAGACGGCGGCAGCCCTAGCAGGATTTTGGCAGGAGAGCGCGTCAAGATAACATCGGAGGAAGAACAGAGGGAAAAGACATCAGAGAGGAGACCCGGCAGCATAATACATCAGCTATAAGAAGAACCAGGGATGAAGACATCGTTGGAAGGAGAAGAACCGGAGCATGAAGACCTTGCTGGAAGGAGGAGACACGTCGCATGTGATGTGCACAGGAATGTGGTGCAATTCCGGCGTGAATCACAAGCAGTGTCTACATTGCACAAGTGTGAGCCCAGGCTCAACTACCAACATTATATGCTGCTCCAAAGGTCCCTTTCATACTGATGTGATTTTGATGTGCTCCCATTGACTGTCTCACAATGGAAGGTGTGCTTTTGAAAAATTGCACCAAAGATGCAGCATGCAGAGCTTTTTAAAACGCAGCGCACCTACAGTTTTAAAGGCTACATACAATGAAAATAGTTTGCGTGCACATCTATAATACAAAAATGTTGCACTCACTCCCAAACATTAAGTGCAGAAAATACAAAAAAGTCTGTAAAAAATACAAGTGAAATTAAATTGTAACAATGGAGTCCCAGAAAACTAAAAAAATATGCAATAGGTGTTTATGGCAGAAAAAAAAAAAATGGTGACCACATCCATTCTCATAAAAGGAAATCCAAAAAGGTAGTGTGAATTCATCCATCAGGTAACACCAGGTAAAATAAACCAACAGGTTATACTTGCCTCCTCTGTGCAGTTCATTTTGCACAGAGCAGCCCAGATCCTCTTTCGGGTCCCTCATTGCCGCTCTTGCCCCCTCCCTCCTATCGTGTGTCCACAGCTTGCTACTGGGACACCTGAACCGATTTACAGCTCCACGTGTCCATTCATACACGTAGCTCCGACCTGGCTCCGCCTGCTCACTCCCAAATGGCTAAATGACTGATCTAAAGCCGCGGGAGCCAATGCGGTGTCTCAGCCAATCAGTAGTCCCGGGTGACTCGGGCCGCGTACACACGATCAAACATATCTGCTGAAACTGGTCCGCAGACCAGTTCCAGCGGACATATCCGATCGTGTGTACGGGCTAGCAGACAGGTTTCCAGCAGACAAAAGTTTTAAAGCATGCTTTAAAACTTTCCTGCTGGAAAGCAGTCTGTCGGATATGTCCGCTGGTTAGTACGCCTAACCAGTGGACCGAAATCTCCCACATGCGTCGAATGGATTTGACGCATGCGTGGAAGTACTTTACTTCCTGGTTTGGTGACGTGGCGGCATCAACGTCACCGCGCCGCCTGTCCGTGAGGATTTTCGTTTGATCGTGTGTACACACACACACACACACACACACACACACACACACACACACACATCAAACCAAAACATCCCAGGAGACATGTCCGATGAAAACTGTCTGTCGGACCGTTTTCATCGGATATATCTCCTCGTGTGTGTGTGTGTGCGCGGCCTCATGGACATCACTGGAGAGAGATGGGGTTTAGACAAGTGCTGGTGCTGCTACTCAAAGGGTTTATCTTAATGCATCAAGATATAAAAATAAAAACTTCTGCGTTTACAACTTCTTTAACAGATTGTAATTGCCTTCTTATTACAGAAAGGTCAAAGCACATTTAGATTATCAGACAACATGCGGCTCTCCTTTTTCAATGTAGTCATCAACAGGTGACAAAACCTTCTCTGGGGACATCCTCAATCCTATGTGCATCCTAGTATGACATATGAAAGACAAGAAGCTCTTGGATCCCGGACATCAGTTGTGAAGAAAACCGGAAGCTAACAGGAGGCCATTTTGTTACCACTCTGGAGTCTGATTACAAGCGCTTTTTATTTCCATAATGTGAGCGTTCCTTTTTCACTTTCTAATAAAATAAGTTTTAAATCGGTTTGCACTACGAGAAACGTCTTGCTTTGCCATGTCAATTAACTGGGTGCACCTATGATTGAGGAGACCTTTTTGGATGTCCTATGACATGATTTTGCAACTTGTCATTTGTGAATCCAGACAGGTGACAGTATTTTTAATTCAGGTTGCTGCATCTTTTGTTTCTCACCTACTAGCCAACAAAAGTCACAAGTTGGATAAATACCCAATGAGCATAAAGGTATAGAAATTTGAAAGGCTGAAAAGTGAAAATATAGTGCCACCTACCTGATTTGCAGGGTCTATTTTTCTGTTTGTCTGGAGTTCTGCTTTAATTACTAAAGAATACGGATTAAATACCAACACATACACATTCCAGCATCAAAATCTAGACACGTACCTCAGCCTCATCAAATGTCAGGAGCAGATCTGAGGTACCGGAGAGGATTCCACGAGATCCATCAATAAGGTAATCACGAGCTGGCACAGAATATGGATCTGCATGCAGCATTTGAGCAGCCTGGACAAGCTTGGCACAAGCATTTTCTACTCTGGGGCAAAAAAGAGACAAGTGAATTTACAAAAAAAAAAAAAAAACACATATAAAAACCAACAATGGGTGAACATTACTATGTTTACCATTAAAAGAAGCAATTTGGATCACTTTCAAAAAGACATTCAAAAAACGAATTGTTCTACACTAAGCGCACAAACATTACTATTATACAACACATGTACGATATATAAAAAAAAAAAAAGTCAAACTACCTTTTTACCTTGAGCCATCAAAGTATGTTGTAAAGTAAGAGTCAAGAGAAGGTAAGGTTTTATAATATTAATAAAATATAGTAATATCTGTAACTCTGCAGAAACCAAAAATTACATTTTAAAATGATCCCCAACTTTGGTAACTGATCAAATATGGATTTGAAAAACATGACCCGAATATCAGGGGCTGTGGTACCGTCTAGAAGAAAACTGAGCCTTCTATGATATCCACAGCTTAGAGCTTCAACATGGTATCTTTCTCATGAGAAAGGAGGAAAAAAATAAACTTTCAAGATTAACACATAAAACAAAGCACAAAAAAGTGTGAAAAAGTGTGAAAAATAAATTCAGCCGCTGGTGAGCTGCAATATGCTGTGTCAGGGCCAGGTCACACCAGAATCACATAGAAAGCTGGATTCTATGCTGTGCGATTCCTTGTGCCTTCCTTGTACCTGCAGTGCAAATTAGAGCCCTTTCATTTGATTGGGCTAAAAATCACACAGAAAGCAGTCATTGCACCATACCAAATGGCATTGTACTGCGGTACCAAGCAATCTGGTCCTCGCAAAACACACTGCATTTCTGATCTGCGTTTCAGAGATGGCAAAAACAGTGCATTTTAAACACGGTGTGGAAAACGCGCTCAGGTTGTGCCTTTCCTATGCCAAGTTTTATTGTGAATGGGCCCTTATGTGTGTTTAGCCACTTGCTGTCCGCTTGCAATTTACTACAAGCAAGTGGCGGCTGTAGCCAAAGCAGCGTACCCATACATCGCTGCCTACTTCCATGTTTACGGCACGCATGTGCACTCCCCGTCCAGCCGTCGCTATGATTATACCCAGTGGGAGCCTGCCAATAATTCACGGCCAGAACCTGCTGATCGGCTGTGTCCAATCACAGCCCAGAGCTCTGGACCAACAGTAAATACAAAGCTTTGTACCGAGGGATCGATCTCTCAGTTCTCATCAGGGATGAGAAAAAAATTAGTGAAAAGCAGCAGACTTTACACACATTGGTACACTTTTAACCACTTGATCACCCTAGATGTTAACCTCTTCCCAGCCAGTGACATTAGCACAGTGACAGTCTATAGCATTATCACTGTATTAATGTTAGCGGCAGTTAGTCCCCCCCAGCATCAGTATCAGATTGACTGCCTTAGTATCGCAGCCTCGTTATAAGTAGTTGATCGCCATCATTAGTAGAATATAGATATTTTTTGCTATAAAAACGTATCAAAGTTTTCCACCTTTTTCCCCCATTTATATAGCAAAAAAATAAAATAAAAAAAACTGTGGTGATCAAAAGAAAGCTTTGTGGGGAAATTATGTAGATTTCGCTTGGTTACACCATTGCATCACCAGTTAAAATAACTCAGTGCCAAAGAGCAAAAAAATGGACTGGTCATGAAGGGGGGGGGGGATCTACATGAGCTCAAGTGGTTAAGAATGACTTTTCGGTAGAGTCACGAAAAAAAACAAAAAAACAAAAACACAACTTGTCAGATGAGCACAAGCCAGCACATAGGCAGTCTTCAGAGCTTTAAGCAGAGGCAGCCTGACCTCTACCAAAGAGTTCTTAGTGTACTACTTGGCACTAACAACTCCTCGTCACTGCCAGACTGTCAGGATTGCTTGGAATTAGATAGGCTTTCCGATCTTTAGTCATTACTATATGCAAGTGAAAAACGGTTTTAATATTAAAATCATTCTGTACAACGGGGTCAGCAACCTGTAGATCACCGATAGACCCAGTCCGAAGCTCCGGGACCGTGGGACTCGGGGACCCGATCGCCACTGGAGTCCCGCGATCGGTCCCTGGAGCTGAAGAACAAGGAGAGCCTTGAGTAAACATGGCTTCCCCGTTCTTCACTGTGGTGGCGACATCAATCGTGTGATCCCTTTTATAGGGATACACAATCGATTACGTCACACCTACAGCCACACCCCCCTACAGTTGTAAACACACATTAGGTCACACATAACCCCTTCAGCGCCCCCTTGTGGTTGACTCATAAAATGCACTGTCATTTTCACAATAAACAATGCATTTTAATTGCATTTTTTGCTGCAAAAATGACAATGGTCCCAAAAATGTGTCAAAATTGTCCGAAGTGTCTGCCATAATGTCGCAGTCAAAAAAAATAAAAAATAAATCGAAGATCGCCGCAATAGTAAAAAAAAAAAAAAATGCAATAAAAACTATCCCCTATTTTGTAAACGCTATACATTTTGTGCAAACCAACCGATAAACGCTTATTGCGTTTTTTTTTTTACCAAAAATAGGAAGAATACGTATCGGCCTAAACAGAGGAAAAAAAGGGATTTTTAAATACAGCTTACCTGTAAAATCCTTTTCTTGGAGTACATCACGGGACACAGAGCGGCATATTCATTACTATATGGGTTATATGGAGTACCTTCAGGTGTGGACACTGGCAATCTCAAACAGGAAGTCCCCTCCCTATATAACCCCCTCCCCTAGAGGGAGTCCCTCAGTTTTGTAGCAAGCAGTATGCCTCCCAAAATGGTCACCCAAAAGAGGGGTGGGAGCTCTGTGTCCCGTGATGTACTCCAAGAAAAGGATTTTACAGGTAAGCTGTATTTAAAAATCCCTTTTTCTTTCTCGTACATCACGGGACACAGAGCGGCATATTCATTACTATATGGGATGTCCGAAAGCAATGCTTTAATGAGGGGAGGGAGACATCTTCCAAAGAAGGATTTAATTTTAGAGGTATACTCAGATACTAGTAAATCCAACTTAAACGAGAAATGTAAATCTCAAATCAAATCAAGGGAGCCCCCTCAGATCCTGAGGAGCTTGAATCGCGGCCTGTAGTACCGACTGCCCAAAGGCTGCATCCGCATTCCTTCTTACGTCCACTTGATAAAATTTTGTAAACGTGTGGACTGATGACTACGTTGCTGCCTTGCATATTCGAGCCATAGAGATCTGATGATGTGCTGCCTAGGAGGTGCCCCTGGCCCTGGTAGAATGGGCCTTTACCGACAAAGGAGGAGGCACCTCTTCAAACCGCAGGCCCGAACAATTAATTGTTTAATCCATCTTGCGATGGTGGATCAAGCAGCTGCCTGACCCATCTTGGGCCCTTCCGGTAAAACGAACACCACATCTGTTTTCCGAACCTTCTCTGTAGCTTTAAGATAGGCCCTTACGGCCCTGACAATATCCAACGTATGCAGCAACCCCTCTTTTCTAGAGGTGGGTTTTGGAAGAAGGATGGAAGTACCACATCCTGGTTCAGGTGGGAACTGGATATAACCTTTGGTAGAAAGGAAGGATGAGGACAGAACCCCGCCCTATCCTTATGCAAAATGAGATATGGTTCCTTACAAGATAAGGCTGCCAATTCCGATACTCTCCTGGCCGAAACTATGGTGATCAGAAATACCGACTTTCTAGTCAGTAAAATCAAGGTACCTCAGCCAACGGCTCAAGAGGTTGTTTCTGTAGGGATGACAGAACAAGATTTAAGTCCCATGGACAAAGTGGTGACTTGACAGGAGGATTAATACGCAAGACCCCCTGTAAGAAGGTTTTTACCAGCGAGTGGGTGGCCAGCGGCCTCTGAAACCACACTGACAGAGCTGAGATCTGTCCCTTGATTGTGCTTAGTGCCAGGCCTTTATCCACTCCTAGCTGGAGAAAACTTAACACCCTAGCAATAGTATATTTGCGGGAATTCCATCTTTTGGATTCACACCAGCCTTCGTAGTTCCTCCACACCCTGTAATAAATCACCCTGGAGACCGGCTTTCTAGCCCTAATCAGGGTAGGGATTACCTGCCTAGACAGACCTCTACCCCTGAGAATCAGGGATTCAGCCTCCAGGCCGTCAAATTTAGACGCTGTAATGTAGGGTGGAGGATCGGGCCTTGTGAGAGTAGGTCTGGTTGTAGAGGAAGAGTCCAAGGGTCTCCCACTGCCATCTTCAGGACTAGTGAGTACCAAGTCCTCCGGGGCCAAGCCGGAGCTACTAGAATGACTGGCTTGTTCTCCACTCTGATCTTGCGCAACAGGCGAGGGAGTAACTGTAGTGGAGGAAATGCATATAGAAGTTTGAATTGATGCCAAGGGCAAACCAACGCATCGGTTCCGCAGGCCATAGGATCCCTCGCTCGAGACACGAACCTGTCTAGTTTCTTGTTGAACCTGGATGCCATTATATCTACGTCTGGCATTCCCCACCTCTGGCAGATTGTCTGAAAGACCTGGGGATGCAGAGACCACTCCCCTGGCAACAGACTCTGGCGACTCAAGAAGTCTGCCTGCAGGTTGTCCACTCCGGGAATGAATATCGCTGAAATGCAGGGTACATGAACCTCTGCCCACTGAAAAATCAAGCTCACCTCCCTCTGAGCGGCCTGACTCCTGGTTCCCCCTTGGTGGTTTATGTATGCCACCGCCGTGGCATTGTCTGACTGGATTCTCACCGGGAACCCCTTTAATCTGGAGGTCCATGCCAGAAGGGCTAGGCGAGCAGCTCTGATCTCCAAGATATTGATGGGGAGCTGCCTCTCTGCTTTCACCCAAGTTCCCTGGCGGGAGAACCCCTCGAAGACCGCCCCCCAGCCTGCCAGGCTGGCGTCTGTGGTAACTACCTTCCAGACAACAGGGCTGAAGGATTTTCCCTTTAGAAGGTTCTGAGGGTTCAACCACCAGGCCAGGCTTTGTCGGACCCTTGATGATAGCGTCAAAGGGGACTCTAAGGCATATGCCCTCTTGCCCCAGGCTGCTAGAATGGCTGCCTGTAGGACGCGAGTGTGGATCTGAGCGTATGGTACTGCCTCGAACGTGGCCACTAGCTTGCCTAGTAATCGCATACACAGGCGAATAGTTGGTTTTTTCTTGTTTAGAACCAACTGAACCAACCCCTTGATAGCCTCGATCTTTACAAGGGGCAGGAACACCTTTTGCTGTTCTGTGTCTAACCTCATGCCGAGGTATTCCAACTGCTTTGTAGGCTGGAACGCTGACTTTCCCCGGTTTAGGACCCAGCCGAATTCTTCGAGGTACCGAACCGTGAGGTTTACTGCCTTTTGCAGACCCGACCGTGAGTGATCTATGATTAAAAGGTCGTCCAAGTATGCTAGGACTGTGACCCCCTGGATCCTTAAATTGGCCAGAACTGGGGCTAGGATCTTCGTGAATACCCGGGGGGCCGTGGCCAGCCCGAAGGGGAGCGCCCTGAATTGGAAGTGTCGCTGCCCCACCGCGAAGCGTAAAAATCTTTGATGCAACTGAAAGATTGGTACATGAAGGTAAGCATCCTTTATGTCTATGGAGGCCAGAAAATCGTCCTTCTGAAGCGCGGCGGCTGCTGACCGGATGGATTCCATCCAGAAGGAATGAACCCTTAGGTAACCGTTTAACCTCTTTAGGTCCAAGATTGGCCTGACATCGCCGTTGGGCTTTGGTATGACAAAGAGATTGGAATAGAAACCTAGGCCTTGCTCTTGGGCTGGCACTTCTATAATTACGTCCTGGCAAAGCAGGTGATCCAAAGCTGCCAGCATTGAGGCTTTCCTTGCTGGATCCCTTGGTAGCCTTGATTCTTGAAAATGAGGCGGAGGATACCTTAGAAACTCCAGTCTGTAACCTGTGGTTACAGATGCCCGGACCCATTTGTCGGGGATCTTGGCTTCCCAAACTTCTGAGAAGAAACGAAGCCTTCCCCCCACCCGCGAGAGTGGGGGCGCCCCTTCATAAGGCAGACTTAGGGGCTGTCTTTGACGGCTTGCGATACCACGGCCTCTTACCCCCAGGGGCCTGTCCCTGCGATCTACTGTTAACGTTGGATCGTGCAGGCGGCCGTCGATACTGCCTGGAATTTGAGGGCCCCGAGACAGGAAAGAGCTGCCTTTTAAATGTAGGAGCCCGGAATGTCTTTTTGACCGGTAAAAGGGTACTCTTGCCATTTGAAATAGTCTGAATATATTTATCCAGATCCTCTCCGAAGAGTCGTCCTCCATGGAAGGGAAACCCTGCCAGAAGCTTTTTGCATGGGGGCTCCGCCGCCCAGTTCTTCAACCATAAGAGCCTTCTCATGTGCACCAAAAATAGTGATAAACGAGAGGCCTGCTGGATGGAATCTTTTATAGCATCTACCGCAAAACACAGAGCTCTGGGAATGTCAGAAAACTCTTCTGCTTGTTGGGTAGGCATGTCCTTTAACATTTCCTTTGTCTGGTCTTTTAACGCCTGACAAACTCCAATTGCAGCCACCGCTGGCTGCACCACTGCTCCTGCCGTAGCAAAGGATGCTTTTAAAAGTGTCTCTAATCTTTTATCAACCGGATCTTTAAACATATGTATGTTTTCCACCGGGCAAGTTAGTGATTTATTCACACATGAGATGGCTGCATCCACTCCTGGGAGCCTCCACCTCTTGGAGAATTTTTCCTCCATGGGGTAAATGACCGCAAATCTTTTCGGTGGCAGAAAAATCCTGTCCGGCCGTACCCAATCCCGAAAGATCAATTCCTCCAAAAGAGGATGGACCGGAAAAACTGCGTTGCTTAACGGAGCTTTCAAAGAGCCCAGAGAGGATACCGGAGGAACCTGAGGCTCTGGCAATGGTAAACTAAATGCCGAGCGGACCATGTCTGTCAAAGACTGTACCCACAGTCTTTCTGTCTGGGAGTCTGAAAATGGTTCCTCAGAGGCAGACCCCTCCAACCCTGAACCCTCTTGGTTCAGGTCTAGTTGATCCTCCTGTGATTCCAATTCCTCCGGAGAGAGAATCTCAGCATCTGAGGATACACCTCTTGGTGATGGGGATCTAACCCGTTTCTTACCAGGAATAGCTCTAGCGATCAATGCTGCTATTCTCTCTTCTAGCCCCCCTAGGGATACGGCTAGCATCTCCTCTGTGATAAACACAGGGCTGGGCTGATCTGGGCCAGCCTCCGCACCAGATCCCCCTAATGGCTCATCCAAGGCGCCTTTTATGTTAATAAGTTGCGGGGAAAGTATCGGCATATCATCAGAATCAGAAGGGGAACCCCTTTGTTTTTTGGTCTTTTTTGTACCCTTTGACCCCGAACCCTTGGAAGCCATAATACAAAATCGAGGGACTCCGCCCACACAACAGACTGTAGTGGCCAGGAGTACAAAACCAGAGTTTAGGGGACAATAGATCACTAATGCCCAAAAACTGATGGGATCCCGTATGTTTTTTTTTTTTTTTTTTTTTTTTTTAAATATATATTATATATATTTTCTTTTTACAACATACAGTGACCGCAAACTTAGTTTGCCAGCCTCCAACCTGCTGCAAAAAGGGGAATTTCTTGGCTTAACAAAAAAGGCATTGGAACAAAGTCCAGCATGTACTACCCCTCTTCCGCCACCGGGAGTCACTGTTCTGCCGCTCTGCGTCCTCTCCTTCTGAAAATCAGCCTCAGACTGAGCACTGACAATGCCTGCTGTCTATAACAGCACAAAGGCGCGCCCCTGTATGACGCCGCAGGCACGCCCCCCCCCCCGCCCTCCTGTCTGAACGGCGCGAAAAACGTCTATAAGACGTGCGCGCGTATGCCGGAAACAGGAGGAACATGGAGGAGCTGCGCTGCTGGAGATCCAGGAACGCAGAACAGGCGGCAGATTCAAACCCCCGGCCAGGTAGGACTCTCCAAAGGCCCCTAGGGATCCTTACTAGCCCTAGGAAGAAAGCAGCAGCTTTAGCTAGCAACACATTCTTAGACAGGGGAACCTAGTGATGGGGGAGAAAGGGTGTCATCCTGTCTCTCTTAGACATAGTGAACAAGGTTGCCCATGCAGAGCATACTTAGGCTATCCCCCCTTTTAGGTTACCCCGGAGAGCCTGCTGTCGAACCAAGTCCCGCAGGCTCCCCCTTACCTGCTCCATGCTGCAGGATGTTTGTCCAGCAAACTGATCCAATCTTCTCCCATCTCCGTGGGTAGCGTAGTAGACCTTCAGGCCCTGGGGTCCTATGAAGGTACCCACTGTCCTGGACCTATATAGCACCCTGGCAAACAGGAACTTATGGTTTTTACAAACTCCAAGTCCTGGGCCCAGGGTCCAGCCCTCCAAAGAGGAGCATTATAGGCAAAACCCCACGGCTTGGGGCCCGGGTACTGTCCACTTTGGCACTGAGGCTCCTTGGACAGATCCGGTTAGCCCGCCCTTAATCCCAAGGATGTGGAGCAAAGCTATTCCGTGACCAACACCTAAGACACTGGCGAAAAAACTGAGGGACTCCCTCTAGGGGAGGGGGTTATATAGGGAGGGGACTTCCTGTTTGAGATTGCCAGTGTCCACACCTGAAGGTACTCCATATAACCCATATAGTAATGAATATGCCGCTCTGTGTCCCGTGATGTACGAGAAAGAAAATATATATTTTTTTTATATATTTTTGGGGAATATTTATTATAGCAAAAAGTATTGCATTTTTTTCAAAATTGTCGCTCTATTTTTGTTTATAGTGCAAAAAATAAAAACCGCAGAGGTGATCAAATACCACCAAAAGAAAGCACTATTTGTGGGGAAAAAAAGGACGCCAATTTTGTTTGGGAGCCACGTCCAACGACTGCGCAATTGTCTGTTAAAGTGAGGCAGTGCCGAATCGCAAAACCTGGCCAGGTGCTTTAGCTGCCTAAAGGTCCGGGTCTTAAGTGGTTAAAGCCTAGTACACACTAGTAGTTTTTTGTACATTTAACCTAGCAGGACTGAACGGAAAAAAAACTGACAGCTCAGGAGGAGCCGCTGTATTAACTATGCAATGTTAGTACAGCAATCTCCTCTGCTGTGCTATTGGGTTCTGACAGGAGGCGTTCACCACCCGCAATTGGCTGAGAGCGCTGATCAGGAACCAATCGGTAGACATTTTTTGGTTATGCCCCATTGATTTTGTTGGACTGGCTGCAGTACACACAGGCTGAATTTCAACCGGTTTCTACCAAGCTGGCCAATGCCTCCCGACATGTGGTCCATGTGCATTAGGCTTTAGGCCCAGCAGGAAATGGTTGAGATTCAAACCGTTAATGGACAGTCTGAATGTAACAAGTTGATCAACTTAGGTGTAACCAGCTTGCCCAATTCTCTTATGGCTGCTATAGCTGCTAGCGATAATCACGGTCTTCTACTGGTGGAACGGCTTCCCACACTGCAGCCGACAATTGCTCAGCAGGAGGGATTCCCCCTGTCAGCACTGTGTATTCATGGCGGAATTATGCACCGTATAAAGTTTAAGTATAAGTTTGCACTGTGATTGGCTGCCTAACTGATAACAAGATCAAAGAGCAAAATACAGACAGGGCTCATTACGGTAAAACATAACTCCCAGTCCCTCATTGATGTAACCTAGAAGGGGAAACCCAATTACATATTTAAAGCAAGTAAAAGATGAAACTATTTTTGTTTGTTATGCGATGTTAATGGGAACATGTAATACATAGTAGAAGTAAGTGTTATCCAAATATGGCTGCAAAAGTGGAAATACACTTCAACAAGTGTGACAGTAAAACCAGTCCTTTACCCAACATTGCATATAGGCAATACTAGTAATGGGCAATAGAAAATATAATAAAGATTCGCAAAAAGCTCTATGCCCATATCATAGAGGCCACAGACCGGGCACTCACTTGATGAATGCAGGCGGCATGTCTCTCTTCATCATCTGATCATCAGTCGTCTGAACAGTTTCTTTCCCAACCTGAAACAAAAAAAAAAAAAAAAATTGGCTTTGTTTAATAAAGTCCCTTTATTGGTTAATAGGGCAAGTAAGAGGTAATCACAACTGCTGGCTTGGAGTCTAGATGTGCTTTGTGATGAGAGCTCCCAGGTACAGCAAGAGAAGGTATCCAAGCAATAAAACAATATCTGGTGGAAAACGGTGTCAATACTCTACTTTGTTTAATACCAGATGCACATTGAATATTTTTGTATTAATTCAGAAACACCAATTATGAGAATAAAAAAGGATACCTGCATTTACCACAGAGGACAGAAGCCTCAAGCTGGCCATGCATGCAAAGTAATAAAACGTGGAATTACTTGCAGGAAGGCTTGGTTCACACTGTCACGACCTGAAAGTCGTGTGACTTATGGTGTAATTTTGCCAGGCGACTTGACTTCTACTTGATGTGACTTTGAAGCAACTTTCAGTGACTGCCTGGGTAATCTTCCTGCAATGTCGGATCTAAATTGCATCAATATAAATAAGGATCTGACTTCGAGGCAACTTCCATTAAAGTCTATGGGCACAAGTCTGATAGAAGTCGCCTTGGAGCTGTACAGGAACCTTTTATAAAATCGGAACGACTTCAGTAGTGCCAATTAAGACAGCTCTCATTGACGAACATGGGAATTTCACTTGTCACGCGACTTGGGGTCTCAAGTCGAATCCCAAGTCGCGGCAGTGTGAGCCGAGCCTAAGGCTTCATGTAGACGGGACGTTCTAACTCTCCTGAACGATTTAACTTGACAGCTAGAAACCGGCATCTAAAAACATGCCGCGTTCTAGGCTCGTTTGCGTCTAGAAGCATTTGAAATGAAAATGGTCTGTAAACGAAATGCTGCTAAAACAAGAGTTTCTGCAATTAGCGCTTGAAATGCCTCTAAACACTACTTCTGAATGCATTTTTTGTACATGTACTGATAAGATAGATGAGGAGAATTTTAGCATCCCACCAGATGGACCAATCTAAAGTAAAAAACATGTGCTTTATCACCTCGAAAATTTACACAGCTGGAGATACAACCAGCTACCCCAACAGCCATTTTAGCAGGCTAATCTACCAGTCTGCAATATTCATTGCCAGTCATTGTCCGCATCTACTAAAAGAAAGCTAGTATGATATACATAGCGCACACACAGTATATCTGCGATACCAGCCCATGCATCCCTAAAGAAAAAGCAGATACAGTATCTTACATTTTTGTAAAAATAATATTTTGTAAAAATCCAATTTATACAAAAATGTGAGGGTGTACTCACTTTTGGCAGCTCAAGGCAAAACTAGATTGTTTAATAAGCAATTTTAAAATTACATTTTATCATGCACGTTCTTCCATACAAGTATCGTAATGAGCCACCAGAGGGAGACATTACAACTGAAATCACTCCGTCTGAGCAACTGTTTTGCCATCAGCCACATAATGGACCTTAATGGTTTCAGAGGGACGGCAGGCACACAGACTAATGCTGGCCATACACGGGTCGAATTTAGAAAAAACTTTTGATAACCTTATCTAAGAATTTTCGTTCGTATTTCGCACCATTAGTGGGCTGCAGCAACAGCCGATTTTTGGGCGGCCATCAAATTTTAATAATGCAACATGTTGGATATTTTTTGTAAAAACAAAATGATTTTTTAATCAATGATGGGAGAATCGTGCGAGAAACGTAATCAAGAAAGAAATGCGCATGTGCAAGAAAAGAAAATTCTGGAAAGAAACAAAGGTTCCCGGGAAGAAAAGAACATTTCCAGACGCACAATTTTTTTTTCTGTAGTAACGTTAGGTGAATTTAACCGTTTGGTCGGTCGAATTTCAAAATCAATAGTGGGACCATCGGATCACAAAATGCACAAATTTTCTGATTTTCAAAAGAAAGTTCTTTCGAAATTCGACCCGTGTATGGCCAGCATAAGACTTGGTTCGCGCCTATAAGTTTTTAGTGCTTTTTGCAGAAACAGAAAAAAAAAAAAAAAAAAAAAAAAGAGCCTACATTGGTTGGTTTGCGCAAATGTTTCTATGGGATAGATTTATAGATTTATAATTTTTTTTATTGTTTTTACTAGTAATGGCGGCAATCAACGATATTTAGCAGGACTGCGACATTGCAGCGGACAAATCTGACACCAAGTGACGCTGATACAGTAATCGGTGCTAGAAAAAAAATGCACTGTCGCTGTATAAATGACACTGGCAGGGAAGGGGTTAACATCAGGGGTAATCAAAGTGTTAAGTGTCATCCTAGGGAATGCTTTCTAACTGTGTGGGGGATGGACTGACTGATGAGCTGGTTAGCAGGAACACAAGATCTCTCACATGTCTGACAGAATGATGATCTGCCTTGTTTACATTCTGTCTCTCCTATGAACGATCACAGGTGGCCATTGCAGACGCCAGACCCGCTGATTGCCTCCCGCTGTGTCGAATCAGCGTGGCTCTGGCAGCACGTGCTTGCGCCCCAGAGCCAACACCGGGAATCACATGCAGGTACGAGACTTGGCCCTTAAGGGCCGACCCTGCATCAGAAAATGTACATGGGGCGTAGAGCTACACGAATCTTGGAAAAATGAGAATCGCGATTCTTTTGCATATGATGAAGATCACGATTCTCTCACGATTCTACAAAAATGTATTTAAAAGATATTTTCATACAAAAAGGAGCTTATGTGCTTAAATACAGTATATGTCCGCTTGTCCCTTCTCACCAACATTACTGTGCAGGAGTGTGGGGTGGAGCAAGATAGCGGAGACGAAACGTCACTTCCTGACGAGGCAGCCGCCGGGTGTACCAAGATGGCCGCCGCTCAGGGACTTTCCTATGGCTGCACCCGAAAATCGCAGGCGTTCCATAAGTGGTTAAAGGAGAAACACAGATAAAGTAATCTACATGTGTACCGTTAAGTTCATCCCACCCATTAAACTACTCCTAGTTAGAGCCTTTCAATTCACAAATGAGAGAAGAGAGATGAAGAGATGGCGCGCACACACACACACACACAGCTCGACAAACCCGGGCGCCAGGTCGCAATTACGACTAGAATTAGCGACCTGGGGTAACCTGTCTCCATGCGCAATCCACCCCCCACCGCGCCGGCCAGTAATAGAGGCCGCAGCTTTGCAGCCTTCTGCAGGCCTATGCTTCTTTCTGGAATCTGGCGTCCTCTTGTGGTGGTTGCTGGTATTACAAGATAACCAGCAATGCTAATGGAGCTTCCCTGCCTGTTTTCATTGCCCAATCTGCTTCTCTTAGAACCCCCAAACATTATACATATATTTTTTATTCCAACACCCTTGAGAAAAAATTGCGGTCGTTGCAATACTTTCTCTCACACTGTATTTGCGCAGCGGTCTTACAAGCGCACTTTTTTGGGAAAAAAATACACTTTTTTAATAAAAAATAAATAAATAAAGTAAGCCCAATTTTTTTTTATATTGTGAAAGATAATGTTATGCCGAGTAAATTGATACCCAACATGTCACGCTTCAAAATTCTACAGGTTGCATGTTTTGAGTTACAGAGGAGGTCTAGAATTATTTTTATTGCTCTACCAATCGCGACGATACCTCACATGTGTGGTTTGAACACCGCTTTCATGCGTTTGCTTCTGCACGCAAGCTCGGCAGGACGGGGTGCGTTCCTGGCTCCTAACTTACTTTTTTTAGCTGGCTCCTAGAGATTCCAAGCAAATTTGTCAAGCTGTGTATATATATATATATATATATATATATATATATATATATATATACACACACACATACATACACACATACACACTAGAGTGATGACAGACTCTGCTATAATCATTACCATGATACCGAGTCTAGACAGAGCCACCAAATAACTGACTTAATCACCAGCAATTCCAATATGAAAGAGGATCTGACTCACAAGATACACACCTACCAGACTTCAGTTCTTCTAGATCTCTGAGAACACTTATAAATAAACTCAACAGCCAAATAAAAGGAATTTTAAAAAGGTTATTTACTTGCTAAGAAATTGTAAGTTTGACACAGCAGCTCTTTATGACACCATAAGGAGTTCATGGCTGGTCAGCCCTCTGCCCATAAAAGGAAGGAAACAGAAATGTCATCTGGAGAATGAGTTCCTTTCATGAGATGAGCTGCTAAACCCATTAGCCACAATTTCCAGCTGTGTAAGGTTCATGTACAATAGAGGGGAGGGGGAATTAAAAGGAAATGAGAGAATATTTAAATTGCCATCTGGCATGTTTGCCAGATCTCTATTAATTGTATTACACATACAAAATTGTAGATCCTCCTTTCCAAGGCTATCCATATTTACTTCAGTCACCTTCTCTCCTTGATAATTGCAGGTAAAATCTGGCATGCTGGTTGTAGCAAAGTTGATCCAAAAAAAAAAGGGCGCAACCTAACCAATGTGCCATGAATAATAAACCTCAATATAGAATAGACCAATCAACAAAAAAGACCATGAAAAAAACGTGAATGTTCAACAAGAGACTCTGGGCATCAAATGACATAAAATTAAAAAAAAATAATAAAAAAAGTGTCTATTGTTAACAATGTGAATAAAGAAAGTCAATAAAATAAAGAAAAAAAAAAATGAATAAAGCAATACAGTCCACTTCTATAACTCCAACACCATTGTGTCTATGAACTATTGCGCTTCAATGTATCAAAACCACAGTGCTCCACCCAAAGTGAGATATTCAATGGCATGCGCCAGAAACCTTCGGCCACACACTGATCATAAAGCACGTATGTATGCATGCATGCATGCATGCATGTATGTACATGCGTGAAACTATCCAATCGATATGCTAAACTTGATCCATTCAAACTCCTGTCTCCTTTCCCAGTTTAAAACGGAGTTCCACCGCATGCGCTATGTTTAGATAATTATTCTGTGAACTTGTCTAAAATCTTAACTATGCTGTGACTCTAAACTTCCTTTCTAAAAACTCAAAATGTAATTCTTTAAAAAAAAAAAAAAAAAAAAGAGTCAACCAATTTTCATTGGGTTTACTTACTTAGGCTGTAGGCACAGAAAGGCCTAGGCACCCTTACATGGCAAGTGTACTGCTATTTTCAGGATAAATTCAAGACAAAGATGTACATTTTCAGGGTACGAGAGTACAACAACATTTCTAGATGTTCCCTAAACCTAGCAAATCCTAGCAAAGGCGACAGGGTTGCCCCCTGTCGCCTTTGCTGTTCGCGGTAGCCATAGAACCGTTAGCAGCTCTGGTACGGTCCAACCCCCTGATTACGGGATTTCAGTATGGTCTGACGCATGAAAAGATTGTTATACGCGGATGACACCATGCTGTTATTGGGGGACACGTCGGGTTCCCTCCGGGAGGCGATGTCTGTGGTTCAGATCTTTGGTTCCTTTTCTGGCCTACTGATTAATTGGACTAAGTCCGCAATAATGCTCTTGGACTCGGTGAACCCGCAGGACCCCACATTGCAGAACATCCCGGTGGCGACTAAATTCAAATATTTGGGTGTCTGGGTCACCCCCCAGCCACTCGACTATGTCACTCTTAACCTCACTCCCTTAGTAGGCAGAATTAGAGACAAAATTAAAATATGGTCGAAATTGAAAATGTCCCTAGTTGGTAGAGTAAACCTCACAAAAATGGTGTTTATGCCCCAGTTGCTGTATATTCTTCATAATACTCCCATGGTTGTCCCCCTCAGGGTCTTTAGGATTATCAACTCCCTATTTCGTTCATTTCTTTGGCTTAATAAGCCCCTCAGGATCAAACTAGAACAACTACAAAAACCTAAGGAGGTGGGAGGGCTTGCTCTCCCAAACCCCTGGTTGTACTACCTGGCAGCTCAATTACAACACATTGCTCGAGCTATGAGTAAGGGACCGGGGGATCCGGTAGTGGACATAGTACAGCACATGACGGGTATGGACAGCATGGTGACTGGACTCAAATCTTTACAATGCGCCAAGTCGAATAAACTTTTCCCCACATACGCACGAATGCAAAAAATTTGGAATAAAACAAGACAACTACAGAACATAGAGGGTTTTACAGGGCACAGCCCAATTTGGAACAACCGCTACTATGAGGAGCTGATGTCTTTGACATGTGGCGAGCGCTGGAGGAGATACAGGGTCACGCACTTGGTTCATATCTTTTCCGGGGGCCGTCTGCTCACTTTTGCGGAGCTCCGGGAGAAGTTTGAATTACCTCAGGCAATGCACTTCTACTATCTGCAGCTGAGTCACGCCATTAGGGCCCAGGCCGGGAACAACCCCTGGATGCTGTCCCCCTCCCCGATCTTCCACTTTATGACTGGAATAACTGGTTTCAGGGGTTTCATATCAGGCGCCTATGCCATGCTGTTGTCGGCGTTTCTGCCGGGCATCCCCGCCAGGGTGGTGACCTCATGGGAGAGAGACGTGGGTGCTTTTGAGGAGGAACAATGGGAGGAGGCACTGCTAGCTATTCGGGGATCCTCACTTAATGTGGCACAGCGGCTGTCACAACTGTATATTGTCCTGCGGGTACATTTCATGCCAGCCAGAATGCACAGGATGGGTTTGGTGGCTGATACATGCCCTAGATGTGCCAGGGATCGTGGAGACCTCATCCATCTGATGTGGCGAGGCACTAAGTTGCACCTATACTGGGTGGGGGTTCTCAAAACTCTGGGTGAGGTCTTTATGATTTAGGTACCGCAGACCCCTAAAGTATGTATCTTGGGTATCATGGACGATTTGCCACTTGAGGACAGTTCGAAGGAAGCCGTTGGCAGGGCCCTCTTCCAGGCCCGCAAACTCATTCTTACCCATTGGAAAGATGTGGATCCCCCTAGATTAGGGGAATGGATAGCTCAGATGCAATTCACACTCAGGGCAGAGAAATATATCTATCAGCACAGTAAACGGAGGGGAAGGTTCAAGTTATTATGGGCCCCCTGGTTAAATACCCCGGGGCTGGCTCCATTAGAGCTGGTACTGGACAGGCTGCTCATATAATGACTGGGAGATACGGGGACTCAAATGGTATAATGAGGCATCATGTGGGGGAGAAGAAGGGAGGGTCAGGGGCCTGAGTCATTGCCCACGCTTGAGTACGATATTGGGTGTGTGAGTTCACAGCTATTTTTCTACCTGTACTATGCTGGTTTAGTAAAGGGAGAGTGTAGTGGGATAGATGTTTTGTGAGTGTATTTTTATCTTTTTATGCTGTTTGAGGATGGACAAAGGCAAATCGTTTAAATCGTTCAAATTGTTTGTAACCATGTATTGTTACCATATTATTCAATAAACATCCTTTTTTGAGAAAAAAAAAAAACTGGGCAGACTGCCCGTATTTTCTTTTGAAAGCCAAGTCTCTGTTATATGAAATAATCGGCAAACTCTGCATTGGAGATGTCAGGGGGAGGTTGAATCGAGATCACAATTTTTTTTTTTTAACGAATTGTGCAGCTCTAAATAATACCCACTATAATTTGTGACACGTTCGCATTTACATAGCATAGCTCAAAAAACATTTAGCCCAGGTTCACACTACTGCGATCACAGACATTGCATGTGCTGTCGATCACATGCGATGTCTACGAGATGCAAGTTCAGCCATACAGTTGTATGACTGAACTCGAATTAGATCCACAGGAAAAAAAGTCCAGGGACTCCCCCCCCCCCCCCCCACCACACTGAAAATGGATCGCATGCGATCCGATTCCTGTGAAAGTTTGCCGTTTGCACTGCAATCTGTGAACTGATCTGTGGGTGTCATTAACAATGTAATGACACCCGTAGCGGTTTGCAGAAGGCAGTGCGAAATGCCTGTGGAAGAGATGTGATGCAGGAACCAGCGCTGTAATCACCTCGGTTTCCTGCATCGCATCAGTGTGGACCTAGGCTTATAACTCCAGCATTAAAACATCTAAATCCTACTTATTTTTCTTGGTTTATGAGGGGGCTGGGGAGAATGGTGTTGGACATAAAGGATAAGTTTACCTGTAGCAGCATGTTACATCCATATTTAGGGTGGAACATGCTATTATCCACCCGCCTCCCACTCTGATCTTCTCCCCCCCATCACCATTTGAAAACAGCATGGAACTGCGGGGCTTCACCCAAGTCATTCATCAATTCAGCTTCCTGTGAATTAAAAGACAAGTCAACCATTGCGCCTGAAGGCGTGTAGTTCGCAATGAACCACATTGATTCTTTTTGCAATTCAGAAACTGTCTGAATCGGAGGTACAGGCAGACAGTGTTACTGAGAGTCTGCAGGACCCAGGCATTGCATCCGCACAATGCTTTTAAGAATGCAATGCAAAAAAAAAAAAATATTTTTTTTTTACCTGCAAAAAGATGTGCATTATTTTTTCTTTACAAAAGATGAACTTATCCTTTAACGGTGTCTGTACTGTGCTAGCAGATCTCGTTATCGATCTAAACTGGATTTGGACGCCGTCTGTCCTAACAAGGGTTAGAGGTTGAGAAGCTTGTCTTCATTGCATGTTACTGAGAGGAACTAGGCCTGTCCCAAGCCTTTTTAATGGGACAATCACCCTTAGACCCCTTTTTACATTGAGTTTTTCAGGCGGTACAGCGCTAAAAATAGCGCTGCTATACCGCCTGAAAAACTCCTGCCCCAGCAACCTTAATGTGAAAGCCGGAGAGCTTTCAAACTGAGGCGATGCGCTGGCGAGAGAGAAAAAAAAATCTCCTGTCAGCAGCATCTTTGAAACGGTAAGAGGAGCGACATGTATATTGCTCCTTGACCGCTCCTTCCCATTGACAACAATGGGAAACCGCGGCAATACCGCCCGCAATGCGCCTTTATAGAGGTGCATTGCAGGCCATATTAACCCCTTCACGGTCGCTAGCGGGGGTTAATACCGCACCGCTAACGCCCGCAACTCGCGGCAATTCCGGCTATTTTTATTGGCGCTACACCGCCAGCGCACCTCCACTGCCCCATGTGAAAGGGACCTAACACTGCCAAAGCACCTTCGCCTATAAAAATATCTAAAGGCCAAGAACCTCTTATTTTTCTACTTTTAGGCATGCTGTGTGAATGGAAACAAACATGGGGTTTGGTCAAATTTTACTTCAAAGGTAAAAAAAAACAAAAAGCTTTGAAGCGGATTGCTCTGTCTTTCCAGGGGTTGCATTTTGCACATATTAGATACTAACCCACCCCTTGCTCAGTCCTGCGCTGCCAAGTTCTCCAGGTTCAGCCAGCCTACCTATGACGCCCCACTTGACACCCCCCTCTGTTTACTGAATGGAGGGACAATGCCTACTGGAATATGTGACATGCATACCACAGGAGGCAAAGGCCACCCGAAAAGGGTGAAGAGCTGCTTTAAGTCTACGTAATATAACCAGTTAATGTCTGTAAAAAATAAACGAAGGTTAACGCTGCATGAAAAATATTAAAAACTGGTAAGTGAATAAAAGCTGCCAGCACCAAAAGTCTCAAATACAAAAAACTCAATACAGTGTGGTTAAATATAGATGCAGCGCTAATAATGTTGAGCATACTCAAATAATGAAATAAAACCAAATCTTAAATGTAATAGTAAAAAAACTAAGAATGAAAACTAAAGCAGAGTACCAAAATAAATAAAAGTCACAATAAAGTGTAGATCCGTGAATCAGATAAAGAAACAATCTGAAGTAAAATGACTTACTAGAAGACCCAATATAGTGTGGATTCGTCAAACAAAGTCTGTGTAAAGTGCAGGAATAAAAACTTCTTTATCCAGAGTGCTTCACACAGATCTCCTTACCGACTGGAATGACCACCGTAAGGTAGTCTCACCAAACATAAGGAATCCCAAAAACCTGTACAGGATGTTTGGAGTTGAAGCTATGCCCGTGACACTCGGAAACAAGAAATGCCCCCATGGTGTAGTACTCGATAAACGGAATTTTAATGAACTAAAAGAATCAAGTCTTCATAAGCGGTGTAACAATACAGGATAAAGATAGAGCTCCATCTCTGACCTGCATTGTTACACCGCTTATGAATGCCTTGGCAAGTCTAAGAAAAAGAAACCGATACCCCGGGGCACCATTACCAAAAAGGTACCAAATTGAAGTCCGAGGAAGAAAAATATAATCCATACAAAAGCATGATATTAGCAGGCAATAACATAGTAAAGTACCGAAATGCTGTGCCCAACTTGCAGCTGGAGGCCTTTGGTATACTTTACTACAGGTACTTATATAGCGCAGTTTACGCAGTGCTTTACAATTATTTTGTACAATCACACCAGTCGCCGTCTTTAAGGAGCTTACAATCCAAGGTCCCCAACTCTCATTCATACAACTGCCATCACTGAGCTTCTGGTTCAGTTCTGGTTATGTACTCCAATGCACGGTTCACAGACATTTCTGAAGAAGCAGAGGATGACAAGTTTGAAATTGATGAAATATTAACGCCAACAATGAAAGCTCTGGAAGTATACTGATAACTGTTGTTCCCACAGATCACAAAAACTGTGGAAAATTGAGCCAAGTGGGTGGCATAGATAGAAAGCCACTGTCAGCTCCACATTCTCCTGTCACTCCACCAGGATGTGCTAAATTAGAATGACCTTTACTCTACAGTTTCGCAGCCATTATCCTGTCATCACACAGACAACTCTGTGCAAACTGGAGAGAAAGAGACCCTGCGCTGACCCAATGGCTGCCCACAGGTGGTACGAGACCACCCAACTGCCTTCCAGAACAAAGCCAGGCACAATCTATGGGCAGGAAATGCACAGATCATGTGGTCTATTTTCAAAGCCAATCGTGCTTAAAAAAAAAAAAAAAAAAAAAAAAAAACCACAGGAAGAACAAACGCCACACTAATACGATAAAAATTTAGGCCCCCCCATTTACAATGGAGAGCAGATACTACAGTGTTTTCTCCACACTATGCCTGCATTTATGGTCCATGCATAAAATTCAAACCATGATATACCATACAGGCCAGAATTCTGCAGAGAACACCTCATGTTTGGTGGAAGAGATAGCCATGTCTTCCAGAAGTTAGGCAACAATGGCTCTCCTGCCAGCTCACCCATACAAAAATTTCAATGAAGCTTCAATTGCCTCAGAGTCCCTAAACAAGCAAAGAGCTGTGCATTATAAAATGTACGAGGGGTTTGATGGTCACCAGTGGTGTATTTAGGTTTTGTGCTGCCCTAGGCCTGATTCATTTCGCAGAACCCCCCCCCCCCATTTAAAATATGATCCACCCCTTCCTGTTTAAGACCTGCCCAGAAATTTTCCAGTGGGGACACTAGTTCTGAGGGCCTTTGGGGGGGGGAATGATATAAAATCATTTTTTTTTTTCCCAGCAATCAACAGAAATAAAATTAAGATTCCTTAATATGTACAACTGACACAAGCAAAGGATTGCAGGAGAGTCATACTACCTACCTGCCAGGTATATGCGACCATGTCCTTGTCCCTTGTGTCTGCGCCATCCCTATCATACCGGCAGCAGAGGGGCCGCTTTATGGGGGCGCCAGGCCATTTTGTCTTGCGGCTTAGTCCATCTGATAAGACTGGCGCTACACTAAAAGTGTAGTGCAAGCTGGCGGGGACTATTTTAATGCTGCCCCCCTGCCAAGTCTTGCCCTTGTTGGCCTAGGCCAAGATACAGCATTGATGGTCACACCATAACAGTGCTTTACAACTAGGACCCTTAGGGCTCATATAACCCTTATATCCATTGATCTACATGCATCAATGGCAGTTCAACGCCCTTGCGTTGAACCTGCATCGATGCATGTAGATCAATGGATATGACGATCAATAGATAGGACGTCCCTGCGCACGGAAAATTGATTTATATATGCCCTTTTCAATAGGGTTGCAACGATACCGATACAAAGCATTTCAAGTACTTCTGCAAATGCTCCGATACCTAAAACCGATACTGTTGCAGTGTGACCCGAGCACATACTAAATGAATGGGCACAAATCGCACTGCAAAGCATCGCAGGGTGTGTATAGCATCAGGGTGCATATCAGAGAGGATTCACGCATACCCCCTGGCGATAGGGTGTGGGAATAAGAATGAGTTTAGACCCCCTAGTGATGTGAAGATTACAATGCCATATTGCCTCGCTTTGAACCAGAACATTAAAAAGGACCAGATGTGGACTGGAATGGTGAAGGTTAATGGTAACATAGCAGTGCCACCTGATGGAGACAGCAACATACTGTATATACTGAGTATAACCTGAGTTTTTCAGCACATTTTTTTTTGCTGAAAATGCCCCTCTCGGTATATACTCAAATCACCTTTTTGCACCTGATCTCCCGGACTTTGGGGACCCAGTAACGACCAGTCGTAGGTCCCCTGGACCCCAGAACTTGGCACACACATAGCCCCACTATTAATCTACACGTGTGCAAAGTTTGTTGCCCTGGGGACCTACGGCCGGGGAGCACTGATTTTTTCAAAGTCAGGCACCACTTCTATATACTCCCATGTTAAACACTATTCTATTCATGGGCACAGTGAGGCACAGTGAGGCATGCAGATGGACACCCTATGCTTATACTCGAGTCAAAACGTTTTCCCAATCTTTTGTTGTTAAAATTAGGTGCCTCGGCTAATACTCGAGTATATATGGTACTTCCTGGGAGGATCCAGGTCAACACATTATTTCCTGACGATTAGAAACGGCCATCCCTTTACGATGGTCACTTAGGAGGACTACACCGGGCAGGTAATAGAGCTGCACAATTCATTGTTAAAAGATTGTGATCTCGATTCAACCCCCCATACGTTCTTAATCCAGCATTTTCATGATTCACGTAACAAGTACAGAGAATTTCTCTGCTTACAGCTGTCAAAAATAAATAAAATAAGCAGCCGGCGTTTTGTCTAGAAGTGCCCCCTATCGAATAGTGCCCGGGTGGAAGTGCACATGCGCTGCACGGAGCCACAGAAGAGCCGAGTATACCATCAGCTGTGGTCTCGCGTGGCCAAGGCATGTTCATGTAGGAGAGGGGCGGATAATTCCAAGAAGGGGGTCGGATTTTTCAATGATGGACAGAGCTGGGGGCAGAATTTTTATCAATGGGCAAAGAAATCCACAAAAGAAATCTATCTGCTAATCATTTTGAAGGTTTGCGGGGGAGGGGGGTGTTTAATCAATTGAAGGTCGGCATTTTTTTTTTATTAAATAAAGATTTCTGAACATCAACGTGCCTCGGCAACGTGCGATACACCCAATGTAAACTCAGCTGTTCTGAGGGTCCGTTCTGCGCATTCACAGTTCCGGCCAGTCATTTTTCGATAGGGGGCAATTCTCGACACGACACAGGCAATGTTTATCAACAACATTGTTCAGTGCTGAAAGAAAAAGAAACGTATCTTTCGGTCCAATAACAGATTAAAAAGTGATGAACTTCGGTCTGTAAACAAAGACCGTTCACTTTACAGCAACCTACATTTTTTTTTATTATTAAAATTATTCCTCTGTTTAATCCCTTATTAATCCTTAATTTACTGTAATCAGCCCAATAAACTACTTATCCTCCAATCATTTCCTGATGATTTTTATTTATTTTGTAAAATTTACTTCTATTTAATAAAAAAAAAAAAAAAAAAAATTTGCTTTGTGCATTCATTATTTTTACACCTTTAACAAATATTTACATGTTTCGCATTGCAAAAAAACGCATTTGTTATTTTATTGCCTTATTGGATATCCTAATGTTCAGCGTTTGAAAATCTTTAAAAAAAAAAAGAGAAAAAGAAAAAAGAGAAAAAAAAAAGAAGAGAATTGCGATCCCCCCCAGTAAATCAAATTGTGATTCATTTATCAGCGGGTAGGGGGTGTTTGCTGGGTTGTGTCCGAGTGCTTTTCTGTCTCTCCTGGAGCCCAGCCAGCATACAGACCCTAAGGGACTTATGCAACTATCGTCTCCGTTTTGTTTTATATGCTTTGTATTACTATTAGATTTTATGTTCTCCGTAAATAAACAAGACCTCTGCTTCCTTGAGCATTGTTTATTTTAGTAGAAAATATTTGTTTTATCAACAAATATTGTCAGAGCTTTTTATAGCCAATTATAGGAACAGGCAAGATAATACATATTTAAAATTTAAACAGGGGGAATCCAAAAACCACCCCCTATTTCACATAGCAACCCAGTCCCGGGCCTCAAGGAGCTTACAGTCTAAAGGTGCCCAACTCACATTTATACACATTAGGACCAATTTAGACAGGAGCCATTTAACCTACAAGCATGACTTTGAAGTGTGGGAAGAAACCGGAGTACCCAGAGGAAACCCACGCAGGCTCAGGGAGTACACGCAAACTCCATGCAGGTAGTGCAGTGGTTGGGATTCGAATGGACGACTAGTGCTGCTAGGAAGTGCTCATTCATAGCTTAATCTTCAGAGGAAACAAGATGCAGAATGTCATGGCTTAACCATCACGATTATGAAGTGAATCACAGGTATGGCTGAACAGAACACAACTTGGCAGGTAAAACGGCTCTCAAGCTTACAGAGGTTTGGTCCGACAATAGGCTTAAGAAAGACAATAAGCCTGATACACACGGGCCAAATATCGCCTGGTATAGGCCGGTACAACAAACATTTGACCCTTCTGTACAGCAGCCTGGCCAGCTTCTGTCAATTGGATGCCAGCTTTCCAGCATGCCCAATGGGCATCCAATGAGCGCTGGTAGCCAATGGCTGCGAGTGCTGACCAATGCTTTCCTGCAGGGGGCCCAGTCCCCTTCAGAACACAATAGCTCGGTGGGGAGATCGCAGTACTAACATCACATCATAGTACAGCAGATGCTCCTGTTTACAAAACCCGCTGGGTTGAAAACAAACTTAAAGTGTGTACCAGGCTAAGGAGCGTAGTGAGCCCTGCCCAAGTTCTTGTCTGCTGGGATTACAGGAACAAGGTAAAGAAGGAAAGTAGCCGGAGGACATGCTCTTCAGGAAGCGAGGGAGGTGTGAAGTAAATCTCAGCCATGCCTATGCAAATCCTATAAGAACCTTGATCTCATGACAGTTTTTTATTGCTATTGGAATTATAAAAAGTCAATTACTGACACTCCATCAATACGCATTTCATCTAAGAATACAAAAAACATCCAGAATCCATAAAGTAAATGATAAATATCACAGAGAAAATAAAATGGTCTTGTCCATCAAAAAAATAAATAAAAAATTATTGGATTGGAGAGAAGATGTAGAGTTGTATTTGGAGCTGTGCCCAGCTGTATTTACTAACTGATCTGGCCGAATGCCAGGGTGCTATCCACAGATAACCAACTGTAACAAAGTATTGCTTTACACCTGCCACACCCTTCACACACAGATCTCCACACTAGACGCCTGAAACAATTACGATTGCATTCTTCAGTACAATTATTGGGCTTCATTGATGCCAACCCCACGTAGCTACATTTACTTCCTGTCCCACTTCCTGCTTCCGCCGAGGAGCTGGTAAGGCGATTCAGCTTAATCGCCTACAGCAGCCCCTCCCTGTAGGCGATCGCATGGGACACATGACAGGTCCCATGCGATAGCCTATCCAATCAGCGGCGGACCACGCCGCTCGCGCAGTTCCGCTCGCGCAGTGGGTGCCCGGCCGTGAAGCCAAAGGCCGGGTGCCCACAGTTGTGACGAAGACGCCGGCCGGGGAGGGGGGGGGGGAGGAGCGGAGCCCCGGTCGGCGCATCGTTGAAACGCTGGAGCAGGTAAGTGAGTGTTTATTAAAAGCCAGCAGCTACACTTTTTGTAGCTGCTGACTTTTAATAAACACTAACATTGGCTGGAACACCCCTTTAAAGGTTTGAAAACGAACACACATTGCGTTTTCCAGGTATAATGTCCCTGGAATTTTATGTGCACTAACCTGAATTAGACCTACACAGCCATCTTCTGAACTACAGGACACCTTCCTATGCATCGAAAAAAAAAAAAAAAGGCGAGAGGAAGGTTTTGCCATCAACATTAAAGTGGATGCAAATCCTTACATACAGCTGAAGTGAACAGCCTCGGGTGATTCACAGAGATGAAAAAAATCTCCCTATATAAGTTTTACGTGTATATCTGCAGTCTTTTCTCTACACTCTTCAAAGGGGCAAATTGTGTTAAAAATCGTTTCTCTGTCAGAAGCACAGAGGAGGGGGTGGAGAGGATGCAGTAACAGTGTGCGAGATCTGATTGGAGGAAAACACCACCCCCCCCCCCCCCCCCCCCCCGCCCCCTTTGCACAGCAGATATACAGCTTGGTGAATAGACAGGCTCCACGACAAAAATTTATCTCATGTGTTGGAAAACTTCTCAGAAGTGACACATGCTGATAACAGAGGAAGGAAGCACCAGAAAGAAATTACACTCAGGCCTTGTACACACAAAGGGAATATTTCCGCTGAACATGGTCCGACGGACCATTTCGGCCGAAAAATCCGCTCGTGTGTAGGGGCAAACGGACCGTTTTGGCCGGATTCCTCCGGCGGAAAAATTTCAAAGCATGCTTTGAAATATTTCCGCCGGATAGGTGCCCGTCAGATATGTCCGCTGGTTAGTACGGCAAACCAGCGGACATATCTGCCCGCACATGCGTCGTATCCTGTGAATGGATCCGACGCATGCGCGCGGAAGTGTTTACTTCCTGGTGCGGTCGCGTGGCGGTGACGTGGCGGCGTCCACGTCACCGCCGCGTCACCGCGCTGTCCGTCGGCGGGGAATTTGATCCGATGGTGTGTACAGCCATCGGATCAAAGCAATCCGGCGGACAGATCCGATGGGAACGGTCCGTCGGACCGTTCCCATCGGATTTTTTACCTCGTGTGTACAAGGCCTTAAAGTAGAAGTCAAGCCTGAGCTTTTTAGGCTGGACTTCTCCTCTGGGTCACATGAGTTAAAGCGGATCTCCACCCAAAAGTAAACAGGATCGAATAATACTTCTCATAAACAATGCTGAAACCAATATTTTTTATTAAAATAATATTTACTGTACCATGAAACTGGATGGGCTTCCTGTCTGCCTCCCTCTGTTTTTTTGTAGAGTTTCTCCGAGTTTCCTGTCCAGCGTAGTGTCTTCTGGGAGATTTGTCATAGCTCCCTTGATATCGTATTCTACCCTGTTAGACTAAATATCGTGCGATTTCGAGGAAGAGGAAGTGACACGCAATGTACACAAAGGCAGGAGGGCGGGCTTTACAAAAATCTCTATTACAGGACAGATAAGCTCGCACAGCCGGTCACCTTTGCCAGTGCGCATGCGCGAGATCGAGCGGTGGATGCTGGGACAGCATCCACCGCAAATAGGAAGTGCCTGCTTGTGGGCTTATAACACCCAAAGCTAAGATGGCAACGGGAGGAAACAAAGAATATTAGTATTTATTCGGGACAGAATCACAGCGAAGCGCCCGTGGGACACTAGAACAGTGAGTTTAGCAAAGCAGCGCTAGTAATAATTTAAATACCCCTTAAACAAAAATTTGATTTGGCGTGGGAGATCCGCTTTAAATTCAGTCGATCAGTCGAGGCAGTGCGTCATCCCGACTTGACAAGTTTGGATCCATCAGCTGCCTTGATTGATGGCAGTTTCAGCAATCCGCCAAAATTGGCCGCTCCCCACTCCTCCACAGCTAATCACTCCAATGAGCGCGGAGAATCAGAGCAGGAGCGATGCTGACTGACCGTCACCATCGCTCTGCTTAGGGAGGAGTGTGAACCGAGCAATCTGCGATGTTCGGTGGCTTGGTTCTCAGCGCAGAGACGGAAGAGGACAGCTGCAGCATCAGTCTGATGCACCATCCACCTAGGTAAGTACGATTAGTAAAATAAAATATACAAATATACTACTTTGTTAGGCCCCTTTCACACTTGTGCGACTTGTCCTGCAGAGTTGCATGACAAGTTGTTTCCCATAGGGCCGAAAAACTAAATTGATTATGAAATTAAACAGATTACCATTTTCATAAATCCATTAATCAGCCAGTAACATATGTGGTTAAAAACGAAAAATAGCCTTTTATAGTACAAAAAGGAGCAAATCACTACTGTAAATATTTCTCACTGTTCCACAGTAAAACAAATAACCCCTTAAAGTAGCAATTATTTGCTCTTTTTGTACTATAAAAGGGCTCATTTTAGTTTTCCTAACCCTATTATGTTACTAAACGTCTTAGGCCTGGTTCAAACTATGCGTTATTGGCAGAAACGCACTACTGTTCATTTAACATGGTGTCCTATGGGACACATTCGCATCTCCTCCTGGTCCAACTTCTGACGTTGTCTCTGGTTCAGGTGTGACTTTACACAAGGAATGAAAGTTGTAGCCCATGTCCTGGTTACGTCTGTGTGTGGTGACTCTTGAAGGACTGACACCAGCCATAAACTATTCCTTGTGAATCTCCCTCAAATTATTGAATGGCCTTTGCGTCACAATCCTCTAAAGGCTGCAGTTATCCCCATTGATTGTGTACCTATTTTTTACCACACTTTCTTTCCACTAATATATCTGGATACAGCACTTTGAATAGCCATCTTCTTTAGCAATGACCTTTTGTGACTTGCCCTCTTTGTGGAGGGTGTCAACGACTGCCTTTTGGTCTTCCCCCATGATTGTGTAACCTACTGAACCAGACAGAACATTTGGCTAAGGAAACATTTACAGGAGTTTTGAGTTAGCCGATTAGCGTTCGACACCATAAGTACAATATTGAACTTTTTCACAATATTAAAATTTTCTGAGATACGGAATATCGGGTTTTCAGTCACTAGCTGTAAACCATAATCAAAAGAAACAAATGCTTGAAAATATATTGTGTGTAATGCATCGATATAATATATGAATTTAACTTTTTGAATTGAATTACTGAAATAAATTAACTTTTTGATATTCAAATTATTTGAGATGCAACTATGTGTTTTGCTCAGATTCAATGACCAAGGCTTAAAACCACTTTAGAAGAGGCAGCCTTTGGTGACAACAATGTTCCTCCATAGATACAGTACAGCAAATGAGCGTTGCTACTCTAGTACACTGTAAGTGGCAAGGATCACCAGGTTTTCCAGTCCTGCTTCTTTGTAATGTCCTCCATGAGCCCTCTCCTTTTCTCTCCCTCACATTTGTTTGAACAAGCAGTGCATTTTAGTTACATCACGTGCACTACAAATCCCAAATCCCAGTCACTAGTCCCATCTCCTGAACAAGCAAGAGAGGTCGACTACTGTCCTTCAAACAGTGAAAATATGGAGAACAAAATGTAGCCACCCTCTAACAGAAAGTTGGATCACAGAAGCAAGAATTCGAAATTCTGTGATTTTGTATTCTTAACATTCATGGGTGAATACATACTTGGCCCCCGCCTTCCCTCAAGCCACTCCCGACGCAAGATACAAGCCTTGCAAGTGTTTTTATTGAATAAATAAAAACTATATTACACTATTCCTGTCTCTTCGTGGCTCTCTTTGTTGGAGCCAAAAATTTTGCAGATTGAAAAAGATTAAGGGGAGGAAAAAACGTCTTTTGCTTAAAGCGGAGTTCCACCCAGGGAAAAAAAAATTGCCCAAAAGTCCTAAAAAAAAAAAAAAAATTTATACTCACCTGAAATACCTGTTGCTATGCGGAAGTCCGTAATCTGCTACTTCCGCACCACAGTGCGATTTCTTCTTCTCCTAGTGAATGGGGCGCGCTGCTTTCTGGGAACTGTGTGTGTTCTCAGAGAGCAGCCGCCCATTCATAAGCCGGCACGAGACTCAGACAGGCGCAGTTTCCCCTAATGTGAATGGCAGCGCGGGACCTGCATCGATCGTGGGACCGGCATCGGGGGGGCCATCAGTGTGGGCAAGTAGGATAGGTAAGTGTCCTTATTAAAAGTCAGTAGGTACACTGTTAGTAGCTGCTGACTTTTAAACAAAAAAAATTTGCAGGTGGAATCCCGCTTTAAGCCCATGAGGAGCAGTATTTTACGGTTGTTGGATTGAGACGGTATCCTGCAATAACATTTCTTGGATATACCGATTACATCCTGTAAGAGACCTTTCACACATCGGTAATGATCCGCCTCCATGTGTCCGTAAGCTCAGCGGGCATCGCTCCGTGAATCCCCGCTGAGCCGCCGGATGACAGGGCGGTCTCCGCACACTGTGCAGGGACCGCCCTGTCTTTTCTCCGCTCTCCCCTATGGGGGATCGGATGAACACGGACCGTGTGTCCGTGTTCATCCGATCATCCGATCCGCAGAGGGAAGAAAAAAAAAAAAAAAGGACATTCTTCCGTCTGCAAAAATCGGATGTCTGCGGAGGCGGTCGATTACGGGTGTTGACGGATGTTTATGCACCGACACCCGCAATTACATAGGGACCAATGTATGTTCCTTTTTCATCCGCAAACGGATGGATTAAAAAAAGCTGATATACGGTCCGTACGTGTGAAAGGGGCCTAAGAGGCCTGATAAGGAAGCACTGAGGACTTTTTCTCCTAATTGCCTGATGGTCATTTATGGCCTTAAAAACCTGGTGAGCGCATTTGTGTGGCACTACGGGTAAAGCACTTAGATTGATACACGTTGCACATGGGAGGCACGGTGATGGAACACTAGAAGAACCAACATTTATTATTGTTTACACACTATATATTATAGAATATTTTATTATCTGCTTTAATCATGGACATTGAATATTATATAAATAATATATATTTTTTTTATTTAGACACTATGGCCCGGATTCACGATCGTTTTACGTGTGCGTCGTCATATTGCTACGCCGATTCGCGAAGCTAGATACGCCGTAAAACAAGGCTTCAGTCGCCCGACGTAACTTGCCAACGCCAGGGTATCGTGGGCGCATAGTTACGCTGGACGCATTCGGCGTTCCCATTTTGAAATGAGTGAGATACGCCGATTCACGAACGTAGATGCGCACGGCCGCTTCATATACACGATTTGTGCAAGGCTTACGTCCGGCGTAAAGTTACCCCTCATATAGCAGGCCCAGGTAATGCAAAGGTATGGGCCAGGGAACGACGCTGTCGAATTTTACGGCGCGTACGCCGTTTACGTAGGACTACGTGAATAGGGCTGTGTGTAGGTTACGTTCACGTCATAGGCAGTGTTCAACTTATCTTAGGCAGATATTTTGACGCAACTGTGAGCATGCGCACTGGGATGCATCCAAGAGACGACGCATGCGCAGTTCGTTTTTTGAAGCTGTGGCCATCATTTGCATGGGGTCACGCTTCATTATAATTTATCACGCCCACTTCCATCTACTTTGACTTACGCCGACAACTATACGCTACGCCGGCGCAACGTTGACCGCATATTCTATGTGAATAGCATGCTTGCCTCTCAACGTTGCGCCGGCGTAGCGTAAAGTAGATACGCTAGGCCCGCACAAAGATGCGCCGCTCTACCTGAATCAGGGCCTATATGTGCTTTGATTCTTATCCTGTTGTGCCCTTTCACTTTTCATTTACCGTTTATTAGTACTACTCATTTTGAAGCTGAACTTCATACACAGGAGTAGTTTATTTGAATTTTTATTATTGATTGGCGCCAATTCCTATTTATATATACTTGCCCTCTATAGTAGTTTTAGAGAGTTTCAACTAAATTTTCAAATCAATGTTCACTTTAGCATGTGATTGTAGAGATAGAAAAAAAATGTCCCAGCAGCAAATGGAATGATGATTGCCATTTTCTGTTCCCTGAACAATCCAGTGGCTGTAAACCTCAGACATGAAATGTCAATAAAGCATATCCCTCTATAGCAGTGATGGTGAACCTCAGCACTCCAGATTTTTAGAAATAGCATTTCCCATGATGCTCAACTACACTACAGAGTACATGAGCATCAGGGGAAAATGTAGTTCCAAAACATCTGGGGTGCCAAGGTTTGCCACCACTGCTCTATAGTGTGTACATGTCTCAGTAAAGAGCACTGTGTGTCATTTCTGTCTCCTGCTTCATTCCTCTCCTATCAGCATGAATTACGTCTGACAAGTTTCCCCGACACCAAGAGAAAAAATGGTGACAGGGGAGGGAGCTCCAGGAGATCAACAGCCTCATCTCTGTTGCTGTGTGAAGGAGGGCGTGTCCCTTCTCTCCAATCAGATCTCAGAGCTCTCCTAACTGAGCTCTGCAGAGTAATTTCCACCCCCTTTTTTTTGCAGCTCAGACAACCTTCATAAATTCTGGCCTTTGAATGGATGTAAAAAAGAAAAAAACAGCAGATAGACAGGTACAACTTATGTAGAAAGAATTGGTTTAATCTCCATCACCTGAGGCCAGTTATTTCACTGTGTATATGTAAGGCCTCATGTACACTGCTGCTGGTAAACTGATGTTTAGAAGCAGTTGGGCATTTTTTTCTCTCCTCTGTTAGCTTATCTGTCCATGTACACTGGGTCGTTTTACAGTCGTTTCTAGGCAGTTGAGTTTAGAGGCTTTTTAGAATGTAAAAAAAAAAAAGGGTTCAGAGCCAGAGTTTAGGGGCATTTCAAGTGCCAAATGCTTCCAAGCATGGCTAAACATGGTAACTCGTGTTTAGTTTACAGGCGTTTTTCAATTTTGGGCATAAATGGAAAAAAAAAAAAAAAACACACACACACACACACACACACACTTCTAAAAACGCAAACACAGCAAAACGCTGCTAAACGCGGCAAAACTGACGTTTTAAACTTGTGTTACTATCCGTCAAGTTAAATCGTTCAGGAGAGGTTGTTAAAATGTCCCGTGTACATGAAGCCTAAAGGTTTACAGCAACTTTAAGTTAAAAAAAATAAAATTACCAAACATTTCAAATTAAAAATGGTATACGAGTCGAGAGGCATCTTAATATAGCGCGGTCTTACCCTGAAGAGTCCCGACGCGTATAGCAGAGTTCCTGGGAAAAGAGGACTCAGGAACCAAAAGCAACACCGAGCGGCAGAAAGGGTGGAAGAAAGAGGCTACGCCGGAAAGACGTGCAAGAAAAGCCAAATCAGCAGAAATCCATGGAAGACCAGGATAGTAGGGGCCTCCTGGAATTAGACAGGGAGGCTATTCCATAATACGGCTCCCTGGTAGAAGGCCCGACCACCACACCGGATCTTCTTGGGCACCGAGATGTAGAGGAGATCTCTGCTGGGAGATCTGAGTGATCCGACTGTTTTATTAATTTTTATTTGGTGTCAATGATGCTTATGAGTCATTTTGTTTCTTTGTCTCTTGCTCTGTTCATTGTGGTGATCTTGTGTTGTCTTTGTTGAGTGTGGCTGTGTCGCAACAATTTCCCCTTGGAATAAAGTAAATGTGATACACAATCAAGCAGAGGTAAGTCCTGAATGTACCTGAAGCACCTCATCTGGGATCCTGTGCATTACGACAGTTCATGCATGTCAGCGCCACTGTTCCGGACGTGGTCCCTGGCTGAGGTAACGTGTCGGGCTGCATTTCACACTTGTGCCATAATCCAGCAGATATACAGGCCTGTCCCCTTCTAGCTAGCCCCAATCCCTCCTTCCTGTATGTTGAGGGCGGTACAAAGTTACACTGCCACTTCACAAAATATATAAAATGTCCAGAGAAAATTTCTTCACATATGACTGCAGAGAAGAATGAGTAGAGAAAACCCTGGCATTATGCCCACGTACACCCAGACTTGTGTATACATATGAGCCAATTTATTCCAATACACGTATGAAAGAAATTTGGGCTGCCATTGCTGTCCCCTCCTTAGAAAGTTCCCCGTCACTGTGTTGACGCTTTGGCTTCCAGAATAAAGAATTCTAACTTCTCTTTTTGCTGCATGCTTCAGAGGTCTGGAAACCACACAAAGCCATGCAACTTTTGTTTGCGGAAGCAGACCAGCAATGGCAAACCACACATTGGCCAGAAAGCAGAATATCAAAGTGACAACTTCCAAATAATGCCGACAACCAAACACCAGTTGCAACACGTTCAGCTTCACTTAAAGCGACTTGATGCCTCAGAGTTAATTGCTTTGACTTTACAGAATACGTGCTAAACGTTTACCATGTAGAATGCAGAAATCTTCTGTAAGAAGAATGGCCTCATTCACATGAACAAGGTCTTTGTTTCTGCGTGTGGAGCAGAATAAATGGACACCCAGCAGCTGTATAGACTCCAGCACACAGCCAGTTCTGATAGGTATTCAGGTATGGGTACACATCTCCACATACACGGGGTGCATTCAGGGCCCAGCACCCACCCTTGCATTCCTGGTAAAATCTCTGACTGCTCCACGCACATGAATACATGCCCATTCGTGCCTAAAGCATCCATATTTCCTTTAATATAACTTGAGGGAGGGGTGGAGGGCACCTCTTAAAGTGGTTGTAAACCCTCGGGACACGTTACACCTACAGGCCAGCCTAAATTAAGGCTTACCTGTAGGTGCTTGCAATAGCTGAGAGATACACGGTCTCAGATATTTGCAATTTCCCTGAGCGACAACTTCAACAGCGCATGCGCCATCTTGATAGGGCGCGCTGTGCCCTTTCAAGCCGGGGTCATGCCGCAAAAAGTGGCTCCTGCGTGTATGCGCAGGAACGACGTCTTGCGACTCCAGCCAGTCAGAGCCGGAGTTTGTGGCCCTCGGAAGAAGAGGGGTGAAGATGGTTGCTCGCTGACAGCGTGGAGGATGGTGACATTACAGGCTTCTACGGATTGGCGATTTAACCAATTCACAGAAACTGTAGCTAGAGAGGTTAATGTTGACTCAGGCTGGGTTCACACTTGCTACGACCGTGGCTCACAGCAGGGGGTCCAGTGCATCTCTGTTCATCGATTTAAGTGTGAATCAGGTCCGAATTTCTGCCTGAATTTTCAGCCAATTCAAAGCCAAAGACTCACAGGACCCCTTCCAAATTTAAACTGCGGCTTCCCCGAAAGTACGTGAACCTACTCCATTGAGAGCCAATCATACTCTGTCATGAAAACCGGTTGCGGTGAAAAAAAGTGTGAACCCAGCCTTACCCTTTCACACCTTTCTTTAGTCGGGGCACAGGTGCACATTACGCATGTCTCGTCCTACTCAATAGAGTCCTCGGAACAGACGGTCATGACAATATCCAAAATAGAGGAAGGGAAAATTTCACATATAGAAAAGGATGATGCACAAAAAAAGTGAAAGAAATGGCCCAATTCCACTATCTCTGCGCTAAGGGGTTAAAAGTATTCACAGCAGTGTAGATAAAAATCAATTAAAAAGGTCTAAAACATTGATTGAGCAGCCGCTTCAAATAAAAATCATATACATCAAGATAGAAATTGATACAAAAACTTGTAATCAAATCCTATAGCAGCGCTAGTTGTCACTCAAGTCCTTAATGTGGCAGCTCTTTTTTATGTATATTAGTACATAAAAGTGAAAAAAGTTCACCAGAGGTGAGGAGATGTGTAACAGTTCAGTGGGAAAGGTGCTCCTAAATCAATATGCAGCTGTCCATCGCAAGTGAGATCACTCCTGTGCACTCCACCCATCAAACGTCTCCCGTGCCAGTGACCCCCCAAGGGGATCTACTCACCAGACAGTGTAGAAAGTTAGGCTCTGAACATCAATCCCTTCTGCTCTTCACCAACTCAGGATAACCACTGATCAGCGTGTAATAATCCTCTCACCTGGAACTTCCTGTCTGTACCTGACATCACTTCCTCAGAAGTGATGTCAGGTACAGACAGGAAGTGATGTCAGGTACAGACAGGAAGTTCCAGGTGAGAGGATTATTACACGGTTATCCTGAGTTAGAGAAGAGCAGGAGGGATTGATGTTCAGAGCCTAACTTTCTACACTGTCTGGTGAGTAGATCCCCTTGGGGGGTCACTGGCACGGGAGACGTTTGACGGGTGGAGTGCACAGGAGTGATCTCACTTGCGATGGACAGCTGCATATTGATTTAGGAGCACCTTTCCCACTGAACTGTTACACATCTCCTCACCTCTGGAGAACTTTTTTCACTTTTATGTACTAATATACATAAAAAAGAGCTGCCACATTAAGGACTTGAGTAACAACTAGCGCTGCTATATGATTTGATTACAAGTTTTTGTATCAATTTCTATGTTGATGTATAGAAAAGGATGATGGCACAGAAGGAGGGATCAAGTACAAGAGAAGCACATAACTAGGCCCAGAGAAAGAGGTACATATAAAAGACTGCAAAAGACAAATAGGAAGGAGAGGTTGTAGACCAAAAGGTGTCAAACACAAGGCTCACGGGCCGCATCCGTCCCTCCAGGCCATTTCATGTGGCCCTCGCACCTCTCCTGCAGCTGCAGGAGAGCTCCTGCCCTCCTCCTTATGCTGCTTCTTCCCAGCAGCAGCATAAGGTAAGGGGGGGGGAGGGGGTGCACTGTGAAGTAAGGGAAAGTGGGGGACTCAACATCTGATGGTGGGGTGGCTCTTGATATCTAATGTAAGGGGAGGGGATGGGCTGGACATCTAATCTTACAGATACAGCCGGTCCTTTGAGGGCAATCATGCTGATGCGGCCCACAATGAAATTGAGTCTGTCACCCCTGTTGTAAACAAAAAGGAGAAATTTCTCCATGCAGGACAAAGAGAAGTTAAATTTATCGAAACTTTAGAACAAAAAAAGTTATATATTGCAGCCTACCAGTTCTTGTATGCAAGTTTTAAATAAAATTAGAGATTATTCTTTCTGTAAACTACTAATCCCAATAGTGCCCATGTAATGGCAGACATGTTTCAAGTTCAGCCTGGGTGACAGTCATTGCTCCTCCAATAGATACAGTGGGAGAAAAAAGTGTAGCTACCCAGGGACAAGAAATTCCCTTTGCAAAATTACCAGATGAAAATCAAGAGACAAGCCTTAAAAAAAAAAAAAAAAAAACACCCCTAATAACTTCTAAGCTACAACAAATTTAAGCGGAATGTCAGGAACGTTTTTAGATATATTTTTTCTAAAAATAATCTTGAAATGACAGGTGCCCCAAGTGTGGGTATGCCGCAGTGTTATGTAAAATTTTAAGGCAATTTAAATTGCATGCGCTTGTGGGTCACATCCCTATTCACTTGAATGGGTGGTTTTCCCAGTTGGTACTGACCATGGCAGATCATTTTTGCTGCAGGTGCAAAGCACTGCGATCGCAGTATGTGAAACCCCCGCCCAGTCCTTTGCAGCTTAAGGGGGTGCGCTAAATACATGTCTCAACACGTTTTTAATGCTGCCTAAATCGCAAGTCTAAACAAGTCCTTTGTTTTATATATTTCATTACTAGAGTAAGGACCGGGCTGGTCCAGTGCGTTTTTTTGGGCATCAAATACACATGGAAAGTAGGTTACATGGTTTCCAATGGCATAGTTCACACCAGCCAGTTGCAGGAGAAAAAAGCTGAACATGCTGTATTTTTCCTGCATTAGACTGTAATGGAACAGGGTAAAACGCTTCTGGAAAGCATCTGAAACAAAAAAAAAAATGCACATACAGAAACAAATCCGAAACGGATCTGGAGTGCGTTTTTTGTGGCATGAACCAGCCCCGAGCACTGAATTTCTGGCCCACCTACAGTACCATACAGTGGGTAGTTCCCACTCCAGTTTGTCCATTTAGAAATAATTTTGTATTCTGTTCATGGGATACAAGGTGTTCTATGCTTGGAAGAGGGGAGATTGTAATGTTTATCTGGCCCATCCCTGTTCCGATCACAGAATCCAAAATTATTTCTGAATTGACAAGGTGCGCTGACGGTATAGCGCCGCTATACTGTCGGCACTGCCACACAATTGGGCCGCTAGCGGTACGGTTTTAACCCCCGCTAGCAGCCAAAGAAGGGTTACTACCGCCGGCAATGCGCCTCTGAAAAAGCAGCTTGCCGGCGGGATTACCGCGGTGTCCCATTGTTGTCAAAGAGAAGAAGCAGTAGACACACCGCTGCTCTCATAGCTCTAAAAGATGCTGCTGGCAGGACTTTTGGAGCGGTCCCACCAGCGCATCGCCTCAGTGTGAAAGCCCACAGGCTGAGACTACAGGACAGGAGTTTTTCAGATGGTATTTAGGTGCTAAAACTCCTCAGTGTGAAATGGGTCTTAAAGCAGGCCATACATACAACTGTGTGTTAACACAATCATTGTATGAAATAGTTTTCCTTTAAAGAATGAATTACTGAGGATATCTGTAACTTGTAATGAAATGTTTATTTTGTCTGCCGCTGTTTGTTTTGAAAGTAATAAAAGGATAAAGTTAAAATATTGTGACACTTAAAGGGGTAGTTCCCCCAAAAACCTTTTTTTTAGCATTTATTCAGGCTCGTTATGTCAAGGGGAATCATTTTTTTTTTTTTTAGAAATGAAGCCGTACTTACCGTTTTACAGATGCATCGTCTCCGACGCTTCCGGGTATGGGCTCCGACTATAGGCGTGCCTATTTGATTGACAGGCTTCCGAGGTCGCATACATCGCGTCACGATTTTCCGAAAGTAGCCGAACGACGGTGCGCAGGCGCAGTATAGAGCCGCACCGTCGCTCGGCTTCTTTCGGCTACTCGTGACGCGATGTATGCGACCGTCGGAAGCCTGTCAATCAAATAGGCACGCCCAGACCAGACGATCATACCCGGAAGCGACGGAGACGATGCATCTGTAAAACGGTAAGTATTGCTTCGTTTCTAATAAAAAACTACCCGATTCCCCTTGACATAACGAGCCTCATGCAATGTTAAAAAAAGGTTTTTGGGGGAATTACCCCTTTAACAAATCAAATGGTACATTTGTTGATCAACACACATGCACTGTACGTTTTTCCAAACTATTTACGATTGATTTCTCTACTAATGTTTCGAAAATCGTTTGATTACCAAACAAAATTCCAACACGACAGATATTTCTTTTTGCATTTAGAGAATCGATATGCGCACACTAACGAGCTATAGAGGTGGGAAATGGAAGGGACATGATGACATCATAGCGGTGACATGACAACATCACATTTGACAGAACCCATCATAGCGGCGACATGACATCACAGCTGACACATAACCCATCATACAAGTGACATGACGACATCACAGCTGACAGAACCCATCATAGAGGCAACATGACATCACAGCTGACACAACCCATCATACAAGGGACATGATTGCAAGTATGACAACACAGAAGAAGTCGCGGCTCGCTGGTTTGCTCATAAACTCGAACTATAAGCAGAGCAGCCACTAAAGATTTAGAATATGAAGATTCCCAGATAAACAGAGCAGTGTGTGAAAAGTGGAATGGGAGTCGGCGGGTGGCAATATGACACCTGTCCTACAGCTGCCCTGTCTCCAGTCAGTCTAGAGCCGTCCTGTGTGGCCACATTTAGAAGGCGATATGAGCCAGGATGGGAAGGCACCTCTTTTAGGTTTTATAGCTGCATCCTACATCTCTAACTGGCTGAGGAAAGATCCAATATCCAACCATATCAGGAACACAGCTTGTAATAAGAGGCTAAACAACGGAAGCCAATTCAATTAGACACGGGCACATGGGCACATTTCACGTCAATCTGCTTATCTTTCTTCAGTTTTAGGCCCTTTCTAGAACAGGTTTCTGTATCTGATTTAAAGTGCTGTCTAACCTTTAATGTGAAAACTGCAATACATAGCAGCACACTTGAGGACATAACATGTTTGCCTTGTGCTTTCTTTGTAGCCTGTAGGAGGGGGGGACCAATATTTTTTTTTTTAGACCAGATTGGAGATACTGGTGACCACAAAGAGAAGAAGATCTCCCCCACTGGCTGAGAACGCTTATCAGCAGCTGATGGAAAGAGTTGAACTTCTGCTTTAAGCACGTTTCCCCAATTTTTTGAGGCGGAGGGGGTCGTGCGCTCGGGAGTGGGTACCTGGCTTTGACAGTTACTTCCTGTCCAACTTCCTCCTTGCGTCGCTTGGCCGCTTAGGCGACACCTACTCTACCCCTGGCGGCCCCTCCCTCTGCAATCTTCTGGGACATGTCACAGGTCCCAGAAGATTGCCTGGCCACTAAGAGCACAGCGCAACTTGCACAAATGCAGTGCACACCTCGGCGTGGGTGCCCACACTTGCAATGAAGGCCGGAGAGGGGGGGGGGGGGAAACAAGGGCTTCAGGCAGCCGCATCGCTGGACCACGGGACAGGCGAGTGTTTATTAAAAGTCAGCAGCTACACTTTTTGTAGCTGCTGATTTGATAAACTGAAAAACTAGTGAAATTCCGCTTTAAAGATGCCAGCAGGTGCCTGCTCCTTAACCACTTGCTTACTGGGCACATATACCCCCTTCCTGCCCAGGCGAAATTTCAGCTTTCAGCACTGCGTCGTTTTAAATAAAAATTGCGCGCTCGTGCGACGTGCCTTACAAACAAAATTTACGTCCTTTTTTTCCCCACAAATAGAGCTTTCTTTTGGTGGTATTTGATCGCCTCTGCGTTGTTGTTTTTTTGCGCTATAAACAAAAAAGAGCGACAATTTTGAAAAACACAGAATATTTTTTACGTTTTGCTATAATAAAAATCCAATTTTTAAAAAAAATTAAAAAATTTTTTCTCAGTTTAGGCCGATATGTATTCTACATATTTTTGGTAAAAAAAACAATCGCAATAAGCGTATAGTAATTGGTTTGCGCAAAGGTTATAGTGGCTAGGAAATAAGGGATAGAATTCTGACAATTTTATTTTATTTTTTTACTAGTAATACGGCGATCTGCGAATTTTGTCAGGACTGCGATATTGCGACGGACACATCGGACACTTTTGACACATTTATACAGCGATCAGTGCTATAAAAACGCACTAATTACTGTATAAATGTGACTGGCAGTTAAGGGGTTAACACTAGGGGGTGAGGATGGGGTTAAATGTGAGTCCTGGGTGTGTTCTTACTGTGGGGGGAGGGGGGGTGACTGGGGGAGGTGACCGATGCTGTCTCGCTATGTACAAGAGAAACAGCATCTGTCTCCTCTCACTGACAGGACGTGGAGCTCTGTGTTTACACACAGAGCTCCACGTCCCTGCTCTAAAACTGCCGATCAGCGGGTACCTGGCGGGCATCGCGACCGCCAGGCACGCGCATCGGCATCTCGGGGACGCGCCGGGAGCACGCCGCTATCGGCGCGCGCCCCCCAGTGGCCGGAGGAAACAATGACGTCAATTGACGGGAGCTTGGAAATTCAGATCCCCAAAGCTGCCGTCAATTGAGCATATGCCGGGCCTCAAGTGGTTAAAGTAAACCCTCATTAAATTTTTTTACATTTTAAAAACCCTGCAAGAGAAAGTCATAATGAGCTAGTATGCATAGCATACTAGCTCATTATGATCGACTTACCACCTGAGAACGAAGCCCCCGAAGTTCTCCTCCGTCATGTCTCCGACCATCTTCTTCCTGTTATCGCCGCTCCGGTGCTGTGATTGGCCGGAGTGGCGATGACGTCTATCCCACGCATGCGCAAAAATTTGGCATTAACCCCAAATTTACCATTCACAAAAAATGGCACGCTCAGTGCGCCTGCGCCGTTGTCTGCAGCGCGCATGCACCGTAGACATCTGTGCCCGTTTTTGTGAAAATATCTCCTTAACCGTGTAGGTTAAGGAGATATTTCTTGCACCTACAGGTAAGCCTTAATCTAGGCTTACCTGTAAGTGCAAGTTGTGTGTTTGGCTTTAAAACCACTTTACCCAGCATAGTGACCCCAAAAATGCAACTAAAAAGGAACCCTGGGTGCATTTTTTGGGGCAATTCCCATTGACCTAAATGAAAGGTGCACTGCATAGCACAAACGCAGGGCAGCGGTATGAAAAGTCTCAGGATTTAAACGCAAATGATTTTGCTTGTGCTCCACTGGAAAGATGCGTTCCATCAGTGCGAAAATGCCCTTACATTTCCTTGGTTGAAGCAAATATTTTACGACTAAGGCTGCATTCACACCTGAGCGTAGCATTTTGCCGTGATTTTGCTGCGTTTTTACCGCGTTTTGTCGCAAATTTGGACAGGTCTAGGGTCACTAATGTTAAAAACAGAAAAACGCCCAAATACGCTCAATTCGAGCGACAAAAAAGGGTCCAGAACTTGTTTGAGCTACAGGCATTCGGCGTCAGTCATTTTGGAGTGGCGATATGAACCATCTCCATTGAGAATAATGTTTTTTTTTCCCCTCTGGCGTTTTGGAGCTTCAGGCGACAAAACGCTCAGGTGTGAATGCAGCCTTAGGAGGAGGGTTTAATACTACTTGAATGTTTCAGTGGGAGCGAAGAAATGAAACAGCTCTAAATAATAACAAGACAATATGTAAAAAGGAATTAGGGTAACAACAAGGCAACTTCAAAAAAGGTATAAAGTACGTGTGAACACGTGCACAGCCTTTGCTAACAGTTAAGTGAAGGAACAATACTATACAAGGAATTCTGGCTTTTATCTTCTCCAGGCCAGGACTATATGACTAATCTAGAGGCTGGGAGGATGCATTTGGCCCTCTGCCTTATGATTACTACCCAGCTATGGAACTACAGCTTGTATCCCAGTATGAGGAGAGGATCTGGACTGTATGATCAGAAGAAGTATCCATGCAGAGCGAGTGGATGTGACAAAGGACAGGGACCAGATAGAATTGCACTCAGATTATACATAGAGCCTGAACTAAGAAAACCGGAGCAGCGATAGGGAAGAGAGAGTGAACCTGTTAGAACAGCATGCAGGGATTTTGATTTGTAGATCACTACCGTAGCTTTGCAGTAAATGCCTCCAGGCAAATCTAATTGTAACATTTAACAGACCAATTGTAATGGAATTTGAATAAGCCAACATTTCCTCTTTGCAGGACAGCGCAGCCCTCCTCTCCCATGACACATACACTACAGCTGGTCACAAATGTCTGCAGGGACCAGGCCAGCTGCTGGGCAGTTCCAACCTCCCTCTTCATACATAGAGGATGGGGATTTATGACATTCTCCAGCAGGACTGGGATTGGGAGTATGATTTTCACTATTTCTTGGTTACGTTCTAGGAAACCAATACAAAGCACATTCCACATCATTTTACTGATCATATGAAGATACACAAGCCACACTACTTATAGACGCCATACAAAAATAAAAAACACACACACAGCTTGGTGTGTGAAAGAAATCACATGGACCAAGTAGCCAAATTGCTTAAAAGAGAGATAGGGGATTTAAAAAAAAAAATTATACTTGCAATGCTGCATCTGTCCCCCACCTGCTTAAGAACTGAGCGATCAAAGACTGCTGATCACTCAGTTCTTGGTCTGCAGTGAACAGAAAGACAGCGACTGTCAATCATCAGCTATCTGCTCTGCCCCTCTAGTGCTCATGGGAGTTCCGGGCTGTGGAGGGGTGAGAGCCATTGAGAGCCGAGCCAGCTGCCGGTTTAGCATCTGAGTGGATCCCAACATTAAAGTCGGGATCCCTCCAGAGTATGGACTGGCTGAGGAGTGCAAAACTAAGTGCATTTCCCAGAATTAGGGCCATATTTCACCTTATAAATACAACCTGCACCTACTGCTTTTGTGAATTAAAGTTTATGTTCCCTAACTTATGGAATGAAATGGGTTTAGCAGAATATGTTGGGGGCAATTGTGGACTCCATCCGAAAATGCTAGTCTTCTGACTGCCATGGCGATTATAGCAGTAATACTTTCCTGATCTGCATGAATCCGGGAAAGATCTGCCTTTTTACTTCATTACAGGTTCTCTTTAAAATGGCTAGCTGGCTCCTTTACTGCAGTTATTTGTCCACAACTTTAGGAAATGGCAGTTATCAACTGCCACCTTACAATGGTACATTTGCCCAAAGATAAAGAGATCTATGGTATATTAAACCTGTATTGATGTTTAGATACATTAAACTTGAAACACTGTATGTCTATAAAGCAACACGTACCCAAACATATCCTAAACCTGCTGCCCACAATAGGGATAATAGACAGCCTCACATACCAATGATTAGGCACTGACATCAGGAATGAAGTCAATGTTGACATAATAGGGAAGCCTTTTCGAAACCAGTGTGGAATCCTGGGGTTCTTCCAGAGGTTGCTAGAATTTCCTAGAACAATGGGCAATTCCTAATGCCGCGTACACACGATCACTTTTTGCGATGAAAATTTTCATTTTCATTTTCCAAAACGACGTTGCATACACACCATCGTTTTTCCAATATGCTCTAGCAAATCGTGGTGACGTACACCACGTTCGACGGCACTCTGTTCCATTGAAGCTCCGTCTCATAACTTGCCTCCGAGCATGCGTGGCTTTAAAAACGTTTTCAACATCGTTTTGCCCACACACCATCACTTTTTATGACACAAAAAAAAAAAACGTTTTGAAAAACTACACAAAAAATTCAAGCATGTTGGAATTTTTTTTGGGTCGTTTTTTTTAAGACAAAAAACGACGTTTTGCCCACACACGATCAATTTAAATGACGTTTTAAAAAACAACGTTTTTTTTCATCGCAAAAAAACGACCGTGTGTACGCGGCATTACAGATAAATCATTACTGACACCAATGCTCTTTTTGGCTATCTGTAAGGCCCTTTCACATAGGGAAGGTTTTACTTGCTCAGCAGGGGATCTGTCCGCTGATTAATTAGAGTGGAGCAGGCGGGTGATGGGTCCATGTCTGCTCCTCTTATGCAGAGCAGACATGGACATAGGCCACTCTGCTCTATCAGAAGTCTGATGTAAACAGATTTGCTGTCCGTTTACATCTGACTGCCCTCAGATCCACCCGGATGGAAGAGAAAAGGGGTGCAACGGATCGTCACCGATCCGTGATCCGAAAAGGTCAAGTCCCCGGCTTCGGCCTAGCTCCGGAACGGCGGCCATCTTGGTACACCCGGCGGCTCTCCTCTGTTCACACCTACAGAGGAGGGGGAGCCTGCGCTCGAGGGAAACACGCGCTGCTGTGTGGTGTCTGTACTGAGGAGGGGACCATAGTGGGTGGGGGGGGGGGGGGGGGGGGGTGACACCATTTTTATTATTTTTTTGCACCGAGTGATGCCACCGCAGTGTGGGGGGGGGGGGGGGGAGATGTGGATATTACAGTGGGGGGGGGGGGGCTTGCTGATCCGAGGAACGATCCGAACAGTGAGTTTTTTGATCCGTTGCACCCCTAGAAGAGAACAGATCCCCCAAATCGGACCACTCATTTTTCCCCACTGACCACCAATATAAAGAGCTGTTCTGTTACTCACTCTCCCACTGATCGCCAATCTAAAGCCTCGTACAACAATCCAATTTTATGGCCATAATTGTCTGATGGACGTGTTGTGTCAGATAATCCAACCATGTGTAATGCTCCATTAGACAATTGTTGGCTGAATTAATGACAACAAATGTTGGCTGCTCATGCTCACCAACTGTTGGGCAATAAATGTGTTCCATCGGTTTATCCAAGTCCAAGTCCTTCCTACTAAAATCCAAAGTACAAACATGCATACTCGGAACCAATGCTAAACATCAGACAACAATAGCAGAAGTTGCCCAAAGGGTGGCGGTAAAGAGCTGAAAGACCACATGGTTTGGTCGAATTTTGGCTGAAAATGTGGGGCCATGTGTATGCAGAAGTTCATGGGCCTTCGGGCCAAATCCATGGAAATGTCCGCTGGAAGTCTGAGGCTTAAGAGGACTATTCTTCACCGACAACCAATGTAAGGGACCATCGCACTGACCACCAATGTAAACACTACCAAACTAAGACACTAGGTTAAAGACTGATGCAAAGGCCACTTCCCTGACCGCCAATGTAATTGGGGAACCTTTCTCTGGTCTTATAAAGTGGGCATTTTTCCACGGACCACCAATGAGAAGGAATATTGCACCTTTCACTAGCTGCATTTATTTTGTGGACATTATTATTATTCTTTTATATTATTGCTATTGTTACTAAAGGAAATAATTTAGCTAAAGTGATACTAAACACACAATGTTTAATTTACATCGTCCCTTCTGTTTCTGTATGTGGATGATGGCACTGTAATTATTTTATTAAAAACACTTTGCCCCAGCTGTAGCCACCCTGACGCCCCGTTCTTTCATTTGCTCTGGACCTGCCCGCCCATACAAGAGTTCTGGACCCAGGTTCCTCCATGACCCTCTGCCCCCGTCAGTGTGTGTTGGGGCTCCTCTCGCTTCCCGAAGGCGGAAAATACTTAAACATATTTTTTGCAAGAAACGTTATTCCTTGCTAGGATGCAGGTCGCCAGGAGGTGGATGAGGGGGGCTCAGAGCTGTCAACACCACCCTCCCCTATAAAAAAGTAATGTATACCCGCAGGGGTTGCCCGAAGTACAATAAGATCTGGGACAGGTGGTTGGAGTACTCCTCCACTTGCACTACAGAGGACTAGATGTGGCCCCCGCCCCTCCCGTGGACTCTCCCCTCCCATACCATGTGAACGCTCTTTCTCTTCACCTCTTCCCACCATCTTGTCTTTATGTATGTCAAATGGTTTGATTTGTACTTGTAGTGCATGTTGCACTTATCACCCGGTTGTTCATTTATTCTTTATGCTCAATAAATGTTTTTTTTTTTTTTTTTTTTTTTATCAAAAACACTAATTTTTCTAATCAATATACAGCTGTCACATGACCCATTTCTTCCCAGCCTGTCTGCAGGGAAACAGAAGCAGAAGTTTTTAGTCCTCTGCTGCTGGTCACATGTTCAAAATAAAAAAAACAACCTTTGGAATACAGAGAAAAAAATACGTCATTAATATCAATAAACTGTTTTAAAAATTGTCATACAAATATATATTTGAAATCAAATCTTTATTATTTTGCGTTCATTACATGATGTAGGCAGATTTTTGCTAGTTAAAGGCTGGGTCACTCACCTCCAGCCTGTGTCTTAGAACAAGAGGGAGGTGAAGCCTCCATTAATCTACAAGTAATATCCCACCCCTATTGTGTTTGGCTGGTTAGTGGACATGGGAAGGAGTGGACTGTATCACAACAAGGTTGAGAAAGGGTGCAATAGAGTGTCCTGGGTATCTGGCCTCTTAGGGAGCTCTGCAAGGTTAATAGTACATTCAGGTACCAGACTGTATAGTTATACTAGCAGGTTTAAAAGCTTTGTTAGTACGGTGGATTTTTTCTAACTAAGTAGAAGAAAGAAAACAAAAATCAGCACAGAATTTTATTCATGAAGTCTTGAAATGAAATGCAGTCTATGCAACATGATCTGCACACATGAATGACACCACCAAAGGAAACATCTTCCAACTGACATCGTGATTGATGAGGAGGACATACAATATTTACCCCATCGGATGTTTATGAACAAGTATAGTAACACTGTTCATGTGTGCATATTTTCTGTAGGGAACTAGAAAACAAAATACACCATCAGGAAAAATGACCAACTCACTCCTATGAAGCTGAACTGCAAAGTCCTCACTTGGCAAATACAAACCAGGGTAGTAGATATATAAACAAACAAACAAACCAAAAAAAAAAAAAATACATAACTAAGCTCCATTGCATGCTGAATAAACAACATTTTTAATGTATCTAAAATAGAAAACCATCTTTAGATAAATTTTTACTCCAAAAGCATTTTATTAAAATGAATGCTAAAAATCTAAAATTTATTTTCCGGCGTATAAGACGACCTTTTGTGCTTCAAAACTCTCCTCAAAACTCGGGGCTCGTTTTATACGCCGGTACCCGTCTCAGTCAGACCTCTGGCATCCATTATTCAAAAGCCGCGCCACCTCCTCGTGCTGTTCCGTGATAGGCGCAACACTCAGTTTCCCAGCAGAGCCTCTGTTCGGTGTTCTGCCTATCACGGATGTCTTCTCATCCTCGGACGAGAGGATATCCGTGATAGGCGGAACACCGAACAGAGGCTCTGCTGGGAAGCTGAGTGTTCCGCCTATCACGGAACAGCACGAGGAGGCGGCGCAGCTTTTGACATATAAATATCAACAATGAGAAATTAGCTGGATTGCAAGCTATTGAATTGCCATGTCGGTCCTAATTGGTTACCTGGGTTCTAGTAACCAATCAGGTATACAAACATTACATGCATACAGTGTATGACCAGGATATTTGGTGTAGGATGTCACTGCTAGCAAGATCCTATGTAAACTGTAAAAAGCTGCCTGCCTGAGCCCTAAAAGTGTTTTTCAACGGTAAAAGCGTTTTTTTAATTTTGGACGGAGAGATGGATGATCTCCTGTATTTGTCCCGATCACCATTCACATAGAAAAAGGAGAAATTCTAATTGTGAGGGGAGGGAATATCCTGCTATGGGGACTCCTGTGACAACTCTCTGGGATGGGAATCACCTTCACTTTCCAGGACAGGAAGTGAAGGGAAATCTCTCCAGATGGACAAAAACTAACTTGACAGGGGTTTAACCCTTGCATACCTTAGAACTAGAAAGAAAAGTTGTGACTATAAATACACCAACTGAATTCTTTTACAGGCACCGCATTTCATTATCAGATGCTGCTGTCTGTTACAACATACATTATAGGTAAGTATAGAGTACAAGATAATCAGGAGGTTATGCAAATTCAAAGAAACAATGCATAGAGTAACATCCTCTTTACACACAGTTGGCTTCCTGCCCCATAATTCCATCCAATAAAACAGTCATGTTGTTGCCTCCAACACTGATGTGATATATATGAAATACAGACAGGTGGGGGTTACAGGCACTAGAAATATTAGTGGCCAGGGGTGTTGCTAGCACCAGGCACCTATGAGACCACAGCACTATGTGCACAGGGCGGTATGGAACATACTCCTGACCACCGCACCCTGTATGTGGGGGCTTTATATTACATAATCATGAACTTTGTATACTGGGAGTGCAGCAGTCAAGTGTGTGCAAAGTACACCCCAGCAACCAGAGTGGATCAGTAGGGACTGTGTAACATACATCACAGCTTACAGAGCGTAGTGGTCAGGAGAATGTAATGTAGTGCCCTGCTCCTGATGACTAGGGCGCCATGTTAAATTTAGTGGGCGCCTGAGCTAGTAGTTAGCTCAGACTCTGATGATTAAGGCTAACTTAGCCTCTGTTCTGGCTATGGCTGTGATTGGAGGGTTTTCCCATTATTTGCCTGTAGGTGGCGTTACCATCGCAGGCCAATGTTGGAACACAGGCAGGCCAGAGTGTATTGGGTGTCGTCCCCCCGCGAGCGCAGCCCAGTGGGAGTGGTCTCCTCGCTGGGCAAGGATACTTAAGGGGCCGACGCCATTTTTTTGGGCGTCTTGCCCCGTGGCCCTCCTGGCGCGAGGTATGTGATGGTCCATTTTCAGCCCGGCACCAGATTGGCCCGAGGCTGCATTTCCGCCAGGTAGGCCCAGTTGTCCACACTGAGGCCAGCACTTTGAAGGTGATCCTGTGCTGTCTGTCCTGCGGGAGGAAGCCACTCAATGGAGGAATGCTGGGTAGGACCAAGCGGAAGGCTGGTATCTCGGAAGAGGCCTGGTAACTTTATTGGAGGACGCACCGTATTCTGTGATGCCTTACAATGTTGCCGGGTCTGCTTAAAGGCTATAGACTGTATGGCTGGAAATCCGGGTACTAAATCCTGTGGCAGAGGATTCTGGAACAGTTTATTTCTATCCTCAAAGAAAGGTCTGTGGCAGAGATTCTATTATTTTTGTCATCTGGCTGCCAGGCCAGTGAGAGGGGCCTATCTGGGTGAGCAATACCCACTCTGAGGAAAGTGGTGAGGGTGACTTTTGAAACCATAGAAGTTCCCCAGTGATGTGCATCATGTGCCTGACCCTCCACCCCTCTACCTGTACAAGTTGGTGTGCAAATAAAACCTGACAGAAAAGGGATTTACAACTTGTATGGACATTGAAGTTTTAGACTCTCGTCTCATTCCCTAGACCAGTGGTCTCCAAACTGCGGCCCTTTGCTTGCTTTTATCCGGCCATTGGGGCACTATTTCATCCACTGATACCAACAATGTGGCGTAATTTCTCTTACTAACAAGGGGGCACAGTTTCTTTCAATTACACCAACCATAGCGCATAATTTCTACTACTGACACCAACACTGGGGCCCAATGACACAAATGATGGGACACAAATCCTCAAAATGGCACTACAAATGGGGCACAATTCCTTTCAATTACACCAATGATAGGGGACAATTCCACAATGACACCAACAATGGGGCACAGTTTCTCTCAATGACACCAAAAATGGGGCAAAATTACATCAGTGATGACACCAACAATGGGACCCAATGACGGGTCACAATTACTCCTACTGAAACAAACAATGGGGTGTTCATTTTTCCCACTGATGTCGGGACCTTTTCGACTTCCACTGACCGGCCCTCGTAAACTCTGAAGGACAGTACACTGGCCCTTTGCTTAGAAAGTTTGGAGATCGCTGCCCTAGACAACGAAAAGCGAGGTAACATGCAGGATCCACAACGAAACCAGCAGGTCCTATGGAGGTAGTGCTACAGTAACATACAGCCTAGTGTAGAGCATGGGTCAGGATTATATATTGTATAGTGCAGTATACAAGGATAGCGCTCAGAAGTATTCAACACATGACACTGCATACCAAGTGCAGCAGTCAAGATTATATAATGTACAGTGTGCCTTATATACTCCTGGCCATACTCTCTATACGAGGCAGTACAGAACTTTTATTACTGTATCTTCTATAGCTAGAGTACATATTCCAACCACTGCAGTATAAACACTGGGCTGTACAGGACATACTTCTAACCAGTGCACTCTGTACAGTGTGTACTCCTGACCCCTGCACTCCATATGCTAGAATAGAGGTTACATACGCCGCGTAGAAGTGTTTGCCTCAACAGTTGCTGACTGCGGCCTTGGCGCCGAGCGGCCACATATTTGTGTGCAAATAGTGCTGTGCCCAGGGAGCGTGCGCCTGGCACAGTAACTGGCAGCCGATGGAAAAACTCCAGATCGCTGCTTTCGATTGGAAGATTTCCGATCAAGTGACATCCAATCATGGTGGTCACATGATCTTAAGCCCCTCCCTGCATGTAAAACCCCTTAGGGGCTGGCAGCAAGAGGTTAAAGTGGAACATTAGTCAGAAAATTAAGTCCTGCTAGATCACTTCATGCTGGTCCCTTTTGGAAGGTATAGCCATGTACAACATTACAGATAAGTGCTAATACTGTGTAAAATCCAGCAATACTGTCTCACCCTGCTCTGCACATGCTCAGATGCTCTCCGATTTTGGGCACGGACCCAATTTATAGAGGCCGATCTGACAGCAGAAATAAGCCATCCAATACTTTACAGCCAAGGAAGCTGCTTCTGTTTGATCTGCAACTGCCATAGTGCTGCACACGTGATCAGATATGACACCAGCCATTTGGCGGTTTGACAGTTTGGTTGAGGACACAGGCGAATGTGACAGTTAGCAATCCCGACATTCCAGGACTGTAACGGAACTATAGTCACCTTGATCTAGCAGGACTTAATTTTTCCTGAGAACCAACATCTTCAGGAGGACGGCCGGTGACTTGTCAGTATTGTTCCCCTATCCAGATGGTTCCTGTAAGGACTGCGCAGGCGCAATCCTTGCCAACGGAAATCTCCGAACCTCGGCCGGGATCCAGGCTCATTCCTTAACATCCCCGTGGATTGGAGGATGTTAAAAAAAAAAAAGAGCCAAACGAGCAAAGCGAGTCGTCCGGACGAAGCGAGGACGTGAGGCCGACTGGCCACTTTCCTCAAATTCCACGTCGCCCTGGAAGCCGGCCGAGGTTCGGAGATTTCCGTCGGCAAGGATTGCGCCTGCACAGTCCTTACAGGAACTATCCTGATAGCCGGAAACATATTGGCAGATCACCGGCTTCCAGGTCTGGATCGCCAGCTGCTGTCATTGGCCAGGGCAGAGATGACATCACTCTCGTGCATGCGCGGGTGTTCCGCCAGGTCCGGCATTAATGACAGAGGCGGACAGGCAGGGAAGAGACCCCCCCATATAGAGTGCATGTCCTCCCTGGACTTGTGTGGGTCTCCTCCAGTGACTCTGGTTTCCTCTAATAGGTTGTCTAATATATACAGTTAGATTGTAAGCTCCTGAGGCCAGGGCCTGCTGTCAATGTACACCCTAAACAGATAATGAAGACTCCCATTCATCAGACTAGTAAAGTGTTGGAGGTAGGTGTGCATTGGCTGTCACTTACCCGGACCAGGTTGCTGACCGCCGCCTGGACAGCCAACACAGGTGTGGTGAGCTCCGGGATGGCCTTGCCGTCTACCTCGCCCTCCTCATGCATGATAACCAGGTGGGAGATCTGCTGGGCCACCGGCTCCAGGATGCTCTCGATGGTCTTGGTGTGGAAGACAGGCATGGTGGCGGCCGGGCGGTGTGTCAGCACTAAGGAGAAGAATGTGCTGTTCCCCGGACTGTATGTATGGAGCGAATACGGCTCTTCTCCCCGGCTTCTCCTCTTCTTCACTCACCGGACACTTCCACACAACACTCCCAACTCCGGCCGCTGGGTGACGTCCTGCCGCCCCGCCTTCCCACGCACGCCGGGTCCCGCCCTCCTCCGCTGTCCGCTCCCTGTCATTCCATTGGCGGGGGGCGGTGCCAGTCACTGGAGGCACGCTACTCCCGATCCCGGCCCGTGACGTCACGCGTCTTGTTCGCCTTATAAGGAGAACCCTGGAAGCGAGAGAGGGATTCCTGCGAACATGACGTCACCTACAGGCAAAAAGGGCGAGGAATGTGAGGGGAAGCCAGACTGAGCGATCAGATGTTCCCCCATGCACTGTCTGCATACACAGTGATATCACCCACCCTCCACAGTGACATCATCACTCCCTACATATATCACAGCTGCTTTACCTGACAAAGTATTTGTATATTGGCCATTTTCTGAGAGAACCCCAAAGTTCCCCAATTGGGACACAAGTAACATCTGTACTTCCCCTGCCACCAATTCCAGATGTCAGTATTAACCCCTTCACACCACCTCCCAGCAACCGAGCTGCCAATCTTCCGAAGGGACATTTACTGACACAACACAAAAAATGACTGACAGAGCCACCTTTTTTTACTGACAGTTCCGAAATTTAGCCAAAAAGACAATATTCAGTGTAAATATCAATATTTGATCTACAAACATTAGAGTTCCCACTTATATCAGAGTCTGCAGCGTTCGCCCTTACATCAGGATCCGCAAACTTCCCCCTTACATCTGGGTCTGCAGGCTTCCCCCTTACATCAGGATCCGCAGACTTCCCCCTTACATCAGGATCCGCAGACTTCCCCCTTACATCAGGGTCCGCAGAGTTCTCCCTTACATCATGGTCCGCAGACTTTCCCCTTACATCAGGGTCCGCAGAGTTCTCCCTTACATCAGGGTCCGCAGACTTTCCCCTTACATCAGGGTCCGCAGAGTTCTCCCTTACATCAGCGTCCGCAGAGTTCCCCCTTACATCAGGATCTGCAGAGTTCCCCCTTACACCAGGGTCCGCAGAGTTCCCCTTTACATCAGCGTCCGTAAAGGGGAACTCTGCGGACCCTGGTGTAAGGGGGAACTCTGCAGATCCTGATGTAAGGGGGAACTCTGCAGACGCTGATGTAAGGGAGAACTCTGCGGACGCTGATGTAAGGGGGAACTCTGCGGACCCTGGTGTAAGGGGGAACTCTGCAGATCCTGATGTAAGGGGGAACTCTGCGGACGCTGATGTAAGGGAGAACTCTGCGGACCCTGGTGTAAGGGGGAACTCTGCAGATCCTGATGTAAGGGGGAACTCTGCGGACGCTGATGTAAGGGAGAACTCTGCGGACGCTGATGTAAAGGGGAACTCTGCGGACCCTGGTGTAAGGGGGAACTCTGCAGATCCTGATGGGTCTGCAGAGTTCCCCCTTACATCAGGGTCCGCAGACTCCCCCCTTACATCAGGATCCGCAGAGTTCCCCCTTACATCAGGGTCCGCAGAGTTCCCCCTTACATCAGGGTCCGCAGAGTTCCCCCTTACATCAGGGTCCGCAGAGTTCCCCCTTACATCAGGGTCCACAGACTTCCCTCTTACATCAGGGTCTGCAGAGTTCCCCCTTACATCAGGGTCTGCAGATTTCTCCCTTACATCAGGGTCCGCAGAGTTCCCCCTTACATCAGGGTCTGCAGAATTCCCCCTTACATCAGGGTCCGCAGAGTTACTCCTTACATCAGGGTCCGCAGAGTTCCCCCTTACATCAGGGTCTGCAGAATTCCCCCTTACATCAGGGTCCGCAGAGTTACAACTTACATCAGGGTCCGCAGAGTTCCCCCTTACATCAGGGTCTGCAGAATTCCCCCTTACATCAGGGTCCACAGAGTTACCCCTTACATCAGGGTCCGCAGAGTTACCCCTTACATCAGGGTCCGCAGAGTTCCCCCTTACATCAGGGTCCGCAGACTTCCCCTTTACATCAGGGTCCACAGAGTTCCCCCTTACATCAGGGTCCGCAGACTTCCCCTTTACATCAGGGTCCGCAGCCTTCCCCCTTACATGAGGGTCCGCAGAGTTCCCCTTACATCAGGGTCTGCAGACTTCCCCCTTACATCAGGGTCTGCAGACTTCCCCCTTGCATCAGGGTCTGTAGATTTCCCCCTTAATCAGGGACCATTCTCCACAGAGCGAATACACTATGGTGGGGGAAGGGGTTGCTGATTTAAGGGGTAATCCTGCAGACTCTGATGGAAAGGGACACTCTGTGGATACTGATTTAAGGGATAACATCAGGAACAGCCCATTCTCCACACAATAAATACACTAAGGTAAGGGGGGGTTGCTGATTTAGGGGGGATCCTGCATACTCTGATGTAAAGGGGGACTCTGTGGATACTGATTAAAATAACATCAGGAACAGCCCATTCTCCACAGAGTGAATACACTAAGGCAGAGGTAGGCAACCTCGGCTCTCCAGCTGTGATGAAACTACAAGTCCCATGAGACATTGCAAGACCCTGACAATCACAGGCATGTCTCCTAGAGGCAGAGGCATGATGGGATTTGTAGTTTCACCACAGCTGGAGTGCCAAGGTTGCCTACCCCTGCACTAAGGTAAGGGGTGGGTTGCTGATTTAGGGGGGATCCTGCAGACTCTGATGTAAAGGGGGACTCTGTGGATACTGATTAAAATGATAACATCAGGAACAGACCATTCTCCTCAGAGTGAATACACTAAGATAAGGGGGGGTTGCTGATTTAGGGGGGGTCATGCAGACCCTGATGTAAAGGGGGACTCTGTGGATACTGATTAAAATGATAACATCAGGAACAGACCATTCTCCGCAGAGTGAATACACTAAGGTAAGGGGTGGGTTGCTGATTTAGGGGGGAACCCTGCAGACTTTGATGTAAAGGGGGACTCTGTGGATACTGATTAAAATGATAACATCAGGAACAGACTATTCTCCGCAGAGTGAATACACTAAGGTAAAGGGGGGGGGGGTTGCTAATTTAAGGAGGAATCCTGCAGACTCTGATGTAAAGTGGAACTCTGTGGATACTGATTTAAGGGGGTAGGCCAGGCACAGACTACTCTCAACATAGTGAATACACTAAGGTAAGGGGTGGGTTGCTGATATAAGGAGGAATCCTGCAGACTCTGATGTAAGGAGGAACTCTGTGGATACTGATTTAAAGTGTTAATAAACCTACAACAGTAAAATAAGTCTGTATATGCAGTAAATCATGCTTGTTGTACTCACTGTGGAACCTAAGTTGTTAACCGTCTGCATTATGTAAAAAGGCTTTTTGATCCTGCCTTCCCAGACCCTAACCACCTTGTACTGTCCCCAATACATCTCCTGATAAGACAGAGCCTTTGGAGTCACTTTGCACATGTTCAGTTTGGTGTGTATTGCTAGAAAGTTTGTTTTATTTATCTTGGGAGGGTGCTTTTGATCAGCTGTTTTGCATATTGTAAGTGGGATTATTGTGGAATTTGCATAGTAATGGCTTTCTTCTGGCGACTCAACCATGCAGCCCATCTTTCTTCAAGTGCCTCCTTATTGTGCATCTTGAAGCAGCCACACCACATTTTCAGAGAGTCCTGTATTTTACCTGAAGTTATTTGTGGGTTTTTCTTTGCATCCCAAACAATTTTCCTGGCAGTTGTGGCTGAAATTTTAGTTGGTCTACCTGACCGTGGTTTGGTTTCAACAGAACCCCTCATTTTCCACTTCTTGATTAGAGTTTGAACACTTCTTATTGGCATTCTCAATTCCTTTGATATCGTTTTATATCCCTTTCCTGTTTTATACAGTCCAACTACCTTTTCCCACAGATCCTTTGACAATTCTTTTGCTTTCCCCATGACTCAGAATCCAGAAACATCAGTGCAGCACTGGATGAAAGATGCAAGGGTCTGTCAGGAGTCCATAAACACATTGCCCTTTTATAAACACCTTTTATAATTACAAGCAAACAGATCACATGCATAGGTGTGTGCAGCCTATTGCATTAGGGTGTGCACCCCAAAGCCCAAAACACACACTACCAATCGCTCATGGTGTTCATTCGGAAAGGGAATGGGCCAGTAGATTATATATTTACTGGCCCCTTCCCCACTTCTAAAACATCCCAGCAGCAACAGCGGATGGGAGAGTTGGGAAGCTGGCAGTGCTGCAGGGGGAAAGATGGGAGCCAGGGCAGGAGAGGGAATCTGTGCTGCACAGGGTGATTAGGGTGTGCCTGGGCACACCTGGCACACCCTGTGCGCACGCCTATGATCACAGGTGAGGATTGTTATCTTTTAATAGCCATTCAAACCCCTTTGTGTGAACTTGTGTGCATGTTATCAGGCCAAAATAACCAGGGTATGTAAACTTTTGATCAGGGTCATCTGGTTAGTTTCTGTTGTGATTATGATTTAAAAAGAGTAAACACAGTTTATTGATAATAAATGACTTCAGCCAAACACTAACCACGAATGAAAGAAAAGTTTTTGTGTTATCATTCATATAAAATTACCAAGAAATCATAAATTCTGCCAGGGTATGTAAACTTATGAGCACAACTGTATACTGCAGATGTTCAGGATCTGTCCTGTGTGGTTAGGCTTTCTGCTGCACATCCCCCTATAGCTGCCCTGAGGGCACATCTAGAAATTCATCTGTTTTCAGGAACTACACAGTTTGAAGAGTTCCTTGCCTGTGTACAGGATCCTTTCACTAGTGATCACAGGTTGAAGCAATAATCGCAGTCTTGCATCATCTTGCCTTTGGCACTGAAATACATAGAGGAACCAGCAAGCTGTGTAGAAACTATGGAGAGCAGGCAAGGAATGGATGCTCACAGAGCACAGCGATATTACTTAAACTCTATATAAATGAGGGTGTTCTAGCTGTCATATTAGATGTAAAGCCTGACTGAATAGCCATACACTAAACAGTGTAAATGGAGAAATCTACAGTGCCTTGAAAAAGTATTCATACCCCTTGAAATTTTCCACATTTTCTCATGTTACAACCAATAATATCAATTTAGTTCATTGAAATTTTATGTGATAGACCAGAGGTTCTCAACCTTCTAGTGCCGTGACCCCTTGATAAAATTTCCCAAGTTGTTGGGACCCCTAACAGTAAAATTATTTTCGTAGCGTGGGTTGTCAGCACCCAAGACAAGAAAAGTAATTTGCGCCCCTAACCCACAGACATTTAGCGCTCCTCGAGTCCTTTAATCGCAGGTAGTGTCACTCACTGAGTCTCCAGCTTCACTGTGTTTCCGACTTTGTGGTGTATTGTAGCAGTGACACCTATGCCGAAATCAGGAGATAGGGTCACCTCCAGCCCCTCCCATTTCACATTCCTCACCAGTCAGCTGACCTCTAGTCTTTGCCTCCCAGCCATGCCGTGAACTGAATGGGCACCTGCGAAAAGGCTGAGTGGGCGGCGGCGGGCTCCAGGGATAGCCCTGCTGGGTGGCTCCAAAAAGGCTGGGAGAGTGATGCAGGCTTCAGGAACAGCCCAGGATTTGGTGACCCCTGGCAAATCATTTGACCCCCAGGTTAAGAACCACTGTGATAGACCAACACAAAGTGGCACATAATTGAGAAGTCGAAGGAAAATTATAAATGGTTTTCAAAATGATTTACAAATAAAAATCTGAAAAGTGTGGTGTGCATTTGTATTCAGTCTCCCTGAGTCATTACTTTGTAGAACCACCTTTTGCTGAAAGTCTTTTTGGGGATGTCTCTACCAGCTTTGCACATCTAGAGAGTGACATTTTTGATCATTCTTCTTTGCAAAATAGCTCAAACTCTGTCAGATTGGCCGAAGAGTGTTTAAACAGCAATTTTCAAGTCCTGCCACAGATTCTCAATTGACTTTAGGTCTGCATATAAATGGACTGGGCCATTCTAACACATGAATAGACTTTGATCTAAAGTTCTAAACCATTCCATTGTAGCTCTGGCTGTATGTTTAGGGTTGTTGTCCTGCTGGAATACGAACCTCCTATTTGGCTCCATCTATCCTCCCATTAACTCTGACCAGCTTCCCTATCCCTGCTGACGATATACATCCCCACAACATGATGTTGCCACCACCTTGTTTCACAGTGGGGATGGTGTATTCAGGGTGATGGGCAGTGTTAGTTTTCCGCCACACATAGCATTTTGCTTTTAGGCCAGAAAGTACAATTTTGGTCTTGTCTGACCAAAGCACCTTCTCCCACATGTTTGCTGTGTCCCCCAAATGGCTTTTAACAAACTGCAAACTGGACTTCTTATGGCTTTCTTTCAACAATGGCTTTCTTCTTGCCACTCTTCCATAACGGCCAGATTTTTGGAGGGCACGACTAATAGTTGTCCTGTAAACAAATTTTCCATGGGCCTTTTGGCTGTTTCTCTGGTTAATGCTCTCTTTGCCTGGCCTGTCAGTTTGGGTGGATGGCCATGTCTAGGTGGATGGATTGAACACTGCTCCTTGAGATGTTAAAAGCTTGGGATATTTTTTTATAACCTAACCATGCTTTCAACTTCTCCACAACTTTATTTCTGACCTGTCTTATGTGTTCCTTGGCATTCATGATGCGGTTTGTTTATTAAGGTTCTCCAACAAACCTCTGAGGGCTTTACAGAACAGCTGTATTTAAGCTGGGTTCACACTGGTACAACAAACACTACAACATTGGAAGCACATTTTGCATGACGTGTGTAAATCAATAGTTCCCTATAGGAGCCATCCTAACTGGTGCGACACAAGTCGGTCCGACTTTGAAAAAGGTTCCTGCTTTACTTTGGTCCGACTTTGATCCTACTTCAGCCCACTAAATATTACTGAAGTCGGATCAAAGTCAGGGCTCAAAAACCCCCATTAAATTGGATGTAAATCCTCTGTTATACCCAGTGAAGTGAAGAGCTTCAGATGATATACAGGGATGAAACAAATCTCCCTACATAAGTTTTACATGTATATCTGCTGTCTTCAGATTTCTATATTCTTTAGAATTGTAACATTGTGTTAGAATGTTTACGTCCTCATTCAGCAGTAGGAGTGTAGTCTTGGCATACACTTTGTGACAGCTGATTGGAGGAAAGGCACACACCCCCTTTCCACATAGGCAGAAGAAGGAAGGAATGTGCAGAGCTGTGCTGTGACTAGACAGGCTCTCTGCTAATCTATTTATAGCACCCACCCGACACATTATTTAGGCTGTTTTTATCTTGGTTGTCGGAGAACCTGTCAGAAGTTATCATGCTGATAACAGAGGTACGAAACAGCAGAAAGACACGGGACTTAGGGTTTTGGAGAGAGAGTAAGCACTACAGATATATGTGCCCAGGTCAAATTTCATGAATTGGGTTTACATCCACTTAAAATTAGAGAATGAATACATGCACCATATCTAAGGATTAGTAAATTGTATTATAGTACATTTTTTCTTGAGTTTAGATAGGAGTTAATAAAAAGATTGAAATACAAAAATTCTGCCTGCTTGCTTAGGCATAGTGACACACATCTGTGTGTTCACACTGCTATGTTTATGGGATGATCTCCAGGATGTGGTTTACTAAAGACATAGGGTGAACAAAAAAAGTTTAAATTAGTATTTCAATAAATGAAAAGAACATATAAATTGTTTATGACACGGCTTTACCAAACTAAATATAATTAAGTATTCAGTAATACATTTTTTTTTGACTAAATACAAAAAAATGTTGTAAAATATTAAATAAAACCGAACCAAAAAATATATAACATATATAATTTCTAGACAAGTTGTATGGTTTTCCAAAAATGTAAAAAAATAAAATTTCTCTTCCTTGTAATTATGGCAACCACAATCTGTGTACAAAACCTCCCAGATTGTCTATTCTGCTGTTCACATGTGGTTGGCTTACTACTTTACCAAGATGTCTGCACAGTACTGGAGGTCAAATGACAGGCCACCCCTGCAGCAGGAGTTTCATACTCATGTACAATCTAGCACACATGATAGACATGTTCATATTGTTATAGAAAAGCCAGACACTTTGCAGTCATTTTCAGAAAGTAAAAAAAGGAAACAGCAGCATTTCATAAAGACCAAAAAATAGATACCGTATTTATCGGGGGTATTGCGCGCTCCTGCGTATACCGCACACCCCTAAAGTTGCCCCGAAATTCCTGTAAAAAAAATGTTATAACATTTTATTACTTACAGTTGTGGTGTCTTGCCCGGCGTCCATCTGCGGCCTCAGTGGTGTCCTCCCGGCTTCTCCAGTGCTGTCCGAGTCTAATCTCGGCTTCCCGCGCTCAGTTTGAAGCCTCCGCCGACATATACCGAGCGCAGTACACTCGGGCACGCTCGGCTTCTCGCGCATAAACATCACAGAGCTTTACTACGAGCGAAGCCGAGCCTGGCCGAATGTACCCGAGTGTACTGCACTCGATATATGTCGGCGGCTCAGTTCAAACTGAGCGCGGGAAGCGGGTATCAGCGTATATCGCGCACCCACGATTTTTCCCTTATTTTAAGGGGAAAAAAGTGCACGGTATATGCCGATAAATACGGTAAATGTATTTCACAAAATGCACCCAACCCTCCAAACCATGAAGGTTTGTCCCTTTCTGACTTAAAGTGGTTGTAAACCCTTACACACCACTTTTACCTAAAGCTAAGCCTATAATAAGGCTTACCTGTGGGTTCCGTAAATATAAACTTGCACCGTTTAGGAGATATTCACTGTATCAGCGTCTGCCGACGTCATCGGCACATGCGCACTGAAGAAACGGCTTGCTCGTGCCATTTTCCAGCTGCTGTGCAGTTACCAGCGACTCCAACGCGCATGTGCAGGGGTGACGTCATCGCTGCTCTGGTTAATTACATCACCGGATCCCGCAATACCCGTAAATAACTCCGGGACACATGCCACCGGCCACAGCGGTGTGCCAGGACCACTGCAGGGGCATTGCGCTAAGGTAAGTATTTTTTATAATGAGCTAGTATGCTATGCATACTAGCTCATTATGTCTTTGTCTTGCAAGGTTTTTTTTGGTGGGTTTACAACCACTTTAATTGAGAATTACCATGCGTTTTTTGCGACATATTGCTGTAGACAGTCCATCTCTAATGAATGGACCATATTGCACCTGAATGCATTAAAATGTAGTGCATGCTGCATTGAGGAAATGCATTAGGTGCCACTAAGAATGAATGTCACTGCAATGCACCAATGCATTTAAATTGGATTACTTATTATTTCAGTAACACGTTATTGAGCAGTTTAAGGGAGTCCTAAACAGCTTTTACTTTTCCAGGAAGGCTTTCAACAAGATTTTGGAGTGTGTCTGTGAGAATTTGTGCTCCCAACCAGTGTTCATTTATTGCAATGGTGTTCAGAAGGGTTGAGTTAAGTATCACATAAGTTCCTCTACACCTGGGGTCTCCAAACTCTCTAAACAAAGGGCCAGATTACTGTCCTTCAGACTTTAGGGGGGCCGGACTGTGGCCAATGGGAGTAGAAAATGCCTTGGTGTAAACAATGCACAGGCTTGGTTGTCAGTGGGAGTAAGAAATGTACACAGAACCTGTGGTCAGTGGATGGAGGAAAAGTGCCCCATCGTTAGTATTGGTGGTTGGAATATTGCCAAGCGTTGGTGTCAGTAGGAGGAATAGTGCCCCACTGTTGGTGTCAGTGGGAGGAATAGTGCCATGTATCGGTGGCAGAAGTAAGTCCTTAAGAAATGGATAAAAGCAAGCAAAGGGCCACATCTGGGCCGGGGGTCGCAGTTTGGAGACCACTGCTCTATGTCAAACTGATTGATCAAGCCATGTCTTTATGAACCTGATTTTGTGCACAGGATCAGTCATGCTACAACAGAAAAGGGCCTTCACAAGATTGGAAGTGCACAATTTCCATAGATATCTTTGTATGCTATACCATTAAAGCAGTAGTGAAGACTGTAAAATCTTACCCCTCCAAGTTAAAGTGATTTTAAACCTTCTTTTTTTTGTTTTATTAAAAATACCAAACATGTCATATTTACCTTCTCTGTGCAATGCTTTTGCACAAAGCAGCCCCAAACCTCTTCTTCTGGGTCCCTCCTCTTTGGCAGGTGCCCTCATGGAAACCCCCTTTTGCACGGGGGCACCCATGCGGGTTCGCTCCAGTGCTGCCCTGTCTGCATTTATTGAAACAGAAGGGGCAGCTCAGCCCCGCCTCCCGCTCACTTGTCATAGAATGCATTAAGGTAAAAAGCCTTGAGTCTTTAAAACCATCCACTTTAAAATTATATGCATCACATACTAGCACATTATGAAAGACTTACTCTAAAACAAGACTTACCTCTGTCACTGCTGACAGAGCTTCCATCCTGGTTTGCTGGCGCTTGATTATCCGACCTGTAATGACATCACAGCAGCGCTCTAAAGGGGAGGCATGCTGACCCTTTAGAGCACAGTGCGCATGCGCCAGTGACATCACTGGCTCCAGAAATAGTTAATATCTCCTAAACGTTGCTCCTAAACAGTACTACCCCTTTAAAGAGGAAGCAAACCCTGATGGGTTTACTTCCTCTTTGTTTCCCTGCAAAGGTAAAGCATAATGGGCTACTATGCATTGCATAGTAGCCCATTATGTTTCACTTACCTGCAGGAGAAGCCCACAATGTTCTGGTCTTCCTCGCTAGTAGCGAGCGGCCATTCTTCACCCCTCTCCTTCGGAGTCCACGAACTCCAGCTCTGTGACTGGCCGGAGTCGCGTGACAGCGCGCGACGTCACTCCTGCAAATGCGCGCGGTAGCCGTCACTTACGGCATGACCCCATCCATAAAACGGCATGATCAGTGCGCCTGCGCCGCTGTCTATGGCGGGCATGCGCCATAGACATCGGTACAGTCTTTTTTGCAAATCTCTCCTAAATCGTGTAAGTTAAGCAGATATTGCAAGCACCTACAGGTAAGCCTTAATCTAGGCTTACCTGTAGGGGAAAGTTCTACCCGAGGGTTTACAACCACTTTAACAGTACCTTTCACTGAAAACACTTGAACACATTCTCTATGTATGGTAAGTCATAGTATGGTCATATAGAGTAAAATATTATGCCTAAGTAGAGCCTAATAATAAAGTTTTACTGAAACTAACAAAAAAAAGTCCCAAAGAATTTAGAACAATGCAAACCACCACAAACCCACATATATTCTTGGAGTGTGTACCAATACATTTAGTTGAATTAAGGAAGAACATGCCACTGTGGTTTGTTAACCACTTCCTTTTCCACAACTGATGTTACTAACATTACAGAGGTAAAGAAATTACGATTTCAAATTTATAGCACATGCTGTAAACAAAGGAATACATATGAACTATATAAAAAATACACCTGGTGATATTACACAAAATTTGTAGAACCATGCCTTATTACCTATAACATTTGTAGATAATATTCTCTATGGGCATATGATACTTGGCAAATGATTAAAGCGGAGCTCCACCCAAAAGGGGAAGCTACACGTGTTTGCACCCTTCGCTGCCACATTTAGCACTGTTTGGGGGGAGCGGGTACCTGGTTTTGACAGGTACCCGCTCCTACTTCCGGGTAAGATCAGCGATTTTTGACACTTCCAGCTCCTAATCCCCCCCGCTGCCTTCTTGGACACACACAGGTCCCAGAAGATGACAGGACCAGTCAGAAAGCACAGTGCAACTCGCAAATGCGCAGTAGGAAACAGGCTTTGAATCCTGAAGGCTTCACTGCCAATTTCCCTGCCAACACCTGCACCCAAAGCCTATTGATAAATCGGCTCAGGGTACCAGCATAGCAGGATTCATGGACAGGTAAGGGTTCTTAGTATTTGTCAGCTACTGACTTTTATTAAAATGTTTTTACAGACTGGAGCTCCTCTTTAATCATCTGTTCCCACCAGGTAAATAATCGGTACAAAAGTGCAGACAAGTTTATTCTTTTGGGCTCCAGACAGATAGAAAAATCCATTCTTTAGTACACATGGTGGCGTTGAACAAGCTGCTTCTTCACTGTCCAACTGCAGACTGGGGCAGTCATGGACCAGGCAGTATTGCTCAACTGCACTGTAGTCTACAGAAGGGTCTCAGAGAGTGGGGGCCTGGCAATGATGTATGGGAAAAAAAAAAACCTGGGTCACAAGGTAAGTTGAAAACATTCCAAATTCTTTGACAGGTAAACCTGTTAATATACAGTATATGTAATTTATCTGTGTATATAGCTGCTAGATTGTTTTAAAACAGAACTACAGTATACTCAACTCCAGCAAAGAGACATCTATGGCTTCCTCTCTGACGTTTTCTGGCTTTCAGATTTTCAGTCAGCTTGATTGGCCAGAATGGAGTGACATAACTCCTATGCACACAAATGTTCATTCATCCTGACACCTGGCCAGGGCTGGCGCTCAATGCCATCTTAAGAGCATTAAAGGCCCCCAGGCAATGCAGTTCACTGAGGCCCTGTCTATACAATCACGCACAAGAATAAAAATGCTAATTATCAATAAGGCTACGTTTATTGGTATTTCCAACAAATGGCTGGTGTTGACGCTTCAATCATCCCATCACAATTGTTGTTATGATGTCAGGATGATTGAAGCGCATTATTTATATTATTACATTGTAATATCAAATTAAATGGTTGAACTCACCATAATGCTGAATCAGTGGGAGCCCTGAGCGCGTCACTTGCCACCAACGCCTATCACACATTGCGGATTGTCACTTGCCTGCCACCAGATGCAGATTGTCACCTGCCACATGTTGCGGATTGTCACTTGCCACGTCACCTGCAACCAGATGCGGGTCCTCACTTGCCACGTCACCTGCCACACATTGCGGATTGTCTCTTGCCACGTCACCTGCCACCAGATGCAGATTGTCACTTGCCACATCACCTGCCACCAGATGCGGATTGTCACTTGCCATGTCATCTGCCACATCTTGCGGATTGTCACTTGCCATGTCATCTGCCACATCTTGCGGATTGTCACTTGCCACATTACCTGCCACACCTTTCCGATTCTCACATACCTGCTAAGGTGGTGTTTTGCTTGTCTCTTGCTTCTTTGTCCCAGAGTCAGGCAGCAGAGAGATAATGTAATCTCTCTGCTGCCCACGCTGCCTGCACAGTGAGGGCAGAAGTTACTGCAGGGATTCGGGGGCAGTGAGAGATGATGTCATCTCTGTTTCCCTGCCCGCCGGCTCGCTGATTGGCCAGCCGCCCACTCACACCGAGCATGCTTTCACCCGCCCATACACTGAGCCACATGCCTGCCCACAAACCGAGCCACCCACTCTCTCTATCCGACCTGCAACAAATCTCACTGGGGTTGCTGGCCAGGTGGGACCCCCCAGGCAAGTTCCCACAGTGCCCATGCGAAAAGATGGCCCTGCTGGCGCTACCGCTATGTGAACTAGGCAGACACCTAGGACACACTACCACCTATGGCGCAACCATGACCACTGGTTTTATTTATTCTCCGCCGCAGGCCTGTAGATAAAGGGGAGGCATGGGGGGGTCAGAAATCCCCCCAGAGCACCCTGCCCAAATGTCCATTTCGTCCCTGCTGCCGGATGGAGCCATGCCGCTCAGCCTCAGCAATCAGATCTGTCAGAGAAAATAAGCTGGGCAGCAGGAATGTGGAGACTTGCCCCTCCTCTGTTCTTGCCCTCCTCCTTCTCTGAAAGTCTGGGCCTGCTTGGTTACTAGGACATTGGTAGTCCTAGCAACCAATCACGTGCTTGCCCTGCCCCAGGCCCTGACATTTGGAGAAAAAGGAGGGCAAGGATGGAGCTTCTTCCATCAAACCTACACAGCTATGGAGTGACATCACTGCAGGCAGGAAACTGGGACACAGGGAAGGCTCTGCACAGATGTTCCAGGCTGATCAGAGGCACTGAGGGACTCAGGTGAGCTAAATATCCTGTTGCTGGTACCTGTAAAAATAAAGCATATCCCTCTATAGTGTGTGCTCATTTCTGTCTGCTGCTTTATTCCTCTGTTATCAGCATGAATTACTTCTGCCAAGTTTTCCTGACACCAAGAGAAAAAAGGTGACAGAAGAGGGAGCTCCAGCAGATTGACTGCCTCAGCTCTGTTCCTGTGTGCAGGGTGGAGGGAGGTGTGTCCCTTCCCTCCAATAAGCTCTCAGAGCTCTCCTCACTGAGATCTGCAGAGTGTCATTTTATCTCTCCGCTTCTTCAGAACTCTCAGACAAGCTTCTAAATTCAGCACTTTGGATGGATGTAGATAAACAGATAAGCAACTACAACTTATTTAGGAGGATTTGTTTCATCTCTGTGTATCACCCGAGAATAGTCCCTTCACTGGGTATATGTAAAGGTTTAAAACTACTTTAAGTGCATTTATACATAGAAAATTACCTCATACATTATTTGTCTAATTATTAGTATTTACATGTGGTTTATTTGTGCAATTGGTGAATGTAATATTCAAGCCGTGACACTTGCAGGTTGCAATTGCAATTTATGTGCTGGTACATTATCTTATGTACAAATGCATCCCATAAGGACGGCTCAATTGTTGCTATTTGCTTTGCCAGGCTTTACAAGACTAACGCCCCCACCCACAACAATGCTTCTTTTCAGTTGCGTCCCCTCTGAGCGACCCTTCCCCCACTGGTAGACGGGATACTCTTCAGGGGTTATGCACATGAGCAAATGCCATGTATTTCTGGGCGCATTAGCTTGTATTTGGGATCAGTTATAGATATTTTGTTAGGTCTCTCTGCCGTCCTTCACAGTTATTACTGACTTGCTTTAGATATAAATTTGACTTGACCGCTTCTAACTGTTTTTGCATTCCCATTGACTAAAAAGAACCCAAAGGTCAGTCCATGCAAACTGATATTTCCATTGTATAGCATACTAGCTCATTATGTAATACTCACCTGGGATCGAAGCCCCAGCTGCGGTGCCTGACACAGCACCGGCCGGCGCCATGTTGTCCTGGAGTTACTTCCGAGTATTGTGGCTCTGTCGCTGTGATTCACGCATTCGCACAGATATCGCCAGACGCGGCATGACCTCCTTTAAAAAAGGCATGATCGCCATTTCTAAAGTGTGTCTGCTCCGTAAAATGAGCCGGCGCAAGACTCTATTCTAAATATCTCCTAAACCATGCAGGTTTAGGAGATATTTCTAGTACCTACAGGTAAGTCTTCCACATTAAACATATCATCCCACCATCATTCATGATTTCAAACAATGAATTTTATGAATAAATTAATTTACTTATACCTGAAAATCTTGAAAAGTGGTAAACAAGTGCACACAAATGGTGAGATAGTGATAAAAACAAGTGTACACAAATAATAATAAAAAATGTAAAACAAAGAGAGGATGTCCATATAGTAAAGAAGTCACAAAAACAGTTCTCTGTGCTCTGAACTTTATATGCATAATTAGTTCAATAAAGGTACAGGCTAGTTGTTCATACCACCCACAAATCTCTTTTCCCAATACTTTCTCAGGATGTTAAAATGGTACTTCAGGTAATTATTATGCATTTAGATGATTATCATTAATCATGTTTTAAATACTACTTATTTAAAAGAAAAGTATTGGATTTTTTTTTTAAAGAATCATAATTACCTAGGTGGATGCAGCTTCAGACCAATGCTGCATCTGTCCCCCGCCAGCTCTAAAGCCTCGTACACACGATCACACTTCCATCTGAATTTTCTGTGGATTTTTGTCTGAAGGGTGTTGGCCGTGAACTTTTCAGCCAACATTCACCAAATCACATGGTTTTTCAGCTCTTTACCGCCACCCTTTGGGCAACTTATCCTATTGTTGTCTGATGTTTAGAATTGGTGTGTTTGTACTTTGGATATAAGTCTGATGGACTTCTGTACACGCGATCAGATGATCCGCCATCGGACATTTTTATGTTGGAAAGTTTGAGAGCATACACAGTAAACATTTGTCTGTGGAAATTTCGACAACAATTGTCCGATAGAGCATACAGACGGTTGGATTGTCCGATAAAACACGTCCGTCAGACCATTGTTGTCAGGGCCTTTAGGTGGTGTTTGATCATCTCTGCAATTTTTATTTTTTGTGCTATAAACAAAAAAAATTGTCAATTTAATAAAAAGCACAATATTTTGTACTTTTTGCTATAATAAATACCCCTATTTTTTTTAAAAAAAAGCTATTTTTTTTCCAGTTTAGGCCCATACGTATTTTTTAACATATTTTTGGTAATACAAATCACATTAAGTGTCTATTGATTGGTTTGCACAAAAGTTAGGGGCCCAGATTCACGTAGATCGGCGCATTATCGGTCCGGCGTAGCGCACCACTTTTCCGTTAGACTTGCGCAATCTAGCCGCGTAATCCCGCGATTCACGTAGCTTTTGCGCAAGAAATTGCGCAAGCATAAGGTTTTTTCCTGAGGCGTAAGGAGGAGTAATACAAATTGGGAGGGACGTGGGCGTGTTACATTGAAATGAGCCGTGACCCCATGCAAATGAAGGGCCGGCCGGCTCGCGCATGCGCGCTTGAACGAGACCATGGTCAGCTCCGATGTGCGCATGCTCACAACTCGGGAGCGGCGCAATCAGTGAAATTGGAAATGGACTAGGGCAACTTTATGAACTACGCAGACAGCATAAATAGACAGACACAAATGCACTTCCTTTGCAAAAATACATCCCTTTGTATCCCTCCCTCTACAGCAAGGTACTTTTGTTTGTTTGTGACGTGTCTTTGAGATATTTGAGGACTGTTTTGCAGAGTGATTTTTGTCTTTTATGTGTTTTCTTTGTTGTTATTTTGTTTAAATTATATTTTTGCTGGGCATTTTTTATTTTTGCTCGTCATTTATTTAATTTTTTTGGTTCTGTTTGTGTATGATTTTGGAATGTGGGGGTGATATTCCTGTGGGAAAAGGGGTGTCACCCTCATTTGTGGTGGAGAAGTGATCCCCAGGTCTGTGTGAATGGTGTATGAATGTACAGTGACATAATTGGAGCCGTGGCATGGCGTTGCAGCTCACAAGTCCTGCATGGTGGACTGGTGCCAATCCAATGTGATGAGGATGTGGTGTGTGTCTGCTAGGGACCACAGTGGTGTGCATGCATGCATTCTCATTGTGCCATGATTAATGTGTGTGTTTAACGTGCAAAGGTGCCCAATGTGAGCTGGCATGAGATGGGGTCATGAGATGGGGTACCAGTGCATATGCAGAGTCACCTTGAAGGGAAAAGACAGGAGGATGTTAGTCATGCATGTGCCACTTGTGAGGTGTGCATCATGGGAGGGGATAGTCATGCCTGCCACCCATGTCACTCACCAACCAGCCAGCTGTCCCCATACATGTTCTGTTCGAAATCTGTGGGGATGGGGCTCTGATTGTATATGTAGCTGTCATGGGTGTCATGGGTGGTGCCATGTGTTGGGCTGCTGATGTCCTCCTGCAAGGTTGTGGTAATTCCATGATGGCATGAGGGGTGAATCTGAAGATGCGAGACACCTCAGAATCACTCATGCCAAAGATGTCTATGCGTGTGTGATATATCAAGTGAAGAGTGAGGGGCTTGTATCAGATAAGAATATTGTATTAGATTAGATTAAATTGTAAATTTTATATAAGCAAAAAAAAAAAAACATCTCCCGTGCCCTCCTTAGTGCCATCCTCCGTGCCCTCATCCTTCTTTGTTCATCTAAAGTCAGTAGTATAGCTATGCGCGACGATGCCCCTGGCATGTTGGCATACAGATTGTTGGGCAACACGTGTGACTGCTGAACTCCTCACTAACAGTGTTGCTTTATCTGACAAGTAGACTTTTTTTCAAAATTTAGACCAGCTTTTAGGTCCTCTAACTTTAGACAGGACATTTTGCTGTTGCGCACATCGCGTAGCCTGCGCAGCAACTGCGTTTTTTTGTGAATCCCCGTAACTCCCTCATTAGCATATTTGACTAGCAAATCAATGGTGTGTCTAGCGCAGTTTTGCGCGAAGGGAAGCGAATGTCTAACTCAATTACGCCGGACCAAAAAACGTACATTTCTGGCGTATATTGTTTTGTGAATCGCGTGCAACTATACGCACGCGCACATTTAGACTTACGCACGCGCAACAGCAGTTGCGCACGCGTAATCGCTCTGTGAATCTGGGCCATAGTGTCTACAATATAGGGGATAGATTTATGGCATTTTTATTATTATTTTTGTTTTACTAGTAATGGCGGCGATCTGCAACTTTTATCGGGACTGCGACATTATGGCGAACACATCGGACACTTTTGACCCATTTTTGGGACCATTGGCATTTTTACAGCGATCAGTGCAATGAAAATGCACTAATTACTGTTAAAATTTCACTGGCAGGGAAGAAGTTAACACGAGGGGGCAATCAAGGGGTTAATTGTGTTCCCTCGTGTGTTTCTAACTGTAGGGGGAGGGGACTGGCCTAGAGGAAATGACAGATCGTAATTCCTAGCTATTAGGAACTCATGATTTGTCTCTCCTCACAAAACAGAGATTTGTGTTTTTGCCTCTCGTGCCCGCGATCGCTTGTGGCAGGAGGTCATCGCGACCGCCGATCACAAGCATTTGCACCCCCGCGATGCAGCGAGTGCACCTGCTATACCGCTTAAAGGAATCGATGTACTGCTACGGCAGTTCGCGGGAACTTGCCGACCTGCCGCAGTATAATGACTGCGGCTGGTCGGCAAGTGAATAAAGCTTGGAGGACTGATGTGAATGTACAATGTATATGTAAAGCGCTGTGTAAATTAACAGGTCTATATAAGTACCTTAAATAATAAAAAAAAGGAGGAATTTTCATTCTAGTCTGATGGTCCTATGAGGCTGCAGGACCCCTGACCCTCTGTCTGGGAAGTGTTGATTGGCTCTGTGCTGATCACATGCACCTTCCCAAAAAAAAAAAAAACTCACTAGCAATACATACCAAACTGAGCGTGTGCAGAGTGCTCCCAAAGCACATGTGGATTGGAGACTGTGGAAAAGGGAGAGGATCAGAGGAGACAGGATTAAACAGCCTTTTTATACAATGCGGAGGATTAACCCCTTAGGTTCCACAGTGAGTATAACAAGCATGCTTTACTGCACATACAGACTAATTTTACTGTTGTGGGTTTAGTAACACTTTAGATCTGTGTAAAAACATTTCTAAAATATAGATTGTGAGCTCCATTGTGCAACAGGAACTGATGCATAGAGATCGGCAATCTCTTTGTAATACTGTATAATGTCAGAACTTCATAAATGTGTAAAACGAATTAAAAAAAATGTACGCTACAGATATGACCGCAAGTGACCGCTACTTTCTCCCAAGGTGAAACCAGTTACATTTCACTTCTGCTTTACACAGCATTCTCAGGTACTTGACTGTTTTCCCCTTATTTTTCAACGTTTCATACTTTATCATCTGTTTTTTTTTTATGCAAAGCTACAAGTATTGTAAATGTACTTTATATATAGATTTTTTTATTTTTATTATTTTTACATTAGCAAAGAATAGAAAAAATAGTCATGTATCCAGATCGCCAGCTTGAAGATGAATGCAAAGTTTGAAAAGTGATCACATATGTGGCTCTTTCTGTGCACAGACCCTTACAAGCCGTTATTACTTGCAGAATGGAGTTTGGAGGGGTGGAGGATCTTAGTCATATATCACATAGTCGTAGACAGCTCCCACTACTCTTTTTGTAGGATCCCCTGCAACCCTGCATTGCAGTTTACAAAAGACTGGGGAGGGAGCTCAGAGACTGGAATTCAAACACAAACCACAAGAGATTAGAAAGTTACAGCCAACTTCCTAATATGGGAGAAGACATTCCTGTGGCAGGGAGGAAGTGGAGTTTGGCAATCAGCAAAGTCAAAGTCTTCCAGCTATAGTGATGTACAACTTTTTTTTTCCAGTTATTTGTTATGTTAACATGTTATACTCAGTACCAATTCGATTTTAATAACCATTAGAAATATACAATGCAATTATTTAAAAAAATGATGGGAGTACATCATTCCTTCATATATATCATTCAACAAAAGGGCACTAATGTGATAACTTTCAAAAAATCTGAAGTATGTGTGTTAGTGTCAGCCACTGATGCAATATTATTATAAAGACTGACTAAAGCTCCGTTAACACTTGTGCGACTTTTCATGCAACTTTGGACATCAAAGTTGCATGACAAGTAGTTCCCCAGGTTTTCCAAAAATAACCATTTATTCATGTGTGACTTAAAGTTGCAGTGACTTCAGAGTAGTTCACACACTACTTTGGTCTGACTTTCATGCAGCTTGAGGGCCACAGACTTCAATGTTAATCCTCAAAAGTTATACAATGCAACAGCTGTCCATTATCACTGGTCAAAGCCAAAGTCATATCCAAGTTGCACCCATCCAAATTTTCTTCAAAGTTGCACCCCGGCGCAGCTCTGGAGTCGTACAAGTGTAAATGGAGCCTTAAGGCAGAAGAATATATTTTCCTGTAATAAATCACTTTCTCCTCTGTCTCCTTTTTTCACGGAGACAACAGGAAATTGGAGGGGATCTATCTTAAAGGGGTTGTAAAGGTAAATGTTTTTTCATAGGATGTATTAAGGTGAAAAAACATCCGACAGCACCCCCCCCCCCCCCCCGTTTTACTTACTTCACCTCTCGAAAGTCCCGCGCACGTCCCCGTCATCCTGTTCTGTTCCCAGCCTGGCCGTTGATTGGCTAGGTTGGATGGATTTAAGCAGCTCAGCCATTGGCTGGCGCTGCTGTTAATCACATCCAATGACGCGGCTCACTGGGGGGGGGGGGGGCGAGTGATACAATCGGTGGCAATGGCTGCAGCTGTATCACGGGAGCGCGCTCGCAAGAGCTTTCCACCATGCGAGGGAGCTCGCATGAAGCAGGAAAGCTCTCGCGAGGAGGAGCGGAGACAGCCGCCGAGGGACCCCAGAAGACCGGATTCTGGGACACCCTGTGCAAAAATCTGCCTTTAGTGTTCCTTTAAAGTGGTTGTATACCCTCATGGTATACTTGCACCTACAGGTAAGCCCATATTTAAGCTTACCTGTAGGTGCTTAGCCTACATGGTTAAGGAGATATTTGCAGAAAAGCGGGCGCCGATGTCTACGGCGCACATCGGCGCAGGTGCACTGAGCGCAGCGGCTCTTGAATGGGAGCCTGACGGAAAGTGGCGGAAATGTGCTCATGCGCAGGGATCGTGCCAATCTGCACGCATGTGCGGGAGTGACGTCATGGCCGCTCCGGCCAGTGACAGAGCCGGAGCGCCGATACCCGGAAGTCACTCCGGGTATCATGGCAGCGACGGAGGATGTGTCCAAGGACTGCTGCGAGGGCTTTGATCTAAGGTAATTGATAATGAGCTAGTATACTAGTCATACTAGCTCATATTTTTAACCACTTAAGACCTGGGCCTTTAGGCAGGTAAAGGACCTGGCCAGTTTTTGCGATTCGGCACTGCATCGCTTTAAATGACAATTGCGCAGTCGTGCTCCCAAACAAAATTGGTGTCCTTTTTTCCCACAAATAGAGCTTTCTTTTGGTGGTATTTGATCATCTCTGCGTTTTTTTTGCGCTATAAACAAAAATAGAGTGACAATTTTGAAAAAAATTCAATATTTTTTACTTTTTGCTATAATAAATATCCCCAAAAATATATAAACTTTTTTTTCCCTCAGTTTAGGTCGATACGTATTCTTCTACCTATTTTTGGTAAAAAAAAAAATTGCAATAAGCGTTTATCGATTGGTTTGCGCAAAATGTATAGCGTTTACAAAAAAGGGGAGTTTTATTGCATTTTTATTAATTATTATTACTACTAATGGCAGCGATCAGCGATTTTTTTCATGACTGCGACATTGTGGCGGACACATTGGACAATTTTGACACATTTTTGGGACTATTGTCATTTTCACAGCAAAAAATGCATTAAAAATGCATTGTTTACTGTGAAAATGACAATTGCAGTTTGGGAATTAACCAATAGGGGGCGCTGAAGGGGTTAAGTGTGACCTCATCTGTGTTTCCAACTGTGGGGGAGCGAGGCTGGATGTGTGACGTCATTGATTGTGTTTCCCTATATCAGGGAACACACGATCAATGACAGCGCCACAGTGAAGAACGGGGAAGCTGTGTTCACACACAGCTCTTCCCGTTCTTCAGCTCCGGGGACTGATTGCAGGACTCCAGCGGTGATCGGGTCCTCGGGTCCCGCGGCCGTGGTCACGGAGCTTCGGACTGGGTCGCGGGCACGCGCCCGCTCTCTCGTCCCCCCCTTTTTTCCTGCGGCTTGCCAGGTTGCATGGTCAGATAAGGATCTAGTATGGATTTTTGGGGGGAACCCCATGCTGTTTTTTTTATTTTTGTGTGGGGTTCCCCTTAAAATCCATACCAGACCTGTAGGGTCTGGTATGGATTTTTGGGGGGAACCCCAAGCCATTTTTTTAAAAACATGGCACAGGCTTCCCCTTATTATCCATTCCAGACCTGAAGGGCCTGATATGGAATTTGGGGGGGCCCCCATGCTTTTTTTTTTATTTTGGTTCGGGGTTCCCCTTAAATTTCATACCAGACACAAAGGTCCTGGTAATGGACTAAGGGGGAACCCATGCTGTTTTTTTTCAATGACTTTTATCTGTATTGCCTGGACCCGGCAATTTATTATAGCCAAAAGTAGTTTTAAATGCCTTTTTTATCCTTTAGAAATGTCATTTTGTGCAGGGACTGTTCTAAGCATGGGAAACATGCGCTACTTTACAGGCATACTATAGACACCCCACTTTTATGGTTTCACTTTAAGCATTATTAAAATAATTCCTCCCGGAAAAACTGCCATTTTTAAAACTTTTTTTGCATTGATACATGTCCCTTGGGGCAGGACCCGGGTCCCTGAACACTTTTTATGACAATAACTTACATATTAGCCTTTCAAATTAGCACTTTTGATTTTTCATGTTCGTGTCCCATAGACTTTAACGGTGTTCGCGTGTTCGAACTAATTTTTTGCCTGTTCGCATGTTCTGCTGAAAAGCGGTAACTAACAGTCATGGCTCTCTGCTCAGAGTGGGGGGGAGAAGTGAGTGATCAGCTCACCGCAGCATCTTCTTACCTACACTCCAGAGGTACTAACTTCATCAGTACTAATGCAGGGTCCATAGTCTTGCACTGGAAGTGATCAGGGGGAGCTGGGGAAGCAAAGGATCGGATAGGTTAAAGAGTAAAATTTACTTTTGTTGAGAAAAAAGCATTCCCCTCTGAGTGTTCTATGTACATTGCAAGAATTTTAACAAACTTTGTTGCAGATTTATATCTTATGTTATTCTGGAGAAATAACTGTTTGTATCCATGAGTGAATCTGTATGGGAGTGGTTTTGTAATTGTCAATAAGCTGCTGCACCTGCAGGGATCTAAGGAGGAAATTGCAAGGTCTGCATCCCTTAAGCTGTGATTTATTTTGGGAGTATTTCACCCAAATTTTTATTTTTGTTTGAGGTAATGCAAAAAATGTATTTTGTATATTAGTGCAGATTTCTGGGAAAATCAGTAAGCTAATCACAGGAGCAGGATATGACATACCTGGGGGTGCTTTGTACCCCATCTGTGTACCAAATGCTACCAGCTAGCCTTATTGCTTTGCATTTTAAAGAGATTATCAGCGGCTGCAGATTAAAAAAGAAAGGTAATTTTTAACCCGATGTACTGTGGCAAGGTGGTTTGGCTGCGCAAATCACTCTACCAGTACGGAGATTTGTGCACTAGCTTTCACGGGCGCACACGCTCTGATTGGCCAGCGGGGGAGCCAATCAGCGGGTCCGGCGGATTCAATGTCCGCCGGCCGCCTGCAGTCGTTCCCCACAGAGACAGAACAGGGATCTGCTGAAGTAATACTCCATTCTGTCAAGGGATGACACTGAGATCTGTCTACCTGCTAAGCAGCAAGACAGATATGTGTGTTACCCCAGTCACACAGTCCCTCATACAGTTAGAAAACACAAACAGGGAACACATTTCACCACTTGATTGCAACTGATATCAACCCCTTCCCTGCCAGGGTCATTAGTACAATGTCAGTGCATATTTTTAGCACTGATCACTGTAATAATGTATCTGGTTCCCAAAAAAGTGTCAAAAATGTCATGTTAGGTGTCCGATCTGTCCGCCGCAATGTCGCAGCCCTGCTAAAAATCACTGACGCCATTACTAGTTAAAAAAGGGCCATAAATCTAACCCCTATTTTTTAGACGCTATAACTTTTGCGCAAACCAATCAATGTATAATACGACTATTGTGATTTTTTTTACCAAAAATATGTAGAAGAATACATATTAGCCTAAACTGATGAATAAATAAGTTTTTTTATATATTTTTTTGAATATGTATTATAGCAGAAAGTAAAAAATATTGCTTTTTTTTTTCAAAATTGGCAGCCTTGTTTTGTTTATAGAGCAAAAAATATAAACCGAATATATATTTGCTAATTTTTTCCCCCATGAAAGTGGAGTTACCCTTCAAGTACTTCTCCTTTTTTCCCTAGACTAAACAAGTCATCTGCTGCAGTGCAGGTATAGCCCAACTGCAAAGAATAATTTTCAAATTTCCAAGGGTTATGCCGCGTACACACTGCCCAGGCGAAATTTCAGGTTTCAGCACTGCGACGCTTTAACCACTTTGCAACCGCCCTATGCCGAAAGTACGGCTCTAGGGCGGTTGCTGTATTCTAACTGGCCGTTAATTAACGGCCTGTCAGAATCGCGCTCCCGCGCGCCTCCTGAGGCGCGCACACGGGAACATCCGTGACCGCCGGGTCCAGAGGACCCGGCGCATCACGGATCACGGTAAATCGCCGCTGATAGCGGCGGTTTACCACGTGATCGCGCCGTCCAATGACGGCGCGATCAGATGTAAACAGACCGGCGTCATTTGATGACGCCGGTTCCTCCCTCCTCTCTCTGTACCGATCGGTACAGTGTGAGAGGAGAGGGGAGGGAGCGGATGGCAGCGCCAGTGCTGCGGGCTGGATCTGTGACAAATGCAGTCACAGATCCATCCATCCCTCCCTCCCTGCTCAGCCATCCCTGCTGCATATACTCTGCAATACTCACCTGGGCATACTCTGCAATACTCTGGGCAATACTCTGGGCATACTCTGCAATACTCAGGCATACTCTGGCAATACTCTGGGCAATACTCTGGGCAATACTCTGGGCAATACTCTGGGCAATACTCTGGGCAATACTCTGGGCAATACTCTGGGCATACTCCGCAATACTCTGGGCATACTCTGCCAATACTCTGGGCATACTCTGCCAATACTCTGGGCATACTCTGCAATACTCTGGGCATACTCTGCAATACCCTGGGCATACTCTGCATACTCCGCAATACTCTGGGCATACTCTGGCAATACTCTGGGCATACTCTGGCAATACTCTGGGCATACTCTGGCAATACTCTGGGCATACTCTGGCAATACTCTGGGCATACTCTGCAATACTCTGGGCATACTCTGCAATACCCTGGGCATACTCTGCAATACCCTGGGCATACTCTGCAATACCCTGGGCATACTCTGCAATACCCTGCATACTCCGCAATACTCTGGCAATACTCTGGGCATACTCTGGCAATACTCTGGGCATACTCTGCAATACTCTGGGCATACTCCGCAATACTCTGGGCATACTCCGCAATACTCTGGGCATACTCTGGCAATACTCCGGGCATACTCTGGCAATACTCCGGGCATACTCTGGCAATACTCCGGGCATACTCTGGCAATACTCCGGGCATACTCTGGCAATACTCCGGGCATACTCTGGCAATACTCCGGGCATACTCTGGGCATACTCCGCAATACTCTGGGCATACTTAGCAATACTCTGGGCATACTTAGCAATACTCTGGGCATACAGCAGCCCCTGTCCCCGCGAGCTCGCATGCAGAAGCGAACGCATACGCAAGTCCCGCCCACATATAAAAACGGTGTTCAAACCACATGTGAGGTATCTTTATATCATGTTTTGGGGCTTTATGTATTTTTCTAGCAAATAAATGATGATTTTTACATGTAGGAGAGAAATGTCAGAATTGGCCTGGGTGCTCCCTGCATGTTGGGCCTCTGTATGTGGCCGCACTGTGTAAAAGTCTCACACATGGGGTATCGCCATACTCGGGAGGAATAGCAGAATGTGTTTTAGGGTGTAATTTGTGGTATGCATATGCTGTGTGTGAAAAATAACCTAATAATATGAAAATTTGATGAAAAAAAAATAAATCTTGATTTTGCAAAGAATTGTGGGAAAAAATTACAACTTTAAAAAACTCACCAGGCCTCTTTCTAAATACCTTGGAATGTCTTCTTTCCAAAAAGGGGTCATTTGGGGGGTATTTGTACTTTTCTGGCATGTTAGGGTCTCAAGAAATGAGAGAGGCTGTCAGTACTTCAGGTGTGATGAAATTGATCAATTTTCAGGATTTGGTACCATAGCTTGTAGACCCCATAACTTTCACCCAGACTAAATAATATCCAACATTTTTTATTTTTTTTACCAAAGATATGTAGCAGTATACATTTTAGGCCAAATTTATGAAGAAAAATTACTTTTTTGCAAAATTTTATAATAGAAATGAAGAAAAATTATTATTTTTTGCAAAATTTTGTTCTTTTTTCATTTATAGCAAAAAAAAAAAAAACCGCAGAGGTGATGAAACACCACCAAAAGTAAGCTCTATTTGTGGGAAAAAAAGGACAAAAATTTCATTTGGTTACAGTGTTGTATGACTGAGTTATTGTCATTCAAAATGTGAGAGCACCGAAAGCTGAAAATTGGTCTGGTTATTAAGGGTGTTTAAGTGCCCAGTGGTCAAGTGGTTAAATTAAAATTGCGCGGTCGTGCGATATGCCTCCCAACCAATTTTTTTTCCCACAAATAGAGCTTTATTTTGGTGGTATTTGATCACCTCCGCGTTTTTTTTTTTTTGCGCTATAAACAAAAAAAGAGTGTCAATTTTGAAAAAAAACCACAATATTTTTTACTTTTGCTACAATAAATATCCCATTTTTTTTTAAAAAAAAGCATTTTTTTCTCAGTTTAGGCAGATATGTATTCTTCATATTTTCGGTAAAAAAAAAAATCCAATAAGCGTATAGTGATTGGTTTGCGCAAAAGTTATAGTGACTACAAAATAGGGGATAGAATTCTGACATTTTTTTTTTTTTTTACTAGTAATACGGCGATCTGCAAATGTTGTCAGGCCTGCGATATTGCGGCAGACACATCGGACACTTTTGACAAATTTTTGGGATCATTCACATTAATACAGCGAACAGTGCTATAAAAATGCATTGATTACTGTATAAACGTGACTGGCAGGGAAGGGGTTAACACTAGGGGGCATGGAAGGGGTTAAATGTGTATACTGGGTGTGTTCTAACTGTGTGTTGAGGGGGACTGACTAGGGGAGGTGACCGATGCTGTGTCCCTATGTCCCTGTCTCCTCTCCCTGACAGGTCGTGGAGCTCTGTGTTTACACACAGAGCTCCACGTCCCTGCTCTGACATTGCCAATCGCGGGGACCTGGCGGACATCGCGGCCGCTAAGCACATGCATCGGCATCTCGGGGATGAGCCGGGCGCCCCCCAGTGGCCGGAGGACTCGAGGACGTCATATGATGTGTCCTCCTGGATGTGTGTGGGCTCCAGAGCATTTATCGCGACATGAAAAATGGGCATTAAAAATTTAGAACATGCTCTAAATTTTCGCGTTGTTTTTCACGTTGTGAAAAATTATCGTGTGTGGGCTTTAAACGACGGGAAAAAAACACGCATGCTCAGAAGCAAGTTATGAGACGGGAGCACTCGTTCTGGTAAAATGAGCGTTTGTAATGGAGATAGCACATTCGTCACGCTGTAACAGACTGAAAAGCACGAATCGTCTCTCAACAAACTTTTACTAACATGAAAATCAGCAAAAGCAGCCCAAAGGATGACACCATCTGAATGGAACTTCCCCTTTATAGTGCCATCGTACGTGTTGTACGTCATTCGTGTGTAGGCAAGGCAGGCTTGACAAGAATCAAGATAAAAAAAAAACGTTTTTTTTCTAGACCATTAAAAATGGTCATGTGTACACAGCAATAAGTATTAAAGTGCATTTAGGCTTTTGCAGTCAAATTCGGATAACACCTACTGCACTTTATAACTGTTACGTGTTCTCATTCACAAAGCATTATTAAAAAAAAAGGGAAACATTGCTGCCTAACTGTTTACCTATTATTATACTTTACCCCTAAACTGAATTTTACTGTGGAATGCAAACACTGTACTGTGCTGGCAAATCTCCATTATCAGTTGTGAACTAGATTTAAATACTCTCTTAACCACTTGCTTACTGGGCACATAAACCCCCTTCGTGCCCAGGCGAAATTTCAGCTTCCGGCACTGCGTCGCTTTAACTGACAATTGCGCGGTAGTGCGACGTGGCACCCAAACAAAATTGGCGTCCCTTTTTTCCCCACAAATAGAGCTTTCTTTTGGTGGTATTTGATCGCCCGTGCGGTTTTTATTTTTTGCGTTATAATGAAAAAAAGAGCGACAATTTAAAAATATATATATATTTTTTACTTGTTGCTATAATAAATATCCCATTTTTTTTTTTTTTTTTTATTTATTTTTTCTCAGTTAAGGCCGATACGTATTCTTCTACGTATTTTTGTAAAAAAAAAAAAAAATCACAATAAGTGACTGCTTTGCGCAAAAGTTATAGCACCTACAAATAGGGGACATAATTATGATTTTTTTTTTTATATTTTTTTTTAACTAGTAATGGCGGCGATCTGCGATTTTTATTGGGACTGCGATATTGCGACGGACACATCGGACACTTTTGACACATTTTTGGCGCCATTCACATTTATACAGCGACCAGTGCTATAAAAATGCACTAATTACTGTATAAATGTGACTGGCATTGAAGGGGTTAACACTAGGGGGTGAGGAAGGGGTTAAATGTATTGCCTGGGTGTGTTCTAACTGTATGGGGGGAGGGGGGTGACTGGGGGAGGTGACCGATGCTGTCTCCCTATGTACAAGAGAAACAGCATCTGTCACCTCACTGACAGGACGTGAAGCTCTGTGTTTACACTCAGAGCTCCACGTCCCTGCTGTCTCACCGACGATCGCGTGTACCTGACGGACATCGCGGCCGCCGGGTACACGCATCGGATCCTCGGTGATGCGTCGGGACTGTTTTTCCCCGCCGCGCGCCACCCTGTGGCGCGCGCGGGGAATTACAAGCAAATCACGTCCAAAGACGTCAACCCGGCGCCTCAGGTCTGCGCTGTTCACGTCTTTGGACGTGAAGAAGTATTGAAGTGGTTAAAAAAGGGTTAAATGTTTAGAAGATAGGCTTCTCCATTGTATAATGAGGAATATATCATCGTGTCCCTAGTCTGAACAGAGATACTGTGAAAGAAAGGGCGCAACAAGTGTAAATAATGTCCATATAAACACCAATGAATTATTTATAAAAAAAACGCAGATCCAAAAAATGCAACTAATTGCAAATGTAGAAGCTCCAACCACCGTCACCGTGCTTTCAGAAAGTGCAACGTGCATATTAAAGTGCTTCACCCGAAGTGACAATCAAAATGCGCTCACCAGATTTAAGCGGCCATATTTGACCTTCAGGCATATAAAGATCCTTCTTGACACAATCTCTCCCAAAAAGAATCAATTCCCAATAAATCCAACACAGATGGCTCCTTAGTGAAAAAACTGTGTGTTCCAGTCACTCAATCTGGAAAAATTCTAAACGGCTCCACCGCAATGAGCCACAAAAACGGGGATAGTGTAATACCGTTTTTATTTAAAAGCTTTGCAGGGTAAAACAGTGCATACAGGCAGGTACACACACAGCTATGAATGAAGCCAGCGGCCGGGATTATCACAGTGAGCAATATACACCCCGGCATGCATCTAAGCTGTTTAAAACTTACAAACACATCGCTCCAGTGTGAAAAATCTCTATGCATTTTGCGTGTCTCGCGTCATCAGGAAAATGGCGTGGCCGCCCCAACACCGGAGTCTTATAACATCCACGGCAAAATACTGATTGCAGTTAGCCGTGAGACGTTTACCCTCAGGAACATCTAAAAAGTAAGGAATATTGAGAAAAAATAGGGATGCTGTGTGAATGGGAACACATAAACATAGTGGGGTTTCTTGAAATCTGACTGCAAAAGTAGAAGTATACGTTATATGAGTGGAAATCCCACTATTGACAGCTGGCACCTTAACAGGTGTCCTCGTTGGAAGCTATCCCCTCTACTCCTGTTCTGGTGACAGCTGTAAAATGGAAGATTTCCTTTTACTTTCTGTCTCAGTGACAGTGTTCATCACCCCACAAAGTGGGAATATCCACAACAGAGACACAGCAAAATAAAAATGGTTAGCGCTTCGTACGCTTCCCTAATCTATTCAAAACTAAATTTTGGCTGGAGTTCCACTGTAGGAGTTCAAAGCTTACAGCACTCAGGGTAATGTATTTCTAATTTAAAAAAAATAAAGATCATTGTGTGCTATATTCTCTAGATGCTAAAATATCAAAACCCCTGCCCAGTCATAAATGTAACAGGTGTTATACGCTTTATATGAAACCCGTGCTGCCAACATCAGAGTGGCAGCTGCTCCAGTATGTTAGCTGGGTCAGCACATTATTCTGATAACTGCAGACGAGTCTTACTATAATGTCACTCACAATAGTGCCAGGATATTTATTATCCTCCTGCTGGCAGTTTCTGACTGATCATTGCTACCTGTCATTCAAAGATAACTGAGTTATTGTAGCTATTGCCATTGAAGCTGGTATAGCATTCCCATTAAACAGCTCACTCTTGATGTTCCGTATTCGCGTTATCGTTTATGTACAAAGATGTAAATTCTTCCTCTAGGTCAGTTTTTTTTTTATAAATGACTGGAAAAAGAGTGCCTGTTCATTAAATGGTGGATTTACACTATCACACCTGATCATCACCGCAATATATACTTGACATCTCACTATTAAATCATGGGCATTAAAGTGTTACTAAACCCAGAACCCTGCATTCAATTTATCTGGTCTCCCACAGTACACAGAACATGGAAATGCAATTACTTTAGTAAATATAAACTGCTAAATACCTTTTCTCATCACCAGTATATAGCAGTCTGACTTCTATCAGTGTCCAGCCAAGCACTGGTTAAAGCTTGTGGAGGAGTTTCCATTCACCTCTGACTGTTCGATGAAACTGCAGGACCCCTGATCCTCTGGCTGGACAGTGCCAATTGGCCCTGTGCTGATCACATGCACTCCCGAGGAAAAAAAAAAAACTCTAGTAATACACACCAAACTGAGCATATGCGGCTTTCCCTCTTGATTCTGTTCTATCAGGAGATGGATTGGGGATGTTGGAAGACAGGGAGAAACAGAGAAGACAGGATCAATAAACCTTTTTACACAATGTAGAGGATTAACCCCTTTGGTTCTACAGTGAGTATAACGAGCATGCTTTACTGCATATACAGACTGCTTTTACTGCTGTGGGTTTCTCCCCTTTGAAGTTATAACCGTTTCCTCTTTGCTGGTGAAGGCAGAAAAATATAAAAGAAAAAAAAGCTATGACATTTTTTGCTACATGCTTTGTTCATTACACATGGTTTCCATGTTATTGTGTTGTATTGTGTGTGTTCAGTTTTAGGTGTGAACTGTGATGGCTAAAGGCATGTAGCATTCAACTATACCACAGGCCCATAGCCGGTTAGAAATTCTGTATATAGCCTTACAGAACAGACAGTGCACAGCTCACATGGGCTTTGCTGGTGTTGTTGCAAAAGTTCATTTATTTCACTAATGCAACTTAAAAGGTAGAACTAATATATGAGATAGACTCATTACATGCAAAGCAAGATAGCCGTGATTTGTCACAATTGTGATGATTATGGCTTACAACTCATGAAAACCCCAAATCCACAATCTCCGAAAATTAGAATATTGTGAAAAGGTGCAATATTCTAGGCTCAAAGTGTCCATGCAAAGGGTTCCTGAGCCTTTAAATGGTCTCAGTCTAGTTTTGATATCCAGGCTGAAAAGGTCCAGTCAGAATTGCCACAAATTATATTGTATTGCTTTATGTGCCTCTTATGGGATGGTACCTTATAAGGTTTATATTTATCTCACACTCATCCCCCATACCCCTATACTCCTTATATTAGTCCCATTTCTGATATGTTTCAGCAGCTCTGATCCACTTTGATTTCTCATGAGTTGGAAGTCTTTGCATCTCATCCCATGAATCTGGCTTGGGTTTTAATGCTACGTGAGCAACATAGGACATATGTTTGGCTGGGATGCCTTTATTGCTACTGGTGGATTTCCTGATTGAAACCTCTTGTGGCCTGGTTTCTTCTTTGTTTTATTTATTTTTTGTAAATATTTTTTTATTGAATTAAAAAAATTAAGGTATGCTAAAAAAAGCCCAGAAGAGAGAGAGAGAGAGAGAGAGAGAGAAAAAAGGCACATAAAACATAGGTTGGCAACCAAAGTCAAAGTGACCAAACTCAGATCTGCTGGTAGGCACCAAGTAGGATTCAGCAGAACAAGTACCCATAGTACCCGCATTAACCTGTGTCAATTACTGGGAAGCAGAAAAGTATTAATTATGGGGGCATTGGCATTGAGACAACGGTATCCCTGAGCTCTGACCAGATGTCCCATACCTTAGAGAGTTTGTTAGGGCATCCTCTAGACTCATAAGTAAATTTATACAATGACACCATTTTATTAACAACAGATTTTGAGAAGTCTAAGTAGGGGGCTCCAGGGATTTATATAGACTTGCAAGCATAAAATAATAGCAATCCTATCAAAATTCTCTGGAGGTAGCCAGTAAATGAACTAGACCTAATATACAAACATCTATGGATACTGAAATGGAAGTAACTAAACAAATGCACTGAGAAATTTCAGTCCAAAAAAGCTTAACACCCCGGACTGTCCTAAAACACATGTAAAAATGTGTCTGGGTCTTTGGAACAGCGCCATCATTTAGATGGGTGTAGGGGGAAAATTTTATGTAACCGTTGGGGAGTGAAGTAGACTAGTAGTGAAGAATGTTGTAATAATCTATCCCTGGTGTTGCAAAGGATAATCCCACATATCCTCCCAATCCAGCTCCGGAATCTCCATGCACCAACAGGACAAAAGCTTGTCAAGACCTTTGTGTATAGTGGGTTGGAGTGGCTTGTAAGAGCTTTCTCAAGGGTTTCCTCTCGCAATAGGGATTTAAACCCTGATAATGTAAGGGATACTGGTTGATTGCGAAATTGCAACTGAAATGCATGACGCAACTGGAAATACCAGAACAGGTACGAGTTAGGGAGGTAGTAGGTCAGTTTAAGTGAGTCAAATTTTGAAGGACACCCTCTGTACAAAATTGGCTGAGATATTTAATTCCTTTAGAAGCCCATACATTAGGGGCTGGAAACAGAAAAGGGAACAGAGAGAGGGATTGAACCACAGCGGTGTATTGGGTGAGGAATTATGAGGGGCCACTAGGTGTTGCCGTTGCCAGGCTCTAATAATGGATCTCATGTAATGTGTAATTGAAAAAAGGGCTGAAGGACCTCTATATAGCAGGATACATATTATTAGCAAAGATGTGCTGCCTCCAGTACTACTGCTGCATTACATTAGTCTCCTCTGCCACCAGCCAGTTATGCGCCTGAGTAAGATATATATATATATATATACTTTAACGTCAAGGAATTAATAAGGGGTAGGGATTCTCTTTGCCTTCAGAACAGCTTCAGTTTTTCCTGTGTGTATTGTGATTATGCAATATTCTTTAGGAAAAAAAGTATTGTGTTCACTCTAGAGATAAAGGTAATGGTAATCCATTTTGCACTTCAGAACTTCCCGTATAAGTTAAACTGCAATGCAGAGCAATCATTAGAGGAAATTGCTCCCATGAGATGGCTGTTCATTAGGCATCTCTCCCACCATGTTTAACAGCTGGCAACACACATCAAAAGGTAGAAGTCATTGGCTAAGGTGAAATATGACTCATCAAACAGCTGCTTTCTTAGCGTCCAAGCTTTTCACTCCCTATTATAGGTTGTCTGCTAGCCCTGAATACAAGTGGTTTTTGAATGGAGGACCAGCTGAAAATTCCATGTTTCTAAAGTTCCTAACTTTTTTTTTAACAGAGGTTCTGATTAATGTTTGTGATATATGTGGTTGATGTAATTTTGTGGCAAATGTGATCTAATTATTTCAAAGTTGAACAAGTTTTTTCTTGTTGGGCTTCTGGTCCCCCTAGAACAGTGGGTTCCAAACCGTGGCCTGGGGGGATGGATGAGGCCCTTTGCTTTTATCTGGCCCTTGGGGCACGATTTAATTCACTGTGGGGCACTATTTCATTCACTGAAAGGGCACAGTTCCTCCCAATGACACCAAGATGAGGCCCAATTCCTCACAATGACACCAAAGATGGGGCCCAATTCCTTCCAATGACACCAAAGATGGGGCCCAATTCCTTCCAATGACATAGATTAACTAGATGGACATGTGACTTTTTTCAACCAGACAAATTTGTAATGGGGCCCAATGACACCAATGATGGGGCACTATTCTTTTCATTGACATGGGGCATTGTTTACTCCAAATGATGCTGGGATTTTTTCTACTCACAATGGCTACAGTCCAGTCCCCCTAAAGTCGGAAGGACAGTAAACTAGCCCTTTGTATAGAAAGTTGGGAGACCCCTGTCCTAGAACACAATGCAACTAACATATTTTATGATATGATCTCTGGCTTTTCTTACAGGGATAAAGCCTATTTGATCCTTGGTCTTCATGAGTATTATACCACACAGTAATGTAACCACGCAGGACATTCTCAGCTGCAACGTGAAGGCAGTTACTGTGGACAGGTGTCGAAAACATGCTGGGTCAAAGGGCAAGGGTTAGGAATTTGGGGAGAAGGAACTTAAATAATTTTATAAGAACAAAGTATGTATATTTAGGTACAAAGTACAGTATACATAGAAGATGAATGCTTTGGTCTCAAAGAGATTTAAACTATGACATGTTTTCTGTCATGGATCTGAAATGACAGACAACTGATACAGATTGATCATAGATCATCCAGGGCAGCTAAATTAAGCAAGTGTTATTTTCTGGTTTGGATCTTAAAATATGACACGTACCCTGGCCTGCTCTGCAACTTTGGAATTAAGGGATGATACATTTATGTATATATATATAAAAAAGCAACTCGTTTACAATATGTCCTCCTTACTGAATTTAAACTAAGCAGTTTAGCATTTACGATGAGATGATATTTAAAGCAACAGCAGGTGCAAAGAATGTGAAACTGTTTTTCCTATTTTTTAAATGATACTAGTAAACATTAATCTTTATGGTCCTCAATTTATTAGCAAATGTATGTTAAATAATAAAACTGAAAAATTATGTTTTTTCAGTGTAGGTATAGCCAAACGTTTTTTCTGTTTTTAGTTTTGGTAGAGTAGGAAAGGATTAAAATCTAAAAACTTTTTACTGTGCTTCATTGGGGAATATTTCCCTTTAGTTCTTGCCCCAGACATACAACAGGAGGGCCCCTTTCACACTGGGGTGGTTTGCAGGCGCTATAAATAGCGCCTGCAAACCGACCCTAAACAGCCGCAGATGTTTCTCCAGTGTGAAAGCCCCCGTCTTTCACACTGGAGAAACATCTGCGGCTGTTTAGGGTCGGTTTGCAGGCGCTAGCAGGACCGCTCCAATAGTCCTGCTAGCAGCATCTTTGGAGCGGTGTGTTTACCGTTCCTCCACCGCTCATTTCCATTGAAAGCAATTGGAAATCGCGGCTATACAACAGCAATGCGCCTCTTAACCATTTTTCGGCCGCTAGTGGCCGAATACCGCTGGTATAGTGCTGCTAAAAATAGCAGCGCTATACCGCCATCGCACCTCCTGCCCCAGTGTGAAAGGGACCTAAGCGACAAGAAATCTCCACAAAGTAAAATTATTTTTTAACCACTTAAGGACCGCCGCATGTACATATACGTTGGCAGAATGGCACGTACAGGCACATTGGCGTACCTGTACGTCCCTGCCTAGACGTGGGTCGGGGGTCTGATCGGGACCCCCCCCAGTACTTGCGGCGGTCCCCGTGGCTGTCCGAGTGATCCGGAATGAGGGAGCGGCTGTTTGTTTTTGTCCGCCCCCTCCAGATCGCTCCCAGCCAATCCACACACTCCCCCTGCGTGTCACTTCCTCTGCCTGTGTAAACACAGGCAGAGGGAAGTGATGTAATCTATCCTCTCGGCGGTATTTTCAACCGCCGCTGAGGAGAGAAGACATCACACAGTGAGTCTGCACAACACTTCACTGACACCAGTGACACATAGGCACATTAACCCCCCCGATCACCCCCCTGTCACATTGTCACTGACTGCAGTGATCATATATGTACTGATCACTGCATTTAGTGTCAGTGTGACAGGCAGTTATTGTTAGGTTCAGGGTAGCCCCCCCTAATAAAGTTTTAACCCCTTGATCACTGCCCTAGTTAACCCTTTCACTCCCTATTACCAGTGTCACTAAGCGATAATTTTTCTGATCGCTGTATTAGTGTCACTGTTGCCGCTAGGTAGCTATTTTTTTTTTATTGCCATTTTTTTTTTACTAAAGACATGTGGCTGAATACATTTTGGATTAAATGTTTTACTAAAATTTAGTTTATTCTATTTTTCTTATAACAAAAAGTAAAAAATATTGATTTTTTTTCAAAAATTTAGCTCTATTTTTGTATATAGCGCAAAAAATTAAAATCGCAGAGGTGATCAAATACCATCAAAAGAAAGCTCTATTTGTGGGAAGAAAAGGATGCACATTTTGTTTGGAAACCACGTCGCACGACTGCGCAATTGTCTGTTAAAGCGACGCAGTGCTGAATTGTAAAAAGGCCTCTGGGCTTTTAGCAGCATATTGGTCCGGTCCTTAAGTGGTTAAGATAGCTGTCACTGAAACAGGTGTTGCCCTTGGAAAATTTACCATTACTTCTTGTTCTGGTGACAATGCTAAAATGTCACTTTCTGTCTCAGTGACAAATGTCACCAGAACAAACACAAAGAGCGAGTTGACCTAGCAAAGCCACAGACGACAATTAAAACTTGACAGGGGCACTAACCTCTTCCTACACGTTTTAGTTCATTTTGCAGTCCATTTAACATGGTTTCCTATGGATGTAGTTTACATCTGTGCGTCTTGTAGTGCTGCGTTTTATGGAAAGGGCCAGTGACTTTTTTACTCGCAGCAGATTGCATTTTGCACGTAATAGACTTCAATGGAGGTGCACCACATTCAAAGATGGGTTTTGTGTTTTTTTTAACAAAACAAAAAAAAAAATTGGGAAAAAAATTGGCGTGCCCCCAATCCATACCAGGCCATTTGGATGGGGAGCCCATGCCAAAATACAATAAAAAATTGCGCCCTCATCCTGAACCACACCAGACCACATGTCCTCAACATGGGGAGGGGGGGGTACTTTGGGGCAGGGGGAGCCGAGTTGGCCTTCAATGGAAATTGAATGGAAAGTAACAGCTGGCATTCAGAGGCTCCTAAGGTGCAGTAGAGCTCAATTGAGATAAACCACTGGTAAGTACAGTGCTTTGAAAGAGTAACTTTACTTTTGTGGGGGGAAAAAAGGAACAAAAAAATAAAAAAAGAGCATATACAATTGCGACACAAGTCATATTGTGATTGAATGCTATTAAAAATTACCTTTCCTTTTCAATTTGCAGCTCTGTAATTTTCTGTAAAATGCAAGACGGGATTGTTCTGTATACAAAGGGTATACAGAATGCCCTCTAGCAATGTAATTTCCTGCTTCTGTAATTGGCTTACTGATTTTCCCAGAAGTCTGCACTAAGATACAAATCAGATATCAGGCATCCCCTGCAACAAAAATTTCATTTTTGGTAAGATACTCCCAATAGGAAATCACTTCTAAAGGGATGCAGACCCTACTTTTTCTTCATTAGAACCCTGCAGGTGCAGCAGCTGATTGATAATTATGAAACCACTCCCAATAGGTTTACTTACCAGAAGAACACAGACAAACACACAGGGATTTCTTCAGAATAACCCAAAGCTAGGAATCATTAACAAAGTTTGTTAAAATCTCTGCAATGTACATAGATGACCCAGAGGAAAATGTTTTTTTTTTCTCAACAAAAGTAGAGTTACTCTTTAAATATATATTCTCATAATTAAAAATGAAGCCCCTCCACTGGAGATACTTAACATGTTTACTGGATGCAACATAATACAAAGAATCATATAGTTACAAAAATATAGCTATTATTTGAACGTATTTGATTTTATTACATACAGTTAGGTGTATTTATATTTGGACACATGCACAATGTTCATACTTTTGGCTCTGTATGCCACCAGAATAAAAGTAAAATGAAACAATCCAAAATGAGTGCAGACTTTAACCTTCAATTCAAGGGGTTAAACATATATATCAAGTACAACCATTTAGGAACTGCAACCATTTTTATACACAGTCCCCCCACTTTCAGGGGCTCAAATATAACTGGATAAATGAATATGACAAGGTGGATTTGATTTTAATCAAGTCGATTTAAATCACTAGTGAAAAGGCTTGATTTAAATCATAATTTTTAAAGAAAAACTTTCATCCCTGTCCCGCAGCGGCTGCTCCTCACCGACAGTTTCAGAAGCTAAAAAAAAACAAAACAAAAAAAAAAAAAAACGTACAGTCCGTATACATCTGCCATAACCCCAAATAAAGTTCAGCTGTTCTAGTAGGTCTTTCCTGACATTTTCTTAGTCCCATACTACAGCAAAAGCCATGGTCTGCCAAGAGCTTCCAAAGTATGTCATTGTTAAAAGATATCACTCAGAAGGGTACATTTTTTTTCCAAAAGCATATGCTAAAATGTGTTGTGGTCTGATGAAACCAAGGTTGAACTTTTTAGCCATAATTCCAAGATATAAGGTAGAGGGAACTATAAACAGTTCCAAATACCAGTCAATATTGGCACGAAACCTTCAGGCTTCTGCTAGAAAGCTGAAGAGAAACTTCATCTTTTAGCTTGGCAACAACCCAAAGCATACATACAAATCAACAAAGAAATGGCTTCACCAGAAAAAGATGAAAAGGTGCTTCAAACAAAATATTAGTTTAAGGGTGTGAACACTTATGCAACCAGATTATTTAATTTTTGTATTTTTACTTCCCTTCACCTAGAAGATTTCAGTTTGTTGTTCAACTGAGTTGCACAGTTTTTTTTTTTTTGTAAACAGGGACAAGGCCGCGCAGGCCAACAGAGTATAATGATACATACAGTGCATACAAAAGATTAGGTACAGAAAACAGTACATAGCATACACAAAACAGTGCGAACCACCTGCCAGGCACCCACCGTAGACCGCTAGCGCTAAATGGCACGTGTGTCCCCGGAGTGTGCCCAGGAGTTGCTGTCCCAAGGGACTGCGGTGTCCCTCGAAGGGGGACTCCTTCTCATGGCTAGTTCTAACAAGGCGTCTGGTCCGCGCAACCGGTCCCCTCCTTTTCCTATATAACCAAAGACACCCCCAGGTTGGGGGTGAGGAGAGTTCAGAAGAGAGAAAGACGGAGCAAAGACAGAGTAAAGAAAGAGTGGTCAAGAATAGAAGGGGGAGGGATAATACCCCCTACACATATGCACCCCAAAAGGAGGGGGGTTCCCCTACTCTGTGGCCCTACCCTACGTAATCTGCACTACACTGGTGCCGGAGAGATCCCGCTAAGAGTTATACGTTCATACTTCAGCTGTGGGCTCTCAATGCTTGGCCCTCAGCTGAGTATATACAAATATTTCACAGTTGCCAAGTATTGTTGAATGTTTCCTGTCTGTTATGCTCTGTGAGGACTAGGTCCTCCATGTGCCGTATTTCCTCCACCTTCGCGATCCACTGGGGGATGGTCGGCAGAAGTGTAGCCTTAGCTACATCCAAAAGATTTCTTATTACAGATTTTTGTAAACTTTCTCCGGGATGTTAGATGCATGCAGGAGGAAGAACGCAGGGTCAGCTGGAATTGCGAAATCCGTGAATTTCTGGGCCACCTCACGAATCACTCCCCAGAAGCGACCCAGGCTGGGGCAGGACCAAAAGATGTGCAGCAGCGTCCCCTTGTCGGCTCGGCAGCACCAGCAAAGGTCAGACGTCTCCGGGAAGAATTTGTGTAGTAGTACTGGGGTTCTGTACTATCTTGACAGGAGTTTGTAACTAGTTTCCTGGGTCTTGGCGCAGATGAAGGATTTATGCGTAAACCTCAGAATGCGCTGTCGTTTGGCCGTATCGAATTGACACTGCAATTCCTCCTCCCATTTAAGTATACCCGGAGGTACAAAATCTGCGTTCGGAACATTTAAAAGACTGTAGGCTAGGGAGAGCGTATGTGACGTGATACCCGAGGTGTTGCAGAGGTCCTCTAGTGTTGTGAGAGGCTGGGTGTTGGCGGCCGGAGGTGTCAGAGAGCACAGGAAGTGATCTAGTTGATGCGATCTCAGGAAGTCCAAACAAAACAGGCCTGCGGGATCAGAAAGCTCCACAATAGTATTCCAACGCCCCCCACGCTAAAGTGGGAGGCCTGGTATAGGCCCGCCTTGCTCAGCCGCCGAAAGACCACATCCTGTATGCCTGGCGTAAATCGGGGGTTCCCTAAAATGTGATACAAAGGTGGGTTGGTTGAGGATATCAGCGACTGTGAAATGAGTCCGGCGCAGACCCATATTGTGTTACCAATCAGTGGATGGCGTTTGGCGAGTTGTACAGTTTATAGGTCACATTAAAAGGTGGAAAAAAATCTGAAATTATTTATTTTTGTCAATTATTTTTTTTACATCACAGAAACCTGACATTTTTAGAGGGGTGTGTAGACTTTTTATACCCACTGTATTTTGATATCGAATGGAATTTATGTTGATGAAATTTAGTTTCAGAACCAAATTTTACAGACGGTTTTACAGGTGGAAAACATTCAACTAATTATGCAACTTCTTGTACACCAGAGCTTATTAATAGATTGGATTTCAAAGTAAAAGTGAAACACTTAGTAAGATAAAAACCCCTGCAATATTTACAGGGTTCTTCTTTAGTCAAATGAAACAAGAAAAGCAATACAAAAAAGTAAAATTTTCCTGGTTATTTATTTAAATTACCGTATATTGATATTGTACAAGAACAAAGTTAAAGGACATGAATCATTTCTCAGTTACAGAAATAGTTTTGAAAGAATTGAAAATACATTAAAACTTAAATATACAGACATTCATGAGATTGGAAAGAGAAATCTACAAGCCTACAGGTGATTCAGAAGCCATGTGTCCAGGGTTTCCTCTTAGAGGAAGTAAAAATATTGCACTTATAAGAACGGTCTTCCATAAAATTGAAACTTTAGAAAAACTTAAAATTACACCTTGCTAGTTACAGTCCTCGAATAATCAAATGAGGAGGGTAAAGGAAAATAGTCATGAGACTCTTATGGAAGCTGCCACTGCCCTCCATTTGACAATCCTAGGTGCCTGGCTGTCATGCTGACATTTTTGCATTATTACTTTAACTCCAGGCAACTATGCTCAGTCAACAATGGCAGCCCCTATCTCTCTCTCTCTCATGACAAGTTCACTTAAATGTGTTTTATTCCTGTCCTTTGTCCAGGGAGCAGCGAGTCTATAGAAACATACGTTGTGATGTACAGTGCAGCCAGAAAGTATTCACAGCGCTTCACTTTTTACATTTAGTTATGTTATAGCCTTATTGCAAATCGGATTAAGCACTTGCTGACGGCTGGACGTCTATAGATGTCTTAGGCTTTGTGGGGGTATATTTGAATTAGGGTTGACCCGATACCACTTTTTTAGGACTGAGAACAAGTACCGATACTTTTTTTCATGTACTCGCCGATACCAAATACCAATACTTTTTTTTAAATGTGTCCCCAAATGCAGCCATGTCCCCCACAAATGCAGCCATGTCCCCAAAGAGAAAGCCAAGCCCCCCCCCCGCCGCGTTGATCAGCGCGGGGAACATTACAGCTTTCATTTGAATAGCTGTGTGTTCCCCCGCCGCGCCTCGTCATATATAGCCCCTCCCCCTTGTCCGGGCACTTTGATAGACAGATCACCCATCCAATCCTGGGGGGATTTCTTGGCTTTCTCTTTGAGGACTGCTCTGCTCCGCTCTCTGCCCCCTCGCCGCCCGCTCTCTCTGAAAAAAAAAAGTATCGGGTGAAGCATCAGGAGCATTTGCGCGAGTACAAGTACTCGTGCAAATGCTCAGTATCGGTCCCGATACTAGTATCAGGACAACCCTAATTTGAATGATGCCTGCAGCCTCATTCAGATATTGCCGTTTTCGGATGGCGATTCCCTACACCATAAGAACAATCATAGTGGTTGTTCCGCCGCTTGATCGTTCTTACGGGTAGCGAGAGGGGACGCCCCCCCCCCTCCTGCCAGCCTTCGATGCTTCTACCGACTCACCTGAGTGGTCGATGAGAGGATCCGCTGGCCCCGATTCTTGACCATAGAGATTTCCGGCAGACCAGATGGTCGCCGGAGTCTCTATGATTCTCGGAGGTCGGGCGTGATGTAATGATGTCACGCACGGCCTCTGCATTAAAAAAAAAACGGCGCTGCTTCGGCTAGAAAGCGGTGATCGTTTTTTTTTATTTATTTTAGGCTTCCCACCCTAGAGGTGAGATGCCCCCATATCTCACTGTAAAGAGGTCTGATCATGTCATATTCCTATCACAAGGGATGTTTACATTCCTTGTAATAGGAATAAAAGTGATCAAAATGTATTTTTTTCTTTTAATGTGTCAAAATAAAAGAAAGCAAGTAAAATTAACAATAAGAATTTTTTCTTTTTTTAAAGTGCCCGTGTGCTCGCACGCAGAAGCGAACGCATAAGCAAGTCCCGCCCACATATAAAAAAAACACCCGCAAGGTGTCGCCGCGAACGTTAGAGCGAGAGCAATAAGCCCCAGACCTCTTCTGTAACTCAAAACATGTAACCAGTAAAAAAAAATAAAGCGTCGCCTATGGGGATTTTCAAGTACCGAAGTTTGGCGCCATTCCACGAGAGTGTGCAATTTTGAAGCTTGACCTGTTAGGTATTTATTTACTTAGCGTAACTTCATCTTTCACATTATGCAAAAACATTGGGCTAGCTTTACTGTTTGTTTTTAAAGCATAATACCGTGCAAGATAAAAAGTTGCAATAATCGCTGTTGTATTTTCTAGAGTCTCTGCTAATAAAAACATATATAATGTTTGGGAATTCTGTGTAATTTTAAAATTATGTTTTTTACATGTAGGAGCGAAGTGTCAGAAATTCTACAAACAATACCCCATAATGACAACGTGAAAGAAGTTTGTTTTAAATCTTTGCAAATTTATTAAAAATTAAAAATGAAAAAAATCTCATGTACATAAGTATTCACAGCCTTTGCCATGAAAACCAAAATTGAGCTCAGGTGATCCTGTTTCCACTGATCATCCTACAACTTGATTGGAGTCCACCTGTGGTAAATTCAGTTTATTAGACATGGTTCGGAAAGGCACACGCCTGTCTATATAAGGTCTCACAGTTTACAGTGCATGTCAGAGCACAAACCAAGCCATGAGGTCCAAGCAATTGTCTGTAGCCCTCTGAGACAGGATTCTATTGAGGCACAGATCTGGGGAAGGGTACAGAAAAATCTCTGCAGCATTGATGGTCCCAATGAGCACAGTGGCCTCCATCATCCGCAAATAGAAGTAGTTTGGAACCACCAGGACTCTTCCTAGAGTGGGCCGACCGACCACACTGAGTGGGGGGAGAAGAAGCTTAGTCAGGGAGGTGACCAAGTACTTGATGGTCACTGACAGAGCGCCAGCTTATTTCTGTGGAGAGAGGAGAACCTTCCAGAAGAACAACCATCTTTGCAGCACTCCACCAATCAGGCCTGTATGCTAGCGTGGCCATACGAAAACCACTCAGTAAAAAAGGCACATGACATCCTGCCTGGAGTTTGCCAAAAGGCACCTGAAGGACTCTCAGACCATAAACAAAAATCTCTGGTCTAATGAAACAAAGATTTAACTTTTTGGCCTGAATGGCAAATGTCATGTCTGGGGAAAACCATACGCCTGGCCAATACTATTTATACAGTGAAGCATGGTGGTGGCAGCATCATGCTGTGGGGATGTTTTTCAGGAACTAGGAGACTAGTCAGGATTGAGGGAAAGATGAATGCAGCAATGTACAGAGACATCCTTTATGAAAACCTGCTCAAGATCTCTCTGGATCTCAGACTGGCATAAAGGTTCATCTTCCAAAAGAACAATGACCCTAAGCACACAGCCAAGATAACGGAGTGGCTACAGGTCAACTCTGTGAATGTCCTTGAGTGGCCCAACCAGAGCCCATACTTGAACATCTCTGGAGAGATCTGAAAATGGCTGTACACCGACGCTCCCCATCCAACAAGATGGAGCTCAAGAGGTCCTGCAAAGCAGGATGGGAGAAACGGCCCAAAAATAGATGTGCCAAGCTTGTAGCATCAAACTCAAAAAGACTTGAGGCTGTGATTGGTGCCAAAGGTGCTTCAACAAAGTATCGAGCAAAGGCTGTGAATACTTATGTACATGTTATTTTTATTTTTTTTTTAAATAAATTTGCAAAGATTTTAAACAAACTTCTTTCACATCGTCATTATGGGGTATTGTTTTTAGCATTTTGAGGAAAATAATGAATTTAATCAATTTTGAAAAAAGGTTGTAACATACCAAATTGTGAAAAAAGTGAAGCGCTGTGAATACTTTCTGGGTGCACTGTAGTTCAGGGTCAAGACATAAGATATACCACCATTTCCAACCTAGATGTATGTTAGATAAAAAGTTTTTTTTTAGGAAAACTGATATATTTGTGGCGATATAAGCAAAGCTTATCAATTTCGCAAATCATAGTAAGGATTTTTCATGGCGACATTCCACAATTACATATTACTGCATTACCACTCTTGTTTTAACAGATGCTGCAGCCTGTAAATGAGGAATTAATGGTTGGTTGTCTTTGGGGTCCAGCTCAACACTTACTGCTGGAGCCAGCTCCAATCCAGGCTCTAAAGCAGAAAAAAAAAAGATGTTAGCCAATTTTCAACATATTTGAGTAAAGTACAGCAAAATGACACAAATAAAATACAATGGCTTGTGTGAGGAATATAATGAATTTGTCATTTATTAACAATGTTAAAATGTTATTCGAGTCATATTCTAACTAAGGCTAAATCTACTCACCACCCCCCCCCCCCATTGTAAGACAATTCTAGCTACCCTGTAAAAGAAAAGATGCCTATACTTGCCTATTCTTAAGCCGCTCCGGTCTGGTCACATGACCGGCTTTAGATTAGAGTAAAGACTGCAGACAATGGTTGCGGCATAGTAAGCCTATGGGTGACATTATTGTCCAGGCTCTCCAGCCGTTCTCTTTGCGCCTCTGTGAGCGGACCGAACCGAAGAGCCTTCAGAATAGGAAACCTAAAAAATCTTTTCTTTTATAGGGTTGATAGAATAGTCTTAGAATGGGGGTGGGAGTAGATTTAGCTTTAGTTAGAATTTCACAGGAATTAAATTTTAAAGCCTAACTTCCAAGCCCAGCAAAAAAACAGCAGACTGATAGACACGCAGTGTCACTCAACCCAGAAGACCAAAACAAGTCTGAGTGCGAGGAGTCAGGGCCTTGCCCCTAAGCACAGCGCTCTGCACTCACTGTGTATCAAGACCAGAATTAATGTAATCACACCAGCAATATTTGCTGCATCATCCAGGGTCACCCAAGACTATGAGTAGCCTGAGGAGGACATCAGGGAAAAATTTTTTTAAAACAAAAAAACAAAAATTATCATGGAGGGTGTTGGGTGGAGCTCAGAGCTTGGATTTGGACTTTCATGGAGAAGTTTTGCCTTTTAAAGCAGAGTTCCACCCATAAGTGGAACTTCCGCTTTAAGCACTCCTCGCCCCCTGACATAATATTTTTTTTGGGGGGGGGGGGTAACATCTTTTTAGTGGGATTTCCTGTCCCACTTCCTCCTTCCCATCTTTGGCCACCTAGGCGGCGACTCCTCCCTGCCAACGATCTTCTGGGACAAAACTCAGGTCCCAGACGATCGGCTGGCCAATAGGAGAGAGCAGCGCGACTCGCACATGCGCAGTGCACGCCCGGCCATGAAGCCGTAAGCTGTCATGGCCAGGTGCCCACAGTTATGATGACGGCGCCGCATCGCTGGAGCAGGTAAGAGTTGGTTTATTAAAAGTCAGCAGCTATGCTTTTTGTAGCTGCTGACTTTTAATAAACGAAAACACGAATGGAACTTTTACAAAAAAAATTAAAAAAAGCTAATTTTTTTTGCAGGTAAAAAATGTGCATTTACTATTTTTTGATTTAGGAACTTGGAAAACATTACACTATGCAGGTCTCCTGCAGAATGTCGGTGTGAGGCTGTCTGCCCATACATCGTATGGGCAAGCAGAATACCACTGACAGGAAGACTCAATGAACTACAAAAGTGCTTACCAGCGCTGTGGTCGTTTATAGAGAACTTTCTTTCTCGTACATCACGGGACACAGAGCGGCATATTCATTACTATATGGGTTATATGGAGTACCTTCAGGTGTGGACACTGGCAATCTCAAACAGGAAGTCCCCTCCCTATATAACCCCCTCCCCTAGAGGGAGTCCATCAGTTTTTTCGCCAGTGTCTTAGGTGTTGGTCACGGAATAGCTTTGCTCCACATCCTTGGGATTAAGGGCTGGCTAAACGGATCTGTCCAAGGAGCCTCAGTGCCAAAGTGGACAGTACCCGGGCCCCAAACCGTGGGGTTTTGCCTATAATGCTCCTCTTTGGAGGGCTGGACCCTGGGCCCAGGACTTGGAGTTCGTAAAGACCATAAGTTCCTGTTTGCCAGGGTGCTATATAGGTCCAGGACAGTGGGTACCTTCATAGGACCCCAGGGCCTGAAGGTCTATTACGCTACCCACGGAGATGGGAGAAGATTGGATCGTTTTGCTAGACAAACATCCTGCAGCATGGAGCAGGTAAGAGGGGAGCCTGCGGGACTTGGTTCGACAGCAGGCTCTCCGGGGTAACCTAAAAGGGGGGTAGCCTAAGTATGCTCTGCATTGGCAACCTTGCTCACTATGTCTGAGAAGACAGGATGATCTCATTCCCCCATCACTAGGTTCCCCTGTCTAAGAAACAATTGTGTTTGCTAGCTACCTGCTGCTTTCTTCCTAGGGCTAAGTAAGGACCCCTATGGGGCCTTTTGGAGAGTCCTACCTGGCCGGGGGTTTGATTCTGCCGCTTGGTACTGCAGTCCTGGGTCTCCAGCAGCGCGGCTCCTCCATGTTCTTCCTGCTCCGGCATACGCGCGCGCACGTCTTATAGACGTTTTTCGCGCCGTTCGGAGGGGAGGGCGTGCCTGCAGCGTCATCAGGGGCGCGCCTTGTGCTGTTATACATCAGCAGGCTATAGTCAGTGCTCAGTCTGAGGCTGATCTGAAAGGGAGAGGACGCAGAGCGGCAGAACAGTGACTCCCGGTGGCGGAAGAGGGGTAGTACATGCTGGACTTGGTTCCAATGCTTTTCTGTTAAGCCAAAAAATCCCCCTTTTTGCAACAGGTTGGAGGCTGGCAAACTAAGTTTGGGGTCGCTGTATGTTTTAAGAAAAAAAAAAAAAAAAAAAAAGAGACTTATATATTAAAAAAAAAAAAAAAAAACATACGGGGCCCCATCAGTTTTTGGGCATTAGTGATCTATTGTCCCCTAAACCCTAGTTTTGTACTCCTGGCCACTACAGTCTGCTGTTGTAGGCGGAGTCCCTCGATTTTTTATTATGGCTTCCAAAGGTTCGGGGTCAAAGGGTACAAAAAAGACCAAAAAACAAAGGGGTTCCCCCTCTGATTCTGATGATATGCCGATACTTTTCCCGCAGCTTATTCCCATGAAGGTCGCCTTGGATGAGCCATTAGGGGGGTCTGTGTTTATCACAGAGGAGATGCTAGCTGTATCCCTAGGGGGGCTAGAAGAGAGAATAGCAGCGTTGATCGCTAGATCTATTCCTGGCAAGAAACGGGCTAGATCCCCATCACCAAAAGGTGTATCCTCAGATGCTGAAATTCTCTCTCTGGAGGAATTGGAATCGCAGGAGAATCAACTAGACCTGAACCAAGAGGGTTCAGGGATTGAGGGATCTACCTCTGAGGAACCATTTTCAGACTCCCAGACAGAGAGACTGTGGGTGCAGTCTTTGACGGACATGGTCCGCTCGGCATTTAGTTTACCATTGCCAGAGCCTCAGGTTCCTGCGGTATCCTCTCTGGGCTCTTTGAAAGCTCCTTTAAGCAACGCAGTTTTTACGGTCCATCCTCTCTTGGAGGAATTGATCTTTCAGGATTGGGTACGACCGGACAGGATTTTTCTGCCGCCGAAGAGATTTGCGGTCATTTACCCTATGGAGGAAAAATTCTCGAAGAGGTGGAGGCTCCCAGTGGTGGATGCAGCCATCTCATGTGTGAATAAATCACTAACTTGCCCGGTGGAAAACATACAAATGTTTAAAGATCCGGTTGATAAACGGTTAGAGACACTTTTAAAAGCATCCTTTGCTATGGCAGGAGCAGTGGTGCAGCCAGCTGTGGCTGCGATTGGAGTTTGTCAGGCGTTAAAGGACCAGACAAAAGAAATGCTAAAAGACATGCCTACCCAACAGGCAGAAGAGTTTTCTGACATTCCCAGAGCTCTGTGTTTTGCGGTAGATGCTATAAAGGATTCCATCCAGCAGGCCTCTCGTTTATCACTATTTTTGGTGCACATGAGAAGGCTCTTGTGGTTGAAGAACTGGGCGGCGGAGCCCCCATGCAAAAAGCTTCTGGCAGGGTTTCCCTTCTATGGAGGACGACTCTTCGGAGAGGATCTGGATAAATACATTCAGACTATTTCAAGTGGCAAAAGTACCCTTTTACCAGTCAAAAAGACATTCCGGGGTCCTACATTTAAAAGGCAGCTCTTTCCTGTCTCAGGGCCCTCAAATTCCAGGCAGTATCGACGGCCGCCTGCGCGATCCAACTTTAACAGTAGATCACAGGGACAGGCCCCTGGGGGTAAGAGACCATGGTATCGCAAGCCGACAAAACCAGCCCCTAAGTCTGCCTTATGAAGGGGCGCCCCCACTCTCGCGGGTGGGGGGAAGGCTTCGTTTCTTCTCAGAAGTTTGGGAAGCCAAGATCCCCGACAAATGGGTGCGGGCGTCTGTAACCACTGGCTACAGACTGGAGTTTCTAAAGTTTCCTCCGCCTCATTTTCAAGAGTCAAGGCTACCAAAGGATCCAGCAAAGAAGGCCTCGATGCTGGCAGCTTTGGATCACCTGCTTTGCCAGGACGTGATAATAGAGGTGCCAGCCCAAGAGCAGGGGCTAGGTTTCTATTCCAATCTCTTTGTCATACCAAAGCCCAACGGCGATGTCAGGCCAATCTTGGACCTAAAGAGTTTAAACGTTTACCTAAGGGTTCGTTCCTTCCGGATGGAATCCATCCGGTCAGCAGTCGCCACGCTCCAGAGGGACGATTTTCTGGCTTCCATAGACATAAAGGATGCTTACCTTCATGTACCAATCTTTCAGTCGCATCAAAGATTTTTACGCTTCGCAGTGGGGCAGCGACACTTCCAATTCAGGGCGCTCCCCTTCGGGCTAGCCACGGCCCCCCGGGTATTCACGAAGATCCTAGCCCCAGTTTTGGCCAATCTAAGGATCCAAGGGGTCACAGTCCTAGCATACTTGGACGACCTTTTAATCATAGATCACTCACGGCCGTGTCTGCAACAGGCAGTAAACCTCACGGTTCAGTACCTCAAAAGGTTCGGCTGGGTCCTAAACCGGGAAAAGTCAGCGTTCCAGCCCACAAAGCAGTTGGAATACCTCGGCATGAGGTTAGACACAGAACAGCAAAGGGTGTTCCTGCCCCTTGTAAAGATCGAGGCTATCAAGGGGTTGGTTCAGTTGGTTCTAAGCAAGAAAAAACCAACTATTCGCCTGTGTATGCGATTACTAGGCAAGCTAGTGGCCACGTTCAAGGCAGTACCATACGCTCAGATCCACACTCGCGTCCTACAGGCAGCCATTCTAGCAGCCTGGGGCAAGAGAGCACATGCCTTGGAGTCCCCTTTGACGCTATCATCAAGGGTCCGACAAAGCCTGGCTTGGCGGTTGAACCCTCAGAATCTTCTAAAGGGAAGGTCCTTCAGCCCTGTTGTCTGGAAGGTAGTTACCACAGACGCCAGCCTGGCAGGCTGGGGGGCGGTCTTGGAGGGGTTCTCTCGCCAGGGAACTTGGTTGGAAGCAGAGAGGCAGCTACCCATCAATGTCTTGGAGATCAGAGCTGCTCGCCTAGCCCTCCTGGCATGGACCTCCAGATTACAGGGGTCCCCGGTGAGAATCCAGTCAGACAATGCCACAGCGGTGGCATACATAAACCACCAAGGGGGAACCAGGAGTCAGGCCGCTCAGAGGGAGGTGAGCTTGATTTTTCAGTGGGCAGAGGTTCATGTACCCTGCATTTCGGCGATATTCATTCCCGGAGTGGACAACCTGCAGGCAGACTTCTTAAGTCGCCAGATTCTGTCGCCGGGGGAGTGGTCTCTGCATCCCCAGGTCTTTCAGACAATCTGCCAGAAGTGGGGAATGCCAGACGTAGATATAATGGCATCCAGGTTCAACAAGAAACTAGACAGGTTCGTGTCTCGAGCGAGGGACCCTATGGCCTGCGGAACCGATGCGTTGGTTTGCCCTTGGCATCAATTCAAACTTCTATATGCATTCCCTCCGCTACAGTTACTTCCGCGCCTGTTGCGCAGGATCAGAGTGGAGCACAAGCCAGTCATTCTAGTAGCTCCAGCTTGGCCCCGGAGGACATGGTACTCACTAGTCCTAAGGATGGCAGTGGGAGACCCTTGGACTCTTCCTCTACGACCAGACCTACTCTCACAAGGCCCGATCCTCCACCCTACATTACAGCGTCTAAATTTGACGGCCTGGAGGCTGAATCCCTGATTCTCAGGGGTAGAGGTCTGTCTAGGCAGGTAATTCCTACCCTGATTAGGGCTAGAAAGCCGGCCTCCAGGGTGATTTATTACAGGGTGTGGAGGAACTACGTAGGCTGGTGTGAATCCAAAAGATGGAATTCCCGCAAATATACCATTGATAGGGTGTTAGGTTTTCTCCAGCTAGGAGTGGATAAAGGCCTGGCTTTAAGCACAATCAAGGGACAGATTTCAGCTCTGTCAGTGTGGTTTCAGAGGCCGCTGGCCACCCACTCGCTGGTAAAGACCTTCATACAGGGGGTCTTGCGTATTAATCCTCCTGTCAAGTCACCAATTTGTCCATGGGACTTAAATCTTGTCCTGTCCACTCTACAGAAACAACCCTTTGAGCCGTTGGCTGAGATTCCTTTAGTTTTACTGACAAGAAAGTTGGTATTCTTGGTCGCCATAATTTCGGCCAGGAGAGTGTCAGAGTTGGCAGCCTTATCGTGTAAGGAACCATATCTCATTCTACATAAGGACAGGGCAGTTCTCCGGCCCCATCCTGCCTTTCTACCAAAGGTTATATCCAATTTTCACTTGAACCAGGATTTGGTACTTCCATCCTTCTTTCTGAAACCCACATCTAGAAAGGAGGGGTTGCTGCATACCTTGGATATTGTCCGGGCCATGAAGGCCTATCTTAAAGCTACAGAAAAGATCCGGAAAACAGATGTGTTGTTCGTTCTACCAGATGGCCCCAAGAAGGGGCAGGCAGCTGCAAAATCCACCATCTCGAGATGGATTAGACAATTAATCATTCAGGCCTACGGTTTGAAGAGGTTGCCTCCTCCTTTGTCGGTAAAGGCCCATTCTACCAGGGCCATGGGCGCCTCCTGGGCAGCACACCATCAGATCTCTATGGCTCAGATATGCAAGGCGGCAACGTGGTCATCAGTCCACACGTTTACAAGGTTTTATCAACTAGACGTGAGAAGGAATGCGGATTCAGCCTTTGGGCAGGCAGTACTACAGGCTGCGGTTTAAGATCCTCGGGATCAGGGGCACCCTTGGGTGTAAAAAAAAAAAAAAAAAAAAAAAAAAAAAAAGTTTTTCTTGACTAAGTTGGATTTATTATTATTATTTGAGTATACCTCTAAATTAAATCTCTTTTGAGAAGATGTCTCCCTCCCCTCATTAAAGCATTGCTTTCGGACATCCCATATAGTAATGAATATGCCGCTCTGTGTCCCGTGATGTACGAGAAAGAAAAAGGGATTTTTAAATACAGCTTACCTGTAAAATCCTTTTCTTGGAGTACATCACGGGACACAGAGCTCCCACCCCTCTTTTGGGGAACATTTTTGGGAGGCATACTGCTTGCTACAAAACTGAGGGACTCCCTCTAGGGGAGGGGGTTATATAGGGAGGGGACTTCCTGTTTGAGATTGCCAGTGTCCACACCTGAAGGTACTCCATATAACCCATATAGTAATGAATATGCCGCTCTGTGTCCCGTGATGTACTCCAAGAAAAGGATTTTACAGGTAAGCTGTATTTAAAAATCCCTTTATTACCCGACAGCCGCAAAGGCTTTCGGTAGTTGTAGCCCATTAATTTACAGAACACTGCATTTCCGGGGGGGTACAGGGGCCGGTACATTTGCAACATGTTACACTCAAATATGTTAAAAAAAGGTGAACTTATCCTTAACACAATGGAAAGAGAAACCATAGACTGATACACAGGTTGAATTACTACTTATAGTAACAAAAAGCAAAAAAACAAAACAAAAAAACAAAAACTCACCACTAAACTGCTCTCTTTTTCTTTTGTGCTTTCCATAATCAGAGTACTCAGCTGTTTCTGATAGAACAGATTCTCATCTATGGTACGCTTAAATGTTTCCCTAAAATTAAAAATATTACACTTGAGTTTTTAAATTAAATTATGTTAAAAACCATGCATAGCCAATATAAAGCAGAAAACAGTGAAGCATACTGTAAAACGTAACAAAGGCAAAAGTTACCCATTCATTTTTTAGTATCCTGCAACTCTACCATCAATTTGTTATATATTAGACAATATGTCATTATTTAGGAAAATTGGAAACTCAGCAAATGAAAGGCTAAGGAGGTGACTGTATTTTATTATTACATACCTGTTTCTGTCTTTTGGAAGAAGCATAGAAGTGAGAGCTTGAGGAGAGTTTGGGTCTGAACAACCTGACGGACGAGGACTGGCGGCGTTCTCTAAACTAGAAGGTCCCAAAGAGCGTGCAGAGCTTTGTGTCTGCACAAAAATAAAGAAAATAATGGATGTTTTAAACATCAAAACGTTATACTTTATTTTACCATCCAGCTGCATTACATTTTCAGGTCAAACAGTATGCATTTCAAGCAAATTCTACCCCCAAAGCAAATTAAATAGGTTGAAACTGTGTTCCGATTTCAAGATACTCATTTCCTGGCAATCACCTGATGCTAAACGTTGAGTCACTGACCCTAAACAAGCATGCCAAAAGTACTAAAGCCACTGGATCAGCATCAGAATGAACAATAGCATCCAAACACATTATTCACAATATTCTTTCAGGATATGTTTTAAAAACAAAATACGTAGCAGCCGATATGCTTCAAATAACGGTTTGTCTAGTAAATTTACAGCATGGTTCCCAATAAATTGTAATAAATCATTTTCTAGTTTTAGATCAGTTACAGCTTGTACCAAGGAAATATGCTCAAACTGTGTTTTATCATGCACAACACTTTCAGAAAGTTAGTAGATGGACAAAGCCCTACTAAATATTAATAGCTATGGCTATGTATACGAAATATATGGATTACATACAGGTGCATCTCATAAAATTAGAATATAATCAAAAAGTTATTTCAGTAATTCAATTCAAAAAGTGAAACTCATATTTTATATAGATGCACTATACACACGGAAAGATATATTTCAAGCATTTCTTTCTTTTAATTTTGGCGATTACATCTAGTGAAAATCCAAAATTCTGTATCTCAGAAAATTTGATTATTAAATAAGACCAATAAGAAAAGGATTTTTAATACAGAAATGTTGGCTTACTGAAAAGTACGTACAGGATAGCAAATGCACTTAATACCTGGTTGGGGCTCCTTTTGCATGAATTACTGCATCATTGCGGCGTGGCATGGAGGCAATCAGCCTGTGGAACTGCTGAGGTGGTATGGAAGCCCAGGTTGCTTTGATAGTGGCCTTCAGCTCATCTACATTGTTGGGTCTGGTGTCTCATCTTCCCCTTGACAAAACCCCACAGATTCTCTATGGGGTTTAGGTCAGGCGAGTTTGCTGGCCAGTCAAGCACAGTGATACCATGATCATTAAACCAGGTATTGGTACTTTTGGCAGTGTGGGCAGGTGCCAAGTCCCATTGGAAAATTAAATCAGCATCTTCATAAAGCTGGTCAGCAGAAGCATGAAGTGCTCTAGAATCTCCTGGTAGAAGCTGCGCTGACTTTGGACTTGATAAAACACAGTGGACCAACATCAGCAGATGACATGATTGACATGGTTCCCCAAATCATCACCGACTGGAAACTTCACACTGGACCTCATGCAACTTGGGTTCTGTGCCTCTCCACTCTTCTACCAGACTCTGGGAACTTGATTTCCAAATGAAATGCAACATTTTCCAGTCAGTGATGATTTGGGGAGTTGTCATCTGCTAGTGTAGGTCCATTGTGTTTTATAAAGTCTAAAGTCAGCTCAGCCTCTACCAGGAAATTCTAGAGCACTTCATGCTTCCCTCTGCTGACCAGCTTTATGAAGATGCTGATTTCATTTTGCAGGAGGACTTGGCACCTGACTACACTGCGAAAAGTACCAATACCTGGTTTAATGATCATGGTATCATTGTGCTTAAATGGCCAGCAAACTCGCCTGACCTAAACATCATAGAGAATCTGTGGGGTACTGTAAAGAGGAAGATGAGAGACACCAGACCCAACAATGCAGACGAGCTGAAGGCCACATTCAAAGCAACCTGGGCTTCTATAACACCTCCGCAGTGCCACAGGCTGATCGCCTTTAAGCCATGCCACATTGATGTAGTAATTCATGCAAAAGGAACCCAAGCAACTGTACATGGACATACTTTTTCAGTAAGCCAACATTTCTGTATAATACTTTTTTTATTGGTCTTAAGTAATATTTAAATTTTCTGAGATAGTGAATTTTGGGTTTCCACTAGCTGAAATCCATAATCATCAAAATTAAAAGAAAGAAATGCTTGAAATATACATTTATGTGTGTAGTGTATCGATATCAAATATATGAGTTTCACTTTTTGAATTGAATTACTGAAATAAATTAACTTATTGATAAGTCTAATTTTGAGATGCACCTGTATACTGGCTGTCATATTTCCTGATTATTATTGATGGGTTATACATAATACAATCACCAGAGATGCTATATACAGCAAATACTCATCTATTTAGAAAGCTCAGTACACAAGCTCATCTCATGTCAGCCATTGCCTATTTTCTTAAAAAGCAACAGCTGTATTAAAAAGTGCTATTTATGCTAAGAAAAACGGATTCCTTTCTTCTCAGCCAAACAAAAGCCCAAAGTGAAACTCAGTCATGATACCCACAGACTTTCTATCATCTTGTGCTTTGAGGTATAAAAAAGTGCTGAACAACAGGCTTGCCTAAATCGCTAATCAACATCAAAATCTAGCTTTTTGTGAAATAAAGCAGGCCATAGAAAAGTCAAAAAAACAAAGGTTCTGTGGATCGAAAAACAATTCATATGGATTGTGCCATCAATTGTTTCGACTTAGTTAAAAAAAAACACAGCCTGGTGGATTAGGCACCTTTGATTGCGGCACTTAAAAAAAAAGCCATGTCACAGCCGGCACACCAATGATGCAAAAAAATTACGAATCAACACAAATTTTGTTTGTTTTTTTTTTTTTTTTTTCTATGGCCTGCTTAAGATCATTTTACTGAAATGATAAATGAGAGCCCCAGCTGTGTAAACTTAAAGCATGACTAAAGTCTGCATAATACTCACTGCCATTCCAGCGATACGACAGTTGTACCACTGGGGCTATATAAATACTGTATAATAATCTCTCGCCAGCTGCTGACATCTTTTACCTGGGTTTTTTCTGGGTGCTGGGTTTTCAGCCTATTGATTGGCTGGTGGGGATGACGCAACTTCCATGCATGCGCACAACAGTCATTCATCCTGCCACACTGGCACCATGCTGAGAATGCATGCTAAGCTGAGCATGCGCAGCTCAGTATACATTCAATACAAGAATGCGAACAAGCCATTACAGAAGTGACATAGCATATTATATGCAGAAAGGCCAGCGTCAATGTTAATCGGAATTAGAGCCCATCTGTGGTTTAGTCTTTTCTTGGAAGATAGCTGAATACGTAGTTCTACACCGGACTCTCCATGGTTAATCCCTTTGATGTAGGTCATACCTCATACCTACTTATGGACTTTCCATGGGTTCCTGGCTGAAACCACCATCCTTCAATAATGTTATTGTCGTCATTGTTTGTACACCGACTATGATGACAGTTCTATTTTGTACTTGATTTTATTACCCTCTAATGTCCTTTTGTTGTTTGAAATCCTAATATAAAGATTAAAACAAAAAGCACATAGCAGGTTTCTTCTGAAATTAAAGAGGAAGTAAACCCTTGTTGTTTTTCTTTTTTTTTTTTAAATACCCTACAAGATAAAGTCATAATGAGCTAGTATGCACAGCATACTAGCTCATTATGTTCGACTTACCTGAGAACAAGCCCCCGAAATTCTACTCCCTGACCTCCGCTGCCATGTCTTTGGCGATCTTCTTCCTGAAATCGCTGCTCCGGCGCTGTGATTGGCCAGAGCGGCGATGACGTCACTCCCACGCATGCGTGCGGGAGCCGTCAAACACAGCATTTCCGTGTTTAGCACGGCTATTGTTAGTGCGCCTGCGCACCGCTGTCTACGGAGCATGCGCTGTAGACAAAGGTCCTGTCATTCGGCAAATATCTCCTAAACCAGGGTTCTTTAAACTACGGCCCTCCAGCTGTGGTGGAACTACACTTCCCATGAGGTATTGTAAAAATCTGACATTCACAGACATGACTAGGCATGATGGGAATTGTAGTTCCTGAACAACTGGAGGGCCTTAGTTTGAAGTCCCCTGTCCTAAACCATGCAGGTTTAGGAGATATTGCCAACACCTACAGGTAAGCCTTAATCTAGGCTTACCTGTAGGTGTAACTTGCAAAAGTGGGTTTACAACCACTTTAAAAGCTGGCTGCTCACATTTTATTTTTACTTTAAAGGAGTTATAAAGGCAGACGTTTTTTTTATCTTAAAGGGTCACTAAAGGAAACATTTTTTTTGCTGAAATTACTCTTTACAGGGTATAGAGACATAATAGTTAACTGATTCCTTTTAAAAATGATTAAAAATATATAAAAAATCAATCATATAATGTGCCTGCAGTTTAGTTTCATTTTTATACTGGTTTCATGTTTCTGTGAAGTAAAGAGACACACAGAACAAAACAAACAAATACAGGGCAGTGTTTTGTTTTTAAAATAAATTTGATTGGTTCTGAGGAGTTTTAGACACACAGTAATGACAGCTTGGACCACAATGAAAAGCTGCCATGAGATTTTTCATAAGGAGCCAGACAACCAGGAAGTGTGGAGATCAGAGCAGAATTACAGCAACTTCAAAGCAAAAACAAACAATGAGGACATGAAACCAGGACGGCAGTAAGGTAAAGGAAGCTATTTAGCTAAAAATATATATATATATATTTTAGTGATCCTTTAAGGCATTGTGTGCCTTAAGATATAAAAAAAAAATGTTGTGTGCAGCAGCGCCCCTCAGCCCCCCTAATACTTTCCAGAGCTCATCTAGATCAGCTACCTGGGGCTTTCCCGTATTGGCTGAAATAGTAGCACCGCGCCATTGGCTCCTGATGCTGTCAATCAAAGTCAGTGAGTCAATAGGAGAGAGAGGGGGCGGGGCTGGACACAACTATCTGAATGGACACATTCATGGCTCAGGTGCCCCCATAGCATGCTGTGGGGGCACTTCGCAGGGGGGGAGGGGCCAGAAGCTCTAACAAGGGACCAGAAAAGAGGAGCATCTGGGCTGCTCTATGCAAAACCACTACACAGAGTAGATAAGTATGACATGTTTGTTATTTTTAAAAGAAAAAACATGACTTTAGTATTACTTTAAGGGCCCTTTCACACTGGTGCGCTTTGCCGCGTTTTTGCGGTAAAAATATCGCTATTAAAACGCTCCCCATGCTCCTCTCCATTGCAATGAATGAAAAACGCGGTAAAATCGCGGTGTTTACCGCGATTTTAACGCTCCGTTTTTCCCGCGATTTTACTGCATTTTTACAGCATTTTTTTATTCATTTCAATGGAGAGGGGCATGAGGGCGTTTTATGAGCGTTTTAATAGCGCTATTTTTACCGCAAAAACGCGGCAAAAACGCACCAGTGTGAATGGGCCCCAAGTTTAAACTACTAGTGGTTTCTTATTTCTCTTTATGGCTTCAAAACTGAGGCGTCAACACACTTAGCCTTCAGACTATGCAAAATCACGATACAAAAATAACATTACTGTTGGTTTTTTCATTTGTTTTAAGTTATGAACACAGAATGTAGGGGAACTCCAAGGTGGACAGAAACACAAACTATAATAGGCTGATGTCAACACTGGAGAACCCAAGGCTTAAAGGAGTTGAAAAGGCAGAAGGTTTTTTATCTTAATGCATTCTATGCATTAAGATAAAAAAAACTTGTGTGTAGCAGCCACCCCAGCACCCCCCTAATTACTTACCTGAGCTCCATCTCTCTTCAGCATTGTCCACGAATGTCTAAGCCATCCGGGAAACTTCTCCTGATTGGCTGAGACAAAGCAGAGGCGTCTTTGGTTCCCGCAGCTGTCAAAGTCAGTCAGTCAATCAGGGGAGAGAGGAGGCGGGCCAGGGCTCCATGTATGAATGGACACACAAAGCAGTGACTCGACTCCAGTGCCCCCATAGGAAACTACTGACTGTGGGGGCACTCTATAAGAAAGAAGGGCCAGGAGCAGCAAAGAGGGACCCAAGAAGAGGAGGATCCGGACTGCTCTATGCAAAACCAACTGCACAGAGGAGGCAAAAAGAACATGTTTTTTATTTTATTTTTTTAAACGAGATGTTACAATCACTTCAAGAAGCCCACTTCTCTGCACTTATAAGTAAAATGTCACTTATACAACTTCATTACCAAAATAGAGTACTTAGGTCAGCTTGTAACAGCCATCCACTAAATAGTAATATGAAAGGCAAAAATACTCACACATGCAATTTTCAGGAGATGCCAGATTTCTCGTTGACGTTTGGCCTGCATCTGCATGAGGGAACTATCAGCTTCCTTAATGTTATTTATGGTCATCTCTATCTGAGGCAGCAGTTCAATAATTTTCTGCTTACAACCCAATAGTCGGCTAAGGGAAAACATTTTTTTTTAGTCAAGGAAAAAAAGAAGAAAAAAAACATACAAAAAACAGCAACTGCATGGTAAGGCCTAGGAAATATGGGCTTTGGCTTGGATAAGAACACTGTGTGCAGAAAACTTTCAGCCAGCTACAGTTTTTGAGATACCTTTAAAGCATAATTTAGCTACAGCTTGGAAGGTTATACACAGATTTTAAAAGGGATTGCCCACTGTCACTTTAAACAAGCTTCTGGCAGGATTCATTAAAAAGGAACTGCAGTCTGCTCACATAATTTGTCATAAAAACATCTTTGCCATTCTAAAATTTCCCTCCAACCACTTTTCATATTAATTTATATATACTGTGATTCTGTACGTGCCAAATATGCTGCAGAAATTTCTCTCTACAAAGTCTGGCTGCATCCATTTTAACTGTGGGCAGCTGAAGCTGCTGCCCGTTTACTTCCTGAATTTACACAGAGGCACATCTCTCTTTGCAACTCTCCTTGGCCCTCTTAGGACTCACCCCCCCCTCCCTTCCTGGAAAACTCTCACAAGAGTTAGAGAGAGCTGTGCATGATGTCATAAGCCTATACTTTTTACCAGACAAGAAACAGGAAGTGGGCTGTATAAGGTATTTACTGGCAGAAAAAAATGTTTTACTATCCAAAGTTAAAACAACAAGGGCAGAAGATTTAATAGATGGAAAGTTGAAAATAATTACTGAAGGTCTAATTTAAGTTTCAGCACTCTCTCAAGTATATTACGTCATTACGTCTATACCATCTGGACTGTAACAGAATGGCACAGGTTACACAAAATGTAAATAAGAGTACCATAATCATTAAATTTGTTTCTCGCCACTGATCCCCGCTGAGCAGGCCAATGACGGGTCTGTGTCCACTCGGCTGTGCCCCGCTGTTCTCTATAGCGCGGTCAGATAGCCTGTCCGTTTCCATCTGACTGTCATCCGATTTGATCCACCGGACCCATGGGGAATGAATCCCCCCATCCGTCTGTTTTTGGCAGGCAGGATCGGATCAGATCAGATGCTGGCTGGTGTCAGCAGACACATGTCCAATGCCATCCGCTGCTCCCTAGTGAACAATGGCTGGTCCAATGGCTGTCAGTTTTTCAGGTGGACCTGATCAGACCGCCTGTGTGAAACCAGCCTAAGGGTTCTAATGCAACAAAATTAATTGCAGCAAAGTAATTCTATTGAGTTTACTACCACTTTAGGGTCTGTGTAAAAAATTTGAGCTAAATTTAGCTTTAACCCTTTTTTTGTTTAAATTTTTTATTTATTTAGAGGATTTGCATCAGTTAACAACATACATAACTGTATACAATGAAACCTTGAATTGCGAGTAACGTGGTTAACAAGTGTTGTCTTGCAAAACTAGCACGATGCATACCACAGCAGTGTGCAGTACCGCATTTGGCCAGAGGTGCGGGGGCGCGGGAGCCAATCGGAAATACTTTGAACAACTCTGCTCCCGAGCCTTTCAGAGTTCAGCCAAGCTGTTCCCAAGACTCTCCAGCGCCCCCCACCTCAGGCCACATGCGTTATTGCATGCCATAGAAGTCAATGCGGAACAAATTACAAATTATTTTCGTTTCCATTGACTTCTATGGGGAAACTCGCTTTGATATGCGAGTGCTTTGGATTACAAACATTCTCCTGGAACGGATTATGCATTGTAATCCAAGGTTCCACTGTAAAACGAGTCTGACAATTGTTTTAAAACATTTGCAAGGTAGATTTTCAGTTGTAAGTAAACATTAAGGTCTATGGGAATTTAGGATAGGCCGCAAAATAGGAACCTATGCCTCGGAAATCTCAATGCATAGTTTATATACATTTACAAAAGTCAGGTAAAGGCTACAAATGTTTTTAACCCTTTTACTACCTTTTACCATTTTTTGATTCTTATGATGTTTTACTTAGACTGCATTCACACTTCAGCATTTTGAATCACACTCATATTTGTCTCAATTCTGCGATTTGAAAGTGCCGATGAGTGAATGGCAAATCGCGGGACTCGCATTTGAGATGCCATTCATTTAAATGACACCTAAAATCGCAGAACGGGTCTGCTGTGATTGTCACGTGACTAATTGTGCTGCAACTGCAGCAACACGCATTGCGGGAAGCATGTCGCCCAAAAAAACGTTCAGGAGCTACTTTTGGGCGACATGCTTACCAAGGTGTGGGTTGCTGCGATTGCAGTGCACTGCAATTTTAGAAGTCATTGACATGAATGGCATCTCAAATGCGAGTCCCGCGGTTTAAAAAGTGTGAATGTAGCCTTATAGCTTTCAGAGCTTGTAGACGCTATAACTTTTGCGCAAACCAATCAATATACGCTTATTGGGATTTCTTACCAAAAATATGTAGCAGAATACATATTGGCCTAAACTGATAAAGAAATTTGTTTTTCTTTTTACAATTTTTTATTGTATATGTTCTATAGCAGAAAAAAAGAGATTTTTTAATACAGCTTACCTGTAAAATCTTTTTCTTGGAGTACATCACGGGACACAGAGCAGCATATTCATTACTATATGGGTTATATGGAGTACCTTCAGGTGTGGACACTGGCAATCTCAAACAGGAAGTCCCCTCCCTATATAACCCCCTCCCATAGAGGAAGTACCTCAGTTTTGTAGCAAGCAGTATGCCTCCCAAAAATGTTCCCCAAAAGAGGGGTGGGAGCTCTGTGTCCCGTGATGTACTCCAAGAAAAAGATTTTACAGGTAAGCTGCATTAAAAAATCTCTTTTTCTTTCTCGTACATCACGGGACACAGAGCAGCATATTCATTACTATATGGGATGTCCGAAAGCAATGCTTTAATGAGGGGAGGGAGACATCTTCCAAAAAAGGATTTAATTTAGAGGTATACTCAAATACTAGTAAATCCAACTTAAACAAGAAATGTAAATCTCAAATCAAGTCAAGGGAGCCCCCTCAGATCCTGAGGAGCTTGAATCGCGGCCTGTAGTACTGACTGCCCAAAGGCTGTATCCGCATTCCTTCTTACGTCCAATTGATAACATTTTGTAAACATGTGGACTGACGACCACGTTGCTGCCTTGCATATTCGAGCCATAGAGATCTGATGATGTGCTGCCCAGGAGGTGCCCATGGCCCTGGTAGAATGGGCCTTTACCGACAAAGGAGGAGGCAACCTCTTCAAACCGCAGGCCTGAACGATTAATTGTTTAATCCATCTTGCGATGGTGGATCAAGCAGCTGCCTGACCCATCTTGGGCCCTTCCAGGAAAACGAACACCACATCTGTTTTCCGAACCTTCTCTGTAGCTTTAAGATAGGCCTTTATGGCCCTGACAATATCCAACGTATGCAGCAACCCCTCCTTTCTAGAGGTGGGTTTTGGAAGAAGGATGGAAGTACCACATCCTGGTTCAGGTGGAAACTGGATATAACCTTTGGTAGAAAGGAAGAATGAGGACGGAACCCCGCCCTATCCTTATGTAAAATGAGATATGGTTCCTTACAAGATAAGGCTGCCAATTCCGATACTCTCCTGGCCGAAACTATGGTGATCAGAAATACCGACTTTCTAGTCAGTAAAACCAAAGGTACCTCAGCCAACGGCTCAAGGGGGTGTTTCTGTAGAGTTGACAGAACAAGATTTAAGTCCCATGGACAAAGTGGTGATTTGACCGGAGGATTAACACGTAAGACTCCCTGTACGAAGATCTTAACCAGCGAGTGGGCGGCCAGCGGCCTCTGAAACCACACTGATAAGGCTGAAATCTGTCCCTAGATCGTGCTTAATGCCAGGCCTTTATCCACTCCTAGCTGGAGAAAACCTAATACTCTATCAATGGTATACTTGCGGGAAACCTATCTCTTAGCCTCACACCAGCCTACGTAGGCCCTCCAAACCCTGTAACAAAATTACCCTGGAGGCCGGCTTTCTAGCCTTAATGAGGGTAGGGATTACCTGCCTAGACAGACCTCTACCCCTGAGAATCAGGGATTCAGCCGCCAGGCCGTCAAATTTAGACGCCGTAATGCAGGGTGGAGGATCGGGCCTTGTGAGAGTAGGTCTGGCCATAGAGGAAGAGTCCAAGGGCCTCCCGCTGTCAATTTCAGGACTAGTGAGTACCATGCCCTCCGGTACCAAGCTGGGGCTACCAGGTTAACCGGCCTGTGCTATGATCCTGCGCCACAGGCGGGGTAGTAACTGCAGCGGGGGAAATACATATAAAAGTTATGATTGATGCCAAGGGCAAACCAACACATCGGTTCCGCAGGCCATAGGGTCCCTCGTTCGAGACATGAACCTGTCTAGCTTCTTGTTGAATCCTGATGCCATGACCTCCACGTCTGGCACTCCCCACTTCTGGCAGATTGTCTGAAAAAACTTGTGGATGCAGAGACCACTCCCCCGGCGACAGGGTTTGGCGACTTAGGAAGTACGCCTGCAGGTTGTCCACCTCGGGAATGAATGTCGCCGATATGCAGGGTACATAAACCTCTGCCCACCGAAAAACCAAGCTCCTCTCACTCTGAGTGGCTTGACTCTTGGTTCCCCCTTGGTGGTTCACATATATGCCACCGCTGTGGCATTGTCTGAATGACTTCTCACCGAGGACCCCTGTAATCTGGATGTCTATGCCAGGAGGGCTAGCCGAGCCGCTCTGATCTCCCAGACCTTGATGGGCAGCTGCCTCTCCGCCTCTGCCCAAGTTCCTTGGCGAGTGAACCCGTTCAAGACCGCTCTCCAGCCTTCCAGACCACTGGGCAGAACCAAGCTACTAGAATTGCTGTCTGTAGGACACAAGTGTGGAAGCGTGTGGTATCGCCTCGAACATGGCCATTAGTCTGCCTAGTAATCGCATACATAGGCGAATAGTTGGTTCTCTTTTGCTTAGAACCAACTGAATCAATCTTTTGATAGCCTCGACCTTTACCAGGGGCAGGAACACCCATCTTCTGTTCTGTGTCTAATCTCATGCCGAGATATTCCAACTGCTTTGTAGGTTGAAATGCTGATCTTTCCCCGGTTTAGGACTCAGCCGAACCTCTCGAGGTACTGAACCATGAGGGCTACTACGCATTCCACCAAGGAAGCGAGTGATCTATGATTAAGAGGTCATCCAGGTATGCTAGGACCGAGATCCCTTGGATCCTTTAGACTGACTAGAATTGGAGCTAGGACCTTCGTGAATACCCGGGGGCCGTAGCCAGCCCAAAGGGGGGCGCCACAAATTGGAAGTGACGCTGTATCACTACGAAGCGTACAAACAAAAAATATTTGATGTGGCTGAAAGACTTGGTACATGAAGGTAACCATCCTTTATGTCTATAGAAGCCAGATCCTTCCGGAGTGTGGCGGCTGCTGACCGAACGGATTCTATCCGGAAAGAGCGAACCCTTAGGTAAGCATTTAAACCTTTTAGGTCCAAAATTGGTCTGACATCGCCGATGGGCCTTGGTATGACAAACAGATTGGAATAGAAACCTAGCCCCTGTTCTTGGGCTGGTACCTCTACCATTATGCCCTGGTAAAGCAGATGATCCAACGCCGCCCGCATTGAGGCCTTCCTTGTGGAGGAAATTTTAGAAATTCTAATCTGTAGCCTGCGGCCACAGATGATCGGACCCCCTCTGTCGGGGATCGATCCCCAGAGGCCTGTCCTTGCGATCCATTGTTAAAAGTTTGATCGCGCAGGAGGTCCGTACTGCCTGGAATTTGAGGGCCCCGGAACAGGGGGGAGCTGCCTTTTAAACGCAGGACCCCGGAACTTCTCTTGACTGGTAAAAGGGTACTTTTGCCACTTGAAACAGTCTGAATGTATTTATCCAGATCTTTCCATGGAAGGGCAAACCTGCCAGCAGTCTTTTACATGGGGCTCGGCCGCCCAGTTCTTCATAAGAGCCTTCTCATATGCACTAAAAATAGTGACAACGAGACGCCTGCTGGATGGAGTCTTTTTATAACCTCTACCGCAAAGCACAGAGCTCTGGGAATATCCAATAACTCCTCTGCCTATTGGGCAGGGATGTCTTAAGCATCTGTTTTGTCTGGTTCTTTAACGCCTGACAAAACTCCAATTGCAGCCACTGCTGGCTGTAGCCAAGGATGCTGGAAAAGTGTCTCTAAACGTTTATCGACCGGGACCTTAAACATTTGTATGTTTCCCCTTAGGCCAGTTAATGATTTATTCACCCATGAGATGGCTGCGTCCACAGTTGGGTGCGCCCCCTTTCTTAGAAAAATGTATTTTCCATAGGGTAAATAACAGAAAACCTTCCAGGTGGTCTCCCATCCAGGCACTAACCAGGCCCGAGCCTGCTTAGCCTCCGAGATCAGACGAGATCGGGCGCTTTCCGGGAGATGTGGCCTCAAGGACCTCACGGGTAGTTGAAAAGCAGTGCCCGAACCGGGACCTGAACCCTGGACCCTCAGACCAAAAGTCCGATGCTCTACCGACTGAGCCATCCGGGCCCCTTTTAAAGAGCAATTGGTCAGGGGAAAGAGTGCCTGCAAGCACAAATATTTCCTGGCAGACGTGCATAAAGACTACCCTCTCGTCAGCTTTAGGCGGCAGAAAAAATTCTGTCCGGTCGTCCCAATCCTGGAAAAACCAATTCCTCTAACAGAGGATGGACCGGAAAAGCTGCGTTGCTTAAAGGCGCTTTTAAAAGAACCCAAAGAGGATACCGCAGGACCCTGAGGCTCTGGAAATGGCAAATTAAATGCCGAGCGGACCATGTCTGTCAAAGACTGGACCCCTGTCCCTTTTGGCGATGGGGATCCAGTCCGCTTCTTGCCAGAAAAAGAGCCAGCGATCATGGCTGTTAACTTTTTTCTCTAGCCCCCCTAGGGTGACGGCTAGCATCTCCTCTGTGATAACACAGGGTTGGGCCGACCTGGGCCAGCCTCAGCACCAGACCCCCTTAATGGCTTATCCAGGGTGACCCCTATAGGAATAACCTGTGGGGAAAGTATTGGTATATCATCAGAACCAGAGGAGGAACCCCTTTGTCTTTGCCTTTTTTTTTTTTTTTTTTGTGTTTTGATCCTGAACCCTTGGAAGCCATAATACAAAACCAAGGGACTCCGCTTACAACAACAGACTGTTATAGCCAGGAGTACAAAAAAAAAGGGATTTTTAAATACAGCTAACCTGTAAAATCCTTTTCTTGGAGTACATCACGGGACACAGAGCGGCATATTCATTACTATATGGGTTATATGGAGTACCTTCAGGTGTGGACACTGGCAATCTCAAACAAACAGGAAGTCCCTCCCTATATAACCCCCTCCCATAGAGGGAGTCCCTCAGTTTTGTAGCAAGCAGTATGCCTCCCAAAATGTTCCCAAAAAGAGGGGTGGGAGCTCTGTGTCCCGTGATGTACTCCAAGAAAAGGATTTTACAGGTAAGCTGTATTTAAAAATCCCATTTTCTTTCTCGTACATCACGGGACACAGAGCGGCATATTCATTACTATATGGGATGTCCGAAAGCAATGCTTTAATGAGGGGAGGGAGACATCTTCCAAAGAAGGATTTAATTTAGAGGTATACTCAAATACTAGTAAATCCAACTTAAACGAGAAATGTAAATCTCAAATCAAATCAAGGGAGCCCCCTCAGATCCTGAGGAGCTTGAATCGCGGCCTTGCAGTACTGCCTGCCCAAAGGCTGTATCCGCATTCCTTCTTACGTCCATTTGATAAAATTTTGTAAACATGTGGACTGACGACCACGTTGCTGCCTTGCATATTCGAGCCATAGAGATCTGATGATGATGTGCTGCCCAGGAGGTGCCCATGGCCCTGGTAGAATGGGCCTTTGCCGACAAAGGAGGAGGCAACCTCTTCAAACCGCAGGCCTGAACGATTAATTGTTTAATCCATCTTGCGATGGTGGATCAAGCAGCTGCCTGACCCATCTTGGGCCCTTCCGGTAAAACGAACACCACATCTGTTTTCCGAACCTTCTCTGTAGCTTTAAGATAGGCCTTTATGGCCCTGACAATATCCAACGTATGCAGCAACCCCTCCTTTCTAGAGGTGGGTTTTGGAAGAAGGATGGAAGTACCACATCCTGGTTCAGGTGGAAACTGGATATAACCTTTGGTAGAAAGGAAGAATGAGGACGGAACCCCGCCCTATCCTTATGTAAAATGAGATATGGTTCCTTACAAGATAAGGCTGCCAATTCCGATACTCTCCTGGCCGAAACTATGGTGATCAGAAATACCGACTTTCTAGTCAGTAAAACCAAGGTACCTCAGCCAACGGCTCAAGGGGTTGTTTCTGTAGAGTTGACAGAACAAGATTTAAGTCCCATGGACAAAGTGGTGATTTGACCGGAGGATTAACACGTAAGACTCCCTGTACGAAGATCTTAACCAGCGAGTGGGCGGCCAGCGGCCTCTGAAATCACACTGATAAGGCTGAAATCTGTCCCTAGATCGTGCTTAATGCCAGGCCTTTATCCACTCCTAGCTGGAGGAAACGTAATACTCTATCAATGGTATACTTGCGGGAAACCCATCTCTTAGCCTCACACCAGCCTACGTAGGCCCTCCAAACCCTGTAACAAAATTACCCTGGAGGCCGGCTTTCTAGCCTCAATGAGGGTAGGGATTACCTGCCTAGACAGACCTCTACCCCTGAGAATCAGGGATTCAGCCGCCAGGCCGTCAAATTTAGACGCCGTAATGCAGGGTGGAGGATCGGGCCTTGTGAGAGTAGGTCTGGCCCTAGAGGAAGAGTCCAAGGGCCTCCCGCTGCCAATTTCAGGACTAGTGAGTACCATGCCCTCCGGTACCAAGCTGGGGCTACCAGGATAACCAGCCTGTGGTATGATCCTGCGCCGCAGGCGGGGTAGTAACTGCAGTGGGGGAAATGCATATAGAAGTTATGATTGATGCCAAGGGCAAACCAACACATCGGTTCCGCAGGCCATAGGGTCCCTCGTTCGAGACATGAACCTGTCTAGCTTCTTGTTGAATCCTGATGCCATGACCTCCACGTCTGGCACTCCCCACTTCTGGCAGATTGTCTGAAAAAACTTGTGGATGCAGAGACCACTCCCCCGGCGACAGGGTTTGGCGACTTAGGAAGTACGCCTGCAGGTTGTCCACCTCGGAAATGAATGTCGCCGATATGCAGGGTACATAAACCTCTGCCCACCGAAAAACCAAGTTCCTCTCACTCTGAGTGGCTTGACTCTTGGTTCCCCCTTGGTGGTTCACCTATATGCCACCGCTGTGGCCTTGTCTGAATGACTTCTCACCGAGGACCCCTGTAATCTGGATGTCTATGCCAGGAGGGCTAGCTGAGCCGCTCAGAACTCCCAGACCTTGATGGGCAGCTGCCTCTCCGCTTCTGCCCAAGTTCCTTGGCGAGTGAACTTGTTCAAGACCGCTCTCCAGCCTTCCAGACCACTGGGCAGAACCAAGCTGCTAGAATTGCTGCCTGTAGGACACGAGCGTGGAAGCGTGTGGTATTGCCTCGAACATGGCCATCGCATACATAGGCGAATAGTTGGCTCTTTTTTGCTTAGAACCAACTGAATCAATCTCTTGATAGCCTCGACCTTTACCAGGGGCAGGAACATCCATCTTCTGTTCTGTGTCTAATCTCGTGCCGAGATATTCCAACTGCTTTGTAGGTTGAAATGCTGATCTTTCCCCGGTTTAGGACTCAGCCGAACCTCTCGAGGTACTGAACCATGAGGGCTACTACGCATTCCACCAAGGAAGCGAGTGATCTTATGATTAAGAGGTCGTCCAGGTATGCTAGGACCGAGATCCCTTGGATCCTTTGGACTGACTAGAATAGGAGCTAGGACCTTCGTGAATACCCGGGGGCCGTAGCCAGCCCGAAGGGGGGCGCCACAAATTGGAAGTGACGCTGTATCACTGCGAAGCGTAAAAACAAAAATATTTGATGTGGCTGAAAGACCTGGTACATGAAGGTAACCCTCCTTTATGTCTATAGAAGCCCGATCCTTCTGGAGTGTGGCGGCTGCTGGCCAAACGGATTCTATCCGGAAAGAGCGAACCCTTAGGTAAGCATTTAAACCTTTTAGGTCCAAAATTGGTCTGACATTGCCGATGAGCCTTGGTATGACAAACAGATTGGAATAGAAACCTAGCCCCTGTTCTTGGGCTGGTACTTCTACCATTATGCCCTGGTAAAGCAGGTGATCCAATGCTGCCCGCATTGAGGCCTTCCTTGTGGAGGAAATTTTAGAAATTCTAATCTGTAGCCTGCGGCCACAGATGATCGGACCCCCTCTGTCGGGGACCGATCCCCAGAGGCCTGTCCTTGCGATCCATTGTTAAAAGTTTGATCGTGCAGGAGGACCGTACTGCCTGAAATTTGAGGGCCCTGGAACCGGGGGGAGCTGCCCCTTTTAAACGCAGGATCCCGGAACTTCCTTTGACTGGTAAAAGGGTACTTTTGCCACTTGAAACAGTCTGAATGTATTTATCCAGATCTTTCCATGGAAGGGCAAACCTGCCAGCAGTCTTTTACATGGGGCTCGGCCGCCCAGTTCTTCAACCAAAAGAGCCTTCTCATATGCACTAAAAATAGTGACAACGAGACGCCTGCTGGATGGAGTCTTTTTATAGCCTCTACCGCAAAGCACAGAGCTCTGGGAATATCCAATAACTCCTCTGCCTATCGGGCAGGGATGTCTAAGCATCTGTTTTGTCTGGTTCCTTAATGCCTGAAAAAAACTCCAATTGTAGCCACTGCTGGCTGTAGCCAGGGATGCTGGAAAAAGTGTCTCTAAACGTTTATCGACCGGGACCTTAAACATTTGTATGTTTCCCCTTAGGCCAGTTAATGATTTATTCACCCATGAGATGGCTGCGTCCACCGTTGGGAGCGCCCCCTTTCTTTAGAAAAATGTATTTTCCATAGGGTAAATAACAGAAAACCTTCCAGGTGGTCTCCCATCCAGGCACTAACCAGGCCCTACCCTGCTTAGCCTCCGAGATCAGACGAGATCGGGCGCTTTCCGGGAGATGCGGCCTCAAGGACCTCACGGGTAGTTGAAAAGCAGTGCCCGAACCGGGACCTGAACCCTGGACCTTCAGATCAAAAGTCCGATGCTCTACCAACTGAGCCATCCGGGCCCCTTTTAAAGAGCACTTGGTCAGGGGAAAGAGTGCCTGCAAGCACAAATATTTCCTGGCAGACGTGCATAAAGACTACCCTCTCGTCAGCTTTAGGCGGCAGAAAAAATTCTGTCCGGTCGTCCCAATCCTGGAAAAACCAATTCCTCTAACAGAGGATGGGCCAGAAAAGCTGCGTTGCTTAAAGGCGCTTTTAAAAGAACCCAAAGAGGATACCGCAGGAACCTGAGGCTCTGGAAATGGCAAATTGAATGACAAGCGGACCATGTCTGTCAAAGACTGGACCCACAGACTCTCCGCCTGGGAGGCTGAAAACGATTCTACAGTGGTAGATCCTCTAGGTTCTGTCCCTTTTGGCGATGGGGATCTAGTCCGCTTCTTGCCAGAAAAAGAGCCAGCGATTATAGCTGTTAACCTCTTTTCTCTAGCCCCCCTAGGGTGACGGCTAGCATCTCCTCTGTGATAACACAGGGTTGGGCCGACCTGGGCCAGCCTCAGCACCAGACCCCCTTAATGGCTTATCCAGGGTGACCCCTATAGGAATAACCTGTGGGGAAAGTATTGGCATATTATCAGAACCAGAGGAGGAACCCCTTTGTCTTTGCCTTTTCTCTTTATTTATTTATTTTTTTTTGTTTTGATCCTGAACCCTTGGAAGCCATAATACCAAACCGAAGGACTCCGCTTACAACAACAGACTGTTATAGCCAGGAGTACAAAAAAATAAGGTTTAGGGGACAATAGGATCACTAATGCCCCAAAACCGGTGGGGCTCAGTATGTTTTCTTTTATATATTATTCACCACATACAGCCCCACCCCCAACATGTTTGCCAGCATTCAACCTGTTGCCAAGGGGATTTTGGCTTAACAAAAAGTATTGGAGCTGACTCCAGTATGTAGTACCCCTTCTCGCCACCGGGAGTCACTGTGCTGCCAGCTCTACGTCCTCTCTCTCTCCAGCTCAGCTCTGAACTGAGCTAAGAACGCGCCTGCTGTGTATAACAGCAATTAAAGGCACGCCCACTCTACACTGCAGTCACACTCCCCGCCCCCCCCCCCCCTCCCGAACGGCGCGAAAATTTTCTATATGCATGCGCGCGTGCACGCGCGCGACTGTCGGGGGAGGAGAGCCCAGGAGGAGACGCACTCTGGAGCCCAGGAATGCAGGTTGGAGGACGCATCAGGCGGCAGATTTGAATCCCGGCAAGGTAAGGCTAACACAGGCCCCTAAGGAGTCCCTTTAGCCTAGAGACAGATCTTTTTTTTTTTTTTTTTTTTTAAAAGATCTTCAACCAGCGAGCAGCAGGTAGCTAGCAAACATACATAGATAGGTAGGGGGATCAAGTTATGGGGGGAAACATTTCAGGGCATCCTGTCTATCAGACATAGTGACCATGGTGCCAATGCAGAGCATACTCAGGCTACCCCCCTTAAGATCTCCCCTGGAGAGCCTGCTGTCGAACCAAGTCCCGCAGGCTCCCCTCTTACCTGCTCCATGCCGCAGGACGTTTTGCAAAACGGTCCAATCTTCTCCCATCTCCGTGGGTAGCGTAGTAGACCTTCAGGCCCTGGGGTCCTATGAAGGTACCCACTGTCCTGGACCTATATAGCACCCTGGCAAACAGGAACTTATGGTCTTTACAAACTCCAAGTCCTGGGCCCACGGTCCAGCCCTCCAAAGAGGAGCATTATAGGCAAAACCCCACGGTTTGGGGCCCGGGTACTGTCCACTTTGGCACTGAGGCTCCTTGGACAGATCCGGTTAGCCCGCCCTTAATCCCAAGGATGTGGAGCAAAGCTATTCCGTGACCAACACCTAAGACACTGGCGAAAAAACTGAGGGACTCCCTCTAGGGGAGGGGGTTATATAGGGAGGGACTTCCTGTTTGTTTGAGATTGCCAGTGTCCACACCTGAAGGTACTCCATATAACCCATATAGTAATGAATATGCCGCTCTGTGTCCCGTGATGTACGAGAAAGAAATAAGGTTTAGGGGACAATAGGATCACTAATGCCCAAAAACGGTGGGGCTCAGTATGTTTTCCTTTATAATATTATTCACAACATACAGCCCCACCCCCAACATGTTTGCCAGCATTCAACCTGTTGCCAAGGGGATTTTGGCTTAACAAAAAGTATTGGAGCTGACTCCAGCATGTAGTACCCCTTCTCGCCACCGGGAGTCACTGTGCTGCCAGCTCTACATCCTCTCTCTCTCTGGAGCCCAGGAATGCAGGTTGGAGGACGCATCAGGCGGCAGATTTTGAATCCCGACAAGGTAAGGCTAAAACAGGCCCCTAAGGAGTCCCTTTAGCCTAGAGACAGATCTGTTTTTTTTTTTTAAAAGATCTTCAACCAGCGAGCAGCAGGTAGCTAGCAAACATACATAGATAGGTAGGGGGATCAAGTGATGGGGGGAAACATTTCAGGGCATCCTGTCCATCAGACATAGTGACCATGGTGCCAATGCAGAGCATACTCAGGCTACCCCCCTTAAGATCTCCCCTGGAGAGCCTGCTGTCGAACCAAGTCCCGCAGGCTCCCCTCTTACCTGCTCCATGCCGCAGGACGTTTTGCAAAACGGTCCAATCTTCTCCCATCTCCGTGGGTAGCGTAGTAGACCTTCAGGCACTGGGGTCCTGGAAGGAGCCGCTGTCCTGGACCTATACAGCACCCTGGCAAACAGGATCTTTTGGTTTAGAAAACTCCAAGTCCTGGGCCCAGTGTCCAGCCCTCTAGAGAGGAGCATTATAGGCAAAACCCCACGGTTTGGGGCCCGGGTACTGTCCACTTTGGCACTGAGGCTCCTTGGACAGATCCGGTTAGCCCGCCTTAATCCCAAGGATGTGGAGGCAAAGCTATTCCGTGACCAACACCTAAGACACTGGCGAAAAAACTGAGGTACTTCCTCTATGGGAGGGGGTTATATAGGGAGGGGACTTCCTGTTTGAGATTGCCAGTGTCCACACCTGAAGGTACTCCATATAACCCATATAGTAATGAATATGCTGCTCTGTGTCCCGTGATGTACGAGAAAGAAATTTTCTGAATTTTTTTGTTCATAGCGCAAAAAATTAAAAGCACAGTGGTGATCAAATACCACCAGAAGAAAGCTCCATTTGTGGGGAAAAAAAAGAACATAAATGTTATTTGGGTACAGCATCACACAACCGCAGTATGGCAAAAATGGCCTGGCCAAGAAGTAAGGTAAATCTTCTGGAGATGAAGTGGTTGAGCTTACCTCAAATGTCCAAAGAGCTCCTTTAAAACTTTATCCTGGCCCTGTACGGTCAACACAATGGTTCTCACCATTTCGGTACTATCACTGTAGGCATTATCTTAAAAGAAATTGATTGCCAGCATTAGATAAAATATCAACATCTTATTATAAAATAAATAAAAAGAAAAAATATATCTACACAAATATCACAAACACATACCTGGAGGCCGAGGCTTTAACTGCTTGTATAAGTCTATAGCCTTCTGTTCCCTGGGAGAAAATATATTAATTATACATCACAATCTACTCCGACACTTAACAAGAGTTAGAAACACATGAGAGCACAGGTATAGTCCAGCAATGATAACATTGCTAGAAGTCGATGTGTAACATGCAGCTAGTGGAGGGGATAAAGTACTAGTAACAGAGGAGGAGCAGTTGCACTGCAAAGAGTTCAAGACAGACTGTAGATTACAATCAGACTACTGAAATCTATTTTCTGTGTAACCTGCAGCTGAAGGGCAAATAGAGAAAATTAGTAACTGAAAAGATTTTGGCCCGTTTCATACGGGCTTTGGCTTGTATAAGAATAGCATGAACGCTGAGCTTTTGGCAAGCTTCAAGCAGCTCTCTCTAAGCCATTAAATTGCCCTTCAACTCCTGTTTGGAAAGGTTATACACAGATCTTAATGGGAGTGCTGATTGTCACTTCATAACATGCTTCAAGTCGTGATGAAGCCTGCTAGCAGCTTGTTTAAAATGACAATCAGCACTCCCATTGAGACTGATCAGTGTACCGCCCGCTGCTGGTGCCATGTGATCGCTGTGACCAATCACAGCAAATCACATGACAATTGTAAACAATGAATTTCTTTAATTCATGCCATTCATTGTGTACAATTGTCTTGCTAGCTTTTGAGGGCAATCGTAATGCTGATGCGGCCCACGATGAAATTGAGTTTGACACCCATGCTATAAGCAATCATAGTGTGAAAAAAACAAAATCCTGATTACCTCACCAGAGTAGTATAGTGTTACTATGGTATTGTATTGCTCTGGTCACAGTATGTAAAATAAAAAAATTACATTATTTTTTTGTTACATACCGACACCAGTCAGTGTCCCTGATCACCGTCACATCAGTTATATGATGAAGCTGTACTGCACAGGTAACAGTATTCCAAAAAACTGTGACAAAATGTAGAATTAAAAAAAAAAAAAACTCGCCATGACTCTTATTAAAAGCCTTCCAAAAAAGGGGTCATTTGGGGAATAATTGTACTTTTCTGGCATTTTCGGGGCTCATCAGTACATCAGGATTGATAAATTTTCAGATATATTTCATAGTTTGCAAACTTTCCTACAGACTAAATAATATACACTGATTTGGGTTATTTTCACCAAAGAAATGTTGCAGAATACATTTTGGCCAAAATTGATGAAGAAACATTATTTGCAAAATTTTATGACAGAAAGAAAAAAAATTTCCCCCTAACTTTTCAGTCTTTATTTTGCAAAAATTTAAAACCCAGCGGTGATTAAATACCACCAAAAGAAAGATCTGTGTAGGAATAATGTCTGTCATTGGCTCTTTGCGCAGAATATGCGGGGATCTACGCCATATCCGGCCCCTCCTCCATCTTCTGAGAGACACACAGGTCCCAGAAACAGCAGGGGCCAGTCAGGACACGCAGTAGGAAACCAGGCTGTGAAGCCACTTCCTGATTCCCTTAACAAAGATGCCGACACCTGCATTTGGGAGCTGAGGGACAGGACGGCTTCGGGGATGACATCGCGGATGCCCTGGACAGGTAAGTGTCCATATTTTAAAAGTCAGCAGCTGCAGTATTTGTATTTGCTGAATTTACATTTTATTTTTTTAGGCGGAACTCCGCTTTAAGGTTGGTAAATTGGACATTTTTAGAAGATAATCATCAGGAGGTAAAATAAGTTATGTTGTTATAATAAATCATTACTCTTAGTCAGTCAAGCCTTTTAGGTTAGGGAAGCTTTGCGAGCTAGAAATGTAAACTCTATTCTCCGTGTAACCTACAGCTAGTAGAGGGAAAAATAAAGAGAAGTGGTAACTCTGAGGAAAAGTGGCTGCACCGAGTAATGGTAACAGTGGGTTCTGTGGCAAGTCACAAAAAAATAAATAGTGGAGAAATCAAACCAAGCAACAAAAAGGCATACATACAAAACATGCAAAAACGACTCAATGGGAACTTACAGGAGCTCCATGACATCGCCTTGTCTACGTGCATAGGGGCTCCTCTGTAGTTCAACTATCTCAGTGTGGAGTCCCATGATTTGGTCATCCAGAAAGGAAATTTGTCCAGCCTGTGAGTTCAGAGCAATACAATAGAATATTTACAAACTATTTACAAAGACGAGATCTAGACAAAAAGTTGAATCTGGCCATTGACATGAAATGATCTCAGGTTTATGCCAGTGGATAATTGCCAGTCAACTGTTCTCAGGGGAAAAAAACTTTGCTAACTAGACCAGTGTGTCTGGTGAAACATACAGGTTTAGGATCAAGTAGGCAGACAGGTGCATCTGCGTAGTCAGATTGTGTCTGCACTACTAAGTTCCTTTGTATGTCCACTGTCACCTTTAAAAGAGAAGTTCAGTTCCCCCCCCCCGTCCCCCCCAAATATCATACTTACCTAGGTGCATGCAGCATCAGTTCAATGCTGCATCTGTCCCCCACCGGCTCTTAGATTGATAACTAAGTGATCAAACACCACTGATCGCTCAGTTCTCACAGCTTCGTGAGCAGACAATTGGTCACTGTCAGTCACCGCTGTCTGCTTGACCCCCCCACCCGGGCTGGGCTTTACAGAGCCATTAAATGTGGAATATGGCTGCAATGGATGAGTGCCATCATCCCTAATAAATGGAAAAGGGGTGGAACTATAGCAGCACTGATAGATTAAAGTCAAAGCGGTACAAAGAATTGTAAAAATAACAAAATGTTATTATAAACCGTACATATACAAAACATCAAGTGAAAATGGTGTATGACAACCATACATGAATATTGAAAAGATTAGATACACCAACGTGTTTCGGGACTCCTTTAGAGGTGTCTTCAATATACAGTACATACAACTTTCCAGATTTTTAAATAATGATAAATCTGATTGTGATACTTAAACCCTCATGCGTTTTTACCTTAATGCATCCTATGCATTAAGGTGAAAAAACTTCTGTCTGTCACCACCCCCCTCCCCGAGCCCCCATTTTACTTAGCTGAGCCCTCAAACTTGACCCGGCGGACACTCGTTTTTCCTCATCCCAGGGGCCTCGGCTCTCGAGTGGATAGATTAATAGCAGTCATTTGCTCCCGCTGCGTTCAATCAAATCCAATGACACGGGCACCGGGGGGGGCGTGCCGAGTCATACATTCAGCAGCTTTGGACGCCGAATGAATGACTCGGGAGCGCGCCCGCTAGGTAACCCCCGGGACAGTGATTCTCCTAAGGGGTTACCTGATGAAAGGAGGGGCCGCGAGAGCCGCCGGGGGACCCCAGTTTTTGCGGATCGGGGCCACTGTACAAACAACAACTTTACAACCACTTTAAGAACATGCATCAGCGAGCCATGTGTTGTTGTTGTTTCCCGACACCCAGCCCGATGTGAACATTCGGAACTGGCCCGTGGAGATTCCCCCAGGATTCAGTCTGAGAAGACAAGGACTGTGTGGTGATAGAAGACGGATATAACCCCAAGTGTTTGGTAATGAAGCCAGGTGGTCAGTATTTCCGGGCTAAAAAAAGTCCACATCCGAATGAGCTTCAGACAGATAGACACACATCCGGCCAATCAGAGAACCCTCTGTGTTTACATCTTCAGTTTGGACCATGTTGGTGTAGTGATTTTCTGCACTATACAGTGGTCCCACTGATCCAAGTTCTCATTTGGGAGTATACTGCGCAGCTGGTGAAGGACTCTGCGGTTACCTTGGCACCGTTTATAGCGGACATTATTAATATGTCTTTTGCTATTGGAACAGTGCCAAGTATTTTGAAGCAGGCAGTTATAATTCCCCTATTGAAGAAGGCCAACGTGTTACAGTCAGATTCAAGTAATAATCAACCAATTTGAACGCTGCATTTTTTAGCTAAAGTAATGGAGAGGGCTGCTGTGTGGCAACTTCAGCCGCACTTGGAATCCAATAATATTTTTGATGAATATCAGTCGGGATTCCGTCCTGGTAGAGGCACAGAGACTGCACCCATCAAAATTAAGGACGATTGCCTATGGGCCATGGACAGCGACGAGGCGTCAGCGTTAATACTGCTGGATCTGTTGGCTGCATTCGATACTATAGATCATGCCAGACTCCTGGAAAGGCTGGTGTCTGTGGCGGGGCTTGAGGACATGGATGACCTCATTCCTGCAGAATAGGGCCCAGAGGGTAAGACTAACAACGTATTATTCATCTAATAGTTCCTTGTCCTGCGGGGTTCCTCAGGGTTCGGGTTTATCGCCGATATTATTTAATATTTACATAAGGCCGTTGCTGTATATTATTCGGCGCCATAACCTTAGCTTTCACATCTATGCAGACGATACGCAGATCTATTTTAAGTTGCCTAAAAACAAGGAAGTCCAGGTGGATTTGGCAGCCTGTCTGGAAGAAATACAGTCCTGGATGGGAGCCAATAACTTAAAACTTAAAGGAACACTAAAGGTTTGTTTTTTATTAGATCAATTGATTGCTGTAAGCTAGAGCATTTAAATATCACTTACCTCGTTTTTCCTTTCGACCTCCAAAATACAGTGATCCAGGTTTGAAAATGCCATTTCCTGTCTCTCCTCTCCTTGCTTTCCACCAGCACCTGAGCTGTTTGGCATGGTGGAAAGCAGAATGTGCTCACCCCCTCCCTATGACTACAGCCCTGCGTGAAGATGCTCTCTTTCAATAGATTCAATAGTGACGGAGTTGAATAAAACAGCTTGATTTCAACAGGTATCAAACTAGTTATAATGCAAAACATTACTTTTTACTTTATCGGCTACTGTCAGACTTTCATTTAAGAGGAAAATATTTTTGTCTTTACAACCCCTTTAATGGCTCAAAAACGGAATGTATCATCATTAGCAATTACGGGTGCTATTACCATCTGAAACTCCTGCGTTCTACATTGGAGTTCATTGACGAGGTGGACAAAGTCCACGTGATCAATGCTTTCATTGGTAGTCGGTTGGACTACTGTAATGCGTTATATGTGGGGTGCTCAAAAACCCTTCTGCATAAGCTTCAGTTGATCCAAAATGCGGCAGCTAGGCTACTAACGGGGGTGGGCCGTCGGGCCCATATTACACCATCTCTGAAAGCCTTGCATTGGTTACCGGTTGCTGAACGGGTCTCGTTCAAAGTGGGTTGCATTGTCCGTCCACACAGCTATCCATAAGATAGGCCCATGGTATTTGCAAAAAAAAATGTACCTGTTATGTTCCAAGCAGATCTTTAATATCCGCTGATCAGGTTAACTTGACGGTCCCTAAATTTAGAAGAACTAAATGTGGAGGGAGGACTCTGGATGCACAAGGTTCAATATTCTGGAATTCTCTACTTCCATACTTAAGACGGGAGAAGAATCTGTTGAAGTTCAGGAAGTTTTTAAAAACTTTTTTATTTTCTCAGGTGTATGGCCCTAATTAGGGTCAGATATTAGCAGTTTTAGTTTTTAATGTTATTATGTGGTTTTATACTGTTATTATACTGTTATGTGAGATGTGTCTGTACATGTATTTGTGGTTCTATGAGTGCATCGAGGCCTTCGGGTAATGACTGCGCTCCCAAAAAGCATTTTTATAAATAAATAAATATACCCATGGATGTGTGTCCATCACTCTAAGGGTCCTTTTCTCTAAGGGCGGTCCCCGCACACTATGCAGGGACCGCCCTGTCTCTCCTCCGCTATCCCCTATGGGGAATCGGATGGAAACGGACCGTCTGTCCGTTTGCATCCGATCCGATCCGCCGAACGGAAGAAAAATAGGACATTCTTTCGTCTGAAAAAACGGATGCGGATCTTGCGGACGTTAGAAGATGCATCATCCGCTAACGGATCCGCTCCCATAAACGGACTTGTAATGAGCGGACGAACGGAGCGGACGTGTGAAAGGACCGTAAAGCTCATACAGGTGTGGACTGGCTTTTTGAGCTTGAAAATACTGACCACCTTCATCACCAAACAACTGGCTCAGGGCCATCTTCAGTCTATGTTTGTGCAGTGATTTTCCACACCATACAGTGGTCCCAGTGATTCAAGTTCCCATTTGGGGCTATATGCATCTTCTATCATCACACAGTCCCTGTCTCTTCAGACCGCATCCTGGAGGAACCTCTGCGGGCCTGTTCCGAGTATTCACATTGGGCTGGGTGTCCGGGAACACCACCACATGGCCCGCTGATGATAGTTCTTAAGCGTCAAGATATAATTCATCACTCAAAAATCTGGAGAGTTGTATGTACTGTATATTGAAAGTCATGTCTGAAGGAGGAGTCCCAAAATGCGTTAGTTGTCTGTATCCAATCTTTCCATTATTCATGTATGGTTGTCATACAGCATTTCCACTTGATGTTTTGTATATTTACAGTTTGTAATAAAATGTAATATTTTTACAATTCTTAGTACCTCTTTGTCGTTAATCTACCAGTGCCACTATAGTCTCACCCCTTGATGGATTTCTCCAATTCTATTTACAGAGCCTGGGGACGGCACATGCTCCGTTTGGTGTGTATTGCAAGAGAGTTTTTTTTTTGTCTTGGGAGCATGCATGTGATCAGCACAGGGCCAATAAGCACTGTCCAGACTTTTCCAGACAGAGGATCGAGGAGAATGACAACTCCTACAAACTTTACTAGGAACTGATACAGGTCACAAGGCTGCAATACGGATGTATTTATGCGTTTATTATTACTAAAATAATTACATTTCCATGTTTTGTGTACTGTGGGAGACCAGATATAGTAAATGCAGCTTCTGGCTTTATGAACGCTTTAATAAAGCAGCACTAAACCCAAAAATCAATGACAGGCAACACAATCCGGATTATACTCCCTAATTAGGTAAGATTTTTACCTACCATACTGAAATATCAGCTGTTGGTGGATAGGACAACCTCACCTATATACAAATAAACATCTTTGGAAAAATGTTGATAGTTTATGAGGGACAGCTTAGTTGGTTCACATATTACCTTCGCACATCCAACCGCTCGATCCTCCATCTCCTTCCAAGCTCTCAGCATCTTCTCTGAAGCTGCCAAGTAGAGAAAAGGTTCATTAGACTTTTGAAAATAAAAATAAAATAAAGCAATCTGCTCGACAGTCTGTCAGGTTTTTCAAATTACTGCAAAAAGGTGTGAGAATCTTTTAGATCAGTCAAGCTGAAAAATATAAGTCACTGAGGCACTGGTAAGGGAAGTATTACATTGGGTTGGGAGGGCCCTTTACAAACACACTGTCGCTTGGGCAAGTTGACATTGTCTGTTTAGGAATGCCCAGCAACAAGTGAAAACTATAGGTTAACTGCTAATGACAGCAAGGAAACACTGCAATTGGGCAAAATAAAGTCAGAAAGTCCATGCAATTTAACCCAATGTGTTTTATGTAATCCACTGCAACCAGGCTCCAGAAATCTATTAACATGCATGGATGGTGTATTTGCTTCCTACAATCTGAGCAGTTAGCTCTTCTCTTTCTGACAGATCATCTAAATTAGACTTCCAAGAAAGGTGGAATTCCAGCCTAACAATAACTATGCTTTAAAATTACGCCCCCCATCTTGCCTACCCTGTGTAAAAAGATGCAAATTCTTACCTAGTGCGGTCCGATCACGTGATCCCCCATGTCAGTGATTGGAAACTGCGGGGGAGATTAGGAAGCGCTTAACAGATGGGAATTGCAGGAGCCAAGACTTCACCTCATGGGCTCCCATGTCCCAACCATTGATGCCATTCTCTCCTCTCCCCTGCAGCCGCCGCTCACTGACAGATTGGAGCCGGAGCTGCAAGATCACATGACCGAACTAAAGCTAGGCGAGTATACTGATGTTATTTTACAAAGTTTAAGCATTATATGTAGCAGTGGGGGACGGAACATTTTTGGCATAGTTAGTGTAATCCTAAATACAAACGGCCCGAAAACATTTGGTTCAGCAGTAACCGGTCCATTTCCAGCCCGTGTGTACAGCTCCTTGTCCGACAGAGTCAGATCATGGCATGTGTACAGCTGGATAGGCTGTCTGTGCTTTTAACAGAAAGAACACAGAGCTGGCACCTCTGTGGATTTCTACTAGATATATCCCCTGCATGAGAAACTTTTGCACCACCTTTGAGAGAGACCTACCTAAAACTGAGGTTTGGGAAGGGGCCTGTGTTGTATTTTCTGTTTGAAGCTGAACACCCACAATATATGCATAAAATAAATGAATGATCTTTATTTGTGCTAGAATTTTAAAATACTTGTCCTATGTAGAGTTTGCAATTAATATGTAAATGGAGGAACCATATTTGCTCATGACTTACAGGCTCTGTTTCCCAATGCCACACAATTACAATCCTTTACTGCCCTTTCAGAAAATGTAAGTCTCATGTTGGCTTACTCTACTGAAAGCAATCCACTCTGTTTGCCAAATATATTATTTCTTAAAGCGGAGTTCCGAGTACAGATTTATTTTTAATTTTTTTCCAGGCATACCCTCACATTGCATTGATTATACACAAAAAGTATATTTGTATATTCTAGTAGATAGTAATCCTATTTATTTTAATCTTACAATTTTAGCTGATCCTCTTCTGGCTGTTGCCATGATGAGTGTGGGCATATGAAGCCAAATCGCAATTTCTTCCTGGATACTCAATCATGTCGTGCATGCTGGGTAACCAGCATGCACCTCTCCATTTCACACATGCGCGATGCTCCGGCGGCCATAATACAGATTGTTTAACAAGTTGCCGCAACAACCAATGGCAACGGAGGAAGGTACCGCCCTGTTATGACAACATAGATAGATGGATCCGCCTTAAATCGCGTCATTTCCGTAGCGTGATTTTTTTTTCACACAGACCTGCCCATTGACTCCTGAGAAATGATAACTCACATTTCCCAGGAGCACAGGCGAGGGGGGAAGTGATACAGAGCCGGAAGTGGCTGATTAGGAGCCACCACCTAGCAACAGGCACTTATGGTAAGTGAAAAATAAGAATTTCACTCCAAATGTTTTTTATTATGAATAAAGGACTGGGAAAATGTAAAAATAGTTTTCAGAGTGAAACTCCGCTTTAAGTAAATAGGAAGTGAAATACAGAGCTTCCCATAGTGGCTAAGCTATAAACAGCTCTACATGCATAGCAACATGGTCAATAAAGATGCACTCACAGATTCCATAGGCCATTTGGTCACTGTAGCGCTCCAAATCAATCTCAATGCTTTTCTTGAAAAACTGTAGCTTGGCGTCTAATTGTTGAGAGGCTGATACCATTGTATTCTTCATCTTTGTGAGGTTGGTATTGTAGCGGAGTAGACTAAGCCTAAAAAAAGGAAAAAAAAAAAGTGAGGACAGTTTACAATTAAAGGAATGTTAAAACCAAACTGGTCAGCCATTTTAAACTTTTAAGAGAAAAAAAAAAAATTGCCACAGAAAAGCCTCATCTTTGTGCCTCTCTGATCTTGGTTTTACTTTATTACCAAATGAGTGCAAAAAATGTTCAGTTTTGGATAAAGCAGGGAGGCTTTTTGCGGTCTGTATCTTTGGATGAGAGATTCACCCCTATATTCAATCGCGTCAATCATATTTTTGAACTATCGGGTTACCTGTATAACCTGCTTTAGATATAAATGGGTGCTGAATACTTACATTGCTGCTCTTTGCCCCTGAAAAAGGCGGCTATAGTCTTCCTTCAGCCCAGACACATAGTGAACCGCCTCTGCCCATACCTTGCGCAGCTGTAGTAAGGGAAGCTGAACTTTGCTGTCCTGTACTATATAAAATGAAAAACATGTTTTTTTTTTGTTTTTTTTATTTGTGATCAATGTTTATGGTTAAACAGGCACAAAATAGGATTAAAGCAAACAAATCAATGTAAAGAATACAGTATCACCCAAAAAGCTTAAAGTGGTTGTAAAGGTATTTTTTTCCCCCTAAATAGCTTTCTTTACCTTAGTGCAGTCCTCCTTCACTTACCTCATCCTTCCATTTTGCTTTTAAATGTCTTTATTTCTTCTGAGAAATCCTCACATCCTGTTCTTCTGTCTGTAACTCAACACCGTAATGCAAGGCTTTCTTCATGGTTTGGAGTGTCGTGCTCACCCCCTCCCTTGAAGGGGGAGAGTCAGGATGCCCACTAACACACAGCTCCTTTCTCTCTAAGGGAGGGGGCGAGCACGTCACTCCACAACCGGGAGAAAGAGTCACATTACTGTGTGGAGTTACAGACAGAAGAACAGGAAGTGAGGATTTCTCAGAAGAAATAAGGACATTTAAAAGCAAAATGGAAGGATGAGGTAAGTGAAGGAGGACTGCACTAAGGTAAAGGAAGCTATTTAGGGGAATTTTTTTTTAACTTTACAACACCTTTAAATTGTAAATAAAGTAAAAAATAAAATAAAAAATGACATATATGTTTTAAGTTTCCATTCTGAATTATCTCTTTGTAGCCACCCGTTTAGATACAGTGATTGCAGAGACTACAGCTGTAAGTGGCAAATAATGAGCCCAAGTGAGAGAACACATTCCCAACTAAAGGAATGTAAGGGACATGAGTATGTTCCTCCCTGCTGGCCACTGGATGGCGCAAAACTTTAGTTGCTTGATTACCGTTTCTGATCGTATGCAACCAAGCAACTAATATGCAAAAAACATAGCTAAACCATCGACACCGTCCAGTGGCCAGCTCACCCCCTTAGAACAGGGTTTCTCAAGCAGGGTTCTAGGAAATAGAGTTTAACCAGTCAGAGATCCCAGAGAACTGCAAGGTGGAATCCAAACGACTGGGGAGCTATGAATAAGCACTGTATGATAGTGTGAAACGCGTCAGCTCTTTTTCTGATTTTTTGCTGTGATATGTTCATGTTGTGATCAGTTTTATTAAAAAGGAAACATTTTTTGAAGTGCGGTGGTCCCGGTTTTTCTCTACACAGGGTTCTAGGAAACCCGAGGGTTCCTTCAGAGGTTGCTAGGGGTTCTTTAAGCAATGAGAAATTTCTTCCTCTTAGATAAGTTTGCCCACTGACACCAATAAACCTTTTGGATATCTGTAATCCCATTTTATCTCTAGCTATCGTGACAAAGCTAATGATTTGAAGTTGAAACCCAGTCCAAATGCTTTTGGATAAAGTGGGAAAGGATTCAAGCCTCTGCCACTCTGCCAGGACTCCATTGGGCTCTTTCTCTGTTGGAGAGTTCCCATCATGTTCCTTTCCAAGTCACAAAAACGGTCACCAGCACAGAAGGGGAGAAGAAATCACCTCAATGAAGTACAAAAGTATAATCCTGTCTTTCCCTATGCAAAACTAAAAAGAATTTGACTGCGTCTGTAAGACTTACCAATATAATTTACACATTCTGAAAGGTTTCTTGGTTGAAAGGGTCCTTCATAAGCAGTCTTGCTCTTATCAAACAAATATACCATGTAACTGTCCCAGCCTCTCTGTGTAGGAAATGAGAAAATAAACAAACAGGACATATTAAATATGTTTAAAAAATCTTATTTTTCTACATAATTATGTCATAATTAGTACTGAGCGTAGTAACACTACTAAGAATAATCTGCAGCTCACAAGACCCTCATTATAAAACAGGATAGGTCAACATTATCTCCTTACAAAAATATCCCAGCCTCTCTAAACACCAGACGTGACATTTCAGAGGCTAGTGAAGAAATGTACGTCCTGTGATCCAGCCGTACAACTTGTGAAGGAAAAATGAATGCTTTCTGAGAGGCAATGTCTGACCTATACATAAACCATTTAGGAAAGGGACAGTTTGCAGCGACAAACCTCTATCTTTCTCTCTGCTGCATAGTGAAACAGGTGGCATTTACTGGATATTTACCTTTACATAATCTTTAAAAATGACAAAACCACTGCTATACTCTAGGAAGGTCAGAAATGATTGCTTAAACACACAAGCAATCAAAAGCATACCGTAAACTAGAATTATACAAATTTAAAGGAGTTGTAAACCCTCATGGTTTTTCCCTTTAATGCATTCTATGCGTTAAGGTGAAAACCCTTCCATGGTGTTGCAGCCCCCCAGCTCCCCATTCTTACTTACCTGAACGCTGTCATTTTTTGACTGGGAATGAGCTTACCAGCTCTAGCTGGTGTCTCTTGTCCTGATTGGATAGATCGATAGCAGCACAACCATTGGCTCCCGATGCTTTCAATTAAATCCAATGATGCGGGGCAGAGTCCTGCATTCTGTATGAATGGACACAGATGCAGGACTCGGGAGCATGCCCATACGGGTGTCCAAGGAGAGCGCTTCTCCGACGTGGACACTCGATGCGGGGAGGAGCCAGGAGCGCCGCTAAGGGACCATAGAAGAGTCCACTCGGTGCAAAACAAACTCCACAGTGGAGGCAAGTATGACATGTTTGTGAGGTTTCTGTTTTCTCCTTTACTGACAGGTACTGATGAGGCTGCACTAATGGGAACTGATAAGGTGGCACTGATGGGGAGGCACTAATATTTTGATTTGATGGGCACTGATATGCAGCACTGATGGGCATCGATAGGCTACACTGATATGCAGCACTGATGGGCACTAATAAGCAGCACTGCTAGGCAGCACTGATGAGGAGGCACTGACAGGCATTACCGATGGGCATCTGAAGGGCACTGGCAGGCGTGACGTATGAGGCACTTATTGGCACATTGATGAGCATTGATAGGCACTTTTATAGGCACTGATCAGCAGCTGATGGGCACCTCTGATGGGGGCTGCGCTGATAATCATTGTACCGATTATCAGCACACCCCCCACCCCAACATTAGAGCCACCGATTGGCTCTCCTTTTCAGCGTGAACCAGGGAAATAGGATATTTTCATGTATGAACAAAAAAACATGTAATGGCCTTAAAATCCTGAGCCACTGAGACCTGATGGTGGATGGCCCAAGATGCCCCCCACACCTGGTAGCGAGCACCTTTACCCAAATAAAAGGTGGAGGACCTTGACCTTTCAAGCCATAGGTTTGAATAATTAACTGGCGAATCCAAAAAAAAATTAACTTGGATGTCCCCTGCCAATCCTGGGCTCTACTTGGAGCATAAACCAGGATTCCTGACCTGCGCTGCCAATTCAAGTAATGCTGAATGCCTAAAATACCTCCAGAGTATGCAGTGATCTTACTCCTGCCAACTGAGGATCAGAAAAGAAGGCAATAAATTGTTTTGATTCAAGTCAAAACTAGACACCACTCAACAACGGCTCCCTGCATGAAAGAGCCGCCAACTCTGACACTCCACTTCGTGAAGTGATAGCAACCAAAGAAGCCACTTTTCGAGATAAAGGACCAACAGAATCTACCGACTGGTTCAAAAAGTGGCCTCTGTAAAAACAGTCAAGGTAAAATTCAAGTCTTAAGGACACAAGAGTTGCCTGACAGACAGGGCTGTCTATGTTACACGCTGTATGAAGTATGAATCAAGTAGTGAAAAAAACGGCCCCTGGAAAAAAAATGGACAGGGATGAACTCTGACCCTTAACGGTACTTAAGGCCAATCTCCTTTCTCCTATTGATTGGAGAACGAAAATCTCCCACTCACATATTTCTGCGGGTGCCACCTACTGGACTTGGAAAAATATTTCCAAGTTCTGTAATTAAAGTTCTCTGAACCTGGCTTCCAGGGCTCAACAGTGCTGAGATACAGGACTCAAGGCCATTAGGTCCCGCTGGACTGGGAGTGTCCAAGGAGTGACCCCCGCAAGACTTGCTATGTCGGTGTACCAAGCCCTTCTGTACTAATGCGGCTAACACTACTATCAGTGTTACCCCCTTACGGATTCTTCGCAAAAGATGTGGCAGAAATGGAAAAAGAGGGAAAATCAAAGAAGAGAGAACGGGCCCCTAAGGTGTTACCAGTGCATCTACCCCAATTGCCAGTGGAACTCTCATTCTGGACACAACCTGACCCAATTTGTTGTAAAACTTGGAATCTAGTAGATCCACCTGCAGAGTTCCCCCTGCCATTATTCTATACCTGGAACATTTACTAGTGATAGAGACGGTACGTGTACTGTCTCAGACAGAATGTGGTTCACCTTCCTGAGCCGCGTGACTCCTGGTGCCGCCCTGGTGGTAAATATAGAGGCCTCTGCAGAGGCATTTCCGGATTAAACCTACAACTGGTTTGTCCCCATATCCAGAGCAAGGTGTACTGGCCCAAAATTCCAAGATCCAATTAGTTCTGCCATACCCCAGGAAAAGAGCCCTCTGGCAATCCAATGACTGGATCCTCATGTTTCAGACAGAGAGAATGATCCTCTACAAAAGACCTGGAGAAGGACTGTACATAGGTAACGTGCCTTGACCTAGACACAACTTTCTCCTGCAGAAATGTATCAAAGAAAAATCTGGAACCGACTGCTTCCTGAACAAAGATTAAGGCACCCCCTGCTTTTTCAGCAAGTCCATCCTTGGAAATAAAAAAGACGGCTTTGCACTGCAATTGCAAAAACCCTTGAGTCTTAAAAAAAAAAAGCAGCAGCCAATCAATGTCTATGGACCCTGAAATGTACCTCTTGCAGAGAGTTCAACACTAAAAGGATAGAGCCTACCTGAAACAGGAGGATGTCCAGCGGCGTTTAAGAATTAGACCTTATGTCCCCATTTGGTTTTGGGACCGCTAGCGGTTGAGTTTTAGTATTTATTTTTTAAATAAAGAGCCCATACCTTCAGCTCCAAATGTCAAATTCAAAGCAAAAGACTGATGACTCTGTGGCAGACCCCGAAGGCCTAAAGATGTGTACCTAACCTACCAGTGGCGGCCCGTCCAATTTTTTTTTTTTTTTGTAAATGTCACTTTAAGAGTTTCCAGGCGCCGGACATGCGGCGGTCTATGGGAAGCTTCCCAGCCTGCAATCAGCTGACTGCAGGCTGGGAAGCTGATTTGCCCGTGTTTAGGGCGTGTGCAGGGCGCAAGCTGTGCGCCCGCACACACTCCCACTGTCCTGTGATTTGTTAAAATGCCCTAGTGCTGTAATGGGATTGGCCAGCGGGGACCGGAGTAGATGTCAGTGGGAAGTGTCATTTTAATCACTTCCGGTTTCTGGAGCGCTTGTGAGGGCGTCAGAGGAGCGGCGCGCCATTGAAGGTAAGCAGCCACATTCCCCTAGCTAAATCCACCCCCCCCAGCTCAATCCATCCATGCCTGTCACCACCAGCACCAGCCGAACCACCACCGTGCCCCGCAGCATCTCTCCGCGCTAGTATTGCCACTGCCAGCCAGCCCCGTCACCACCAGCACCCCCCCCCCAGTTGAAAGCAGGATTCCCGCTCCCCTCTCTAGGGTCCCGCCGAGCAGCACTGCACACATCTTCAAGTCTGTATGCTCGGAGCAGCACTGACTGTGAAGGAAGGGGGGGGGTCCTGCTTCACTTTTCCCCCAGCTTTTCACTCGTAATCTGCTGGTGAAGACAGAGACATGTGCCTGGCAGGTGAGAAGACCTCTCCTGCCAGGCAGGCAGATTACAAGTGAATAGCTGGGGGAAAAGTGAAGCAGGACCCCCCCTCCCTTCACAGTCAGTGCTGCTCCGTACATACAGACTTGAAGATGTGTGCAGCTGGACTCAAGAGGAGAGCAGAAGGGAGGGGGGACTGCTGATCGTAGTAAATGCTTCTCTCCCATTCATCACTAAATCTCTCTCTCTCACCTGTCTGTCTTATCTATCTCTCATTCTTCCCCTTAGACCCAATGTTTATCTATCTATCTATCTATGTATCTATCTATCTATCTATCTATCTATCTGTCTGCCCCCCCCTCCTACCCAATGTTTATCTATTTCTCCATCTGTCTACTTATCTGTCTGTATATTTATCCATCTGTCTCTATTTCCACACACTCTGTCTGTCTGTCTTTCTATTTGTCTGTCTCTATATGGGGTTGGTTGGGGCTTTGATTGCGCCCCCCCAAAATAATGGAGCACCAGCCGCCACTGCTCCCTGTGTTGCTGTTTGCAATGAAGGCTTTCAGACTGGGTAGAATCTGATTGCTTGTTCAGCGGGGAATCTGTCCAGTGTCCACTGATCCCGGCTGAATGGAGTGGGCTGATGACAGGTCTGTGTCCACTCAGCTTATGCAGAGCAGACACGGACACAGCCCACTCTACTCTAAGGGCGGTTGGTGTAAACAAACCAGCTGTTCGCTTACACCCGACTGCCCTCCAAACCGATCCGCTAGACGGTGGGGAACAGATCCCTTTCTGTTTTGTTTAGCGGATCAGATTAGAGGTAGGCAGGTGTAAATGCACACAGGTCCATTTAGATCTATCTCTCTATAATTGTGATGGGAGGCTCAGATCAGATCCAACCTCTTCCTTTTAACTGCTTGCTGCCCACCCTCTGTACATTTACTGCAGCAGGGTAGCACGGACAGGATGCATCAAATATATGTACTTCATCCAGTCTGTTCCTGCACTTTGTTTCAAGGCGGGTATGGGGGAGGGGCCAGGGGAGGAGTTGAGGGTGGGGCTGCAAAGGGGGCCCCGCCAGGTAGGATGTACGGGGCCCCATGATTTCTATCAGCGGCCCTGCATGCAGACGACACAGAGACTGATGTGCTCTGTCCACCGTATTACTTCTCAAAATCATCAGTGTGCTGTCCTCCTCCTGTGTCCCTTTCACCTCTCCACAGGTCAGGGCAGCACAGTGCTGCCCTGACCTGTGGAGAGGTGAAAGGGGCACAGGAGGAGGACACAGCACACTGATGATGTGGAGAAGTAATATGATGGTGATGGACAGAGGAGGAGGCTACTGTGAGGAGGGCACCATCATGTCTGCAGCCTGTCTCCACTGGCACCACCTGTAGTATGTCCGCAGCCTCCGTCCACCTCCTGTAGAATGTCCGCAGCCTCCGTCCACCTCTTGTATGTCCGCAGCCTCCGTCCACCAGCTGTAGTATGTCCGCAGCCTCCGTCCACCACCTGTAGTATGTCCGCAGCCTCCGTCCACCACCTGTAGTATGTCCGCAGCCTCCGTCCACCACCTGTAGTATGTCCGCAGCCTCCGTCCACCACCTGTAGTATGTCCGCAGCCTCCGTCCACCTCCTGTAGTATGTCCGGCAGCCTCTGTCCACCTCTTGTATGTCCGCAGCCTCCGTCCACCACCTGTAGTATGTCCGCAGCCTCCGTCCACCACCTGTAGTATGTCCGCAGCCATCGTCCGCCACCTGTAGTATGTCCGCAGCCTCCGTCCACCACCTGTAGTATGTCCGCAGCCTCCGTACACCACCTGTAGTATGTCCGCAGCCTCCGTCCACCACCTGTAGTATGTCCACAGCCTCCGTCCACCTCTTGTAGTATGTCCGCAGCCTCCGTCCACCTCCTGTAGTATGTCCGCAGCCTCCGTCCACCTCCTGTAGTATGTCCGTAGCCTCCGTCCACCTCCTGCAGTATGTCCGCAGCCTCCGTCCACCTCCTGTAGTATGTCCGCAGCCTCCGTCCACCTCTTGTAGTATGTCCGCAGCCTCCATCCACCTCCTGTAGTATGTCTGCAGCCTCCGTCCACCTCCTGTAGTATGTCCGCAGCCTCCGTCCACCTCCTGTAGTATGTCCGCAGCCTCCGTCCACCACCTGTAGTATGTCCGCAGCCTCCGTCCACCTCCTGCAGTATGTCCACAGCCTCTGCCCACCTCCTGCAGTATGTCCGCAGTCTCTGTCCACCTCCTTGTAGTATGTCTGCAGTCTGTGTCCACCTCATTGCAGTATGTCCGCAGCCTCTGTCCACCTGCTGTAGTATGTCTGCAGTCTCTGTCCACCTCCTTGTAGTATGTTATAGTAACCCAACCGTCATGTAAATTGAAAAATGTTTTTTTTTTTTTTTACTTTTGTTTAACTTACACATTTGATAATAGCATTAGCTATGTGTTTATAGTTCAAAAACAAAGTAATTTTAGGTACTTTTGCCGTGTCAGTAAATAATGCGGCTCTGACAGAAATTTTCATGATTTTTTTCCAGTAAAAAAATGGTGCCGTTCGTAAATTTTGGTATCCTTGCCAGTAAATTGCACTTCAGGGGGTTGGCAACACTGGATCTGATCCGCCGAGTCACAGGTCCCGCCTTCTGGAGCCTGCAGATGATGAAGGTCCCAGTGGTCCAATGTCCAACCATAGGGTGTGTGACACCCATCATACGCGCCGCTGGCTCCAGAAGGCGGGAAGTTTCCAATCCCGCAGCCGCTGCCGCATCACAACACAGCTCGGCGCTAAATCAGTAGTCAGGAGAGTTCAGATCAGGGCAGCGGAGGAGCGATCGGGCAAGTCCGAGTGCCACTGACTGCACCGATGAAGAGGAGGGGGATGAGGATGACCGGAGGAGCCCGCTGCACTGGGGTGAGTGTTGATTACCTGACCTGAGCTGTGCTGGTGCTTGGGGCGGATTGGGTGGGGGGGAGAGGAAAAAAAAAGTTTGCCACTTTGATGGTGTTATTATATGTTAATATATTATTACTATCTATCATGATCTCTACATTGTACTAAACCCTGGATACAATATGATATGTATGTGTGCTATTATATGGTGTATTATTGTGATTAGATTACGTGTCATTGGAGGATTATTATTACATACAATGTCACAATGTCATGTAACATGATCATTGCCTGTAATGTGCCGGATCGTTCTCAGGTTGGGAGATTGTGATTGTATGATTCTGGTTGTAGTACTGTGTGGTGGGTTATTATTATGGTGTTATTATATGTTAATATACTATTACTATCTATCATATGATCTCTACATTGTACTAAACCCTGGATATAATATGATATGTATGTTCAGCATCTTGGAGCGGCATGCTATTCCATCCGGTTTGCGTTTAGTTGGACCATCATTTATTTTTCAACAGGACAATGACCCCAAACACACCTCCAGGCGGGGAAAGGGCTATTTGACCAAGAAGGAGAGTGATGGGGTGCTGCGCCAGATGACCTGGCCTCCACAGTCACCGGACCTGAACCCAATCGAGATGGTTTGGGGTGAGCTGGACCGCAGAGTGAAGGCAAAAGGGCCAACAAGTGCTAAGCATCTCTGGGAACTCCTTCAAGACTGTTGGAAGACCATTTCAGGTGACTACCTCTTGTAGCTCATCAAGAGAATGCCAAGAGTGTGCAAAGCAGTAATCAAAGCAAAAGGACCTAGAATATGACATATTCACACTTATTTGTTATGTATATAATTCCACATGTGTTAATTCATAGTTTTGATGCCTCCAGTAGACATGTGCCATTTGTTTTGTTTCTAATTTCCGAATTTTTGGACTTTAGAAAATTTTGAATTTACAAATTTTCGTATTTCCAAAAATTCGAATTTACGAAATTTCGTATTTCCGAATTTTTCAATTTCCGGACTTCCGAAATGTCAAATTTCGTATTTCCGTTTTTTATTTGCGAAATTCGGATTTTCGGAAATACGAACATTTTTTTAATTTTCCAATTTTCGAATTTTTTAATTTTCGAATTTTGCAATTTTGCAAATTTCGAATTTTTAAAATTTTCATTTCCGAATTTTTGTATTTCAGAATTTCGGAAATACGAACATTTTTCGAATTTTAGATTTTTGAATTTTTGAAATTCCGAAATTTCGATTTTTTTTAATCTACGAATTTTCGAATTTCCGAATTAATTTTCGTATTTCCAAATTAATTTTCGTATTTCCGTTTTTATTTCCGAATTTTTTTTAATTTTAGAATTTCCGTATTTCCGAATTTCGGAAATTCGGATTTTCAGAAATAGGAAAATGTTTCGAATTTTAGATTTTGAATTTTTTAATTGTTTAATTTTTAAATTTTCACATTTTCTAATTTTTAAATTTTCAATTTCACGTTTTCAAATCTTCGGATTTTTAAATCTTCGAATTTTTCAATTTTCGAATTTTTCAATTTTCGAATTTTTCAATTTTCGAATTTTTCAATTTTCGAATTTTTAAATTTTCGAATTTTTAAATTTTCGAATTTTTAAATTTTCGAATTTTTCAATTTTCGAATTTTTCAATTTTCGAATTTTTCAATTTTCAAGTTTTCAAATTTTCAAGTTTTCAAATTTTTCAATTTTCAAGTTTTCGAATTTTTAAATTTTCAAATTTTTAAATTTTCGAATTTTTCAATTTTCACGTTTTCAAATCTTCGGATTTTTAAATTTTCGAATTTTTAAATTTTCGAATTTTTAAATTTTCGAATTTTTCAATTTTCGAATTTTTTAAGTTTCGAATTTTTCAAGTTTCGAATTTTTCAAGTTTCGAATTTTTCAAGTTTCGAATTTTTCAAGTTTCGAATTTTTCAAGTTTCGAATTTTTCAATTTTCGAATTTTTCAATTCTCGAATTTTCAAATTTTCAAGTTTTCAAATTTTTCAATTTTTAAATTTTCGAATTTTTAAATTTTCGAATTTTTCAATTTTCGAATTTTTCAAGTTTCGAATTTTTCAATTTTCGAATTTTTCAATTCTCGAATTTTCAAATTTTCAAATTTTTCACATTTTCAAATTTTCGAATTTTAGGAAAATTCGTAAATTCAACATTTTCGAAGTCCTACATTTCAGAAGAAAAAAAAATCGGGAATTTTCGTTAAAAAACGAATTAGAAACAAAAGGAATTGCACATGTCTACTATTTGCTCATAGAGGACACTTTAATTACAGAGCAGGGAGTAGACCAGGTGAGCCATGTAGGTTCATCTCCATGTAACGGCTCATCTCCACGGCGACACACTTGGAATTCGGGATATACTGTAAATGTTTATTTTAAAAACAAACCAAATTAAAGGCAGCTACCAATAAAAATGTATATATATAAAAATACACAAAGGTGGAGGTTGTAAGATATATAAGAAAAACTTCACTTTTGAAATATGTTGGTGAAATGTTTCAAATGTCTTACAAATGGAAAGGCTTTAATATAGAATATTTAAAATAAAAATAAAAAATACACATTAAATGATATACTTCTCTTGTGGAAAATATGTTGGCGAAAGGATTTAAATGTATGTCTTATGAATGGAAAAGCTTTAATACATAAAAGACACAGCTGCCTATGTATAAGGGGGAGGAGTCTGTCTTAACCAATCACGTTGCTTGTTTTGTGTAAATTTGCATATCTGGATAGCACTTCCATTCCTTGAAATTTTATATTTTCTCAGTAATAAATAATAAAAAAAAAGATGATGATGGGAGGGGAGAGTAAAACTAGTATTAGTTTAGTCGATATCGCCTGAAATGACAGCGAAAAAAATAAATAAAAAAAAAAGCGAAAAAATGTTTCTCCCCATGAGTTGGTAGGAACAAATTTTCTCCCCCTATATATACAACGTGCAGCATCACATTATATTGGTGTGCATTGTAGCATCTGTCCATTATCAGTCGCTAGCAATTCGCTTGTCTGGCTGATCTTGTCTCAGGTGTCTCAGTGTCTCCTTCACATCCACGGGAAATGGTCAGCCACCAGATGTTGTGTCAGCTCCTGACCTGACATCAATGCATATGGCGTCAGCTCTTCCCCCCCCGTGAGGAGAGGGGAGAGGGTCGAGCAACCCGGGGTGACGTCATACACCTAGAAGGGTGGTTTCAGCAGGGGACCATGCCGGTCAATGGTCGTCGAGTCTGAGCCATGTGAACAGGTGAGAAGGCCAGAAGGCTGGCCATTGGAAGGTATGCGATTGAAGCGAGAAGGCCAGATAGATAGATGTTGGTCAGCTCCTGACCTGACATCAATGCATATGGCGTCAGCTCTTCCCCCCCCTGTGAAGAAGAGGGGAGAGGGGTCGAGCAATCCAGGTGACGTCATACACCTAAAAGGGTGGTTTCAGCAGGGGACTATGCCAGCTGCCCGACAGATACCGGGGGGCGGCCAATGGTCGAGTCTGAGCCATGTGAATGGGTGAGAAGGCCAGAAGGCTGGCCATTGGAAGGTATGCGATTGAAGCGAGAAGGCCAGAAGGAGGCTGGCCCATTGGAAGGTATGCGATTGAAGCGAGAAGGCCAGAAGGAGGCTGGCCCATTGGAAGGTAGCTCCTTCCCCCCCTGTGAAGATCTAGGTGACGTCATAAGTGAGAAGGCCCGGAAGACCAGGCCATTGGAAGGTATGCGATTGAAGCGAGAATGCCAGAAGGAGGCTGGCCATTGGAAGGTAGCTCTTCCCCCCCCTGTGAAGAGGACGGGAGGGTCGAGCAATCCAGGTGACGTCATCATAAGTGAGAAGGCCAACATCATAAGTGAGAAGGCCAAAAGACTAGGCCATTGGAAGGTATGCGATTGAAGCGAGAAGGCCATTGGAAGGCATGGGATTGAAGAAAAGGTGGAAAAGCATGATTTCCTCATCTTCCTTCTCCCCCACTTTCTTTTTGTTTCTCCTTTGTTTGTCACTTTTAGGGTTTTCTGTTATTGTTTTACACGTGTGCTTAATCTTAAATATACATATATTTTTTCACTATCTCTGTGCCTATTGCCTTTAGTGCAGCCCATTGATCTGCTAAGCAGTATTGGATGCACAGTGAGGCATGAGACATGTTACAGGCACAGTGAGGCATGAGGCATGTTACAGGCACAGTGAGGCATGAGGCATGTTACAGGCACAGTGAGGCATGAGGCATGTTACAGGCACAGTGAGGCATGAGGCATGTTACAGGCACAGTGAGGCATGAGGCATGTTACAGGCACAGTGAGGCATGAGGCATGTTACAGGCACAGTGAGGCATGAGGCATGTTACAGGCACAGTGCGGCATGAGGCATGTTACAGGCACAGTGAGGCATGAGGCATGTTACAGGCACAGTGAGGCATGGGGCATGTTACAGGCACAGTGAGGCATGGGGCATGTTACAGGCATGTTACAGGCACAGTGAGGCATGTTACAGGCACAGTGAGGCATGAGGCATGTTACAGGTACAGTGAGGCATGAGGCATGTTACAGGTACAGTGAGGCATGAGGCATAGGGTTGCCACCCGTACGGGATTCCTCCGTACAGTACGGGTTTTGAAACCTTTGTCCGGGAATCAGTCCGCCTGAGCCCCGGACACAGTGCTGAGGAGTCTCCTATATTACTGTGTAGGGTTCCGTACAGCCGGTGTCTCTCTCCCTGCCTGCACTGTCTGCCCGACGCGCTGGCTGAGTTTCTGGTGCTGTGTAAATGTGTGCGGGGACACATTGCAGGAGTGACTGTGTGCAGTGAGGGGGAGGGACACACCACTGCCTTCTCCATGCAGAGACACAGGGGTAGATTCATGTAGATCAGCGGATCTTTTGATCCGCGTGATCTATCTTTTTTACGATCCGCCTGCGCCAGTTTTTGAGGCAAGTGCTGTATTCATTAAGCACTTGCCTCGTAAGTAGCCCTGGCGGATCGTAAATCCCCCGGCAGAATGCAAATTCCGCGGCTAGGGGGAGTTTACTATTTAAATAACGCGCGTCCCCGCGCCGATCGTACTGCGCATGCGCCGCCGGCTAAATTTCCCAGCGTGCATTGCTTTAAATGACGTCGCGAGGACGTCATTGTTTTCGACGTTAACGCAATTAACGTATGGCCGTATTCCCGGACGACTTACGTAAACGAAGTAAAAAATTCAAAACTCGACGCGGGAACGACGGCCATACTTAACATAGGATCCGCCGCACTTACCCCGCATATAGCAGGGGTAACGATCCGCCGGAAAAAGCCGAACGCAAACGACGTAAAAAAAAAAGCGACGGCCGGGCGTTCGGTTCTGAATCGGCGGTTCTCCTCATTTGCATATTCGTCGCGTAGAAAAAAAGAAGCGCCACCTAGCGGACGGCGGGAGAATGCAGCCTAAGAGCCGACAGTGTAACTCACTTACACCAGTCGGCTCTAAGGGAGATCTATGCGGAACCTGATTCGAAGAATCAGCCGCATAGATCCGAGCGTCGGATCTCACAGATCAGACGGTGTATCAGTAGATACACCGTCGGATCTCTATGTAATACTACCCCACAGCCTCAGACTCTTCCCCTCTCCCCTCTGCAAAACAAGCATGTGACCTGTCTGGACAGCACAGCGGGAGGAACAAACACAGAGCCTTCCGTGGGAGATAAACTGTCACTTTAAGAGTGATCAGGTGCCGGACATGCGGCGGTCTATGGGAAGTTTCCTAGCCTGCAATCAGCTGACTACGGGCTGGGAAGCTGATTTGCCCGTGTTTGTGGCGTGTGCAGGGCGCAAGCTGTGCGCCCCACACACTCCCACTGTCCTGTAATTTGCTAGCATGCCCGCTAGCTGTCATGGGATTGGAGCAGCAGGTGGACCGGAGGAGGGGTCAGGGGCAGTGCCACTGCCAGTACATCACTTCCGGTATTCTGGAGCGACATGGAGGAGAGGCGCTAGCCAGAAGGTAAGTGTTGCCTGCCAGTGCCAGCCCCGCCGCACCACTGACCCCCGCAGCTGTCAGCCAGCCAGCCCGCCCAGCCAACACCCGTGTCAGCAGCGGCCCCCCCTCCCCCCACACACGGCCAGCAGTTCGCTTCTAAGTCCCTTCACTCAGCTCCGGAGCAGCAGTAGTGTGAGAAGGGGAGGAGGGGGAGCTTCCAGCAGCGCGAGCTTGCCGGGTGAAGCCTAAATGGAGTGAATGCATCTGCGCTCCTCTCTCAGTCAGCTTACAGCGGAGGGGGGGGTTGCTGCTGGTGGGGGAGAGGGAGAGAGAGAGAGAGAGAGAGAGAGAGAGAGAGAGTGCATTCACTCCATTTAGGCTTCACCCGGCAAGCTCACGCTGCTGGAAGCTCCCCCTCCTCCCCTTCCCAATCTGCGGAGTAGAAGAGAAGAGATGAGTCTGCCCATGCAGCTGGGACAGCTGGACATTGCTAGCACCAAGCTTCACTCTCCCCCTCCCCCCCTTCTCATTCCGTGGGTCAGAGGAGGGGAGGGAGAGCTGTGTCTGCTCATGTAGCTGGAACTGCTGGACTTTAGTTATCACCAAGCTTCCCCCCACTCGCTTCTCACTGCACGGTGCAGAGGAGGTGAGGGAGAGGAGAGATGTGTCTGCAAGCATCTGATGTAATGGGGGGCCTCCGTGCAGCCTCTGATGTAATAGGGGGAGCCTCCGTGCAGCCTCTGATGTAATGGGGGAGCCTCTGTGCAGCCTCTGATGTAATGGGGGGGCCTCTGTGTAGCCTCTGATGTAATGGGGGAGCCTCTGTGTAGCCTCTGATGTAATGGGGGAGCCTCTGTGTAGCCTCTCATGTAATGGGGGGCCTCCGTGCAGCCTCTGATGTAATGGGGGGCCTCTGTGCAGCCTCTGATGTAATGGGGGGCCTCAGTGCAGTCTCTGATGTAATGGGGGGAGCCTCCGTGCAGCCTCTGATGTAATGGGGGAGCCATGTAATGGGGGGCCTCTGTGCAGCCTCTGATGTAATGGGGAGCCTCTGTGCAGCCTCTGATGTAATGGGGGGAGCCTCTGATGTAATGGGGGAGACTCCGTGCAGCCTCTGATGTAATGGGGGGCCTCCGTGCAGTCTCTGATGTAATGGGGGGCCTCCGTGCAGCCTCTGATGTAATAGGGGGCCTCCGTGCAGCCTCTGATGTAATGGGGGGCCTCCGTGTAGCCTCTGATGTAATGGGGGGCCTCCGTGCAGCCTCTGATGTAATGGGGGGCCTCCGTGCAGTCTCTGATGTAATGGGGGGAGCCTCTGTGTAGCCTCTGATGTAATGGGGGGCCTCCGTGCAGCCTCTGATGTAATAGGGGGCCTCCGTGCAGTCTCTGATGTAATGGGGGGAGCCTCTGTGTAGCCTCTGATGTAATGGGGGGGCCTCCGTGCAGCCTCTGATGTAATGGGGGAGCCTCTGTGCAGCCTCTGATGTAATGGGGGGCCTCCGTGCAGTCTCTGATGTAATGGGGGGAGCCTCCGTGCAGCCTCTGATGTAATAGGGGAGCCTCTGTTTAGCCTCTGATGTAATGGGGAAGCCTCTGTGTAGCCTCTGATGTAATGGGGGGGCCTCCGTGCAGCCTCTGATGTAATAGGGGAACCTCTGTGTATCCTCGGATGTAATGGGGGAGCCTCTGTGTAGCCTCTGATGTAATGGGGGAGCCTCTGTGTAGCCTCTGATGTAATGGGGGGCCTCCGTGCAGCCTCTGATGTAATGGGGGGAGCCTCTGTGCAGCATCTGATGTAATAGGGGAGCCTCTGTGTAGCCTCTGATGTAATGGGGGAGCCTCTGTGTAGCCTCTGATGTAATGGGGGAGCCATGTAATGGGGGGCCTCTGTGCAGCCTCTGATGTAATGGGGAGCCTCTGTGCAGCCTCTGATGTAATGGGGGGAGCCTCTGATGTAATGGGGGAGCCTCCGTGCAGCCTCTGATGTAATAGGGGGCCTCCGTGCAGTCTCTGATGTAATGGGGGGCCTCCGCGCAGCCTCTGATGTAATAGGGGGCCTCCGTGCAGTCTCTGATGTAATGGGGGGCCTCCGTGCAGCCTCTGATGTAATAGGGGGCCTCCGTGCAGTCTCTGATGTAATGGGGGGAGCCTCTGTGTAGCCTCTGATGTAATGGGGGGCCTCCGTGCAGCCTCTGATGTAATAGGGGGCCTCCGTGCAGTCTCTGATGTAATGGGGGGAGCCTCTGTGTAGCCTCTGATGTAATGGGGGAGCCTCTGTGTAGCCTCTGATGTAATGGGGGAGCCTCTGTGTAGCCTCTGATGTAATGGGGGGAGCCTCCGTGCAGCATCTGATGTAATAGGGGAGCCTCTGTGTAGCCTCTGATGTAATGGGGGAGCCTCTGTGTAGCCTCTGATGTAATGGAGGAGCCTCTGTGTAGCCTCTGATGTAATGGGGGAGCCTCTGTGTAGCCTCTGATGTAATGGGGGAGCCTCTGTGCAGCCTCTGATGTAATGGGGGAGCCATGTAATGGGGGGCCTCTTTGCAGCCTCTGGTGTAATGGGGGAGCCTCCGTGTAGCCTCTGATGTAATGGGGGGCCTCTGTGCAGCCTCTGATGTAATGGGGGGCCTCCGTGCAGTCTCTGATGTAATGGGGGGAGCCTCCGTGCAACCTCTGATGTAATAGGGGAGCCTCTGTGTAGCCTCTGATGTAATGGGGGGGCCTCTGTGCAGCCTCTGATGTAATGGAGAGCCTCTGTGTAGCCTCTGATGTAATGGGGGGCCTCTGTGCAGGCTCTGATGTAATGGGGAGCCTCTGATGTAATGGGGGGGCCTCTGTGCAGCCTCTGATGTAATGCGGGGGCCTCTGTGCAGCCTCTGATGTAATGGGGAGCCTCTGTGTAGCCTCTGATGTAATGGCGGGCCCCCGTGCAGCCTCTGATGTAATGGGGGGCCCCCGTGCAGCCTCTGATGTAATGGGGGGAGCCTCCGTGCAGCCTCTGATGTAATGGGGGGGCCTCCGTGCAGCCTCTGATGTAATGAGGGAGCCTCCGTGCAGCCTCTGATGTAATGGGGGGAGCCTCCGTGCAGCCTCTGATGTAATGGGGGGAGCCTCCGTGCAGGCTATGATGTAATGGGGGAGCCTCTGTGCAGCCTCTGTTGTAATGGGGGAGCCTCCGAGCAGCATCTAATGTAATGGGGGGCCTCCGTGCAGCCTCTGATGTAATGGGGGGCCTCCGTGCAGCCTCTGATGTAATGGGGGGGCCTCCGTGCAGCCTCTGATGTAATGGGGGGGCCTCCGTGCAGCCTCTGATGTAATGGGGGGAGCCTCTGTGCAGCCTCTGATGTAATGGGGGAGCCTCTGTGTAGCCTCTGATGTAATGGGGAGCCTCTGTGTAGCCTCTGATGTAATGGGGGGCCTCTTCTACAGCCTCTGATGTAATAGGGAAGCCTCTGTGTAGCCTCTGATGTAATAGGGGAGCCTCTGTGTAGCCTCTGATGTAATGGGAGAGCCTCTGTGCAGCCTCTGATGTAATGGGGGGAGACTCCGTGCAGCCTCTGATGTAATGGGGGGCCTCCGTGCAGCCTCTGATGTAATGAGGGAGCCTCCGTGCAGCCTCTGATGTAATGGGGGGAGCCTCCGTGCAGCCTCTGATGTAATGGGGGGAGCCTCCGTGCAGCCTCTGATGTAATGGGGGGAGCCTCTGTGCAGCCTCTGTTGTAATGGGGGAGCCTCTGATGTAATGGGGGGCCTCCGTGCAGCCTCTGATGTAATGGGGGGCCCCCGTGCAGCCTCTGATGTAATGGGGGGGGCCTCCGTGCAGCCTCTGATGGAATGGGGGGGGAGCCTCCGTGCAGCCTCTGATGGAATGGGGGGGGAGCCTCCGTGCAGCCTCTGATGGAATGGGGGGGGAGCCTCCGTGCAGCCTCTGATGGAATGGGGGGGGAGCCTCCGTGCAGCCTCTGATGGAATGGGGGGCCTCCGTGCAGCCTCTGATGTAATGGGGGGCCCTCCGTGCAGCCTCTGATGTAATGGGGGGGCCTCCGTGCAGCCTCTGATGTAATGGGGGGGCCTCCGTGCAGCCTCTGATGTAATGGGGGGGCCTCCGTGCAGCCTCTGATGTAATGGGGGGGCCTCCGTGCAGCCTCTGATGTAATGGGGGGGCCTCCGTGCAGCCTCTGATGTAATGGGGGCCCTCCGTGCAGCCTCTGATGTAATGGGGGGGCCTCCGTGCAGCCTCTGATGTAATGGGGGGGCCTCCGTGCAGCCTCTGATGTAATGGGGGGGCCTCCGTGCAGCCTCTGATGTAATGGGGGGGCCTCCGTGCAGCCTCTGATGTAATGGGGGGGCCTCCGTGCAGCCTCTGATGTAATGGGGGGGCCTCCGTGCAGCCTCTGATGTAATGGGGGGGCCTCCGTGCAGCCTCTGATGTAATGGGGGGGCCTCCGTGCAGCCTCTGATGTAATGGGGGGGCCTCCGTGCAGCCTCTGATGTAATGGGGGGCCTCCGCCTCTGATGTAATGGGGGGGCCTCCGTGCAGCCTCTGATGTAATGGGGGGGCCTCCGTGCAGCCTCTGATGTAATGGGGGGGCCTCCGTGCAGCCTCTGATGTAATGGGGGGGGGGGGGGCCTCCGTGCAGCCTCTGATGTAATGGGGGGGCCTCCGTGCAGCCTCTGATGTAATGGGGGGCCCTCCGCCTCTGATGTAATGGGGGGGCCTCCGTGCAGCCTCTGATGTAATGGGGGGGCCTCTGCAGCCTGATGTAATGGGGGGGCCTCTGTGCAGCCTCTGATGTAATGGGGGGCCTCCGTGCAGCCTCTGATGTAATGGGGGGAGCCTCCGTGCAGCCTCTGATGTAATGGGGGGCCTCCGTGCAGCCTCTGATGCTTACATAATAATGTACGTAACGTAATGTACCAAAAGATGCCAGTCAGACTCATCTCTCGTACGTTCTCCTCCATATACAAGTCATAGATTACAATGTAACCAGCGAGAGATCACTTCTCTGACATCCCATACAGAGTACAGTGCTGGGGGTGTAATGTATCCAGTATGGGATGGATACATTACACCCCCCCCCCCTCCAGCACTGTACTCTGTGTATAGGATGGATACATTACACCCCCCCCCTCCAGCACTGTACTCTGTATAGGATGGATACATTACACCCCCCCAGCACTGTACTCTGTGTATGGGATGGATACATTACACCCCCCAGCACTGTACTCTGTGTATGGGATGGATGCATTACACCCCCCCAGCACTGTACTCTGTGTATGGGATGGATGGATGCATTACCCCCCCCCCCCCAACACTGTACTCTGTATGGGATGGATACATTACACCCCCAGCACTGTACTCTGTGTATAAGATGGATACATTACACCCCCCCAGCACTGTACTCTGTATGGGATGGATACATTACACCCCCCAGCACTGTACTCTGTGTATAGGATGGATACATTACACCCCCCCAGCACTGTACTCTGTGTATGAGATGGATGCATTACACCCCCCCCCAACACTATACTCTGTATAGGATGGATACATTACACCCCCCAGCACTGTACTCTGTATGGGATGGATACATTACACCCCCCAGCACTGTACTCTGTATGGGATGGATACATTACACCCCCAGCACTGTACTCTGTATAGGATGGATACATTACACCCCCCCAGCACTGTACTCTGTATGGGATGGATGCATTACACCCCCCCCCCAGCACTGTACTCTGTATAGGATGGATACATTACACCCCCCCAGCACTGTACTCTGTATGGGATGGATGCATTACACCCCCCCCCCCCAGCACTGTACTCTGTGTATGGGATGGATGCATTACACCCCCCCCTTCCAACACTGTACTCTGTATAGAATGGATACATTACACCCCCCAGAACTGTACTCTGTGTATGGGATGGATACATTACACCCCCCAGCACTGTACTCTGTGTATGGGATGGATGCATTACACCCCCCCAACACTGTACTCTGTGTATAGGATGGATGCATTACACCCCCCCAACACTGTACTCTGTATGGAATTGGATACATTACACCCCCCAGCACTGTACTCTGTGTATGGGATGGATACATTACACCCCCCAGCACTGTACTCTGTGTATGGGATGGATGCATTACTCCCCCCCCCCCCCAACACTGTACTCTGTATAGGATGGATACATTACACCCCCCCCCAGCACTGTACTCTGTATGGGATGGATACATTATACCCCCCAGCACTGTACTCTGTATGGGATGGATGCATTACACCCCCCCCCCCCCAAACACTGTATTCTGTATAGGATGGATACATTACACCCCCCAGCACTGTACTCTGTGTATGAGATGGATGCATTACATTACCCCCCCCCCCAACACTGTACTCTGTATAGGATGGATACATTACACCCCCCAGCACTCTACTCTGTATGGGATGGATACATTACACCCCCCAACATTGTACTCTGTATGGGATGGATATTACATTACACCCCCAGCACTGTACTCTGTATAGGATGGATACATTACTCCCCCCCAGCACTGTACTCTGTATGGGATGGATGCATTACACCCCCCCCCCCAGCACTGTACTCTGTATAGGATGGATACATTACACCCCCAGCACTGTACTCTGTATGGGATGGATGCATTACACCCCTCCCCCAGCACTGTACTCTGTGTATGGGATGGATGCATTACACCCCCCCCCCAGCACCGTACTCTGTGTATGGGATGGATGCATTACACCCCCCCCCCCTCAGCACTGTACTCTGTATAGAATTGGATACATTACACCCCCCAGCACTGTACTCTGTGTATAGGATGGATACATTACACCCCCCCAGCACTGTACTCTGTGTATAGGATGGCTGCATTACACTCCCCCCCCCCCCCCAACACTGTACTCTGTATAGGATGGATACATTACACCCCCCAGCACTGTACTCTGTATAGGATGGATACATTACACCCCCCAGGACTGTACTCTGTATGGGATGGATGCATTACACCCCCCCCCCAGCACTGTACTCAGTGTATGGGATGGATGCATTACACCCCCCCCAGCACTGTACTCAGTGTATGGGATGGATGCATTACACCCCCCCAGCACTGTACTCTGTGTATAGGATGGATACATTACACCCCCCCCCCCCCCCCCCCCCCCCCTCCAACACTGTACTCTGTATACAATTGGATACATTACACCCCCCAGCACTGTACTCTGTGTATGGGATGGATGGATGCATTACTCCCCCCCCCCCCCCAACACTGTACTCTGTATAGGATGGATACATTACACCCCCCAGCACTGTACTCTGTATGGGATGGATGGATACATTACACCCCCCAGCACTGTACTCTGTGTATGAGATGGATGCATTACACCCCCCCCCCCCAACACTGTACTCTGTATAGGATGGATACATTACACCCCCCAGCACTCTACTCTGTATGGGATGGATACATTACACCCCCCAACATTGTACTCTGTATGGGATGGATACATTACACCCCCAGCACTGTACTCTGTATAGGATGGATACATTACTCCCCCCCAGCACTGTACTCTGTATGGGATGGATGCATTACACCCCCCCCCCAGCACTGTACTCTGTATAGGATGGATACATTACACCCCCAGCACTGTACTCTGTATGGGATGGATGCATTACACCCCCCCCCAGCACTGTACTCTGTGTATGGGATGGATGCATTACACCCCCCCCAGCACTGTACTCTGTGTATGGGATAGATGCATTACACCCCCCCCCCCCCCCCTCAGCACTGTACTCTGTATAGAATTGGATACATTACACCCCCCAGCACTGTACTCTGTGTATAGGATGGCTGCATTACACTCCCCCCCCCCCCCCCCCAACACTGTACTCTGTATAGGATGGATACATTACACCCCCCAGCACTGTACTCTGTATAGGATGGATACATTACACCCCCCCCCAGGACTGTACTCTGTATGGGATGGATGCATTACACCCCCCCCCAGCACTGTACTCAGTGTATGGGATGGATGCATTACACCCCCCCCAGCACTGTACTCAGTGTATGGGATGGATGCATTACACCCCCCCAGCACTGTACTCTGTGTATAGGATGGATACATTACACCCCCCCCCCCCTCCAACACTGTACTCTGTATACAATTGGATACATTACACCCCCCAGCACTGTACTCTGTGTATGGGATGGATGGATGCATTACTCCCCCCCCCCCCAACACTGTACTCTGTATAGGATGGATACATTACACCCCCCAGCACTGTACTCTGTATGGGATGGATGGATACATTACACCCCCCAGCACTGTACTCTGTGTATAGGATGGATACATTACACCCCCCAGCACTGTACTCTGTGTATGAGATGGATGCATTACACCCCCCCCCCCCAACACTGTACTCTGTATAGGATGGATACATTACACCCCCCAGCACTGTACTCTGTATAGGATGGATACATTACACCCCCCAGCACTGTACTCTGTATGGGATGGATACATTACACCCCCAGCACTGTACTCTGTATGGGATAGATACATTACACCCCCAGCACTGTACTCTGTATGGGATGGATACATTACACCCCCCAGCACTGTACTCTGTATGGGATGGATACATTACACCCCCCAACATTGTACTCTGTATGGGATGGATACATTACACCCCCAGCACTGTACTCTGTATAGGATGGATACATTACTCCCCCCCCCAGCACTGTACTCTTTATGGGATGGATACATTACACCCCCAGCACTGTACTCTGTGTATGGGATGGATGCATTACACCCCCCCCCAGCACTGTACTCTGTATAGGATGGATACATTACACCCCCCAGCACTGTACTCTGTATGGGATGGATGCATTACACCCCCCCCCCCAGCACTTTACTCTGTGTATGGGATGGATGCATTACACCCCCCCAGCACTGTACTCTGTGTATGGGATGGATGCATTACACCCCCCCCCTCAGCACTGTACTCTGTGTATAGGATGGATACATTACACCCCCAGCACTGTACTCTGTGTCTGGGAACAGAGTACAGTGCTGGGGGTGTAATGTATCCATCCTATACAGAGTACAGTGCTGGGGGGGGGGGTGTAATGTATCCATCCTATACAGAGTACAGTGCTGGGGGGGGTGTAATGTATCCATCCCATTAGGGTTGCCACCTTTTCTTCAAGTCTAACCCGAACACTTCAGCGTCGCACAGCAAAAAAAATGTTCATAGTATGCATAGATGTTGCTATTATAACATTTCTAATCATATGAAGTTAATCACAAGAGTTCCCCCTTTACATCAGAGTCCACAAAGTTATTTTTCACTGTAAGGGGGGACTCTGCAGACTGTGATGTAAGGGAGGACTCTGGGGACTCTGACATAGGGGATGCTCAGGTTTAGGGAGAGGACTCTGGTGTAAAGGGGAGCTCTATGGTCTCTGCTGTAAAGGGGAGCTCAAAAGTAAAGGGGAGCACTGTGGTCTGTATTGTAAAGGGAAGCTCTGATGTAAAGGGGAGCACTGTGGTCTCTGCTGTAAAGGGGGGCTCTGGTGTAAAGGGGAGCACTGTGGTCTCTAATGTAAAGGGGAGCTCTGATGTAGAGGGGACCACTGTGGTCTCTAATGTAAAGGGGAGCTCTGGTGTAAAGAGGAGCACTGTGTTCTCTGCTGTAAAGGGGAGCTCTGGTGTAAAGGGGAGCACTGTGGTCTCTGCTGTAAAGGGGAGCTCTGGTGTAAAGGGGAGCACTGTGGTCTGTATTGTAAAGGGGAGCTCTGGTGTAAAGGGGAGCACTGTGGTCTGTGGTGTAAAGGGGAGCTCTGGTGTAAAGGGGAGCTCCAAAGTAAAAGGGAGCACTGTGGTCTCTGCTGTAAAGGGGAGCTCTGGTGTAAAGGGGAGCACTGTGATCTCTGCTGTAAAGGGGAGCTCCAAAGTAAAGGGGAGCACTGTGGTCTCTGCTGTAATGGGGAGCTCTGGTGTAAAGGGGAGCACTGTGATCTCTGCTGTAAAGGGGAGCACTGTGGTCTGTGGTGTAAAGGGGAGCTCTGATGTAAAGGAGAGCACTGTGGTCTCTAATGTAAAGGGGAGCTCTGTGGTCTCTGCTGTAAAGGGGAGCTCTGGTGTAAAGGGGAGCACTGTGGTCTCTAATGTAAAGGGGAGCACTGTGGTCTGTGGTGTAAAGGGGAGCTCTGATGTAAAGGAGAGCACTGTGGTCTCTAATGTAAATGGGCGCTCTGATGTAAAGGGGAGCACTGTGGTCTGTGGTGTAAAGGGGAGCTCTGATGTAAAGGGGAGCACTGTGGTCTCTAATGTAATGGGGAGCTCTGATGTAAAGGGGAGCACTGTGGTCTCTAATGTAATGGGGAGCTCTGATGTAAAGGGGAGCACTGTGGTCTGTGGTGTAAAGGGGAGCTCTGGTGTAAAGGGGAGCACTGTGTTTTCTGCTGTAAAGGGGAGCTCTGGTGTAAAGGGGAGCACTGTGGTCTCTGCTGTAAAGGGGAGCTCTGGTGTAAAGGGGAGCACTGTGGTCTGTATTGTAAAGGGGAGCTCTGGTGTAAAGGGGAGCACTGTGGTGTAAAGGGGAGCTCTGGTGTAAAGGGGAGCACTGTGGTCTGTGGTGTTAAGGGGAGCTCTGGTGTAAAGGGGAGCTCTGGTGTAAAGGGGAGCACTGTGATTTCTGCTGTAAAGGGGAGCTCCAAAGTAAAGGGGAGCACTGTGGTGTAAAGGGGAGCTCTGGTGTAAAGGGGAGCACTGTGATCTCTGCTGTAAAGGGGAGCACTGTGGTCTGTGGTGTAAAGGGGAGCTCTGATGTAAAGGAGAGCACTGTGGTCTCTAATGTAAAGGGGAGCTCTGTGGTCTCTGCTGTAAAGGGGCGCTCTGATGTAAAGGGGAGCTCTGTGGTCTCTGCTGTAAAGGGGCGCTCTGATGTAAAGGGGAGCACTGTGGTCTCTAATGTAAAGGGGCGCTCTGATGTAAAGGGGAGCACTGTGGTCTGTGGTGTAAAGGGGAGCTCTGATGTAAAGGGGAGCACTGTGGTCTCTAATGTAATGGGGAGCTCTGATGTAAAGGGGAGCACTGTGGTCTTTGGTGTAAAGGGGAGCTCTGATGTAAAGGGGAGCACTGTGGTCTCTAATGTAATGGGGAGCTCTGATGTAAAGGGGAGCACTGTGGTCTGTGGTGTAAAGGGGAGCTCTGATGTAAAGGGGAGCACTGTGGCCTCTGCTGTAAAGGGGAGCTCTAATGTAATGAGTGCTCTGAGAACCCTGACTTACCTTGGTGTACTTACTTAGAGGAAGGAGAGGGGAGGAGGGAGACTTAGTCTGGTCTGAAATATGTCTCCGGGTTTCATACAGTCTGAAACCCGGACGCATGCTTCCAAACCCGAACTGTCCGGTTGAATCCCAAACAGGTGGCAACCCTACATCCCATACACAGAGTACAGTGCTGGGGGGGGTGTAATGTATCCATTCCATTCACAGAGTACAGTGCTGGGGGTGTACATCCCTAACTGTCCGCAGTCTCTGGTAATCTTGTGCAGTATGTCCGCAGTCTCGGGTAATTACTAACAGTGTAATTTTTTCGTTTTTGATTGCACCGATCTGTAAGGCTGCGCTATATACCATGATTTGTGATGCTGGGGCTATATACTCTGTGCTGTGATGCTGAGCTGCATACTCCTGACACTATGAGTGGAAGCAAGTGGAATACAGGGGACGGAGTGGGTGGATTCTATGATGGGTGTGGCTTATAAGTGGGAGGGGCCAAATGTGGAGGGTGGGGTCTTGCGCCCCCCCATCCTAAAACTTCACCAGCCGCCACTGTAACCTACTAAGCTTCTGCTGGCTAAAGATGGAGCAAACCACCTCAGAGACTGCCCTAAGATCTTAAGGCCTAAGATACTCTTAAAACACAGAATTTTCAGATGCCTCCCTCACCCAGGTAGGGAAAAGCTTACAGCACCTGGTATTCCCGGGCAGTCTCCCATCCATTTACTAACCAGGATTGATTCTGCTTAGGCTTCGATCAACAGATCAGGCATGATCAAAAAGATGCGGTCGCAGTCTATCGGATGAAAAATTAATGCGTCAGGAAACACTGCAATGCCAAACACCACAGTGGCTCATATGAGCATCTGACACCACTGTCCATTGGGAGATGTGGACACTGCCAGATCACTGAACCTGAGAGCGGTGCACCTGCCTCCCATGGCTGCCTCTCTTTTCTGGAACCATTTAACTGGTAAATAACCTAGCACTATATTAGCCAACCTAATACACAGTCCTCCAAGGATGCAGGCCTAAAACAATGTTGGTTTAACTATATGCAACCCATTAGGTATGCAAGTATGCAGGTACCCAGGTATGCCGTTATGTAGGTACCTAGGTGTTTAAACATGCAGGTATACAAGTATTCTTACCATTCAAGCATGCAGGTATGCAGTTCAAGGCAAATAAGTGCATATGTATGTATCCCAAGGCAAATAAGCACATATGTATACGGTGCTAGGCAAATAAGCACATATGTATGTATCCCAAGGCAAATAAGCACATATGTATGTATCCCAAGGCAAATAAGCACATATGTATGTATCCCAAGACAAATAAGCACATATGTATACAGTGCTAGGCAAATAAGCACATACGTATGTAGTCCTAGGCAAAAAAGTAAACATATGTGTGCAGCTTAACGTAAATAAGCACATATGTATACAGTTTAATGTAAATAAGCACATATGTATGCAGTTCAAACTAAGCATATACGTATGCAGTACAAATGAAAACATGCCAGCCTGCGTTTAAGCAATATGTATTTATGGAAGCTTATGTATGTTCTTATGCAAAACACAAAAGTGGGTGTCTATGCAAACACACATTTATGCAATACGTGCCCATGGAAACATGAATTTATGCAATTTAGCAAGTATACTTTTATGAAACATGTTTATGCAACATATATTAAGCAACATGTATTTATGCAAATGTGTTTATGCAAACATGTATCTACGCAACATGTATTAATTCTGACATGTGGTGTCTGTGTATACATGCATTTACAGAAGCATCTATGCCAATATGCATTTATGCAAATACGTTTATCTATGCAACATGCATATACACGTGCATCTACGCGTGCATCTACGCAACACGTGTCCTCGCAAACGCGCCATCGTGGCCAGCCTTGGGGAGCTGTATGCCGGGCAGATGGCACTTCCTGGTTCACACTGTGATCAGTCACAGCTGATCACGTGGAAAAGAGCATCCTTATCACGATCGGAGATGCGGTGCGTCAGAGTGACCCACCTCATCACCGAGCGCCACGCTGCGCTCCCCCTGGGGCATGCGCTGATTTGTTACCCTGAAAAGCATCAGGATAACGGAACCACTGCCTGGCCGTCATTTTGCTATAGGCTGAGCAGGAAGTGGTTAAAGATCTTCAAAGTTGGCTCAGGCTCTTCCTGAGCATGTGCACCAAGATCTCCATTAATTGAAAAGGATTATCTATATGCTGGAGGAGTAATACAAATATTCCATTGGACTAAATAGAGAATGTAATGAGCAGGACCTGACGGTAAAGATGTTTAAGACCTGCGGAACAGGGACAGCTAAGTGTTTTGTTTGTCAGGGCTGATGAGAGAGGGCATCAGAGCCCATTACAAATAAAGACCCTACATAAAGTATTGCAAACTTACCACTCCATCTATTACACACTGGGAGGCAGGCTTTCTGGGGTCAAGAGACACCCCCATTTCAAGCAGCAACTCCTGATTGCAGGTACTAATTCCAGTCTCTTTTTCAATGTTAGACTGAAGAGTGTGTAGACTTTCCTCAGGTTGTAGGAGGAAAGAGATAATCTTAGCAGATGTCATGTTCAAAATGTGTACAATCTGTAGATGGGGTATAGGAGAATAAAAATTAAAATGCAAGCCCAGTAGCGTAGCAAATAGTTGACTACTGTAGCTAGATTTCACAATTTCAGGTCCATTACACACACAGAAAACAAGCTCAATGTACCTTTAAGTTCAGAATGTCTTCCATTAACACAAAACAACGAGGGCGACCAGAGTACTCATCAATTCCACCTCCACGATGCTGAGGATCCCAGTTTAGTACAAGCTGTAACCACGTCTCCATGTGTTCCACCATAATGCTTGCAAAACAACAAAGTAAAAAAAGAAGGTAATAAAAATAATCTGATTGCACAAGGTAAATATAAATAAATCCAAAAGTAGGAAAATACAGATACCGACCAGGCAGCGCTATCTATCTATCTATATATATATATATATATATATATATATTATATACAAAATGTCATACATATATCACAATCTGATCAATAACTGTCCATGTCATGAGATCACACATTTAAAGGAAATGTAAAAGAAAACAAGTCAAAGTCCATTTAATCCCAGAGGATGAAAAATCCAACACAATCGCTCAGTGACAATGTGCGGCCGGCATCTCCTACCACTCTCTGCTTGCCGAGCTGTGGGGATAGACAACTTTGTCTCCGACACTGTCCGGCGTCCTCTCTCACGTTACTTGGCTCCACCCCAAGGGTGTCTATCCCGCAGCTCGGCAAGCAGAGAGTGGTAGGAGATGCCGGCCGCACATTGTCACTGAGCGATTGTGTTGGATTGTGATTAAAAGCCGATTATTATATGTTTTATGTGAGTGCACATCTAGATGGAATTTGTATGAATTTTCTTAAACGTTTTAAAGGGGATCACGCTATGTCCATTCCTTTTCCTTCTTATGGTAATCATTGAGTATTCAGTTGGTTCGGTTGAGGAGATACACACTAAGATCGACTTCTGATTGGATTATTTCTGGTAAGAGCTTTCCTAAGAGGAGGTTGCTATTCACACCCCCCCCTCTTCTTTCACACACACGTGTGGTGGTGTAGTCTTCTGGCAACAGCAACATTTTTCATCCTCTGGGATGAAATGGACTTTGACTCGTTTTCTTTTCTTTTACATTTCCTTTAAATGTGTGATCTCATGACATGGACAGTTATTAATCAGATTGTGATATATGTATGACATTATATATATAAGCGCTGCCTGGTCGATATCTATATTTTCCTACTTTTGGATTGATTTATATTTACCTTGTGCAATCATTGTTTGATGTTTTTTTCTAAAAAGCCAGTCTTGTGTAAGGTAGCAGCTGTAGCCAGTAACATTGCCATTTTTTCCTATGAGCGCTTGATTGATTTTTTTGTTTTGAGTCTGGGCACCTTTGTGGCTCATCATAAATCACTGGTGTATTTAATAAAAATAATCCATTTCCTCATTGGAACAGGCAGAAGATTCACAGAATCTACAGTTATTGTCAAGGTGTTATACTTGCCTGTTCTGTGCAGTACACAGAGCAGCCCCAAACCTTCTCTTTTGGGGTCCTCTGCTAGCATTCTTGGCTTCTCCTCCCTGAGGCCGCGTCCACACGTCCGAGAACCTCGTCGGGCTAAACTCATCGTTCCGCCCGACGAGGTTCCCGATGAGCGGTCGAAAAGGTCGTCGAGCCAAATTTCCTCATTGAGCAACAAGGAAAAAGAGAGCATGCTCTCTATTTTGGCTCGACGAGCTTCCCGACGGGATGCTCGCCGAACGTGTACACACGACCGAGAACCTCGGCAGAATATGTCTCCCAGCGAGCTTCTCGCTGGATTCTGCCGAGAAACTCGGTCGTGTGTACGGGGCCTCACAGATGCCCTCTTTGCAAATCACTTGCTATGGGGGTCATCGTGCAGGCTCTATGCTGAGCAGAGATGTGCGTGTCTATTGGCACACATAGCATGGCTCAGCCCTGCCCCCTGAGCCTACCAATGGCTTCCACTTTTGCCTCAAAGTCATGTGAGAAGAGAGAGAGAGAAAGAGCAAAAAATTCTCATGCGATACCAGATCATACGTTTTTGTTTTATCAGGACAGTTTTCATCTGAAAATACAATAAAATACAATACATGACATCACTTCTGAATTTTTATTTTGTCATAAGAGAATTTTCATAACTTTAGTAAACTCTTCACTTTAGATATGAAGACTAAGGATGAGCTGCAGCGTGTTTGCATAGTACACGTGCAGAGCCCTGTGCGCTAATCACAGCCAGGGAGACATTGTCCCGATGCACGGCTGCAGAGATCGGGAAATGTCTCCCAGGCATAAGCTGACAAGAGGACTCTATAATGACTTAACACCAAGGAAGGTGTTAAGGACCTGGTATGGGGAAACAGCTGATGGCCCATCAGTTGTTAAGAACGTGGCGGCTGGCAGTGGGGGTATCATCAGAGACAGCTCACAAAAAGTATTCCAGCATTCCAAAATACCTGCATAAGTTATTGGGCTGTGGCAAATGGATGCTGAACCTAATTTCACCCGACATCTCCTCATAAGCATAGATGTGCTTAGGATCCTTCTTCTTGATCTTTTCATGCCTAGTACAAGACAAATTAAGTTGTGTATTAGACAGTGAGATATACAGTGGATATAAAAAGTCTACACACCTGTTAAAATATCAGGTTTCGGTGTAAAAAAAAAAAGAAAAAAAAAAAAAAAAAAAAAGACAAAAAGATTAAATAATTTCAGAACTTTTTCCACCTTTAACCCTTTCACTGCCAGGTCCATACACCATAACTAATTTCTCCCTCTCCTATAAGCTTATGGTCACTTTAATGACCATAAGCTTAGATCAGAATTGTTTAGCAGCCTCTGCTGAACAATTCTATAATTGATCAGCAGATTACGACCCGCTGATCACAGTTATTAACCCCTAATAACCCCCCTTAGCACCAATTACACCCCTCCACCCGATCAGAACCCCCCAGCAAACCTGCTCCCTGCAGCCACCATCCCTCCTTTTCCACTCCCGCCGGCATCAGGTGCTGCATGGGACTTGGGGGAGGGTCCAGATGTGTCCCCCCGCCTTTCAACTGCCCCACACCCTGATTCGTCACCGATCCCCTTCCCTTCCCTCCACCTGCATCTTCTCCCTGCACAGATCTCTGTGATCTGTCAGGCTGGAGATCGCGGCGGGGGAGGGGGGGAGCAGTGCGGGTGGGGGTGAAGTTGGTAAACATGTGTTTACTAAGCTCTCCCCTGTAAAAGAGAGGGAATAAGCAGCAGTCACTACTGATCACTGCTATATGCCCACTGATAGCTGATATATTGTAACTGCGAGTTACAATGTATCAGAATGTAATTTCCTGAATAAATGAAATCTCTATATAGATTCTCATTAATTCAAGTAAAGTGATACAGAGAAAAGGGACTAACTTCAGTCCCTTTCTCGATCTCAAAAAAGAGATATGGGGCTCTGATATCTCACCAAAGACCCCCCCCCCCCCCCGAAAAACATTTTTGTATTATTATTAAAATGACTATAAAAAAAATTAGGGCTGTGCAAATTAACTTTTAATTGATCGATTAATCTTTAATCTTTTTGATCGATTAAAATTCTTTTGATTGATACTCACCTCTCCGCCGGCTTCTGGGCCTTCAGGGAGTTCCGTCGGAGATCCAGTGACGTCACGGACACCGGGGGGCTTGCCGTGTCCATCTGAAGGGCTCCTTTGCTGTACCTTCATATCTGCTTGCCCGCGGGACCTGCCACACGCAAGGGCTGTTGCACTAACCTCGATCAACCTGGGATTCTACAGCCATCCACTGGGAGTTGTGATAGTTCCCTTCATGGGACATCTACATGCCGACGGACTGATGTTAACCTCTCCTCATCTGGATTCAGCAGTGGCATCGTTTTACACATTTTTTTACCAGTATCATACTTAGCTACATGTTTTTATGACTTTGCTTTTGGTACCGTTTGGTATTACACCATTTTTACAGTTTATGTAGCTACATCGATTTTATCTCCAGTGCAATATTTATTTTGTTACCTACTTGAAGACTATAAAAGTATTAATGCTATTCCCATCGAGCTCTGCCTTTGTGTGTTTTTGTATCCTGCTATCCATTTTTCCAGTGGTTGGTAGCTGCACTGGGAATCAGCCTGCAAGGAGATCAGCTAAAAGTAGTTGGATCGGTATGTGCATTATAATTAATCGAAATTAGTCTATTAATCGATTAAAAAAAAAAAACGATTAATCAAACACAAAAATTTTGATCAGTAACAGCCCTAAAAAAAATGTAAAAAAAAAAAAAAAAAAATGTAAAAAGTTAAACATTTTCAATAAAAAACACAAAAAACCCTTTCACACTGGCAGCGCCTGGGTGGTAAAGTGACACTACATTTAGCGGCGCTTTACCTTCGTTTTTGCAGCGCTTTTTGGGCGATATCAAGGCACTTTTAACCCCTGCTAGTGGCCGAATAAAGGGTTAAAAACGCTCACAAAGCGCCGCTGCGCTTCGGCGGGGCTGCCCATTGATACACCGCTCCTAAAGCGCCTCAAAGAAGCTGCTGCTTGCAAGCCTTTTTTGATGTCCTGCCAGCACAGTGCCCCAGCGTGAAAAGCGCCTCCCGTGTGAAACGGTCAAACATAACACATCCCAGCCCCCCCCCACCCCAAAATGTAATGACTGTGAAAAAAAAAAAACCCCAGGTCCGCCTGCACTCACCCCTCCATGGTGGCGGTCCCCCTGTACTCACTCTCTCACAGATACCTCAGCTTCTCCTCCTGGCCAACCTGATCCATCCTGACTGGCCAGGAGGAGAAACCGGAAGACGATGGCGAATAATAATTCGCTATTGTCACAACTCACAAGTGGGTGGGTTCAGGGTGCAATACTATAAAAAAATATAAAATGGTTTTGTATTTATTTTTAATTCCGCTGACATCCGCCACTCCATAGTAAGCTATGGAAGGTCCAATCGGGACCACCTGAAAAACTGACAGGCGGACCCGATCGATCTGTCAGTGTCAAAGGGGCCTTAATATCACTTTAAATTTTCCTTTTGAATGACCAGGTCAAATTTACTGCCACTGATCCACTGTGACCATGGCAACCTAAGTTCAGTTCAATTGTAGAAAAACAACAATACCTCTACAGCAAAGAAAATGTGCTCACCAAGTGAAAGGCTGCATGTTATGTAGAAATGGCCTGAAACCAGCTATACATTCAAAAACCATTGTACCAAAGCTCCAGTAATCCACGGTGACACTGTATGGCTTGTTTTCAAACAGTTCCGGGGCCTACAGGAAAAGACACAACAGATATAAAATTACTTAAGGATAAATTACAACAGTTTTTCTTCCTTTCCTAAATATTTAGAAATATTTTATTTTTTATACATTTTGTATACAAAAATATCCAGCCCTTTCCCAATGAAAGCAGTAGTGCTGAACGCTGTACAGAGGGGTACTAACGTTTAGGACTTCATAAACACAGGAATCAATGCCCAGAGCAAAAGAAATCTGTGATACGGGCATACTTCCCTGGATAAACAGAATGTGTATTCCCAGAGGCCTATAATACACAACTCAGCGCCAAACAGACAACACCCTCTAGAAAAATGAAAACACAATGTATTCCTCTGAATTATATCACAATCAGAGAAAAAAAATACTTCCCTGGATGTATATGGCACTAAATATTATTGTTACTTGTTTTGTTTTCCAAAGCTGAAGCTGGGGAGAGAATCAGTGACTGATCAGACTCTCCCCCATTCACAGATTGTGTTACAAGCAGTGTGATCTGCGCATGCATTGTTCTCAATGGAGGAGAGGGCAGGAGGGGCATGTCTCTGTCCCAAAGCCGGTAAACATCAGTGTCAAAATGTTCAAAAGCAAATAGAGGACAGGGCAGCCCTGCAGGGAAAAATTCTACAGAATCCAAACGACTGAACATTGTGGGACATTTAATACAGGTAAGTAATGTGATTACAGCTGTAGAGCAAACAAAAATGTTTAAAGTGGTTCTAAAGGCTCAAACCTTTTTACCTTAATGCACAAAAAAATAAAAAACCTCTATGCAGCAGCCCCCCTCCCCCTAATACTTATATGAGTCCCATCATGATCCAGCGATGTGTACGAGACCCATGGCTCTCTGGGGACTCTCCCTCTCGATTGGCTGAGACAGCAGCGGGAGCCATTGGCTGTCAATCACAGCCAGTAAGCCAATAAAGAGAGAGGGGGAGTGGGGCCTAACCACAGCTCTGTGTGAATGGACACACACAGCAGCAGTTCAGGAGAGAGCCTGCTTGGGTGCCCCCATTGCAAGCTGCTTGCTGTGGGGCACTTGGCAGGAAGGAGGAGCACCGGCGGGGGACCCGAGAAGAGAAGGATCTGGGCTGCTCAGTGCAAAACACCTGCAAAAAAACTAAAAACCTGTTAGGCCGTGTACACACGATCAAATTTATCTGCTGAAACCGCTCCGACGGACAGTTTCAGCAGACAAATTCGATCGTGTGTACGGGCGAGCAGACAGGTTTTTCCAGCAGACAAGTTTTAAAGCATGCTTTAAAATCTGTCTGCTGGAAACCCGTCCGACATGTCCGCTGGTTAGTACGTCTAAACCAGCGGACAAAAATCTCCCGCATGCACCGAATGGATTCAACGCATGCGTGGAAGTATTTTACTTCCTGGTTCGGTGACGTGGCGGCCTCAACGTCACCGCGCTTGTCTGCCGACGGGGATTTTGGTTTAATCGTGTGCACACGGATCAAACCAAAATAGCCCAGCAGACATATCCGATGAAAACGGTCTGACAGACCGCTTTCATCGGATAAATCTCATGGTATGTACGCGGCCTTAGTCTTACCTGCTCTAGGTAAGACTAACAGGGTTTTTTTATTTTTTTTATTGCTTTTTATATCACTTTAACTAAACTTCAGCTTTAATTTATTATCTGTAAAAGACCATATATACACCTGCTGTCGATCCCTGGAGTGGTGTGTTTTGCCTGTGTTACGCTGTAACTTTTGTGATTACCGTATTTATCGGCATATACCGCGCACTTTTTTCCCCTTAAAATTAGGAGAAAATCGTGGGTGCGCCATATACGCCGATCCTTGCTTTTTCTGAGCGCCGCCGACAAAGCCCGAAAAAAGACTGAGCCGAGCGTACAGCACACTCGGCTAGGCTCGGCTCCGCCCACAGCCATGCGAGAGGAGCCGAGAAAAGCCGAGAGGAGCCAAACACACCGGAAATCCGGCTCTGCACAGCTCGACCGAGGCGCCAAATTCAACACTGCAACCCCCGGCAGACGGACGCGATGGACACCGACAAGGCTGGATGGACCCCGCGCAAGGCCGCAGACGGACGCCGGGCAAGACAGCAGACGGACACTGACAAGGATAGACGGACCCCGCGCAAGGCCGCAGACAGACGCCGGACAAGGCTGCCGATGGACACCGACAGCAGATGGACAACGACAGCAGACGGACACCGACAAGGCTGAGCATCCAAAAAGTTTTCCTAAACTTCACTTCTCAGCTTGGGGTGCGCGTTATACACCGGCGTGCGGTATACCCCGATAAATACGGTATATCTGCTTTTTTATAAATCATGTGGTTTTAGTATACTACTCTTTGGTGTTTTTTTTTTTTCCTACCCACTATTACTTTGAGGTGCTGGCTTTGACTAACTTGTGAAGGACTGTGGAGGCGTTGGAGTCAGTGTGATCCTGAGTGGTTGCCACCTAATTGGATGATTTTAGCATTGTTGATCTGATTCGGATATCATTACTCTCATTTGGTTGGGGATTTTTACACGTGGACTTTCAACATTTTTAAAATTTGACATTTGGACTTTTATATATTTATTTTTGAGGTTCACTTCTTTGTTATGCATAAAGGGATTTTTAAATACAGCTTACCTGTAAAATCCTTTTCTTGGAGTACATCACGGGACACAGAGCGGCATATTCATTACTATGTGGGTTATATGGAGTACCTTCAGGTGTGGACACTGGCAATCTCAAACAGGAAGTCCCCTCCCTATATAACCCCCTCCCCTAGAGGGAGTCCCTCAGTTTTGTAGCAAGCAGTATGCCTCCCAAAATGGTCACCCAAAAGAGGGGTGGGAGCTCTGTGTCCCGTGATGTACTCCAAGAAAAGGATTTTACAGGTAAGCTGTATTTAAAAATCCCTTTTTCTTTCTCGTACATCACGGGACACAGAGCGGCATATTCATTACTATGTGGGATGTCCGAAAGCAATGCTTTAATGAGGGGAGGGAGACATCTTCCAAAGAAGGATTCAATTTAGAGGTAAACTCAAATAATAATAATAATTCCAACTTAGTCAAGAAAAAACTTTCTTTTTTTTTTCTTTTTTTTTCCATTTTACAACCAAGGGTGCTTCTGATCCCGAGGATCTCAAACTGCAGCCTGTAGTACTGCCTGTCCAAAGGCAGAATCCGCATTCCTTCTCACGTCTAGTTGATAAAACCTTGTAAACGTGTGGACTGATGACCACGTTGCCGCCTTGCATATCTGAGCCATAGAGATCTGATGGTGTGCTGCCCAAGAGGCGCCCATGGCCCTGGTAGAATGGGCCTTTACCGACAACAGAGGAGGCAACCTCTTCAAACCGTAGGCTTGAATGATTAATTGTCTAATCCATCTCGAGATGGTGGATTTTGCAGCTGCCTGCCCCTTCTTGGGGCCATCTGGTAGAACGAATAATACATCTGTCTTCCGGATCTTTTCTGTAGCTTTAAGATAGGCCTTCATGGCCCGGACAATATCCAAGGTATGCAGCAACCCCTCCTTTCTAGATGTAGGTTTTGGAAAGAAGGATGGAAGTACCAAATCCTTGTTTAAGTGAAATTTGGATATAACCTTTGGTAGAAAGGAAGGATGGGGCCGGAGAACTGCCCTGTCCTTATGTAGAACGAGATATGGTTCCTTACACGATAAGGCTGCTAATTCTGACACTCTCCTGGCCGAAACTATGGCGACCAAGAAAACCAACTTTCTTGTCAGTAAGACTAAAGGAATCTCAGCCAACGGCTCAAAGGGTTGTTTCTGTAAAGTGGACAGGACAAGATTTAAGTCCCATGGACAAATTGGTGACTTGACAGGAGGATTAATACGCAAGACCCCCTGTAAGAAGGTCTTTACCAGCGAGTGGGTGGCCAGCGGCCTCTGAAACCACACTGACAGAGCTGAGATCTGTCCCTTGATTGTGCTTAGTGCCAGGCCTTTATCCACTCCTAGCTGGAGAAAACTTAACACCCTATCAATAGTATATTTGCGGGAATTCCATCTTTTGGATTCACACCAGCCTACGTAGTTCCTCCACACCCTGTAATAAATCACCCTGGAGACCGGCTTTCTAGCCCTAATCAGGGTAGGGATTACCTGCCTAGACAGACCTCTACCCCTGAGAATCAGGGATTCAGCCTCCAGGCCGTCAAATTTAGACGCTGTAATGTAGGGTGGAGGATCGGGCCTTGTGAGAGTAGGTCTGGTTGTAGAGGAAGAGTCCAAGGGTCTCCCACTGCCATCTTCAGGATTAGTGAGTACCAAGTCCTCCGGGGCCAAGCCGGAGCTACTAGAATGACTGGCTTGTGCTCCACTCTGATCTTGCGCAACAGGCGAGGGAGTAACTGTAGTGGAGGGAATGCATATAGAAGTTTGAATTGATGCCAAGGGCAAACCAACGCATCGGTTCCGCAGGCCATAGGATCCCTCGCTCGAGACACGAACCTGTCTAGTTTCTTGTTGAACCTGGATGCCATTATATCTACGTCCGGCATTCCCCACCTCTGGCAGATTGTCTGAAAGACCTGGGGATGCAGAGACCACTCCCCTGGCAACAGACTCTGGCGACTTAAGAAGTCTGCCTGCAGGTTGTCCACTCCGGGAATGAATATCGCCGAAATGCAGGGTACATGAACCTCTGCCCACTGAAAAATCAAGCTCACCTCCCTCTGAGCGGCCTGACTCCTGGTTCCCCCTTGGTGGTTTATGTATGCCACCGCCGTGGCATTGTCTGACTGGATTCTCACCGGGAACCCCTTTAATCTGGAGGTCCATGCCAGAAGGGCTAGGCGAGCAGCTCTGATCTCCAAGATATTGATGGGGAGCTGCCTCTCTGCTTTCACCCAAGTTCCCTGGCGAGAGAACCCCTCGAAGACCGCCCCCCAGCCTGCCAGGCTGGCGTCTGTGGTAACTACCTTCCAGACAACAGGGCTGAAGGATTTTCCCTTTAGAAGGTTCTGAGGGTTCAACCACCAGGCCAGGCTTTGTCGGACCCTTGATGATAGCGTCAAAGGGGACTCTAAGGCATGTGCCCTCCTGCCCCAGGCTGCTAGAATGGCTGCCTGTAGGACGCGAGTGTGGATCTGAGCGTATGGTACTGCCTCGAACGTGGCCACTAGCTTGCCTAGTACTCGCATACACAGGCGAATAGTTGGTTTTTTCTTGTTTAGAACCAACTGAACCAACCCCTTGATAGCCTCGATCTTTACAAGGGGCAGGAACACCCTTTGCTGTTCTGTGTCTAACCTCATGCCGAGGTATTCCAACTGCTTTGTAGGCTGGAACGCTGACTTTCCCCGGTTTAGGACCCAGCCGAATTCTTCGAGGTACCGAACCGTGAGGTTTACTGCCTTTTGCAGACCCGGCCGTGAGTGATCTATGATTAAAAGGTCGTCCAAGTATGCTAGGACTGTGACCCCCTGGATCCTTAAATTGGCCAGAACTGGGGCTAGGATCTTCGTGAATACCCGGGGGGCCGTGGCCAGCCCGAAGGGGAGCGCCCTGAATTGGAAGTGTCGCTGCCCCACCGCGAAGCGTAAAAATCTTTGATGCAACTGAAAGATTGGTACATGAAGGTAAGCATCCTTTATGTCTATGGAGGCCAGAAAATCGTCCTTCTGAAGTGCGGCGGCTGCTGACCGGATGGATTCCATTCGGAAGGAACGAACCCTTAGGTAACCGTTTAACCTCTTTAGGTCCAAGATTGGCCTGACATCGCCGTTGGGCTTTGGTATGACAAAGAGATTGGAATAGAAACCTAGCCCTTGCTCTTGGGCTGGCACTTCTATAATTACGTCCTGGCAAAGCAGGTGATCCAAAGCTGCCAGCATTGAGGCCTTCCTTGCTGGATCCCTTGGTAGCCTTGATTCTTGAAAATGAGGCGGAGGATACCTTAGAAACTCCAGTCTGTAACCTGTGGTTACAGATGCCCGGACCCATTTGTCGGGGATCTTGGCTTCCCAAACTTCTGAGAAGAAACGAAGCCTTCCCCCCACCCGCGAGAGTGGGGGCGCCCCTTCATAAGGCAGACTTAGGGGCTGTCTTTGACGGCTTGCAATACCACGGCCTCTTACCCCCAGGGGCCTGTCCCTGCGATCTACTGTTAACGTTGGATCGTGCAGGCGGCCGTCGATACTGCCTGGGATTTGAGGGCCCCGAGACAGGAAAGAGCTGCCTTTTAAATGTAGGAGCCCGGAATGTCTTTTTGACCGGTAAAAGGGTACTCTTGCCATTTGAAATAGTCTGAATATATTTATCCAGATCCTCTCCGAAGAGTCGTCCTCCATGGAAGGGAAACCCTGCCAGAAGCTTTTTGCATGGGGGCTCCGCCGCCCAGTTCTTCAACCATAAGAGCCTTCTCATGTGCACCAAAAATAGTGATAAACGAGAGGCCTGCTGGATGGAATCTTTTATAGCATCTACAGCAAAACACAGAGCTCTGGGAATGTCAGAAAACTCTTCTGCTTGTTGGGTAGGCATGTCCTTTAACATTTCCTTTGTCTGGTCTTTTAACGCCTGACAAACACCAATCGCAGCCACCGCTGGCTGCACCACTGCTCCTGCCGTAGCAAAGGATGCTTTTAAAAGTGTCTCTAACCTTTTATCAACCGGATCTTTAAACATATGTATGTTTTCCACCGGGCAAGTTAGTGATTTATTCACACATGAGATGGCTGCATCCACTACTGGGAGCCTCCACCTCTTGGAGAATTTTTCCTCCATGGGGTAAATGACCGCAAATCTTTTCGGTGGCAGAAAAATCCTGTCCAGCCGTACCCAATCCCGAAAGATCAATTCCTCCAAAAGAGGATGGACCGGAAAAACTGCGTTGCTTAACGGAGCTTTCAAAGAGCCCAGAGAGGATACCGGAGGAACCTGAGGCTCTGGCAATGGTAAACTAAATGCCGAGCGGACCATGTCCGTCAAAGACTGTACCCACAGTCTTTCTGTCTGGGAGTCTGAAAATGGTTCCTCAGAGGCAGACCCCTCAATCCCTGAACCCTCTTGGTTCAGGTCTAGTTGATCCTCCTGTGATTCCAATTCCTCCGGAGAGAGAATCTCAGCATCTGAGGATACACCTCTTGGTGATGGGGATCTAACCCGTTTCTTACCAGGAATAGCTCTAGCGATCAATGCTGCTATTCTCTCTTCTAGCCCCCCTAGGGATACGGCTAGCATCTCCTCTGTGATAAACACAGGGCTGGGCTGATCTGGGCCAGCCTCCGCACCAGATCCCCCTAATGGCTCATCCAAGGCGCCTTTTATGTTAATAAGTTGCGGGGAAAGTATCGGCATATCATCAGAATCAGAAAGGGAACCCTTTTGTTTTTTGGTCTTTTTTGTACCCTTTGACCCCGAACCTTTGGAAGCCATAATACAAAATCGAGGGACTCCGCCCACACAACAGACTGTAGTGGCCAGGAGTACAAAACCAGAGTTTAGGGGACAATAGATCACTAATGCCCAAAAACTGATGGGATCCCGTATGTTTTTTTTTTTTCTAAATATATATTATATATATTTTCTTTTTACAACATACAGTGACCCCAAACTTAGTTTGCCAGCCTCCAACCTGCTGCAAAAAGGGGAATTTCTTGGCTTAACAAAAAAGGCATTGGAACAAAGTCCAGCATGTACTACCCCTCTTCCGCCACCGGGAGTCACTGTTCTGCCGCTCTGCGTCCTCTCCTTCTCTCCTTCTGACATCAGCCTCAGACTGAGCACTGACAATGCCTGCTGTCTATAACAGCACAAAGGCGCGCCCCTGTATGACGCCGCAGGCACGCCCCCCCCCCCCCCGCCCTCCTGTCTGAACGGCGCGCGCGTATGCCGGAAACAGGAGGAACATGGAGGAGCCGCGCTGTGGGAGATCCAGGAACGCAGAAACAGGCGGCAGATTCAAACCCCCGGCCAGGTAGGACTCTCCAAAGGCCCCTAGGGATCCTTACTAGCCCTAGGAAGAAAGCAGCAGGTTTAGCTAGCAACAAATTTTCCACATGTTGTTATGTTACTAAACTAAAAACATAAATGTATTTTATTGAAGGTATGTTTATGTGATTATGACCAAGTCACCAAAAGTTATAGGCAAAACACAACTTTGGCACTGAACAGATCCGGTTAAGGATGTGGAGCAAAGCTAACCAACACCTAAGACACTTCTTCTACCAAAGTGTCTGAAGGTTATATAACCCACATAGTAATGAATATGCCGCTCTGAAAAAAGTGAATTACAGTGCCGTGCCACATGTTGTTATGTTACTAAACTAAAAACATAAATGTATTTTATTGGGATTTTATGTGATAGACCAACACAAAGTGGCACATAATTTTGAAGTGGAAGAAAAATAATAAATTCTTTACCAAATTCTTTACAAATGAATATGTGAAAAGTGTGCCGTGCATTTGTATTCAGCCTCCTGAGTCAATACTTTGTAGAACCACATTTTCGCTGCAATTACAGCTGCAAGTCTTTTTGGGTAGCTTTGCGCATCTAGTGTGATTTTTTTTGCCCATTCTTCTTTGCAAAACAGCCCAAGCTCTGTCAGATTGGATGGAGAGCATCCAAAGAGCAATTTTCAAGTCTTGCCACAGATTGGATTTAGGTTTGGATTTTGACTGGGCCATTGTAACACATGAATATACTTTGATCTAAACCATCCCATTGTAGCTCTGGCTGTATGTTTAGGGTCATTGTCCTCCTGGAAGGTGAACCTCCGTCCCAGCCTCAAGTCTTTTTCAGAATTTATTGCTGTGTACACACAATTGGAAATTCCGACAAGAAAAGTTTGATGCAATATTTTGGTTGTAAATTCTAAAAAAGTGTAGGCTCTATCGTACTTTTTCTGTTGGAATTTCCGACAGCAAAAATTTGAGAGCTGGTTCTCAATTTTTCCGACAAGTAAAGTTCTTTATCAGAAATCCTGATCGTCTGTATGCAATTCCAACGCGCTAAAAAACACGCATGCTCGAAATCATTGAACTTTATTTTTCTTGGCTCATTGTAGTGTTGTATGTCACTGCGTTCTTGACGGTCGGAATTTTGTGTGACCGTGTGTATGTAACACAAGTTTCAGCCAACATTCCGTCGGAAAAAAAATCCACGGTTTTCTTGTCTGAATTTCCAATCGTGTGTACAGTTTTGCCTGTAACAGGTTTGCCCTGTATTTGGCCTCATCCATCTTCCCATCAACTCTGATCAGCTTCCCTGTCGAGGAAAAACATCCCCACATGATGCTGACACCACGTTTTACAGTGGGGATGGTGTGTTCAGGGTAATGTGGAGTGTTAGTTTTCCTCACATAGTATTCCACACATAGTTCAATTTTGGTCTCATCTGACCAGAGCACCTTCTTCCACGTTTGCTGTGTCCCCCACATGGCTTTTCACAAACATGACTTCTTATAGCTTTCTTTTAATGGCATTGTTCTTGCCACTCGTCCATAAAGGGCAGATTTGTGGAGTGCATGACTAATAGTTGCCTTGTGGACAGATTCTCCCCCCTGAGCTGTGGATCTCTACAGCTCCTCCAGAATTACAATGGGCCTCTTTGGCTGCTCTCCTAGCCAAGCCAAGCAGAACACTGCTTTAAGTTTGTACAGGGTATATTATTTGAATGCCTTCAGAGATCTCAATTTATACAATAGCGCCAAATAATATTTTTCTATTCCCATACAACTGTATTATGAACAGCTGGGTACCACGCACGCACAGGAATACTTCTGCACACCAAGATCATTAATGCTAGTCATTAATTAAGCAGAACAAATGTATACATACCAAATACTGTAATGTCCCAACAAACGATGTACACAGGCTTCCTTGATCTAGATCTTTGGCATACCCCAAGTCTATAATTTTATGCACAGTCTAAAAGTAATGAGAAGAATTTATAGATGTTTCAATGTCAACACATTTTTATTGAAATAAAAGATTAAATTAAATGCAATTTCAGAACAAAACAAATATATAAATAGTCCAGAACGCATCACCAGTAAAAAGCTTAGTCATACTCAAACAGTGTTTCTCAACCTCTTTACTAGAGGTCGACCGAATATCGAAGGAGATATTCATAATTTTTCAAATAAATAGTCAGTATCGGTCAAAAATTTACCATTAATGGTCAGACCTCCCCGTCCTCTCGTGGTGCACTGCAGTTTCTGCCAATCTGCTCCTCCAGATACCATTTAAAGCGGGGTCCCCAACCCCCGAACTGCAGGCCAGTACCGGCCCGTAGGCACCTCTGCAGCTGGGCCACAAAGGGTGGTCTATCAGCGGTGCAGCGGGCAGCAGAGAGATGACATCATCTCTTACTCCCCGCCTCGCATCCCCGCTGTTCCGCCCCCTACAGCAGGGCCGTGAAGGCTGCTCTTAAAAGAGTTGCAGGCGAGCAGAGAGAGTTTACCTGCTCAGATGCCCCTGGGGAGATGATGCCAGAAGTAGTATAAGTAGTGACAAGCTGCATATGGGTGGCAGGTGACATGCTGCATATGGGTGGAAGGTGACAGTGGCAAGCTGCATCTGGGTGGCAGGTGAAGAGCTGCTTCTGGGTGGTAGGTGACAGTGGCAAGTGACACTCTGCATCTGGGTGGCAAGTGACACGCTGCATTTGGTGGCAGGGGCAAGTGACACGCTGCATCTGGGTGGCAAGTGATATGCTGCATCTGGTGGCAGGTAACGGTGGCAAGTGACATGCTGCGTCTGGGCAGTGGGTGACAGTGGTGACATGCAGCATCTGGGTGACAGTGGCAAATGACACACTGCATTTGGGTGGCAGTTGACAATGACGAGTATCATCATTCCCTTTATCAAAGTATCATTATTACAGAATATCGGCACCTGTTATCAGTTATTGGCCTAAAAGCCGGCTGATAATCAGTATTGGCCCTGAAAAAACAATATAGGTCTATCCCTACTTTGAACAAACCCCTGATCTCACGGAACATTGATGTGATCAGTGAGCTGTTGACATAACAATTCATTTTTAGAAATAGCATTAATAGAATATTAAAACTGACCTATTTAGTGTGAAACTTGTGCTTCCTTTTTTTTTTGCACAGATGTTCAATTCTGGGTGCAACTTAAGATAAACAGTGTACAGGGGATCAGGAGGGGACAGTACAAAGTGGTGGACAATACGTAGGAGGGCACATTACATTAGGGGGAGGCAGGGCACATTGTGGGGTACACAGCTGGACACTTTGCATAACCACAGAACAGGCCCAGGCACAGCAAGCCAAATCATACTTTGCTTATATCCTATTCTCATTATCATCTCACCTTCCCATTACAGTCCTGTAGCACAATATTTTCTGGTTTCAAGTCTCTGTGTATAATACGATTTGAATGCAGATACTGAATACCAGCACCTAAAAGAAGAAGATATTTAAAAAAAAAAATAGAAAATTTGTGCAAGAACAAGAAATTGTTTCCCAGTAAAGAAAAAAAAAGAATTATATACATATTTCTGTGCCTGAATTCGGCCCTGAAACTGAGCCAAAGACACACTGCGTTTCTGTGCAGTGTGCTCTGCCATCTTGCCAGGTCACCGGAAGTGCGTTATCCGAAGCCATTTTGGTACAGCCAAAGCGGAGTGAAACACAAGGAAGGTGCTCCTCTACTCGCCCTGGCACCCTGCAAGACACCGGACAAAAATGCTGGGGAGTGGATGTCGCCAATGCTCAGGAACAAAGGCAAGTAACCACCATGTGAACAGGGGGGCCCTTTTCAGCCTGCACATGCAGAGAATACTGCAGACACAGTCACAACGAGCATGAGTACTGTATAACCAAAAAAGGGGGTCTGCTAACCACAGTCACTAGACCAAAAGAACATAACAAACATTATGGTGCGTACTCCTGGAGGAAGGGGCCTTTTAAATTGTGTCTGGTTTGTGTTTCCTGTAGAAGGCGGAGCCAATCATCTCTCAGGTAGCTGTAGCTATAGTGTCTACAAACTATGATTATATATATATATTATATATATATATATATATATATATATATATATATATATATATATATATATACACACACACACACACACACACACACACACACACACACACACACACATACACTCCTCATTTCTTGAGGCCCTTAAAATGCCAGGACAGTACAAACTCCCCTCAAATGACCTCCTTTTGGAAAGTAGTCTTATTCACCCTCTCCTTAGAACTGTTCCCATCAACGATAAGAAAACCCTAACATCCACGGAATTACAATAGGTAACAAAGAACATAAATTTACAGCCTATGTGGATGATATATTATTCTATGTCCAACAACCCCTTATTTCTCTCCCTAACCTGATGTTGGCCTTTACAGCATTCGGAACCATCTCCAATTTTAAAATCAACCTGTCAAAATCATGCACGCATATCCGCCCATACTGGCTGACTATATTACACTGGATCAAAGAGATCCAAGGTTATGAAGTTCCTAACGACCCGTGGGTCATATTGCTTAATTGTACAGGCACCACTTGCAAAACGCAGCAAAAGCATTTATTCCCAGGTATTGGAAGCAACCAACTGTTCTTACTCTACGCCAGTGGTTGCTTGAAGTAGACCATACATACCATATGGAGGACCTCACTCATTCCCTTAGAAATAAATCTGATTTGTCTAGAAAAATATGGTCCTGCTGGTTTGCCTTCCAATTCTCATCCGCCTATGCGGAAATTATGTCTCAACCTGCATAAACTGACTTGTAGTGGTTAATTGTGAATACATGCATCTGGCTGAGGCAGGGATTCCAACCACCCACCCATTCCCCGCCCTCTTTCTTCCTTTCCTGCTCCCCCTAGTACATTTTCTTCCTTTTTCTCTTATTCACTATTCTCAGTATTTTTACGTGAGGCGCGAGCTGTCCTATATTGGCAGCTACTGTCTAACTTTCAACATGATGATGTGTCATACAGGCTAATGATTACTGAACGCCCCTAGGCCTTTATGACTCCTCACATAAGCCTAATAATAATAATATGTGGAATACTAAACATACCAGGTGTCCACATGTGTTTGTATGATATGCCACCAAGAAGACTCCTATTGTTGTTTTGATAACAATTCTCTGTTACTTGTTTTTTGTTCCTCAATAAAAACGTATTAAACAAAATAAAGTAAGTAGTGTGGGGTATTTCATAAGCGGCATGGTGAGTTTTTTTAAAGTTGCAATTATTGGTCACCATTTTTATTTTATTTATATTTTACTGTCACAAGTGCAGTACAACGTCATCATGACTGGTGTGACACTGATCAGGGACAATGACTGTTGGTAGTATGTAAAAAAAATCATCATAATTAAATATTTTTTCTTATTAAAGAGGAGTTACACCCAAATTTGGAACTTCCTCTTGTTCCACTCCTCACCCCCTTACATGCCACATTTGGCATGTAATTTTTTTTGGGGGGGGGAGTGGGGGCTTCAGTAGGAGTGGGACTTCCTGTTCCACTTCCTGCTTCCGCCGAGGGGCTGGTTAGGTGATTAAGCCTTAATCGCCTACACCAGCCCCTCCCTGTAGGCGATCACATGGGACACTGACAGGTCCCATGCGATCGCCTCTCCAATCAGCGGCGAGCTGCGCGCGCATGCGCAGTGCGGCTCGCACATGCGCAGTGGGTGCCCGGCCGTGAAGCCGAAGGCTGTCACGGCTGGGTGCCCACAGTCGGGATGGAGACGCCGGCCGGGGAGGGGGGGAGAGGAGCGGAGCCCCGGTCGGCGCGTCGCTGGAACGCAGGAGCAGGTAAGTGAGTGTTTATCAAAAGCTAGCAGCTACACTTTTTGTAGCTGCTGACTTTTAATAAACACATTTTTTGGCTGGAACACCCCTTTAAATTTAACCACTTCAGTACCGTGGTTGTTTTTCAGATTTGGTGTTTACAAGACTAAAACAGTTTTTTTTGCTAGAAAATGACTTAAAACCCCCAAACATTACATATATTTTTTTTCTAACACCCTAGAGAATAAAATGGCAGTCATTGCAATACTTTTTGTCACACCATATTTGCGCAGTGGTCCTGCAAGCGCACTTTTTTTTAAAAAAAAATTCACTTTTTTTAATGAAAAAATAAGACATCAATAAATTTGGCCCAATTTTTTTATTTATTGTGAAAGATAACGTTACGCCGAGTAAAATGATACCCAACATGTTACGCTTACAAATTGCGCCCGCTCGTGGCATGGCGTCAAACTTTTACCCCTAAAAATCTCGATAGGCGAAATTTTTTGAGATACAGAGAAGGTCTAGGGCTAGAATTATTGCTCTAGCTCTAACGGTCGCGGCGATACCTCACTTGTGTAGTTTGAACACCGTTTTCATATGCAGGCGCTACTCACGTACGCGTTCGCTTCTAATATATATTTTATTTATTTTTTACACTGGAAAAAAAAAATGTATCACTTTTATTCCTATTACAAGTAATGTAAACATCCCTTGTAATAGAAAAAAGCATGACAGGTCCTCTTACATATGAGATCTGGGGTCAAAAAGACCTCAGATCTCATATTTAGACTAAAATGCAAAAAAAAAAATAATAATAATTGAAACTGTCATTTTTTCAAATGACAAAAAAAAAAAAAAAAAGTTTCTTTAAGACGCTGGGCGGGACTGACATTTTGACGCAGAGCTATGGGGACAGATGAGGGACATATTTCCCTCACTCACATCCCCACACAGCAGACGAGCGGACCCGATCGCCTCCGCCGCTACCGACGGCTCCGGTAAGCGGCAGAGGGCGCGGGAGATCGGCTGGAGGACCCTCTCCCACCGCCGATAATGGCGATCTCCCGGCAAATCCGCCGCGGAGACCGCCGTTATCTTTTACAGGGCCACTCACGCTAAAGATGGATATCTCGGTTGTGGCAGCAGGTGCTGCCGTTACCGAGATATCCATCTTTAAAGTGCCGCCATATAAACTTGTAAGGCGGTCGGGAAGTGATTAAAAAAAAAATAATATCAGGGATTTTTAAGGTTCATAACAGCTGTGAATACTAGTGATCTGTGATTGGCTACAGCTAATCCACTAGTATAGGGTGTTTTGATTGGCCCAGGTACCATGTGATAGCTGTGGGCCAATCGCAGCATCACTTTATAGGAAACAGCCGTTATGAATGAAATGTATTTATAACGGCTTTGTTGACATAGCGTTCACATGATCTCCTGGCCAGGATACACCTTTGGAGACAGCGGCCGCAGGAGCTGTGTACTGCGCTCCCCTAACCTGGAACAGGCTGATGTACATGTAAATCAGACAGCCTGTCCATAATGCCAGTGCGCCTGTCCAAAGTAAATGTACTGTGGTCAGGTGGCAAATTGGTTAAAATGATCAGCTTTTATTTACGTAAAACCTTTTTACCAAAAGGAAAAATACTGTTTGCTGTAACTGATTATAAAGTAGGAGCTGTAGTTTGGTTTTAATTTGTTACTGTATTTAAATCTGCTAGTAAATCTAACACTCCTCTTTCCCATTGACTGACAATGCTACTGTCCAATTCTCCCCTCATTTGTGGTGTCTGTAAAATACAGGAGGTCTGTGGCTGGCCTGATCACCAGGGAAAAAAGCATAAAAAAATAAATAAAAATAAACTACTATAGACGCTACATATAATGATTGATAAGCTGCAATACAATACATTTTCAGTTGTGGGCTTAATACCACTTTAAAAACACAGAGTTGGGCTTTATGACCAAAAAACAGCAATGTTTAAAAAGGTGTTACATACCTATATCACTTATTATATTCAGAACTTGGCTTTCCTTCAACCCACAGCAGTTTTCTGGTTTGCTTAAAAGCTGGAAAAGAACAAAAAAAAGCAGGACTGAGTGATGCATTCTTACTCAATAAACATAACATACTATTAGGCTCCTTTCACATGGGGTGGATTCCGTTCCGATCAGCAGAGGATCAGCTCATAGATTTCTTGCTGAGCGGGTGGATGACACATGAGTGTCTGCTCAGTTTCTGCAGAGACAGAGTCTGCTCTGCTCTATGAGTGGCCGGAATAAACGGACTCCGCTTTCAGTTTGCACCCAACTACCTCCGATCTGCATGTAGTCCCCTTACATTCTGTTTAGCGAACCCAGAGCTATGCGGGTGTAAACGGACACAAGTCTGTTTACACCCGCCCAGGGCCGCCATCAGGGGGGTACAGGCATTACACCTGTAAGGGGCCCGGGGGTCCTCAGGGGCCCGGATGGGAACCCCCTAAAAAAATAAAAAAAATTTTTTTAGGGATCCGGGAGGTCCCCAGGGGCCCGGAGGCCCCCAGAGGCCCAGATGGCAACCCCCTCTTTTTTTATTTATTTAAAGGGGTGTTCCACCCAAAAAAATGACCTTTTCTCATCCCACTCCTCACCCCCATACATGCCACATTTGGCATGTAATTTTTTTGGGGGGGGAGTGGGGGCTTCAGTAGGAGTGGGACTTCCTGTCCCACTTCCTGCTTCCGCCGAGGGGCTGGTTAGGCGATTAAGCTTAATCGCCTACACCAGCCCCCTCCCTGTAGGCGATCACATGGGACACTGACAGGTCCCATGCGATCGCCTCTCCAATCAGCGGCGAGCCGCGCCGCGCACGCATGCGCAGTACGGCTCGCGCATGCGCAGTGGGTGCCCGGCCGTGAAGCCGAAGGCTGTCACGGCTGGGTGCCCACAGTCAGGATGGAGACGCCGGCCGGGGAGGGGGGCAGAGGAGCGGAGCCCCGGTCGGCGCGTCGCTGGAACGTAGGAGCAGGTAAGTGAGTGTTTATTAAAAGCCAGCAGCTACACTTTTTGTAGCTGCTGACTTTTAATAAACACAACTTAGGGCTGGAACACCCCTTTAATATATTTTTCTTTTATTTTTTATTAAAGGGACAATTTTTTTTCTTTTTTTTTTGTAGAGGTTCGGAGGTCCACAAGGGCCCGGAGGCCCCCAGATGCAACCCCCTCTTTATTTTATTTTTTATAAAACTATATATTTTTTTAATATATGTTTATTTTATTTTTTATTAAAGGGACAATTTTTTTTCTTTTAATATTTTCTAGAGGTCCAGAGGTCCCCAAGGGCCCGGAGGCCCCCAGGGCCTCAGGTGGCAACCCCCTCTTTTTTACATTTATTTTTGATAAAAAAAATATTTTTTAATATATTTTAATTTTATTTTTTAAAGGGCCAGAGGTCCCAGGGTCCCAGATATTAACCACCCTTTAAACAAGAAAAAAAAATATATATACATTTTTTTCTCTTTTTTTCTTTTTATTAAAGGGCCCAGAGGTCCCCAGGGCCCCAGATATTAACCACCCTTTAAACAAGAAAAATATATATATATATATACACATTTATTTCTCTTTTCTTCTTTTTTTGTAAAGGCCCCCCTCCCGCTTCTCAATTCGCAGCAGCCCCCCCCCCCCCCGCTTCTCAATTTCAGGCGGCAGCAACCCCCCCCCCCCCCGGTTCTCCAGGGGGCCCATGCCTGAAGCTGTGTGTAAGGGGCCCCATCATTCCTGATGGCGGCCCTGCACCCGCCTGTCCATGGGGATGAAAATTGACAGGCAGACCTGATCAAAACGCCCATGTGAAAGGGGCCTCAAAAATTATCAGTAACTTATTTTGTAGAGTCCCCTTCTCCCAGCGCTCTGCATCGCCTTAGGGCTTTTAACAATGGTCTTTGAGATTCTGTCAATGCCAATGGTTTGACATTAGTTGGAGACCCTTCTGGGATCATTCAGAATTCATTGACAGGTGCATTTGAAATGCTTCAAGCAGGTTTTATATAGACATGTATTTATGTACAAGACCCATCTGACATAAGCAAAATCTCATCAACATAGACCCCTATCGTTGTCTTTCACTGATCCAGCGAGAGATCACTGATGAGGCAGGTTATCAAAATCTTCTGAGCTCGGTCCAAGTATGTACAGTGCACTCTCGTTTCAATCCTATGGAAAGCTCAGACTCTGTCCAAGCTACAATATACATTCTGGGGAACCGTATAAAATACAGTTTGTGTAGATTTTGTTTAAGTATAAGCAAGTAAGAATAAACATTGCAAAAATATTTGTCATACTTTAACTTGGAAAATATAGCAAGGGGAGCTCTAGGCCCTCATTCTCCAATATGTGACGAACGCGAGTTTTTGCGTCAAAGGACCGTCCAACCTCACACCATGCTGTCACTTCTGTAACAATGCCACTCTCAACTGCGCCCAGCACAAAGATTTTCCAGCTTGCGGGACCATAAGATCAAAGAGCTGTTGACAGTGACTAGTGACCAATCGTCTGGCCATCTTATTTAGGGGTTGGTTGCTTGGAGGTGTCTACATTCATGACCATGTCCCAGGTACACTTTGTGATACATATTCATATCTCTGCATCTCTATTGTTTACAGACTAACACTATACATTTTATTGTTCAGCATGAAATTTGGTTCAAAACAAGTACACACATGACGTGTCTCCAATTTCTACTTTGCCTAGGAGGAATAAAGGGTTCCAGGGGCTTTCCATATGACCCGACATATTGGTGTCTGGACTTGAAACGTTACAAATTATCTGAGGAAACTAAATATGTCCATATTATGGCTGTGCTATTATTATTTATTTGGAAGTTATGAAACATGTTAAACTATCATACTTATTCCAAGGTTTAAACTTTATGCGTACTAAAGGTATTTACGACCGAGATCTCTTGGATTTCTAAATTGAGAGGGTGACAGTTTCACGATAGGCCTGTAGCTGTTAGCTGGGTTTTTTCAGGCCAGTTTGGTTCCGCTTTCTCTTCACAGAATCTGCTCTCCTAAAACTAACAAACGATATACTAACAGCCAAAACGAAGGGACACTATTCTGTACTCCTACTCCTGGACCTCTCTGCTGCCTTTGATACGGGTGACCACCCCCTCCTCCTCAAAAAACGACATGCCTTTGGTCTCCATGACTGTGCTCTTCGCTGGTTCTCTACCTACTTATCCAGCCAAACCTTTAGCGTTACTTACAATTCTATTTCCTCCTTATCCTCCCACAACTCATGGCCTCTCTTTCATTACATGGTCATCACCTCAACTCCCGGGGGGGGGGGGGGGGGGGGCGTTTCCCACCACCCCCCATTGCTTCTTATACTTCATACCATGATTTATGTACTTAAATATTCTATCCATAGGTAAGAGTGTTTAGACTTCAGGTCTCCGGCTCTCTTTTTCCTTATGTTAATCAATTACCATTGATTATCAATCAATTTTCTATTTATTTTAGGTAGCACCACTGTATAGTCGCTCCTGATGAGTAGATAGAGTCCACGAAACGCGTAGAGCCCCCGTTTTGTTGACTTCATGTCACAGCAGTCATGTACCTACCATGGGTTTTGTTTTGTTTGAATCATTAAATAAATATACCAATTATTATGTTATTTTTATATCTGAGTCTATTGCTGGGCCCTGTATTACCATGTATAAAACAGTGTTTTTATCATATTACCAATTTTATTATGCGATTACCAATCATGTGATATTCCAAGTATGTGATTACCAATCATGTGCTTTGCTACTTTCTGTATCATACATGAAGTGTCTATGGATACCATTTTTTGCACTATGCTCAATTATATGTTAATAAACGTAAATTGTTATTTAAAAACAACGTACCCCAATGTGTTGTTTCATATGTTTCAAAGTCCCACCATCCACGGTTTTTCCCCCTCTTCCCTTTCCCACTCCTCCATCAACTAATAGGGATGGAGATCTATGTACCCTAGAGTCATGGTCTCATTTAAAGTCCCACCTCTCTCTCTCTATATTATATATATATTTTTGACAATACTTCCTCCTCTCCTCTTCCTTTCTCTGTTGGGGTCCCTCAAAGTTCTGTTCTTGGACCCCTCCTATTTTCAATCTACACCTCCTTCCCTGGTCAGCTGATGGCCTCCCACGGCTTCCAATACCACCTCTATGCTGACGACACCCAAATCTGTTTCTCTGCCCCTCAACTCGCTCCTTCATTCTCCTCATGTATCACTAATTTACTAGCAGATATTTCAGTCTGGATGTCACACCACTTCCTTAAAATCAATCTATCCAAAACCAAACTTATTTTTTCTCCCCCACGTGCCTCTTCCCCTGATCTTTCTGTCAAGATCAATAGCTTAGCGCTGTTAGCCTAAAACAGACGACTTGCGCTAGACATCTGTGCACAATGAGGCATGATGCCAAAACATACTGAAATATAGATATAGGGTTTACATACACTAACGGCTTTGCTGAAAGCAAAATCTTGTTTACCAAGCTCAACAGATGACGCTTTGATAATCCACACAAATTAAGGAGTTGGAGGAGAGGCCCCCTTCCACATTATTCTTTATGTCCCAGTGCAGACCATCAATCACCAGAAATAGGCCTAAAGCGGTTGTAAAGTTTGAAAAATAATAATAATTACCCCTGCAAGGAAATGTTATAATGTGCTAGTATGCATTTCATGCATACTAGCACATTATGAGCGACATACCTTAAAACAAAGTTCTCCAGCAGTGGGTTATCACCACTGACCAGGCTTCCATCTTCACCCAGTCTTCCTTACCGGGTACACGGGCTCGGGCCATCTGACAGGCCAATCCGTGATGACATTACACCCGTGCACGGCATGGGAGTCACAGTTTATGGCACACTGAAGGAACAGCATGTGTACCAGCTGCTGCTCACTGCAATATCTCCTAAACAGTGCACATTTAGGAGATATTATGTTTACGTATGCTTTATTATAAGTGGTAGGTAAAAATCTCAGACATGAGTTTACTATCACTTTAATGCAAAGACTTACGTTATGTGTTTGCACTTAGAAAGCCCATAATGTCCTGAGACACCAGTGTCAGGGGTGCATCCTGTATGGAATGTTTATTTGTAACATATTTTATAAAAAAAACTCAGAAGTTAAAAAACTGAAATTTTACAGTTTTTACTCGTGCCAACATATGAGAATATGATGCAGGTTCTAGTCTCATCTGCAACAAAACAGGTGTATATTATTTTACTGTCATGCCATTTTCAAAGCTCAACCAGCTGGACAAATATGTTTCATCGTAGACCAACATCAGCAATTAACTCAGGAACTTCTTGAAAATCAACGTAGCACTCACTTTACGTAGATCGCCTCCAGAGCAGTACTCCATTGCCAAGTGTGGCACAGCATTCACCATGAAGTCCATTTCAGGTGGCACATCACAAGCTTTAACAACATTCGGATGGGTTAATCTGTGAAAAAAATAAAAATGCTTAAAAAAGGTAAGACACAAAAGTAGTAGAACTGCTACCTAGTGCTATAAACAGCTACCATGTGAAATGGTGGAAAACAGTAATCATGTATGGCACATTTCTGTCCTTTGTAACAGATATATTTTTTTCTATTTTTTTTAAAGATTTTCACAACATGTATGCTGCCAACCAGAAATCTATATTTAAAGTGATTCTAAAGTCTAATTTTTTTCCTTTAAAAAATAAACATGTTATACTTACCTGCTCTGTGCAGTGGTTTTGCACAGAGCAGACTGGATCCTCCTCTTCTCATATTCCTCGCTGGAGCTCCTGGCCCCTCCCTCCTGTCCATTCAGACATGGAGCTGCCATTTGACTCCGCCCCCTCTCTCTCCTAATCCACTAACTGACTTTGACAGCAGCAGGAGCCAATGGTGCTGCTGCTGTCTCTCAGCCAATCAGGAGGGAGAGTCCCAGATGGCCGAGGCACTCGTTCATATCGCTGGATAGATGAGCTCAGGTAAGTATTAGGGGGGCTGAAACACACAGAAGGCCCTTTATCTTAATGCAAACCTTCTACCTTTACAAACACTAACACCCTAGGGGCTTAGGGTGACTGAGAACCCCAGGTGGGTCTGTCCTAACCAGACTCCCAGTATAAACACACCAGACTCAGCATTTAATTTTATCCTGGGTTCTATATGTGTGGTTTGTGTTGAAAAAAAGGATTTTTAATAACAGCTTACCTGTAAAATCCTTTTCTTGATATACTTTACGGGACACAGAGCGCATAGCCATTACATATGGGTTATATGGGTACCTTCAGGTGTGGACACTGGTGTAATCAACTTCACAGGAAGTTCCTCCCTATATAACCCCCTCCCACTGAGAGTGCTTTAGTTTCGTAGCAAGCAATTTCTCTGAGGTTACACAATGTTCCCCAAAAAGAGGGGTGGGAGCTCTGTGTCCCGTGATGTACTTCAAGAAAAGGATTTTACAGGTAAGCTGTTATTAAAAATCCTTTTTTCTTTATCGTACATCACGGGACACAGAGCGCATAGCCATTACATATGGGATGTCCCAAAGCAAAGCAATATATCAGGAGGTAAAAAATAGCTCCACCAACAGAAAAAAAGGGGCGTGAACCGGGCCAGAGGATTCTATACTGCTGCCCGTAGGACCGCCTGCCCAAATGCTGCGTCCGTAGCTTTTGTGACGTCCAACTTATAAAATTTAGTAAACGTATGTACGGAAGACCAGGTTGCCGCTTTGCAAACCTGTGCCATAGAGATCTGATGGTGTGCCGCCCAAGAGGCACTCATGGCCCTCGTAGAATGGGCCTTAACCACTTGACCACTGGGCACTTAAACACCCTTCCTAACCAGACCAATTTTCAGCTTTCGGTGCTCTCACAGTTTGAATGACAATTACTCAGTCATACAACATTCTACCCATTTGAAATTTTTGTCCTTTTTTTCACACAAATAGAGCTTTCTTTTGGTGGTATTTGATCACCTCTGGGTTTTTTATTTTTTGCGCTATAAAAGAAAAACGACTGAAAATTCTGTAAAAAAAAATAAAAAAATCTTGTTTCTGTCATATTAGCGGGTTATTTCTCACACACAGCATATGCATACCACAAATTACACCCCAAAACACATTCTGCTATTCCTCCCGAGTATGGCGATACCCCATGTGTGGGACTTTTACACAGCGTGGCCACATACAGAGGCCCAACATGCAGGGAGCGCCATCAGGCGTTCTGGAACACCCAGACCAATTCTGACATTTCTCTCCTACATGGAAAAATCATAATTTATTTGCTAGAAAATTACATAGAACCCCAAAACATTATATATGCTTTTTTAGCAAAGACCCTAGAGAATACAATGGCGGCCGTTACAACTTTTTATCTTGCACGGTATTTTCGCAGAAATGTATTGAACGCGTGTTTTTTAAAAAACTGTTTTGTGCTTAAAACAAAACAGTAAAGTTAGCCCAATTTTTTTTCATAATGTGAAAGATGAAGTTACGCCGAGTAAATAGATACCCAACATGTCACCCTTCAAAATTGCGCACGCTCATGGAATGGCGCCAAACTTTGCTACCTAAAAATCCCCATAGGCGGTATTTCAGAGTATTGGGGTATTGCAAAGTATCATGCAGGGTATTGGGGTATTGCCGAGTACTGGGGTATTGCCGAGTATTGGGGTATTGCCGAGTATTGGGGTATTGCCGAGTATTGGGGTATCGCCGAGTATTGGGGTATCGCCGAGTACTGGAGTACTGGGGTATTGCCGAGTATTGGGGTATTGCCGAGTATTGGGGTATTGCCGAGTATTGGGGTATCGCCGAGTATTGGGGTATCGCCGAGTATTGGGGTATCGTTGAGTACTGGAGTACTGGGGTATTGCCGAGTACTGGGGTATCGTTGAGTACTGGAGTATTGGGGTATTGCCGAGTATTGGGGTATTGCCGAGTATTGGGGTATTGCCGAGTATTGGGGTATTGCCGAGTATTGGGGTATTGCCGAGTACTGGGGTATTGCCGAGTACTGGGGTATTGTTGAGTACTAGGGTATTGTTGAGTACTGGGGTATTGTTGAGTACTGGGGTATTGTTGAGTACTGGGGTATCGTTGAGAACTGGAGTATTGGGGTATTGCCGAGTATTGGGGTATTGCCGAGTATTGGGGTATTGCCGAGTACTGGGGTATTGCCGAGTACTGGGGTATTGCCGAGTACTGGGGTATTGCCGAGTACTGGGGTATTGCCGAGTACTGGGGTATTGCCGAGTACTGGGGTATTGCCGAGTATTGGGGTATTGCCGAGTATTGGGGTATTGCCGAGTATTGGGGTATCGTTGAGTACTGGAGTACTGGGGTATTGTTGAGTACTGGGGTATTGTTGAGTACTGGGGTATTGTTGAGTACTGGGGTATTGTTGAGTACTGGGGTATTGTTGAGTACTGGGGTATTGTTGGGTACTGGGGGATTGCTGAGTATTGTTGGGTACTGGGGATTGCAGGGTACTGGGGATTGCAGGGTACTGGGGGGATGGCAGAGCTGGGATGTTTTGAGGGATGGCTGGATCTGTGACTGCATTTGTCACAGATCCAGCCACAGCTCAGCTGCTGACACCCCGCTCCCCCCCCCTCTCCTCGCACACTGTACAGAGCGGAGAGGGAGGAGAGGGAGGAACCGGCGTCATCAAATGACGCCGATTTGTTTACAAGTGATCGCGCCGTCATTTGACGGCGCAATCACGTGGTAAACGGCCGCGATCAGCGGCAATTTACCGTGATCCGTGATGCGCCGGGTCTTCTAGACCCGGCGAGCACGGACACTTTCGTGAGCGCGTCCCAGGGGACGCGCAATCGCGAAAGTGAAGGACGACGTCCCAGGGACGTCGTCCCGAGGTAACCCCGCCGCGCCGTAGCAGTAAAATGCTTATGGCGCGGTGGGAAAGTGGTTAACTGATAAGGGAGGTGGAACGCGCTTCAGACCATAGGCCTGAAAAATCAGCTGCTTAATCCACCTAGCCAAGGAAGACTTGGCAGCCGGCTGACCCTTCTTGGGGCCATCCGGGAGAACGAAAAGCACATCTGTTTTCCGAATCTTTTCTGTAGCCTTGAGATAAACCCTCATGGCTCGGACCACGTCCAAAGTATGAAGCAATCTTTCCTCTCTGGACTGGGGAGTAGGAAAGAAGGATGGTAGGACTAGGTCCTGATTCAAGTGAAAGCTGGATATGACCTTAGGAAGGAAAGAAGGCTGAGGCCGCAGAACCACTCTGTCCTTATGCAGAATCAGGTACGGTTCCCTGCAAGACAAGGCTGCCAGCTCGGAGACCCTTCTGGCCGAAGCCATAGCCACCAAAAAAACCAACTTTCGGGTTAGCAGCACAAGAGGGATTTCTGTCAGAGGTTCAAACGGCTGCTTTTGTAAAGCTGACAAGACCAGATTTAAATTCCAGGGGCAGAGGGGAGCTCTAATAGGGGGATTCACATGCAAGACCCCCTGCAAAAAGGTTTTCACAAGCGAATGCGTGGCCAAATGGCCTTTGAAACCATATCGATAAGGCAGACACCTGCCCCTTTAGAGTACTAAGAGCCAACCCCTTGTCAACGCCAACCTGGAGGAATCGCAAGATCCTGTCAATAAAAAACTTGCGAGGATGCCCTCCTTGAGACTCGCACCACTCCACATAGGTCCTCCAGACTCTGTAATAGATATTTCTAGAGACTGGCTTTCTAGCCTGAATTAACGTAGATATGACTTGGGCTGAGAGGCCTCTGCCCTTAAGAATTAGGGATTCAGACGCCAAGCCATCAAATTTAGCTGCTGTGAAGCAGGGTGGTAGATCGGGCCCTGAGACAGCAGATCTGGGCGCAGGGGGAGTGGCCACGGTGCCCCTACTGACATCCTCACGATGAGTGCGTACCAAGCCCTTCTGGGCCAGGCTGGGGCCACCAGGATCACCGGCCTGCGCTCCACCCTGATCCTTCGTAGAAGGCGGGGAATCATCTGTAGTGGAGGGAACGCATACAGGAGAGAAAACTGGTGCCAGGGGCAAACCAACGCATCGGTCCCGTAGGCCGAGGGGTCCCTGGCTCGGGATACGAATTTGTCCAATTTCTTGTTGAATCTTGTTGCCATGATGTCCACATCGGGAACTCCGAATCTTTGGCAAATCTCTTGGAATACCTGGGGGTGAAGAGACCACTCTCCCGGGAGTAACTGTTGACGACTCAAAAAATCTGCTTGAGAATTGTCTATCCCTGGGATGAACACTGCTGAGATGCAGGGTACATGGGCTTCGGCCCATGAGAAAATCAGGTTTACTTCCCTTTGAGCCGCTAGGCTCCTTGTGCCCCCCTGGTGGTTTATGTATGCCACTGCCATGGCATTGTCGGACTGTATCCTTACTGGCAGACCCTGCAGGAGGAGAGTCCAGGCGACCAGGGCCAACCGAGCAGCTCTGATCTCTAGGACATTGATGGGAAGCAGACTTTCTGCCTCTGACCACTGTCCCTGCTGGGTCCGTTTTCCTAAGATTGCCCCCCAACCTGTTAGGCTGGCATCTGTGGTTACTATTTTCCACGTGATGGGGCAAAAGGTTTTCCCTTTCGACAATTTTTGAGGGATCAGCCACCAGTACAGGCTGCGCTTGACCCCTGGGGAAAGAACTAATGGACGGTCTAATGCCTGTATGGACTTGTTCCAAGCAGAGAGAATAGCTGCCTGAAGAACTCTGGTATGGATCTGGGCATAGGGCGCTGCTTCGAAGGCGGCCACCATCTTTCCCAGCAGTCGCATGCATAGGCGAATAGTCGGCTTCTTTTTGCCTAAGACTATTTGAATCGTTTGAATCAATGACCTGATCTTCTCGAGGTAAAAATACCCTCTGGCATTCTGTATCTAACCGAAAGCCTAGATATTCCAACTGTCTTGTGGGTTGTAACCTTGATTTTTCTTGGTTCACAATCCACCCGAATTCTTCTAGATGCCGCACTGTGCGGACTACTGCATGATTAAGGTTGGAAGCTGATCTGTCGATAACCAGGAGATTGTCCAGGTATGCCAGGACCAAGATCCCTTCTGTCCTTAGGACGGCTAGCACCGGGGCTAACACCTTTGTGAATACCCGCGGAGCTGTTGCCAACCCGAAAGGGAGGGCTACGAACTGGTAATGACTTTGATTTATCGTAAAACGAAGAAACTTGTGATGTGCTGGGTAAATCGGCACATGCAGATATGCATCCTTTATGTCTATAGATGCTAGAAAGTCGCCCTGATGCAGGCTGGCTGTCACTGAACGTATGGAGTCCATACGAAAGGTCTGAATCTTTAGAAAGCGATTTAGGCGTTTGAGGTCTAATATAGGCCTGACGTCGCCATTGGGTTTTGGTATAACAAAAAGGTTGGAGTAGAATCCCCGACCCAATTCTTGGGTTGGTACTTCTACAATTACTCCTTGGAGCAATAGGCGATCCAACGCCTTTACGAGAGAGGCCCTTTTTAATGGGTCGCTTGGAAGACTTGACCCCTGAAAATGAGGAGGGGGGATTTCTCGAAACTCTAGTTTGTATCCCGTGGCTACCACGGACCGAACCCAAGAGTCAGGAATTCTGGCCTTCCAGACTTCGGAGAAAAACCGAAGTCTTCCCCCCACCCGAGAGAGTGGGGGCGCCCCTTCATGAATCTGATTTGACGACTGGTTTAGCCGGTTTGCGAGACCAGGGTCTCTTGTTTGCCGCGGCTTGACCCTGTGGGCGGCTATTAACCGCTGGACGCCCGGGAGGCCGTCGATACTGACGAGAAGTCGAAGGGGCCGAGCCTACAATGGCCTGTCGTTTAAACGTGGGCCCACGCGGTCTTTTCTTGACCGGTAAAGAAGTACTTTTTCCACTTGATATAGTGTGGATATATTTATCTAGGTCTTCCCCGAATAGTCTTCCCCCATGAAAGGGAAACCCTGCTAAAAGCTTTTTGCAGGGTGCCTCTGCTGACCAGTTCTTTAGCCACAAAAGACGACGCATGTGAACCATCAGTAGAGATGAACGGGATGCCTGTTGGATGGAGTCCTTAATAGCATCTACTGCAAAGCAGAGAGCCCTAGGGAATTCTGCTAATTCATGAGTATGCTGAGCCGGCATGTCCTTTAATATATGTTTTGCCTGATCCTTCAAGGCCTGACAAACACCAATGGCTGCTACTGCTGGCTGAACCATGGCACCTACTGAGGTGAAAGCGGCTTTCAGTAGGGTCTCGAATTTCTTGTCGACCGGATCCTTGAACATCTGGACATTTTCAACCGGACAGGTCAGGGATTTATTCACGCAGGAAATGGCCGCGTCCACTGTGGGGAGAGCCCATTTCTTTAAATATTGCTCTTCCATAGGATAGAGAATAGAGAATCTTTTAGGAGGGACAAAGATTCTATCAGGTCGAGCCCAATCCTGGTAAATCACGTTCCGCAGAAGGGGGTGCATTGGAAAAGACGCACAAGTTAATGGAGCCTTTAAAGAACCCAATGAGGAAACCTCCGGGGCTACTAGTTCTGGCACTGGAAGTTTAAAGGCAGTGCGAACCATATCTGTCAAAGACTGGATCCACAGGCTCTCCGCTTGAGAGGCCGAGAAATATTCATCTATAGTGGAATCTTCCCTGTCTGAACCGTCGGGACTTGGGTCTGCCTGATCCCCTTGTGGGTCCCGTTCCTCTGAAGAGGAGACCTCCGCATCTGAAAACCCCACACTGGGTGAGGGGGATCTAGCCCGCTTGCTACTTGGCCAAGGACGGGCAAACAACGCAGTTAACCTTTTCTCTAGCCCACTCATGGTGGCTGCTAGCATTTCTTCCGTCACGTAAACGGGAATGGGTGGATCGGGGGCCGCCTCTGCCCCCAGCACCCCCAATGGCTTTTGTACTATGCCACTCGGTGTTCTAACTGGCGAGGGTGGGGCCGTTGAAGCCTGGCCCAAATCCTCTGACCCCGATGGAGACCCCTTTTGCTTCTTGGCACCTTTAGCAGCCTTGGCTGGTCCAGATCCCTTTGGAGCCATTGTACAACCTTGAGTCACCCCTATAGCCAACACCTGACTGTTGCAGCTAGGAGTAACCAATATGAGGACAGGTATGAGGAAAATGAAAAAAACTAATTTCCTTTTTTTTTTTACCCGCCTGGGAGGTGGCAATACTGAGGAAACCTGTGAGTATTGACACACCAATGCCCGTTAGCCGGAGTCCAAGGTAGACTCAGATACTGCTGGATCTAAGGCTGAGTCCCTTTAAGCAAAAAACTTCCTTTTTTTTTTCTGGTCAATAGTGGACCTAAGTCCTAGACCTGAAGATCCACAAAACCGCCACTAGGTGTCCCTGTGTGGTCAAAAGACCCAGCTGCACGCTCTGTATCCTTTCTTCCTCTGCCTCCAGGAGGGAAAGACCAGCCAGAGAAAAAGTTTTTCCTTTAAACCGACCCTGACGCTGCTGGCCCGCCCCCCCGACGCACGCCGACGCTATAAAAGGCGGCGTGCACGCGCGCGCACACGCGCGCGCACCCCCCCACGCTGACAACCACATGGAGGAAGCAGAGCAGAGGAAACAACATGGACCAGCGCCAGGCAGCACCAACAGACACCAGGTAAGCACTAATCTTATTGTAGTGCACACACAGAGAAGAAGGTGTCCCCATGGGCTTCCTAAGAAACAGGAGTTTTCACCAGCAATTTCCTCTTTACAACATGTGGGGTTGCAGTATCAATGCTAACAGGCAGACCTGGGGTGAGTAGCAAATATATATCCTACACAAGTATACATATATCTACATGTTATCTGGGTAAACATTAGTATCCCATCCTGCCCACACAGACATAGTGGAGATAGTGGCTGATGCACAAGCATACTGTTAGCCAACCCAGAACCCCCAGGGGGATACCTACTGTCGAACCAAGTCCCGCAGGTTCCCTCTTACCTGCTCCACGCCGCAGGGTATTGCAAACTGCAAGAGGCCCAATCTTCCCCCATCTCCGTGGGTATTGTCTCGGACCTTCAGGGACCGGGGTCCTGTGTTAAGGAACCCACACCCCTGGACCTATATAGCATCCTGGCATCAGTAGCGTTTAGTCCTGGAAGAGACCAAGGCACTGGAGCCCAGAATCCAGCCCTCCAAGGAGAGGCATTATAGGCAACACCCCACGCAGGCAGGGCCCGGGTACCGTACACCTTGGCTTTGAAGCACTTCGGACGGATCCGGCTAGCTATCCTGGGTCCCGAGACCTCCGAGGGACAGCTAGACGTGACCAACACCTAAGACACTGGCGAAAAAACTAAAGCACTCTCAGTGGGAGGGGGTTATATAGGGAGGAACTTCCTGTGAAGTTGATTACACCAGTGTCCACACCTGAAGGTACCCATATAACCCATATGTAATGGCTATGCGCTCTGTGTCCCGTGATGTACGATAAAGAAAAATGAAGGGGTTCTTTTGTTTAGGACAGTAACATTTCTAAACAATACCCCTCAAGAAATATATGAAGATAAATAATTCCACCTTTCAGACTGCTAGAATATTGTAGGAGTCTCATAGACCATTGCTAGATAGTTTGAGGTTGGGTGGGGGTTTCTATGTGTTTATTGTTAAGTGGCTGTTTCCCATTGTTCTATTTTGTTTCTATCTGCCTTGGGAGCACCCCATTAAGAGATGTATATGTGTATGTGAATTAGCTGCTAGAGGGGAGGGGAGATTTCTCATGTAGCCCTTCCTAAAGGTTGTCTGTGTGTCTCTTGTTACTGAATGTAGTTTACCCCACCCTGTGTCATTATGCAAAGAAGGGGGGATTGTCCCCAGAGCAGGGTTTGACAAACCCCAGGCGTCAGGTCGCATTAGCGACTAGAATTAACGACCTGGCTCCAGTCATGTACTGGCCAGCGGGACTTCAGTGACAACGGACCGCCCCCCCCCCCTCTCTGTCTTTACCTCCCCGCAGTGCTCACCTCCTCTCCCTGTCTAGTTATGCAGCGTGACTGAATACAGACATGCTCCTCGGGAGTCGTACTGAGAAGCTCATCATACAATCCGGAAGGACGGTGGCCACAAACAGCTGTGACACAAGCTTCCTCAGCACTCGTTCTCCTGGTCTTTCCTTCCCCCACTCTCCATCCTGTCTGCTGCCACAGAGAATCTATATGGAGGGCGGGGAAAGGAAAGACCAGGAGAACAAGTACCAAGGAAGCTTATGTCACAGCTGTGTGTGGCCACCGTCCTTCCAGATCGTATATTGAGCTTCTCAGTGCGACTGAGGAGCATGTCTGTATTCAGTCACGCTGCATAACTAGCCAGGGATAGGAGGCGAGTGCTGCAGGGGACCAGAGTATCATTGGGGGGGGGGTAGAGGTGCATGGGGGACCAGAGCAGCATGAAAGGGTGGGGGGGATAGGGGTGCATGGGGAACCAGAGCAGCATGAAGGGGAGGGGGGATAGAGGCGCATGGGGGACCAGAGCAGACTGGGGGGGGGGGGGGAAATCGAGCATGGGGGACCAGGGCAGCATAGAGGGGAGGGGGATAGAGACGCATGGGGGACCAGAGAAGCATGGAGGGGGGAGATCGAGCATGGGGGACCAGAGCAGCAAGGGGGAATAGAAGAGCATGGGGGACCATAGAAGAGCATGGGGAACCAAAACAGCATGGGGGGGGGGGGGGAATAAAGGAGCATGCAGCCGAACGACTGGCTCCTAACTTTTTTAGCTGGCTCCTAGATTTCAAGCAAATTTGTCAAGCCCTGCCCCAGAGTGTATATCTCTTTGTGTCTGCGTTTGAATAAACAGCCCTAAGTTTTTTACCACCCTACACTGATGTCTCGACAAGTGACTGGGTGGGCTAAGGGATCTTGGATAATGCTGGTAACAGGCAAGGGAAGCTTTCACAGTGGACATACTCCTTGAGTACAGGGGTCCATCACAAGAATTACAAATATTAGCAGAAATAGGGTTTTCAATGTGATCCCATGGCTACAAAACAGTTATCCAAGTTGCTATTTGGGCTGGTGTGCGTAAGTGGCAGTGCCTGCCACTCTAAAATCAGAGATAAAATGTACCTTCTAGTAAAAATAAGTGCAACAAATTAAAAACCTTTTCATTATCTGTATCTCCTGACACCATCTCTCCTTGTTCTTCACACTCAGCTCCAGGCGGCATGATTTGATTGCTTTTAACTCTCCAGTTTCCTGCAAATCAATTAAGAAAATTATGAATTTTAATGTCATTTGTTTATAAGACACGCAGTCATTCACCGATCACACCTAATGCTTTTGGGGGAACTTCTAGTTTTTGTAGAATTCCCCAAATGTTACTCCAGACCAGCACTAGCTCGACCTGCATAAACGTATATAACAGCATATACTATTCACCGCTCTACTGCTGAATGGTACAGACAAATGCACCGACAGTCTCACCAGATTCCAACGTGTGTCTTACTGCTCGAATGGAAGTGACGTCACATGCGGTCCACGGGAATAGAAATGGCGATCCGACTTATATGTGTTGTGAGAGTGAATTCCGCGCCAACAAGTGTATTTGTTGAAGCTACCTAGAGCTTGAAATACCAAATTCTAAAAAAGAAAGTGAAGTTAAAGCGGATGGTTCACTAGAAAAAAAATATTAAAAGCCAGCAGCAACAAATACTGCAGCTGCTGACTTTTAATATTAGGACACTTACCTGTCCTGGAGTCCAGCGGCGTCCGCAGCAGAGGATGAGCAATCGCTCGTCACCCTGCTGCTCCCCCCTCCATCCACGGTGAGGGAACCAGGAAGTGAAGCGCTGCGGCTTCACTGCCCAGTTCCCTACGGCGCATGCGCGAGTCGCGCTGCGCCCGGCGATTGGCTCCCGCTGTGTGCTGGGAGCTGAGAGTTCCCAGCACACAACGGGGGCGACGGGATGTCGCCAAAAAACCCGTCTTTTGCCCGAGACTGCGGGCCGGAAGTGGTTGCAGATACCTGTCTTTAGACAGGTATCTGCACCCCCCTCCCCCCTGAAAGGTGTCAATTGTGACACCGGAGGGGGGGAGGGTTTCCGATCAGTGGATCTTCACTTTAGGGTGGAGATCCGCTTTAAGCTGCTCCTCGGTGGTGCAGTGGGGTACTGCAATGGATGGAGTTAAAGGAAAATGGAGAATTGGAGATAATGTAGACTAGGTGCATTTCATTGTATAGCGTCATCAGGAAGTTCCTGATGAAGCTACATAGCAAAATGCATAAAGATGCGCGCCGAAAACAGTACCATTCAGCGGTAGTGGCTTATGCTGGTCTGAGCATCCCGACATGTAAGCATATACATATAGGGATTGGTTTAAATAAAACTGTATTGCATGCTCATCGTGTTATTTTCTTTGGGGGTGATTGGTGTACATCCCGCTGAGGGGAAGGAGCATCTGTGACTTAGACCCCTTTCACACTGAATCGTTTTTACAGTGTTTTAGCGGTAAAAATAGTGCTATTAAAACGCTCTCCATGCATCTCAATGGAACCTTTCACACAGAGTCCTGCAAGCAGCATCTTTGGAGCAGCTTTTGAGCGCTAAAAAAAAACGCTTCAAAAACCTCTCTATTGAAATGAATTGAAAGCGCTGTAAAAACGCCTTGCCCTTTCACACTGAGGCGTTGCACTGGCGGGGCGTTGAGAAAAGTCCTGCAAGCAGTATCTTTTGGGCGCTGAAAAAAACGCTCGAAAAACGCCCCTCTCCATTTAAATGTATTGAAATCGCTGTAAAAACACCTTACCCTTTCACACTGAGGCACTGCAAAAATGCCCTAAAACGTTAGGGTCTTAGCGGTGCTTTACCAGCGTTTTTTGGGCACTGCCAGTGTAAAGGGGCCCTGAAAGCACTTTGGCTTTCACATTGGGATTGCAGATGAAGCTTCTTTCGGGCGCTTTACAGGCTTTTTTTTAACGCCAAAGCGCCTGAAAAACGCTAGAATAACCCCCTAGTGTGAAAGGGGCCTTAAAGAATAGTCAATCGGGAATTCCATCTTGGCAGATTGTAATATTATTACATACACATTGGGGTCCAGCGGGCCTTTGGGCTCTGGTAAGTGACCATTTGCATTATTGGTGGTGGTGAACATTTATCTTGGAATTATACAAAGATGCACGGTGGATGGAAAGCATTTATTAAGGAGCAAGATACTGATTTGGATGAGGACACAGTACAAGAAGGACAGCACATGTGGAACACTGATATAATAACTGCTGTTTTTATTCACAGGATTTTTATTGTTTTTAATTTATTACTTATCACAGTTTGTAGAAGTTATGTCATTTAGTACATGCAAGTCCAAGGATGTATGTCGATTAAAATAGCGCCTACTATATATATATTTTCTGGTTTAATTCTTTAGTGTGGTTCACACCTAAAGGGACAACTATTATAAAACAAAAATTTGCACAGGGTTGGCACCTTTTATATTTTGAGGATGTAGTCCCAAGGGAGGTGGCGAACACGCTGACTAACCCCCAGCCAGAAGGGCTTGGATGATGGGGGCAAGCTTACTGAGGAACAGGAAGTGAGAAATTCAGACAAAGAAAAAAAAACATTTAGAAGAGAAATGGAAGGAAAAGGTAAGTGAACCAACAATGCACTAGTTTAAAGGAACCTATTTAGAAAATAAAAAACAAACCCTTACAACCCCTTTAACCACTTCCTGACGGCCGTACAACTATATACGGCCGCAGTGTGGTTCTAAATCTCTGGGTCACCGTCTTTTTACGGCCTCCACTCCTCCGGGCCATCTCAGCTGTAGATCTCTGCAGTTCATCCAGAGTGATCATGGGCCTCTTGGCTGCATCTCTGATCAGTCTTCTCCTTGTATGAGCTGAAAGTTTAGAGGGACGGCCAGGTCTTCATAGATTTGCAGTGGTCTGATACTCCTTCCATTTCAATATTATCGCTTGCACAGTGCTCCTTGGGATGTTTAAAGCTTGGGAAATCTTTTTGTATCCAAATCTGGCTTTAAACTTCTCCACAACAGTATCTCGGACCTGCCTGGTGTGTTCCTTGTTCTTTATGATGCTCTCTGCGCTTTAAACGGACCTCTGAGACTATCACAGTGCAGGTGCATTTATACAGAGACTTGATTACACACAGGTGGATTCTATTTATCATCATTAGTCATTTAGGTCAACATTGGATCATTCAGAGATCCTCACTGAACTTCTGTAGAGAATTTGAAGCACTGAAAGTAAATGGGCTGAATAATTTTGCACGCCCAATTTTTCAGTTTTGTATTTGTTAAAAAAGTTTGAAATATCCATTAAATTTCGTTCCACTTCATGATTGTGTCCCACTTGTTGATTCTTCACAAAAAATTACAGTTTTATATCTTTATGTTTGAAGCCTGAAATGTGGAAAAGGGTCGCACATTTCAAGGGGGCCAAATACTTTCGCAAGGCACTGTATGTCAAAAACACTCTGAAGATACCGCATAAAAAGGTGTAAAAGTCAGTTCACAGCAAAGGTTAAGGAATGTGTTTCATTTTAGTTGATTGTTAAGGAGCCAGTGTTCTGTCAATAAGTTCCAGGATGTACTGCGCATGCGCCGTACGGAAGAGCATAAAAGCTGATTTGCCTATCAGCTGGGCTGACGTAACCATGGCACATCGTAGGAGGTATCTTTCCAGGGATATCATTTTCTACTGGCAGTCTGAAGTCCGTCCCCATCTATGCCCATCCTCGTGGGTTTGGGTGTCTTTATGGCAAAAACGCCTTATGCTTTAATTATTTTACACTATATACTTCATCCAGCACAGTAAACTCTCGATTACTAATGCTTTGGGGTTGTGTACATACCCGCCAGTCATGTTTTAAAGTACTCTAATGGGCGATGGGACATTTTTGAGATGCAAATTCTGCCAATGCGTGAATCCTGATGTGTACTGTGATTTACCAAAGATAGTCACACTACAATACAGGTTGTTCTAAATCAGCCCCTAAAGAAGGAATTGGGTATTTAACCACTTGCCTACTGTGCACCTACACCCCCTTCCTGCCCAGACAAAATTTAAGCTTCCGGCACTGCGTCGCTTTAACTGACAATTGCACGGTCGTGCGACGTGGCTCTCAAACAAAATTGGCGTCCTTTTTTTCCCACAAATAGAGCTTTCTTTTGGTGGTATTTGATCACCTCTGCGGTTTTTATTTTTTGCGCTATAAACAAAAATAGAGCGTCAATTTTTAAAAAAATTCAATATTTTTTACTTTTTGCTATAATAAATAACCCAAAAAATATATAAAAAATATATTTTTTTCCTCAGTTTAGACCGATACGTATTCTTCTACATATTTTTGGTAAAAAAAAAATGCAATAAGCGTTTATCGATTGGTTTGCGCAAAATTTATAGTGTTTACAAAATAGGGGATAGTTTATGGCATTTTTTTTTTTTACTATTAATGGCGGCGATCTGCGATTTTTTTATTGGGACTGCGACGTTATGGCGGACACTTCGGGCACTTTTCTGACATTTTTGGGACCATTTACATTTATATAGTGAACAATGCTATAAATATGCATTGATTACTGTATAAATGTGACTGGAAGTGAAGGGGTTAACCACTAGGGGGCGGGGAAGGGGTTAAATGTGTGTCCTATGAGTGTTCTAACTGTGGGGGGAGGGGGGGTGACTGGGGGAGGTGACCGATTGTGTCCCTATGTACAAGGGACACAATCGATCTCCTCTCTCCCTGACAGGACGTGGAGCTCTGTGTTTACATACAGAGCTCCACGTCCCCGCTCAGTTACTGAGCAATTGCGTGTGCCCGGTGGCGATCGTTGCCGCCGGGCACTCGCACGGGATCCCTGCATAGCGGCGGGTGCGCGCGCGCCCGCGGCTTTAAAGGGACATCACGTCATATGACGTGATGTCAGGATAATGGAGTCCTCCGCCCGCCGTCATTTGATGGTGGGCAGAGGACAAGTGGTTAAACATATACGGTATATTCCGAAACATGTTGGAACTTCTGTGTACACTTCACCATGAGATCAACCATGTGTTTCAGAACCTAGCTGTAAATTATGTATACAGTATGACTATCCAATTTGTTTTTAGGATACTCTTTAGGATGTTGTATATGAACCTATACTTCTTCTATGTTTTTAGTATACATTGTTTTTTTACATACGCCTGTTACTCCTCTATCTGGTCTTTTCCCTCAGCCCATACAATGGGCTGACCAAGCCTATATGTCAACGACTCTACCTACCCTGACCCAGGATGTCGCCTCTCTCCATTCCCTGACCAAGAATATGTCACCTCTTGCCCAACCCTGACCCAGGATATGTCACCTCTTCCCCAACCCTGACCCAAGATATGTTGTCATCTTCCCTACAATGACCCGTGATAAAAGACACACCTTCCTCCCTACCTTGACCCCGGATATGTTGCCTTCCTCCCTACCTTGACCCACGATACCTCAGCCCGGGTATGTCACTTCTCTCCATATCTTGACTATGGATATGTTACTTCTCTCCCCACCCTGACCCAGAATGCCACCTCTATCATACCATGATCCCAGGATATGCCACCTCCTTCCCTACCCTGACCCAAGGATATGTCACCTCCCTGCCTACTTTGACCCAGGATATGTCACCTTTCTGCCTACCTTGACCCAGGATATTTCACCTTCATGCCTACCTTGACCCAGGATATTTCACCTTCCTGTCTACCTTGACCCAGGATATTTCATCTTCCTTCCTGTCCTGACTCAGGATATGTCACCTCTCTCTTACCCTGACCTGGGATATGTCACCTCTCTCCTACCTTGATCCCAGAATATGTCACCTCCCTCCCTACCCTGACCCCAGAATATGTCACCTTCCTCTCTAAACTGACCCAGGATATGTCACCTCCCTCCCCAACTTTACCCAGGATATGTCACCTCCCTTCCCACCCTGACCCAGGATATGCCCTTGCCCTCCCGTTACCTCTCTCCCATCTTGACCTGGGATCTGTCACCTCCCTCCTAGCCTGACCCTGGATATGTCACCTCCCTCCCTACCCTGACCCGGGATATGTCACCTATCTCCCTACCCAAAGCCGGGATATGTCACCTATCTCCCTACCCAGAGCCGGGATATGTCACCTATCTCCCTACCCAGAGCCGGGATATGTCACCTATCTCCCTACCCAGAGCCGGGATATGTCACCTCTCTCCCTACCCTGAGCCGGGATATGTCACCTCCCTCCCTACCCTGAGCCGGGATATGTCACCTCCCTCCCTACCCTGAGCCAGGATATGTCACCTCTCCCCCTACCCTGAGCCGGGATATGTCACCTCTCTCCCTACCCTGAGCCGGGATATGTCACCTCTCTCCCTACCCTGAGCCGGGATATGTCACCTCCCTCCCTACCCTGAGCCGGATATGTCACCTCCCTCCCTACCCTGAGCCGGGATATGTCACCTCCCTCCCTACCCTGAGCCGGGATATGTCACCTCCCTCCCTACCCTGAGCCGGGATATGTCACCTCCCTCCCTACCCTGAGCCGGGATATGTCACCTCCCTCCCTACCCTGAGCCGGGATATGTCACCTCTCTCCCTACCCTGAGCCGGGATATGTCACCTTTCTCCCTACCCTGAGCCGGGATATGTCACCTCTCTCCCTACCCTGAGCCGGGATATGTCACCTCCCTCCCTACCCTGAGCCGGGATATGTCACCTCCCTCCCTACCCTGAGCCGGGATATGTCACCTCCCTCCCTACCCTGACCCGGGATATGTCACCTCCCTCCCTACCCTGACCCGGGATATGTCACCTCTCTCCCTACCCTGACCCGGGATATGTCACCTCTCTCCCTACCCTGACGCGGGATATGTCACCTCTCTCCCTACCCTGACGCGGGATAGGTCACCTCTCTCCCTAACCTGACGCGGGATATGTCACCTCTCTCCCTACCCTGACCCGGGATATGTCACCTATCTCCCTACCCAGAGCCGGGATATGTCACCTATCTCCCTACCCAGAGCCGGGATATGTCACCTATCTCCCTACCCAGAGCCGGGATATGTCACCTATCTCCCTACCCAGAGCCGGGATATGTCACCTATCTCCCTACCCAGAGCCGGGATATGTCACCTATCTCCCTACCCAGAGCCGGGATATGTCACCTATCTCCCTACCCAGAGCCGGGATATGTCGCCTATCTCCCTACCCAGAGCCGGGATATGTCGCCTATCTCCCTACCCAGAGCCGGGATATGTCGCCTCTCTCCCTACCCTGAGGCGGGATATGTCGCCTCTCTCCCTACCCTGAGGCGGGATATGTCGCCTCTCTCCCTACCCTGAGGAGGGATATGTCGCCTCTCTCCCTACCCTGAGGAGGGATATGTCGCCTCTCTCCCTACCCTGAGGAGGGATATGTCGCCTCTCTCCCTACCCTGAGGAGGGATATGTCGCCTCTCTCCCTACCCTGAGGAGGGATATGTCGCCTCTCTCCCTACCCTGAGGCGGGATATGTCGCCTCTCTCCCTACCCTGAGGCGGGATATGTCGCCTCTAACCCTACTCTGAGGCGGGATATGTCGCCTCTCTCCCTACCCTGAGGCGGGATATGTCGCCTCTCTCCCTACCCTGAGGCGGGATATGTCGCCTCTCTCCCTACCCTGAGGCGGGATATGTCGCCTCTCTCCCTACCCTGAGGCGGGATATGTCGCCTCTCTCCCTACCCTGAGGCGGGATATGTCGCCTCTCTCCCTACCCTGAGGCGGGATATGTCGCCTCTCTCCCTACCCTGAGGCGGGATATGTCGCCTCTCTCCCTACCCTGAGGCGGGATATGTCGCCTCTCTCCCTACCCTGAGGCGGGATATGTCGCCTCTCTCCCTACCCTGAGGCGGGATATGTCGCCTCTCTCCCTACCCTGAGGCGGGATATGTCGCCTCTCTCCCTACCCTGAGGCGGGATATGTCGCCTCTCTCCCTACCCTGAGGCGGGATATGTCGCCTCTCTCCCTACCCTGAGGCGGGATATGTCGCCTCTCTCCCTACCCTGAGGCGGGATATGTCGCCTCTCTCCCTACCCTGAGGCGGGATATGTCGCCTCTCTCCCTACCCTGAGGCGGGATATGTCGCCTCTCTCCCTACCCTGAGGCGGGATATGTCGCCTCTCTCCCTACCCTGAGGCGGGATATGTCGCCTCTCTCCCTACCCTGAGGCGGGATATGTCGCCTCTCTCCCTACCCTGAGGCGGGATATGTCGCCTCTCTCCCTACCCTGAGGCGGGATATGTCGCCTCTCTCCCTACCCTGAGGCGGGATATGTCGCCTCTCTCCCTACCCTGAGGCGGGATATGTCGCCTCTCTCCCTACCCTGAGGCGGGATATGTCGCCTCTCTCCCTACCCTGAGGCGGGATATGTCGCCTCTCTCCCTACCCTGAGGCGGGATATGTCGCCTCTCTCCCTACCCTGAGGCGGGATATGTCGCCTCTCTCCCTACCCTGAGGCGGGATATGTCGCCTCTCTCCCTACCCTGAGGCGGGATATGTCGCCTCTCTCCCTACCCTGAGGCGGGATATGTCGCCTCTCTCCCTACCCTGAGGCGGGATATGTCGCCTCTCTCCCTACCCTGAGGCGGGATATGTCGCCTCTCTCCCTACCCTGAGGCGGGATATGTCGCCTCTCTCCCTACCCTGAGGCGGGATATGTCGCCTCTCTCCCTACCCTGAGGCGGGATATGTCGCCTCTCTCCCTACCCTGAGGCGGGATATGTCGCCTCTCTCCCTACCCTGAGGCGGGATATGTCGCCTCTCTCCCTACCCTGAGGCGGGATATGTCGCCTCTCTCCCTACCCTGACCCGGATCAGTCGCCTTTCTCCCTACCCTGACCCGGGATATGTCGCCTCTCTCCCTACCCTGAGCCGGGATATGTCGCCTCTCTCCCTACCCTGAGCCGGGATATGTCGCCTCTCTCCCTACCCTGAGGTGGGATATGTCACCTCTCTCCCTTCCCTGAGGCGGGATATGTCGCCTCTCTCCCTACCCTGAGGTGGGATATGTCGCCTCTCTCCCTACCCTGAGCCGGGATATGTCGCCTCTCTCCCTACCCTGAGCCGGGATATGTCGCCTCTCTCCTTACCCTGAGCAGGGATATGTCACCTATCTCCCTACTCTGAGCCGGGATATGTCACCTCTCTCCCTACCCTGACCCAGGATATGTCACGTCTCTCCCTACCCTGAGGTGGGATATGTCACCTATCTCCCTACCCTGAGGCGGGATATGTCACCTATCTCCCTACCCTGAGGCGGGATATGTCACCTATCTCCCTACCCTGAGGCGGGATTTGTCGCCTCTCTCCCTACCCTGAGGTGGGATATATCGCCTCTCTCCCTACCCTGAGGTGGGATATGTCGCCTCTCTCCCTACCCTGAGGTGGGATATGTCGCCTCTCTCCCTACCCTGAGCCGGGATATGTCGCCTCTCTCCTTACCCTGAGCCGGGATATGTCACCTATCTCCCTACTCTGAGCCGGGATATGTCACCTCTCTCCCTACCCTGACCCAGGATATGTCACCTCTCTCCCTACCCTGAGGCGGGATATGTCACCTCTCTCCCTACCCTGAGGCGGGATATGTCACCTATCTCCCTACCCTGAGGCGGGATATGTCACCTATCTCCCTACCCTGAGGCGGGATATGTCACCTATCTCCCTACCCTGAGGCGGGATATGTCACCTATCTCCCTACCCTGAGGCGGGATATGTCACCTATCTCCCTACCCTGAGGCGGGATATGTCACCTATCTCCCTACCCTGAGGCGGGATATGTCACCTATCTCCCTACCCTGAGGCGGGATATGTCACCTATCTCCCTACCCTGAGGCGGGATATGTCACCTATCTCCCTACCCTGAGGCGGGATATGTCGCCTATCTCCCTACCCTGAGGCGGGATATGTCGCCTCTCTCCCTACCCTGAGGCGGGATATGTCGCCTCTCTCCCTACCCTGAGGCGGGATATGTCGCCTCTCTCCCTACCCTGAGGCGGGATATGTCGCCTCTCTCCCTACCCTGAGGCGGGATATGTCGCCTCTCTCCCTACCCTGAGGCGGGATATGTCGCCTCTCTCCCTACCCTGAGGCGGGATATGTCGCCTCTCTCCCTACCCTGAGGCGGGATATGTCGCCTCTCTCCCTACCCTGAGGCGGGATATGTCGCCTCTCTCCCTACCCTGAGGCGGGATATGTCGCCTCTCTCCCTACCCTGAGGCGGGATATGTCGCCTCTCTCCCTACCCTGAGGCGGGATATGTCGCCTCTCTCCCTACCCTGAGGCGGGATATGTCGCCTCTCTCCCTACCCTGAGGCGGGATATGTCGCCTCTCTCCCTACCCTGAGGCGGGATATGTCGCCTCTCTCCCTACCCTGAGGCGGGATATGTCGCCTCTCTCCCTACCCTGAGGCGGGATATGTCGCCTCTCTCCCTACCCGGGATGTGTCCCCTTGTACCTGACTCTATATCAGTGATAATGAAATCTGATTTTTATTAATTTCGTGCTGGTAAAAACTGCATTTCCTTTAAGGTTATAGGCACTGGCAATTATTATTGGCATTGTTAGATAGTAAGCTGCAATGAGCAGGTCCCTCGGAGTCCTACCGTATTAAAGTGTATTGTATTTGTACCGCCTACCCTCAAGTTGTAAAGCGCTGTGTAAACTGTCGGGGGTATATAAATCCTGTATAATAATAATTAGACGTTATACTGTCTCTTTTTATTGCAGCAATCTTTACATAAAAGAGATAAGGAAATGTGTTTCCATTTATTCGAAACTACAGAAAATTGCTTAGAAGACTCCATGTAAATGTAGGCACGTCTGTGGAATAAGTAGGGAAGCCCCGGGGCTCCATGGCTGAGACTCTTCTACAAGGTTCTCCCCGCCCCCCTGACACACACATACCCTGTTCTGGAACAGACACACATTGCCAAAGCCTCCAGTGCCCAGCCTGTCCTTCATTTCCCATGGCCCGCACACAATTCCCTGCTGGATCGGGGGCTTCTCCATCATGTACCACAGATATCAACTTCTGGGACTTCCGTCTCCACTGGACCTCTTTCCGGTCACCTGTTAGCTCACCTTACCCTCCTACGGAAGCTGCAAAAAAAAACACCATACCCCATTGGCTGTAGTCGTGTCACGTGGGTCTTCGATGCGTATCAAGACTCGTTCTGAGTTGTGCATTCTTTTCCGGGAAGCTACGCCTATGGAATGCGAGCGATGCGTGTGACGTATTGCCATTGGGCTGCAGATGGAGAAGGACAGAGAATGGTGAGCTGGGGGTGTGTTCCTCGGTATGGTGTGTGCTCGGTGCGGTCTGTGTCAGTGTGCAATGGGGGAAGGTGGTGGGGTGTTCTGTGGAGGGGGAGGAGTTATTCCATTAGGGGGGCATCTCATCCAGCAGAATCTCCGACGTCTGTATGTAGGGGGGGCATTTCAGTCAGTTCATGTCCCCCGCTGCCTGCTTTCCTGACCAGGACCCTATTTACCTCACCAGCAGATGTAATGTTCTACAATGACGCTTCTCTAGGTGTTTCTATAGTAACAGAAGATGGCTGCTGGTGGGAAGCAGGGGAGGCACAGCAGGAGGTTGTCTTGTACACTGTGTGAGGGGATAATGGAAGATGTCTGCTAGGCCAATGACAGTTCTACATGTGATGGAGACAACTGACAATGGCGACACTACATGTCCCCCCCCCCCCCCAATTGTGATTGGATAGGAGAAGATCAGCGGAAGACCTATGAGGTCATCCCACATTCCGCTTTTTTACAGTTTTGAGAATTACACAAATATTAATTTTCACAAAGTCTGCTGCTTCAGTGGTTTTAGATCTTTTTATCAGACATTACTCTGGTATACTTCCAAGCATTTCATACGTGTCGAAGGCTTTTATTGACGATTACATGAAGTTTATGCAAAGAGTCAATATTTGCAATGTCGATCCTTCTTATTCAACACCTCTGGGATACGGTCAATAAACTTCTGGGCCACATCCTAACTGATGGCAGCCCATTTTTGCTTAACCACTACACTACCCTCCCATAGTAATATGACATCCACAGGAGAGATCTCCCATCCTGGGCGGGCATCATATGACGTCCTGGGCTTCCCGGCCATCTTGGGGGCGCCCATGCCATCGCTCGGGACCCGGTGTGCGTGCCCGGCGGTCGCAATCACAGCAGGACTGCGGATCTGTGTTTGTAAATACACAGATCAACGTCTTGTCAGGTGAGGAGACCGATGTGTGTTCCCAGTACAGAGGAACACAGATCGATCTCCTCCCCTTATGAGTCCTTGCCCACTACAGTAAGAAGCACTCCTTAGGGAACATATTAACCCCTTCCCTGCCAGTCACATTATACAGTAATCAATGCATTTTTATAGCACTGATCACTGTATAAATGCGAATGGTCCCAAAAAATGTGTCAAAAGTGTCCGATGTGTCCGCCGACATATAAAAATCGAAGATCGCCGTCATTACTAGTAAAAAAAAAAAAATGAAACTGCCATAATTCTGTTCTTTATTTTGTAGCCGCTATTATTTTTGCGCAAACTAATCAATATATGCTTATTGCGTTTTTTAAAAGAATGAAAATACACTCACATGCGAATAGTGTAATCGGCAGCATAAACAATAGATCTGTATAGCAGGATACCTCCACTCTTGTGGTGTGACTACCACGCAACGCGTCAGCAAGGAGAAGAGCCGTCGGTGACGTCACCCCCGCTCGCGGCCGGGAGCGGAGGTATCCTGCTATACAGATCTATTGTTTATGCTGCTGATTACATTATTCGCATGTGAGTGTATTTTCATTCTTTTATTAAAACTGTTGATATTGGTTGCACTATGAGGTCTCCATTGTTTATTTATTGAGAGCCACCTTATCCTGGGAGTGATACTGTTGGGACTACAGTGGAGAAACAGGCAGACCGTGGGACGCTGACCCGCAGTGGATTCTGCCTTTTACCTGCAAGCCAGCGATACTATTAGGCTTTTTTTTAGCCTCTTAAAGGTGAGGGGCTTGTGTTAACGTTCACACTGGGGTGTTATTCTGCACAGCTACAGGGAGTGCAGAATTATTAGGCAAGTTGTATTTTTGAGGATTAATTTTATTATTGAACAACAACCATGTTCTCAATGAACCCGAAAAACTCATTAATATCAAAGCTGAATATTTTTGGAAGTAGTTTTTAGTTTGTTTTTAGTTTTAGCTATTTTAGGGGGATATCTGTGTGTGCAGGTGACTATTACTGTGCATAATTATTAGGCAACTTAACAAAAAACAAATATATACCCATTTCAATTATTTATTTTTACCAGTGAAACCAATATAACATCTCAACATTCACAAATATACATTTCTGACATTCAAAAACAAATCAGTGACCAATATAGCCACCTTTCTTTGCTAGGACACTCATGCAGCCTGCCATCCATGGATTCTGTCAGTGTTTTGATCTGTTCACCATCAACATTGCGTGCAGCAGCAACCACAGCCTCCCAGACACTGTTCAGAGAGGTGTACTGTTTCTCCAATCGCCTTTCAGGACAACCTTGGAGAGCGCAGCTCCGCCCATTTCTCAGGAAACACACGTGATCCTTTAAGATCCCTCCTCTTCCACCATGGCCTCAGTTATTGTGTTTCCTCCGCCATGGTGGAAGCATCACAGGGAACCAGGGAGCTGTCTCTCTCAAGGCGGAGAGTTTTTTTGAGCTTACCTTGCTGTATATTGTTGGCGGCGACCATCCTGACCCCTCTTCACGGGGAGGGGGCGTTCAGGAGTCCCCAGACGCTCCGGTTCAGCGGAACTTTCGGCCTCCCAGGGGACGGTGTCGTTGTGCCCAGGAACTGCGGTAGAGGTCCAGGTGACCGAGCGGTAGCCGGCGCAGGTCGGCGGTGGTCCGCATTCTCAGTTCCGGGTCCCGGCTGGCGACCGCGTCACGCACGGTGACGCCGTTTCCGGGGGGGGCGTGGCGCTGCTGGTTCCCAGCGCCTGGAACGCAGCATCTGTGGGGCAGGTCAGGTGACCGGTGCTTCCGTTTCCGGCCCCCGATGATGACGCGGGCGGCCGGGAAAATTTAAAATGGAGTCAATCTCCAGCTACTCGTGTGACTGCGCTCTACAATGGAGGAGAGACAGACAACACCGGCGGATACAGGCGCTGCAAGCACCGGTCAGGCCCAGGTAAGAGGGGTACAGCGGTGCCTTTTATTCTTACTATATTGGGCTTAATTTTGTGTTTTGTTGTTCCTCCCTGAGGGAGCCTGTGGTTACCAGTCCAGGTTAAAACGCTCTTGGTCTGTATAACCGTTAGTGGTGGTGGCACTTAGTCCAGGCCTTTGGTTTTATTCTGGTGGCGGCACTTGGGTGTTTTTAAAAAAAAAAAAAAAAAAAATTTTTTTGGAGATGGTAACTTTGGTTTCATCTCGTTACAGGAAAAATCCACAACCAAAGCTAGGCACTTGGATACACCCAGGAAATGCCCGTCTTGCAAAAATCCTTTAAGGGATTCTTGGCAAAAACCAATGTGCAGATCCTGCATTAAAAATCTGGTGGAAGAGGAAACTTCACAACAGTATAAGGACCTTTTTTCCTCAGTCCAGGAGCTGGCAAGCTCTTTAGGCTCAGTGAAGGATATGATCTCACAAGGCTCCTCAAGTTTGGGGGAGCCACAGCAGCCACCACCCAGTCCGAAAATCCCAGTTTCGGGTCAAACAGAGGGGGATTCGGCAGATGAAGGGACTAGTACTCTCCCCTCTCTCAGGGATTCAGATGAGGAGGAGGAGGAAGATGATAGTAGCAAAAGCTCAAAGTTTAAATTGTCATTAGACGAAGTGGAGGACTTACTCAAGGCAATTTATGTTACCCTGGGTATCCAGGAAGAGAAGGTTCAGTTATCCATACACGATAAGATGTATCAGGGGCTGGATGAGTCTAAAAGCCGGGTTTTCCCGGTCCACAAAGTCCTCTCGGACACCGTCAAGAAGGAATGGAAGGACCCTGAAAGGGCCCCCTTTTTTTCAAAGACCCTTAGCAGAAGGTTTCCATTTGAAAGCGGTGAGACAGAGGTGTGGAACAAAAAGCCTAAAGTAGACGCAGCTTTCTCACAGGTGTCTCGTCATACAGACCTGGCTTTTGAGGACATGGGGGTCCTGAAAGATCCGATGGACAAGAGGGCAGATTCCCTCCTAAAGAAGGCCTGGGATTCTACTGCAACCAGTCTGAAACCAGCCATGGCCGCCACAATAGTCGCCCGCAATCTAGAGTGCTGGGTTGAGAAATTAAGGAGTCATGTCGAGGCAGGCACCTCAAGAAAGGATCTAATAGATTCCTTCCCCTTAATCTTAAAAGCCATCAAATATATGGCAGATGCTTCTGCTGAGTCCATTAAAATGGCTGCAAGGTCAGCAGCCCTGGTGAACTCAGTCAGGCGAGCAGTTTGGTTAAAGACCTGGTCGGGTGATATCCCCTCTAAGGTCAAGCTTTGTGGTCTGCCTTTCTCAGGGGACCTTTTGTTCGGTCAGGACCTAGAAAAAGTTCTTGACAGAACGGCAGATAAGAAGGCTTTCCCCCCTAAAAAGGGTCAGAACCCTAAGAAAAATTTTCGTCCTTTTCAACAGTCCCATAAGAGTAAGGAAGAAAATAAAAAGAGATGGGGGTCCCAAAGAGGAAGAGGTAGAGGAGGTATCTTATTTAAAAACCCCTCAGAACCAACTACCAAAAGCAAGTGACGATCTGCTTCCGGTGGGAGGAAGACTGGCTGCTTTTCTCCCACAGTGGAAACAGATGACCACGAGCCCCTTTGTGGAAAGAATCATTACGGAGGGGTACAGTCTGGAATTTTCAGAGTGTCCCCCAACGAGGTTCTATGTCACAACCCTTCCCCGGGACAAAGAAAAGGCTACTGCAATGACGAACCTGTTACAGGATCTGATGAGTCAGAGAGTGATAATACAGGTCCCAAAACATCAAGAGGGTCAGGGTTTTTATTCCCACATTTTTTTGGTCAAAAAACCCTCAGGCAAATTCCGCCTGATCTTGAACCTAAAAGTGTTAAACAAGTCAATAAAGTACAAACGGTTCCGGATGGATACGATTTATTCAATAACAAAGCTGTTGACACCCGGTTGCTTCATGGCATCTCTGGACCTCAGGGATGCCTACTTGCACGTCCCGATTGCCCAAGCATCTCAACAGTTCCTCAGACTGGCAGTAGACCTGGGGAACAGGATATGGCATCTTCAGTTCAGAGCCCTCCCTTTCGGGTTGTCATCCTCACCCAGGATCTTTACCAAGATCATGGCAGAGGCCTTAGAACCCCTGAAGCTCAAAGCGATCTCGGTCATCCCATACTTGGACGACCTACTGTTTTTTGCGGACTCCCGGGATCAACTTGCGACGAATCTACAGTCGTCGCAGGTTCATCTTGGAAGTCTCGGCTGGTTACTAAACCGCGAGAAATCGAACTTGATACCTTCTCAAGAAACAAGGTTTCTGGGGTACAACATAGATTCGATCCTTCAGAAGGTCTTTTTACCTCAGGAAAAGATGGAGAAGGTCATGGTGGCGGTGGCTCAAGTACAGACAAACCAAGGGGTGTCAGTCAGGACAGCAATGGCCGTCCTGGGGCTGCTTACAGCCTCAATTCCGGCGGTCCCATGGGCGAGGTTACACTCTCGTCCTCTCCAAATGAATATCCTTCAGTCTTGGTCACACCAAGAGTCACTAGAGAAACGTTTCAGGTTAACTTCAAACGTAAAACGAGCACTCTGGTGGTGGAGAAACCCGGTAAATTTGAACAAGGGTCTTCCATGGGTATTCCCAGTAGGAAAGCGTTTAACAACAGACGCGAGTTCCTGGGGTTGGGGGGCCCATCTAGAGGGACAGACTGCCCAGGGCGTCTGGTCCAGAACAGAGTCCAGAAGATCCTCAAACTGGAGGGAGTTAAAAGCAATATTTCTAGGGCTTCAAGCTTTCCATCAGTTGGTGAAGGGTCAACATGTGCAGGTCCTGTCGGACAACACCACGGCAGTGGCGTATGTCCTAAAGCAGGGGGGTACCAGAAGCAGAGGCCTTATGCAACTGGCCAACCATCTCCTCTCATGGGCAGAGCGGAACGTAGCATCCCTATCAGCGGTGCACCTAAAAGGGTCTCAAAACCTATTAGCAGACCTGCTAAGCAGGAGAAGTATACTAGAGGCAGAATGGAGCTTAAACCCGGAGGTCTTCAGGGCAATCGCTCAGGAGTGGGGCCAGCCACAGATAGACCTGTTTGCCAACCAGCAGAATGCGAAAGTGCAAAGGTTCTTCTCTCTCCACAGAGAGGACCAGGCGGTAGCCATAGACGCACTAGCTCAACAGTGGCACTACCAGCTGTCTTACGCCTTCCCCCCCCTTCACTCTGATACCTCTAGTCCTAAGGAAATTCAGGGAAGAGAAATCCAATCTGATCTTAATCACTCCGTATTGGCCAAAAAGACCGTGGTTTGCATCTCTTCAGAGTTTAGCCACGAAACCACCGTGGAAACTTCCACTCAGGAAGGACCTACTGTGTCAGGGTTCTGTGAACCATCCAGAGGTAGAACGCTTGCAGTTGACGGCCTGGTTTCTGAAGAGGACCTCTTAAGAGCTAAGGGGCTCTCTAATAAAGTGATAAGAACTTTGCTAGACAGCAGGAAGCCGGTGACCAGAGCAATTTATCTCAAAGTTTGGCGAAAATTCAACTCCTGGTGTACCTCCAAAAATTTCCAGATTAACAGTATAATTTCCGTTGTAGAGTTTCTTCATGCAGGAATGGAGAAAGGGTTAGCAATTAGCACCCTAAAAACTCAAGTGGCGGCCCTGTCGGTTTATCTAGAAAGGACTTTATCTAAAGAACATTTAATTTCAAGATTTTTCAAGGCACTAGGTCGGAGTAGACCGATAGCCTTTAGAACTTTTCCCAATTGGGATTTATCAATTGTGTTGCAGGGTCTCACAGGGGCCCCGTTTGAACCCATAAGGGAGATTTCTTTGAAGAATTTAGTTCTAAAAACAATTTTTTTGGTGGCCATAACGACCGCAAGAAGGGTCAGCGAAATCCAGGCTTTGGCGGTTACAGAGCCTTTCTTAAGAATTTTGCCGGACAGAATAGTTCTCCAAACTGATCCAGCTTTTCTCCCTAAGGTCTCATCAACCTTTCACAGGTCTCAGGAAATAGTCCTTCCTACCTTCTCCTCAACTCCCTCTAATGCAGGGGAAGAGAATTTTCATACTTTGGATGTAAGAAGGTGTGTGCTTCAATACCTCGCGGTCACCAAGGATTTCAGGAAAACCAACGCCTTGTTCGTGATATTCTCAGGATCCCGGAAAGGGGAGAAGGCTTCCAAAAGTACACTGGCCAGATGGCTCAAACAAGCCATTGCCGACGGTTACCAAGCCAAAGGAGAGGTGCCTCCTTCAGGAGTGACGGCCCATTCAACAAGATCTACGGCAGTTTCCTGGGCCGAAAGAGCCGGTGCCACGCCTGACCAGATCTGCAAGGCAGCTACATGGTCCAGCTATTCAACTTTTCTAAGGCACTACAGGCTAGACTTACTGTCCGCTGCAGATCAGGCCTTCGGCAGAAAGGTGCTGCAAGCAGTGGTCCCACCCT